>NW_004624790.1:9658835-9794224 GCF_000247695.1 Heterocephalus glaber | reverse complement strand
CTCATGTAAAGGTACAAGATCCCAATGATGAATGTAACTGTATTTTATACCTAAAATGTACCAATAAAGTTAATGGGGGGAAAAAAAGAAAAAAAATACAGACTGTATAATAATAATAATAACAATAATAATAATAGTAAAACAGCTATATCTTCTGATGGACAAAATATCTGTCTACCTCACTTGCAGTTTTTGCTTAGGAAATGACTAACACCGACAAGCATTGAAAATGGTTGCCAGGGAAATAATTTGATGATAGCTAGTTAGATTTGTTCAATGGCTCATAAAATTTCCAGGAGTGATTGACGTAATTGTTAAGAATGAGTAAACTGAGGGCCAGGGATTTAACTCAGTGGTTCCACCACCTGCCTTGCAAGTGCAAGGTCCTGAGTTCAATCCCTAGCACCAAAAAAATAAATAAATAAAAGAGTAAATTGAGTGTAAATAGGATGAATGTTTAGAAATAAATTATTTATAGTTTCAAAGTCTTTTTCAGTAGCTGCAAATCTTAAGGTCATGTTACACTAAAGTAATTTTCATTAGATGTCTAAGGTTATTTCTAAATAAGTTAAAATACTGATAAGCAATCATTTTGTCTATTCAGCGGTTATACAACCAAATGCCATGGGTTTGTGTCTTGGCTAGTGCAAAGCCAAAAAGCACAACCAGGACATCAAAGAGTGGATACAATTTTCTTGCATCAGATATGGAGAACACTGGGGTTATTTGCAAAGCAGTGCTCTTCCTGAACAGAGGAGGAATTGGGATTTTACTCGAGATTCTATACCTGTTCATACAGAAAGGCACCTTTCTGAGCATGCCCAGTTTAAGCTCAGCAATCATGTACAAAAGGGAAGATGGGGGCACGAGCACTTCTGGGCATTCTCAGTTCAGACCCCCGCCCCCCCAAGTCTTAGTTACTTTTCTCATTGCTGAGAAAAAAATACCCAATGCCCACAAGTTAAGGGAAGAAAGGTTTATTTAGTTCCAACTTTGTGGAGGTTTCAGTCCATAATTGGCTGGTGACACAGCAGACAGGAGAAACAGCTCATTGTGGGCAAAAGGCAGCAGGGCAACAGGGACAAGACAAGCCTCTTTCTTACCCTCTATTGCATCCAGGCTACAGGGATTAGGGTGGTGCCAAACCCATTAGCGGACTGATTTAGTAATCACCCACCCTTAACCCTAGCATTGCACCAGGAATCAATCACACACTCTAGATCCAGCCACCTCTGAAAAAGCCCCACCTAGACTGCACGAGCTTTTGGGGAGACGTCTGGACACAATCCATAGCAGCCCCCCACTGGAGACTGAAACCAGGTCTTTCACACTGAGGTACATCCCCAGCTCTTTTCGATTTCATTTATTTATTTATACTTTGAGACAGGGTCTTGCTAAATTCACCGTCCTGCCTCAGTCTCCCAGAGTGCTGGGATTACAGGGGTACACCACCACACCCAGGCTTGGTTCAGTATTATAATGAGCCAAGTGGGGCTGGGGATTTAGCTCAGTGGTTCTGCTGCCTGCCTCACAAGTTCAAGGTCCCGAGTTCGATCCCCAGTACCAAAAAAAAAAAAGCTGTGATGAGCCAAGCGTATTATTCTAGGTTGCCTAAAACAAGGAATAGAATGACTTGGTGACTCTGGCTGCTTCCTCTTAAGTTTCTCCAAAGAGTATAAGACAAAACAAAAAGAAAGAGTCACTTTGAAGATGCATTAACAGTCTTTTAATGGAGTGGCATTTTCCCTGTCCCGCACAAGTATGGTTGCTCACTCCTAAAGATGCCTGTTTTACTTCTTGGCTAACATTTATTTATTTATTTATTTGTCCCCCAAAAGTTTTATTTATTAACAACATCTCCATCATGTATAACATGATTCCCAAATACAGCTTTACATTATCGAATAAAAAGATTTACAATAGTATCTTTCCTTTACAGAGGGCACATGGATAATTGCTCGAAAATAACACATGATATTCATGCTAAAGCTTCGTCCTCTTTTTGGACGGAGCTTGATGAAGGGGGACATCACGAAATGCACACCGAGGAGAAGGAACTTCATAGGCTCCTGGATGGGAGCATTTTTCTTTGACTCCCATGCTACAAAATTCCTCTTGGCGTAGGTAATAAAGACCAATCACTGTTCACTGAAAATCCAAGGAAAACCTTAAATCGCCAAAGAGCTCCTCTTCCCTCTTTCTGACCCTGACCTCTTTTCAATCCTCCTCCTCCAGAGCTTTCAAAGGCACTGCCATCCAATTGTCCTTCAGAACTTCAAAGCGTGCCAGGGCACCCTGGAGCCCCGGATGTGTCCATCCAGGGTCGTGGAGGGCTGCACGGCCAGCGGAGCCTCCCTGCTGCACTCCCTGCGCTGGCCGAGGGCCTCTGGGTTCCTGCAGGTGTCCCCCAAGCTGGTCCGGAAGGAGGCTTCCCTGTGTCCAGCTCTCTTACCTGATGGAGATACAGGTGAGAGGTCTGCGCTGTGGTCTGGCTGTGGCACGAGCGAAAGTTCCTCTAAAGTTTGCAGGGAAGGCTTTCGACGCAGTTCAGGCAGCACCACGGGAGTGGCAAATTGTTATTTAAAGGTTTTCTCAAAATACAGATTTAGGAAGAAAATAGAAAAAAAACCCCAATAAGAAATCAGTAAAAAAAAGAACTGTAAGTATGAGGATGTATTTTTTGGCAAAGAAAGATAAAAGAGATAATTTTTGTTTGTGAGACAATCTTTTGTGGTCAAAATGATAAAGGGAAAAGGAAAGTAAATTTTTGTCCCAAGGTAGAAGGTTAACATGTATTAGGAGGGGAAAAAAGCAAAAGTTTAAGCAAATTATAGAAGGTTTATGCAAGATGAACTTTATAAAAGAAATGTATGTGTGAGCTGATTAGCCAAAATTAAAGGGAATTATTTATAGTTTTTTAAAAATTATGCTTTTATAAGGTAATACAAAACAAAAATTTAGACATCTATGTCAAAACATGGTTTTATTAAACTATTGATTTGTCCTTAGTAGGAAATAGTAAAAGGTTTTTCTTCACTTTAGGGTTAATGGTCTAGAGATTGTGTGGGTTGTTTTTTGCAATAGTGGGAACCAAACCCAAAGAACACTGAACTATATACCTAGCCATTTTTATTTTATTTAAAAATTTTGAGATAGGATCTCACTAAATTCTTCAGGCTGGCCTGGGGTTTACAATCTTCCTGCCTCAGTGCAGATTGCAGGCCTGCACCACCATACCCAGCCAGATTCTGTATTTTAACAAGACAATTTCTTGGGCTTTGTGCTGCCTTTTATTAGATCCTGATTAGTTTTGGGGTTGTTTTGGTACCAGGGATTGACTCTGGTCCTTGTGCTTGCGCAGCAGGCAGTGAAACCACTGAGCTAAATCCCCGGCCTGATCTTGATTAGTTTTAAAGAGTGAGTCTTCTTGAAAGAGCTGTTTTGTTTAAAAAAAAGAAAAAAACACACATATATATGTTTTTATATATGTTTACATATTATATATATATATATATATATATATATATATATATATATATCGTGGTAGCTGGGGACCTGGGTAACTTAATGAGACCCTGTCTCAAAATAAAATTTATAAAAGGCTGGAAATATAGCTCAGTGCTAGAGCAATTGCCTAGCATATGTGAGGCCTTGCATTCGATTCCTAGCACTGGAAAAATGAAAGTTAAGTCTTTCTGATTTAAAACAAAATAGGATTTACAGAAGGGCCCTGAAAAATCCAAAAGATATATATTACATGAGTGTGTTATTAATGTGTTATAAAATTATGAGATTTCTGAAAATATATGCCATGTATTATTAGTCAAAGTAAAAAAATGTTGAGTGCCATAGAAATAACCAAATTTCTTTGTCAACTGTGAATGATCATCAGATCTTTAATATAGCTATTTAAAGTCTTGTCCACAGTTAAAATGCCTTACCTGGGATGCTTTTCTGGAAGCCTTTCTTAAACAACTGTAATCAAAGTATTGCATCTTCAAGGAGGTTCAGGACATGGATGGAAAGGTCTGTGACAAATGCAAGTTTCTGATAACTTGGGGCTCATACCATTGCACTGGATGAGAATTTCTAGAAAGCTAATGAAGAAATCAATGGTTTGTGAAACTTCTAACCAAAATCAGGCAGAACAAGAACTAATTAATGTGAAGCTAAATAAACTGATTAAGAAAATAAAGTTATGGGTTTCTGTGACCTTTTGTCTGAACCTACACCCATTGAGTCATATTCCTGAAGATAAAATCTGATGGGATACAATTGAAGGAAGCATGGAGCCTGCTTCTCCTCACCCTTTCAATTCCTTTGGAGGGATATTTACTCAAATTGGAGTTGAGGCTGGGGATTTAGCTCAGTAGTTCTGCCGCTTGCCTTGCAAGCACAAGGACCCGAGTTTGATCCCTGGTACCAAATTGGAGTTGACTTTTATGGGGGTCCTGATGGGTAAAATGCTCCTTCCCCACCTTAAACCTTCTCTCAGATATCTTTTACTGGGTACACTTTGAACTCCTAGAATCCAGTGGAATATTTTGTTGGTGATCTTCAGCAGTAGGAGCATTCCTGAGATGGCGATTTCAGAGTGTTCTTTGGCTGGTCATCACAGCCTGTCCATTCTTGCCTGGTTTCAGTTGCTTGTCTGTTGTGTAGCCCAATGTTTCAGTCCCACTATTGAAACCAGAATCATGGGTGGCCCACAGACTGGACACAATTCAGTAATAGACCACCCTGTGGAACAAAGGCCCAAGTGCATTCATGAGACCCTGGGTGCTATCAGTGACTCAGCCCTGTCTCATAGCCACATCCTTCTCTCTCCCTCCTAGGCAGTACATGACTACCTAGGAATGAGCCTTCTTAGTGATAAGGAGTTTTTCAACAATTTGTTATCGATCATCAGTCTTCACTGCTTTCAAAGAAAAGGGGGAAGATGACAACATAAATAGAGCCTGCAAATTCCTTTCAAGCCTGGTAGACATGCTTGTGGGAAAGCAGTCATGGCCTCCCAGATTCTGAAGTCTTATGATCTAGTTTATTTTAATCATGAACCATTTCAATTTAGTTCCTTGAAGACATGCTGACACCATTTGAGTAATAATTCAGAGAATGAGCCAGGTGTGGTGTCATATGCCCGTCATTCCAGCACTCTAGCAGTCTGAGGCAGGAGGGTCATTAAGTTTGAGCCCAGCCTGGGAAGCTTAGTAATATAGTGAGACCCTGTCCGTCTTTAAAAAAAAGAAAAAGAAAGAAAAGCCTGAGGCTATAGCTCAGTGCAAAGGCCCTGGTTTCAATTCCCAGTACAGTACCACCCAAAAGAATATTTTTGTTTGTTTCTTTGGAGACTGCCTTGTTCCCATTTATCACCGTATCTCACCTGGAATGTGTAACATACACATGTGCACATCAATGAGCTAAGCTAATTTTTTTGAGGTACTGAGGTTGAACTCAGGGGCACTCTACCACTCAGCTCTATCCCTTTTTTAAAATTTTGAGATAGAGTCTCCCTAAGTTGCCCAGGCTGGCCTTGAACTTGTGATCCTCCTGTCTCATTATCTTTTTTTATTCTATAAGCCCAGACTCCTTGAATGTCATTTCAGACCACTGCTTCTGGCTAACTAAAATAATTGCTTTCCTGGGTGGCCACTGTCACTCTTGGATTAAGTAAACCCCTTCTCTTACACATTTATATCGGATGCTTTAGGTTGACAGCCCAAACTCTGACGTCCCTGAATCTCAAATGCATTTGGAGATTTGGAGAGTTTTGGGGTTTGGAAAACACATGACATATGTTATATACCACATCAGTGGAATCTGGATTTGTGTCTCTTCATTAAAAACCATTAATAGGCCTGCAAAAAATAATGTTTTAATAGTCACAAATCTTTTCAGATTCAGGGATAGCTCCCAAGTGAGTTTTGGTGCTAAATTTAGGTTATTTTGCCCAGAAGTGTGTGGGTCTCAGAGGTGTGGATAAGGGACTGTAGACCCAGGTGAGGGTTTGCTACCACTGCCGTGTAATGCATGTCTGGTGTGACTGCCATCTAATTGTTCCTTGAGAGCAACTCAGAGCTTTGGTGTCCCAGACCCCCTTGGACTGTTGGAATTTTCTAGCGGGGCTTTTCTCAAAAACCTTTGAAGGCTGAGAGGACACTGTTCTCTTTCTCTACCTAGGCCTCCGTGTAGTGATGTCTCCTTGCTCCTTCCAGAGGCAGTGAAGGGTGGGGGAAGAGGTTGCCAGTTCAAGACTCTGAGAGCCTTTCCAGCCTTAGCTGGGGGAGCCAAGTGGTCCCGCGCCCAGGAGAGGACAAAGGTTTCGGGAGCCTGAAGAGCCTGCTGTGTTGCTGGCAAAGCTGCCCTGGGTTCCAGGCAGCCATCTGGTCTGGGTGTCCAGGGAGGCTCTAAGGCCCGTCTGCAGCCCTGGGCGCCCACAGCCATTTCTGAGGCTGAAGCTACAGCAGAAAAGCGCCAGAGGGAGATGAGGGCCTCCTCCCCTGGGCGGGGCATGCGCTGTCTGAGCCCTCCAGGAAATGCCTGAGAGGGGAGAGATAGATGTCCTCCCCCAACTCAGTCCAGCCACAGTGAGAGGCGCCCCTGGGACCCGCTCTCCAGGGTCACAAAGCCCCCCCACCCCAGCCCTGCCTGACACACATTTCTGGCCCAGCTACCTGGACAAGGGCTTAGTTTGCAAATTTAGTTCTTTCCAGATTTGACTGGGAAGAAGCCTTGCTCTGGCTTCCTGTCAATGGAATCTTCAGCAATCAAGGATGTGAGCCTTTTTCCAAAGGAAAAGAGACTCAGGAGGAGGACTGGGGTCTGCCCTTTGCAGGCTCTTATCCTGCTCCTCCACTATCCAAAGTGGATCTGTATGGCCCCCCATGGCCATGGATGAGCCCCAGCTCCTTTCACTGTGGCTCTGCTGTCTCCTAGGGCCTGCGAGTGCCCCCTGGATGCCCCCTGGATCTTCTGCGCCTGCCCAGCAGACAGGAAGACTGTGGAGGATCGCAGGGAGACTCAAGCGGCTGGCATGAAGGGGTGTGTGTTACTTCAGCCACAGGCCATCGCTTGGGTGGGCACGAGGGCCCGACTCTCTGCAAGGAAGGCTGGGAAATAGCATCCAGCTGTGTGTCCAGAAGAGGACAAAGGTTCAGTGGAAGCTCTCCAGTGTCTGGTGCAAGCTGGGATTTTTTTGTGATATCTTCTAGTTTTTAAATCTGTCAAAAAATTCAAATGTGTAAAGATATTGTATGGATTAACCAGTAACTGTTCATGAGTCATCTAGCCACAGGTTATCAGCTTTTGACTCTGGATTAGAGGGTCTCATCTTGCCCAAATGAGCTGGGATTCTGTAGAGACAGGCCATCTATTGGTGAGATGGTCACTTCCCTTTATTCACACAGTCACTCAACAAACATCTATTGACCTTCTACTGCATGCCTGGTCCTGTGTTAGGCTGTGAGGACAGGAGATGAACAGAAAAAACATTCCTTCCCTTGAAGTGCTCACAGTAATTTTTATCTCTGAGTAGAAAATAGTGTTTGATTTTTTGTGTGTGTTTTGTTTTTTGAGACAGTCTTGCTATGTACCTGAAACCAGCAAAGAACTCACAGTCCTCCAGCCTCAACCTCCCAAGGGCTAAGATTACACATGCATGTGTCATCATCCCTGGCAGAAAATAGTGTTCTATTTTAAAACTACATTTGAGGAGCTGTCAGACAGCTCAGTGGTATGTGTGAGGCCCTGGTTTTAATCCCTAGCCTGGTGGGGGGGCCTGAAAAACAAAATAAATTTTAGAGGTTTTTGTTTTTTGTGTCTGTTTTACCTTAGCGTTACATTTAAAAGAGAAGAATAGTTTTTTTTTTCTTGAAAAAAAAAGAAGAGGCAGGATATATCATGTACAGGTGCAAATTCCCTGTGATGAGTGTCATCATTATGTATATCTAAAATGTACCAATAAATGTTTTGCTTCAAAAAAAAAAAAGAGAAAGAGAGAGGAATTCCAAGCCAATTGTCAGGCTCCACCTTCGTGAGCTGGGGATAATGACCCCTGTCTTGCAGGGGACTGGCACACGAGAGCAGCACAGAGTCTGGGAGTCAGGGAGGCTCAACTTCCGGTTTCCAAGCTGCTCCTGGGGTGAGCCAGGGGTGATGACTCTGCAGCAGGAGGCTTCCAGACTTCTCCCTTAATCCTCAGCCAGCATCTACAGAATGTGACCCTGGGGCAGGCCTCACGCTGGGGCCATGTGGCAGGAAAGGGCTGGCCCCTTCAGAGCAACTCAAGTTTCAGGGGCAGCTGCCTTCTGACCTCTCCAACAAACAAGCGAGGGAGGAACACAGGCTCATTCCAGCATCTCCCTACGATGACGAGGGGGTCCATTTCTCCAGAAGTTTTGAAGGCCCTGGCTGGGGTGAGGGCTTGAGACATCTTGGCCTGCAGAGAGGAAATGCTGTAACTCGGTGCTTCTCTCTGTTTCTCTTTCTTTCCTTCTTTTTCCTCCCTTCCTTCTTTCGTCCACTGCTCCTCACTACCCATACCGGGGACTGAGTCCAGGGGCGCTCTACCATTGAGCTACATCCGAAAGCCTTATTTTTTATTTTTTGAGACAAGTTGTTACTAAATTGCATAGGCTGGCCTCATATTTGTGATCCTCCTGCCCCGGCCTTTGGAGTAGCTGGGATTATAGGCATGTGCCACCACACCTGGCAGTTTTTGTGTTTTCTAGCAGAGAACCAGATAGAAGCATCTTGCCAGAGGAACAGGCTTTATTCTTTCTTTTTTTTTTTGTCCTTATGGTACTGGGGACTGAACCCAGGGGAATTCCACCACTGAGCTACATTCCCAGCTCTTTTTACTTTGAGACAGGCCCTCACTAAGTTGCCAAGTTGCCGGGCTGGCCTTATGATTCTCCTCCCTCAGCTTCCCAGAGTGCTGAGATTACAGGCATGAGCCACCATGCCTGGCAAGGGTTTTAGTAGCTCGAGCACAAAGGAGAAGGCTGTGGGCGACAGGATCATTGGGATTCACAGGTGCATGACTTTTGTGGCACCTATGAGGCAGGCAGAGACCTGGTCTCCTGCTGTCCTCACAGTAGAGGAGGGGTTTTAAAAACTGCACCTGTGCGGTGTCTTCCCCGTGTCTGTGCGGTGTCTCACTGCCACCTTGAGTCTTCAAGCCCGACCTTGGGGTGGGATTTTTTACTATGCTAATGGAGTAAAGGTAACTGCAGGTTATTTTAATGATCGTCTGTCCCTTTACTACCTGGAACTTGTCCTTTATCATCTGGGAAATTTCCTAATTGGGCTTTGGAGCAGGGCATATCACTCCCTTGTGTCTGTGGATTTGATTTTAATGATCTTGTTGTTTTGCTCTAGCTTTCTGGTATCTAGTCTTTGAAGGCTGAGCTGACTTCCAGGTATGTTATCTTAATTGTATAGTCTTGAAGATTGGTCCACTTTTTATGTCTGAAGTCCCTGGCATGTTTGCTCATCCCAGAAGACTGCAGGCTGGCCTAGCCCTGTGGGAAGCTGATGGGGTGGGGTGCAGGGAGCTGACCTGTCCCCGAAGCTTCCTGGAGGAAGCAACGCTTGAGCAGAGGGGATGAGATGAGCAGCTGGTGGCTGGGTCTAGCAGGGTGGGAGAACAGGGGTTTTGTTCTGAGCAGAGGCAGAATGGATTTGTCAGATTTCCCATGAATGTCACAAAGCTTAAACCTTCAAGCCACTCACTTGCCGAGCACTTCCTGTGATCTGAGAGGGACTCACAATCACAGGCTTTTGTAGAATTTGCCAAATTCAGATATTTTAACAGTAATTGATTAAGAGGGCTTCCTCTGGCCATCTCTTTGGCTACTTCCCTGCCCATTGTGCTTTTCCTCTTTGCGGGTGATGATGGAGAGTGGGAGCATTTTTAGGAATCTAGCTAAGGAGGGCTGTCATGGAATAGTGCCGTAGATGAAAATAAAATACTTTACAAAGAGGATGCTAATAACAAAGGGGTGTTACGATTGGTAATCAAAGAAATAGGAAAAATCTTGAAATCTTACAGCTTTTATGAGAGAAACTTGATTGATTGTTTTCCTAATTTTGGCAACAACCCTAAAATTTTATGACTCTCCCAATAAAAAGCTGTGAAATTCTTCTAAACTATCAACAGTAAAACATTGTTGATCAAAATGCCAGAGAAAAGACAAAATTATTTTCTTATTCTCTAAAGAAAGTGACATTACAAAATCAATATCCTGTGAGGAAGTTATCCTAAAAGTATACAGCCAAAATGGAGAAAGGAAATTGTTACAAATGTTGTCATGTTCATGTAAACACTGATGTACATCTTAGTTTACATAGTTATGGGACTTAAAACAAATAGTATGTAACCATATGTGTATGTAACCTAACGTGTATAACAGCACTGTGTTATTAGCATGCTGGGAACTCTTGATGATCCCATGGCCAAACATGGGAGGGAAACTCAACAAAAGGGGCCAAGTGGGAAAAGGAGCTGATAGTCATTTCCTTCAATCCCCACCAGCACAGAAATCCTCTCCCTGACAGCTGACTGCTGAGTCTCTCTCTCCCATACACACTTCCTCGGATGAGGAACTCACTCCTCTCCACAAGCCTTGACTATCAGGGTCAAAACTCTGGTTTGGGGAAGTTCTTCTGTTGAGCTGACCACTAACTGTCTGCAGTTCCCCATGGCTCCTCATCTTACACAGAGCCCTGACATAGCTGGCTGCTTCTCCCCATCTCACAATATAGCGCTATACATGTTGAGAAGGCAGCAGGCAAGTGCCACATCCTTGCCCAGGATAACCTGGCTTCCTCCAGCAAATCCTCTTATGATTTGACTTCCAAAGTTCAGAATCTTTCTCATCCACATCTCAAAGATTATCTACTTCTCATACATGTATAAGGATGGTGCTAAAAACAGTGAACACACATCGCCTGCTCACTCTGCATGGGGTGCTTCATCCTCATGGCAATCCTACAAATGGGTAAAATTATAAAGCCCAGCTCCCAGATGAGAAGCCTGGGTTCCAAGAGATTCAATAGAGCGCCAGCATGCAGGTGGTTCCATCCGACTTTCTGACTTCAGGGCCCAAGTCCTCAGTCACACATCACAAAAGCTAGAACCAGGGAATTCCAGGCTGTGTCAGTGAGAACGGCATCAATGTTTATCTATAATTAATAAAGGTCATTTCATCAGGAAGATTGTTTTCTCTTAAATTAATTTTATTGGTTTATTTTAGATACACACAATGATAACATTCATCCTAGGGGATTTGTACCTGTAATGATACATCTTGATTCTTCTTTTTTACCCCAACCCCCGTCCCTCCCTTCAACTCCTCTTTCCCTCCTTATTTACAAAGCTTTGTTTCCATTTTTTCCTTCTATTCTTTTTTCCTTTTCCCTTCCTTCTTTTCCCCCTCCACTCTCCCTCATTCCCCTTCCTATTTGAACATTTTCTTCCTATTTCCCAATATCTATTATACATGTATAAACCCTTTCAGCTTCTCACACCAGACACAATGTATGTCCAATGTATTTCACTTCAGAGTATGGTCTCTAGGTGCATCCTATTAGGGAGATTTGATAGTTATAATTATGTATATGCCCAATAACAACACTTTAAAATGCATTAAACAAGACTGATACAATTAATTAGAATTGATAGAATTAAAGGGAGAAATAGAATGCACAATAATAGTTGATCTATACCATATATTTAGAATTTCAAAGATGATCACAATAAAAGGCATATTGCTATTAACCCTCCTCAAAATACTCCCCCTCACTTCAATATATTTATGCTATCACTCCTGCTACTTTCCGAAGCTGTTCTAGAGTCCTCTTTCCTGAATGTCTTTAGTTGCATGGTCATGGCTGCCTCAGGGTCCTCAGTCAGTTTAAAACATTTACCTTTCATGGTCATTTGGACTTTGGGAAGGAGCCAGAAGTTGGGCAGTGCCAGATCTGATGAATAATTTGGATGAGGAAACCCTATAATGTTTTTGTTTTTACAAGCCTGTCTTTCCATTGGTTGGCACTTGGCAGTAGCATTCAGATACACACTTTAAGTTTTAGTTGTGGTAAAATATACATGACAAAACATTTACTACCTTAGACATTGTTAAGTGTATAGTTCAGCAGTGTTAATTACATTCACATTGTTGTGAAACATATCTCCAGAACTTTTACATCTTGCAAAACCAAAATTCTGTACCTATGAGCAACAACTTCTCGTTCCCCCACCCTAAGCCTCTGTTAGTTGCCATTCTACTTTCTGCCCCTATGAACTGGACTGCTCTAGGTATCTCAAGCAAGTAGAATCATACATGTCCATTGTGATTGGAGTTTTTGAGATTCTTCCATTCTTGTGGCATGTGTCAAAATTCCTCTTCAAAAAAATTTTTTTTGTGTGAACCCAGGGCCTCACACTTGTTAGGCAGGTGATCTGCCACTAAAGTATATCCCCAGGCCTTTTTACATTTTTTGTTTATTTTGAGGCAAGGTTTTGTTAAATTGCCCAGGCTGGCCTCAAACTTGAGATCCTCCTGCCCCAGCCAACCAAGTATCTGGAATTACAGGTATGCATCCCTGTGCCTGGGTTCCCTTTCCTTTTAAGGCTGAATAATATAGCCTGCTATATGGATGGAACTCTGAAGCACACCCTGAAGCACCAAGGGGGCCAGGAATGGGCTACAAGAGCAGAGAAAGCAGAGACAGCTAATTCTTCGGCATCTCTGGGAAGGGAGCAAGTAAAGACTGTGGCAGACAGAGAGAGACCCACAAAGGAGAGGCCCAGGTTTGATGGCTCCCTTTGGCCTGGCCCAGGCCCTGCTGGCTCAGGAAGGCCAAGTCTGCAGCCACCAGATGCTGACCTTGTAGAATCCCTGCCAGCCCCAGCAGGTCCCTGCAAAAGGCCAAGTTGCCCCTGCTGGCAGTGATCACAGAGCTGGACCTGCCAGCCCAGCCAGCCCCCGCCAGGACAACTGGAAGAGCCAGCCCTTGTCTTCCCTTCTGCCCTGCCTGACTGTCCTGGCCACCAGTTCTCAATGCCATTATAATAGCAATCATTCGTATCTGCTGTGTGCTGCAAGGTTCACTAAGCACAGTTCATCAAATATGCTCCATCAGGGGCCTCACAGGACCCCACAATGGGCTACGGGCGGGGGGCGGGAGACTGTAGATGACCATTTGGGAAGTGAGGAGGCAGGGCCCAGGGGAGGACCAGCTGAGGTGCCTGCCTTTCCCTTCTCCATGCCGGAAGCCACCTAGATGGCCCACGTGACTGGAGCAGAGTGGGAAGGGTTAGAAGAGATAAGGTGGAGGGATGGACATGAGCAAGACCATGGGGAGTCTTGGAGGCCACGAAAAGGAATTTGGCCCCTCCTCCCTCCCTCCCCTCTTTCTCTGTTTTCTTCCTCTTTTTTTTTTTTTTTTTGAGACCAGATCTTCCTAAGTTGCCCGGGCTGGCCTCAAACGTGCAGTTCTGCCTTCCAAGCAGCTGGGATTACAGGTATGCACTACCACACCGGCCTTTTTATTTCTTAACCCTTCTGTAGTAGAGGAATGCTCGCTGACACAGGAAGATGCTCATAATACGTGCAATGGGAGAGGCGGATCCCCATCAACGGCTGCCCCTACCTCCCAGACCAGCCCCTGTTGCACCCCAGTATCCAGCCCTACTCAGCACCATGAGCCCTTCCTTTCCCTGGCTGCCGAGAGCGGACATGGAGAAGACAGTGAGCTCTGAGACATCTTCTCGAGCCCAGCGGGTGAGGAAGTTAAATCTGGAGCGTGACAGGTGCTGTCACGGGGAGCCCTCAGGGCTGAGAGCTCAGAGCAAGGTGCCCCAGCTTGCAGGCCAGGAAGGAGTCCCAGGGAAGAGACAGTTCAGCCAAGAGTTGCAGGCGGAAGCACAGTCCACCTGATTGGAAGGATGGCCAGTGAGGGGGTGGGAAGCAGAGCCAGGAGAGGGAAGAACAGGTATGAACACTTTTCGGTCCACTACTACCAGGAGGTCGTGGGGGCTACTTGGTGGGCAGGCTTGGGTGCTGCCTTGGAGGGGCTGAGTTGGCTCTGTTTGCACACCAGCCCCAGGGTCTCTGGGGTGGGCCTTTGCTGAGTTTCCCCTCGAGGGGCCTGAGATCGGGAAATGCTGGGAGAAGACATGAGGGGGAGATAACGAGTCCTGACCATGCACTCTGGCTGCCCAGGCCAGATAGTGGGCAGGGGAGAGAGGAGCCCCAGATGCCACCCCACGTGTCCTGTGGCTGCACGTTCGCCTGTCCAGCCTGCCTGGTGCACCAGTTCTTGGTGTCTTCCAAAGAGGCAACAAGAGGACTTCGAATTGAGCATGGACCTCGGTTCAAATCACAGCTCTGCCCCCGAAGAGCTGGCTGAATTTGGGCCACTTCCTTAGTCACACTGGACTTCAGTATCCTCATCAATAAAATGGGGAAAATAACTAACAAATAATAGGGTTATCATGAAATGCAATGAACAAGTACCTGCCTCATTCATTGTCCATGCTCCTAAAAATTGTCATATTTCATTGTCACCTTGGGTTTCCATCCTTTAAAAAAATTACTGTAACAGTTTTATTGAGATAAAACCCACATGCCATACAACCCATTCACTTATAGAGTATGCAGTTCAATATATAGTCAATATCATGCCCTGGAGAAATTCTATACCCACGAGTGGGCATTGCCTATGCCATTGCAGAACCCCCTCCACGCCCCCGAGACTACTGACTTTCTCTATAGATTTGCCTGTTCTGAACATTTCCTGTGAGTGGAACCGTGGAATATATGGCCTTTTGTGGCTGGCTTCTTTCACTTAGCATACTGTTCATGTTGTGGCATGAATCAGCACTTCTTCCTTTATCACTGAATAATATTCCATTGTATGGACAGACCACATGTACTATATCCATTCCTCAGTAGGTGGACATTCGGGTTGTTTCCATTCTTTGGCTTTTATGAATAATACTGCTTTGAATGTTTGTGTGTAGACGTATGTTTTCAATTCTCTTGGGTATAAACCTGGGAGTGAAACTGCTGGGTCTTAGGGTTGCTCTCTTTTAACCCTTTGAGGAGCTTCCAGGCTCTTTTCAAAGCAGGTCACCATTTTACATTCTCATCAGCTAGGTATGAGAGTTGTGATTTGTCTACATCCTCACCGACACTTCACTGTCTAGCTTTTTAATTGTAGCCACCCATGAGGCTGTGTAGTGGTATCTCATTTTGTTTATTTATTTACTTATTTGCAGAGCTGGGGATGGAACCAAGGGCCTCACACATGCTAGGCAAGTGCTGTGCCACAGAGCTACACCCTCCAGAACTTCATTAAATTTTGGTTTGGAAAGGTAATTTCCATCTTCTCCATGGGATCCCATTCATGTTAGGGGCAGATTAAACCCTGAGATGCCCTATTCCCAATGTAGAAACACTAACTTGTTCCAAAGAAAGAAATCTCATATAGATAAAAAACGTCCATTACTCCTACTGCACATTCCTTAAAGTGGCTTTTCCATAACGACTGAACCATGTCCGCTTGGGGACCCTGGAGAATTCCTCACTTTCTTCCACCAGCTCCACTCATTACAAAGTCTGGCTATCACATGGAAAATGCTCTTAATATGTGAGAAAGAGTAGGTTGAAAAAATACTTAGTTATTATCCAGCTTTAAAAACATGTCAATGCAGCCACATGTATCTTGAGCACTACACTGGGGCCAGGCCTGTGCCAGTTAATGGACAAAGGCTGGAAAAGAGCCAGGAAACCTGGAGCAACTGCTTGTGGTGGAATTGGTGGGTTCTGGGTGGGTGATGAATCTTCCATCCTTTCTTACTTCTTTCCCCCAAATTCCTCCTACTTTTCTACTGCCTTTGCATGACAAACCCAAGGGAAAGAAGAAACAATTATGGATCTGAGAATGAAGAAGTGAAACTCCCTTGACCCAGTGCCTTTCAAGGCCATTATTTTGTGGCAGGCTAGTAAATAAAGGGCTAATATGGCCCTTACTGTGTGCCTGGCATTTTCCGTCAATTATTGTTTCCATTCTACAGGTGAGGAAACTGAGGCAG
The DNA here is from genome assembly GCF_000247695.1 of Heterocephalus glaber. Next base: position 9,778,122 of record NW_004624790.1, on the reverse strand, counting down.
GGCAATGAGGTGCCCACTTGCTTCCACATGACCCATATGCATGCAGAGCTGCACACAAGCTTATGTTCAGATCCACATCTGCACACATGGGCACACACAGGCCACGCACCTGCCATCAGACACACATGTGCACTCACACACAGGACCATTCACAGCCCAGTACATGTGTGGGGACACGGTGTGTACGTACGTGCACGGGCCTGTGTGCACACAGGAGCTGCATGCTGTCGGACACATGTCTCAGAACAGGGAAGAGGGTGCAGCTAAAGGGGCCAAAGTCCCACTTTCACTCCCTCCCTGCACCCTCAAAGCATTGTGTGCTGCTGGTAGGTGTGTGCTGGTCTGGGTGGGGCACAGACAGGTGGCTCCAAGGGCAGGGATAGCCTTGTACTTGAAACTCACCCACCAAGCTTCCAGGTGAGTCAACAGTGACTAAGGGGCCTCACTCGCCTGGCAAACCCCAGCTGTTGGATGTGGTCCCGATCCCCACGAGTCCCCAGGGGCTCCTCCACTGGGGGGCAGCATGGCACAGTGGTAAGGCCACGTGCCTCTCCAGCAGGCTTTCTGAATTAGATGCTTCCGAAACAGCTGTTTTGGGCCAAAGGGGCTGTGAGGGTGTGAGGAGGAGGAACAGATAGTGGGTTGAAAGAACTTCCTTGGGATCCAGAGTCCAATGGTCCTGGCTCCGTGTCCCACTAGGTGGGCATTGAGCAAGTCACATGACCCTCAAACCTAAATTTTTTTCCGCGTAAACTTTGCAAAAATCATTCTTTTGTCCCTTAAAGAGTATCCATTGCAAACCTACTACACACCAGGTAGGATGCGAGACACTGGAATACTGTAGTAAGCAACACAGACACGGCGTTTGCCTGGGTGGAGGCTACAGAGTTAGAGGAAGGACAAAGTGAAAATGTCTGCCACGTAGTAGGTATTCAGTCAGTGTTGCTTCTGGACTTCCTTTTCTGCCACTGAAAAGGCAATGAGATCACACAGCAAGTTTAGAGAAAGGGGCAGAAGCGGAGGTGAGGTGGAGGCGGACAGAACTACACAACCCCTAGTAACGAGTAGCTTCACTTTTGCCAATTTCATAAACTCTGGCAGGGGTGGCCCATTGTAAAGTGCTCAATAAAAACATTTAAATGAATGAATAATATTCAGTAGGAAAATTCTAATTACACTGTAACAAATTTACCTGACTAAAGCAACACAAGTAACCATGACCCCTCCACATATAGAAGATTTTTCCTTTGGGAACAATATTTCCATTTTATAGCAAAAGAAACTCAGGCTCAGAGAGCTCAAAGGACTTGCCTAAGATCACACAGATTAGTGTGAAGAATCAGATCCAGAAGCCAGGGCTCTTTGCCCACACTGTCCTGGGCCGGGTCGCAGGCTGGGATAGACTGAAGTAGAACTTAGGGCCTGAGGATGCAGCAGCCTTTCTATCCCCTGGAGCTGAGGGAATCCTGTGGGCCAGTGCCTCCTCCCCCAACAGCTAGCCCCAGGGGAGGGACACAGGACCCCTATGGGCTCTCACTGGCCTGGGGGCTGCTTCAGAGCCCAGAAGCCAATTACCCTTAACACTGTAGCTCAGGAGCCCTGTTTTAACAAGAAAACAGAGCTCAGGAGGAAAGGCTTGCTGGGACCCTCTAGTGGGCAAAAAGAGCAAACCTCTGGCTCCCTCAGGGATCTGGGGGGCCAGAGCCGTGGAAGGTGCAGCAGCTGCGGCTAATAATTCTAAGGATAATGGCTGCCACTCCAGGAGTACTGAGCATGTGCAGGTATTTTGGCACCTGATGTAGTTTAATACCTGCAACAACTCTCTCTCCGGCATCATCACCATGTTACATAAATAATCTGAGGTGGGAAAATGACTTCCTAAGGTCACATAGCTCGCTAATGGCAGGGCCAGGAATCCAGTGTTTGGAGTCCAGGGAAAGACCAGGAGCAAGGAGGGCTCCCTGGACCAGGAGACAGGGTGAGGCATGAAGCAGTTACTGTGAGATCCACAGTGACTTCTTAGCTGCCTGTCTCCTTCCCAGGCTTTGGAGGGATTCTGCAGTCACATGTTTTATAAAATTTGCAAAATTAAGACATTGGCTAATACCACTGTCTCTTTCTGCTCCAGATATATGAGTAATATCTTCATATGACAGTACATTTTGTGTTTAATAAATTGTGTGAAGAGATGGATGGAGGAATGGACAGGTGATGAGGAAGGGCAGGATTTTAGAGTGGTTCTCATGCAGTCTAGGGATCTTCTCCACAGACAGCCTGCAGTTAGGCCCTGGGTGGCCTTGAATGCCAGGGTAAGAAATCTGGATTGATTTGGTAGGCAATGGGGAGCCATGAAAACTTTCAGAGCAAAGGATTGGCATCTAGCTGTCAAGTGAGAGTTGAATGTTAGAGAAGAGGACAGGGTCTCATGGTGGGGGCCGGACTGGCTCAGATAAAACTCCCTTCACCCAGTACGAAGAGCTGCAGGGTGTCCAGCTGGATGCAAGGGAGACGCCTAGGCCTGGGGTCAGGAGGGATTGAGGGCCCCCCGCACCGCATGGCATCTGGCAGGAGAGGTGGGTGTTCCAAGAAGTGGAAAGTGAGCTTTAGAAGGTGGCAAGGCAGTGGCGGAGCTGTGGACATCCAGCTGCACCAGCTACTTCCGGTACACGCCAACTTCCGGAAAGTCAAGAAGTCCAGGGCCGGGGATTTAGCTCAGTGGTTCTACCACCTGCCTCACAAGCGCAAGGTCCCGAGTTCAATCCCAGGTACCAAAAAAAAAAAAAAAAAAATCCAGCTACCCCGTTAGCACATAGTCTGTGCCACACCCTCTGTGAAGCACCTTCGGGTCCCATCGCCTAATCGTTCGTCTGACAACCCTGTGACTGGAAAGGATAGTTATTCCCATTTTACAAATGAGACAGTGGACTGCCAAGACAGGAAATTGCTTTCCCAAGGTCACACAACAGCGCACGGTAGAGGTGACATCAAACCCTGACTCCTGAGAAGGCCCCCTGCTTCCTGGCTGCCCCGCAGCCTTTCCTGGTCCAAGTCGGTGAGAGGCTCAGTTTGGCCAGCAGGGGGCGGAATGCCCTCGAAGATCAGCCCTGCGGCCCGCGCTCGGGCTGGCTGAATGCACTGCTGGCAACAGCCCCCTTTCTGCTGAAATACCTGACTTGGAGTCTCCACTTATTCCTAGGCTCCGCAGGGGCCTGGAGAGAACAGAGGGAGACGCAGAAAAGTGTAAAACGCCAGGAAGTGAGGCGACAGGCCACAGAAACCGCAATGCAGGGCCTTCGTAACATGACAAGGTGCTCACCGCTGTGCCTAGCCAGAGAAACAGGGGCCACATGCACACCACGGGGCGGGACTGTTTGGCCCTGGACCAGAGAAGCTGCACAGGTGGCGGCGTGGAGAAATGGCCTCATGCACGGTGGGTGGGGGTGCAGCGTGGCTTCGTGCCTAGGGAGGCAATCTGGAAAACCGATGAAAATTTAAAATGCACATGCACTCAAAAGACAGGCAGAGCACGTTCACCAGTGGGCTGGATCTGGACCTGCGCTGCTGCATATGGCTGCACTGGGAACTGTGGCTGGTCCTGATCTATAAGCTTTGTTATTGTGAAACATGTACCAGATTTTGTTATAGTATACACTATACACAAATACTATAGGACATAGTATAGTGTGCACAACCCCAGATAGATAGATAGATAGATATGTGTATATTTCTATCTATCTATCTATCTATATGCTGTGGATAAAACCTAGGACCTCACACATGCTAGACAAGTACTCCTCCACTGAGCTACACCCCCAGTTCTATTATGTGTGTGGGGGGGGTATTGGGATTGAACCTAGGGCCTTGCATATGCTAAGCAAGTGCTCTATCACTGAGCTATATTCTCAGTCCTTTTTATTTTCAGACAGGGTCTTGATAGTTGCCCAGGGTAGCCTCGAACTTGTGAGCCTCCTGCCTCAGCCTCCTGTGCAGCTGGCATTTACATATGTGTGCCAATGCACCCAGCTGTTAACTATATTCTTTTAAGATGAAAAGCGTTCTGTAGATGGGTAGTGGTGATGATTGCACAACATCGGGAATGTACTCAATGCCACTGGACTGTACACTTGAAAGTGGTTAAGAAAATAAACTGTGTCATGTATTTAGCACAACTAAAAATAAAAGAGGGTGACGTGTATAAAGAAAAGTGAGGAAATATTCAAGAATGTTGGATTAATAAAAACCAAGGGAAGATGGGGCTGGGGGTATAGCCCAGTGGTAGAGTGCCTGCCTAGCATATGAGAGGCCCTGTGTTCCATTCCCATCTGGGGGTGGGGAGAAAGACAGAGAGAGAGAGAGAGAACCGATAAGGAGAGAACTCTGGACGAGACGTTTCCGTTTGTTCAAGTACATCGAGATGTTAAATGGGAGACGTGGAAATGGCAAGAATGTGCCATTTCAGACCCAAATAAGTGGCAAAGGAGCGGTCTGGGTCCGTCTCCTGTCTCCCCCCTCAGCTATGTGAGCGATCTGGGGTGGCCAGTGTGAGGGAGGCTTGCAGGAGGAGCAGGCTGAGCTGTGCACCTCCAGGTGTCCCGGGAGAGGGCCTGGGGGAGGGTGAGTTCCGATGGGGGCTGTGTGAGGAGCGAGGAGGGTGTGCCGAGGGGGCTCAGCCTGGATCCTGTCCCCTAGGGCCTGGGAGGGGGTGGTAGCAACAAGATGCTGGAGTTGGTATGGATTCCTAAGGGCTAAGGAAGGCGTTCCAAGGGACCTCAGAAGGAGAAACACACCCTCGAGGTCAAAGGGCCTGTGAGGATGGCCATCTCCAAGGTCCCAACACATAAAAGGGCGGCTTTAAATGTCTACTGGGTCCATAGACCTTGAAAGCAACCAGTATGGTGGCAGCACACGGGGGACCCTTGCTCTGCCCCCTCGTGGGCACCAGGACCCCAGGCCCATCAGTGAGGGAGGGAGGAGCCACCCTCATGAGGGTCAAACTCAGAGCAGATTGGGGGCTTTGATGAGCAGCTTGACTGGACACTAATTTCTAAATTGAGATTGTGTTTACGACCTAATGTGACCATAGAACTGTCTGTTATCTAAGTTTGCTTGGACAATGTGAACCTGTCGCTGGGAAATCTGGTCCTGATGCATTGAGAAGCCTGCCTCTCATTTTCTTGGTCCTTGGTGTCCTTGATGAAAGAATTCACCCAAGACACACAGGCGTCCATGCAGAAGCACAGAGTTTATTGTAAAGCAGATACAGAGTTACACCTTCAACCCAGAACTCCCGCAGTGCCAGGAAGGTGTCTGCCCTAAGTGTGAGTTTGGATACTTTTTTTATTTTTTAGATAGGATCTTGCTATGTAGTTCAGGCTGGGCTTGAAGTCACTATGCAGCCCAGGCTGGCCTTGAACTTGCAGCAATCCTCCTGCCTCAGCCTCCAGAGTGCTGGGATTACAGGCTTGTGCCACCACACCAGGCGAGTTTGGATAGGTTTTAAGGAACATAAGTTACTCCTGGGGTTCAGGGAACTAGGGTAATTGTAATGCTTGTCAACATTTTACTTCAAAGTTACTTTGGAATTGCAAAACGTCTCCTTGTCCTCTTTGGGTGGTCTGTGTTTTGTCAGTGCCTTTAATCATGTAAGAAACGTATGGAAGAAATTTATGAAAGGTAAATTCTTAGTTTCAATCAGGTACCAGCCCAAGGCAGGAGGGTCTTTAAAAAGGGTTTCCTCTCCTGGTACCAATGGGCATGGGCTACAGTAGCCAAGAATGCTGTGTGCCCTGTTCTGAAGTTGGACGGCCAGGTGGCCAGGCATCAGAAGGACTGAGCACTGTGTCACCTTAGGTCCCTGTGCTCTGGTCTGAGACCTAACAAGTGATTCCAAATGCATTATACGTTGAAGTCTTTGTTTCTTTACTTAACTGGCAAAGGCTGTTATTTTGGGGTACCCTCCCTTTTGTCCCTTAGGCTCACCAGTGTCTAACTACCTCTCTGGCAGTTCCACTCTACATGTTCTCCCATTCTTCAGTGAGTCACAAGGGAGGGAGGGAGGGAGAGAGAGAGAGAGAGAGGGAGACCTGGGCTCAGAACTAATACAAGGTTGCTTCAGCCACATTCTATTGACCAAAGAGAGTGCCAAGGGCACCCCTATCTGGGGAAGGAGCTAGAGCAAAGTCTCATTGTAAAGGGGCTGCAGCAGGAAGGGGTAGAGAACTGGGCCCACTTTGATGCTCTGTCTCCCAAGAAGGCCTTGCTTGGCCAGCAGAGGAGGCTGGAAGTGTAGAACCATTTTGTGTCCAGCGGGAGAGGAAATGGGTGCAGAGAGCTTACCCAGGAGAAATGTCTCGGTTCCTCCCCTGTTTACTCATCTGTAAAACGGGGAAAATGATGATGGTGATGATGATAATGAAATCTCTCCATTGATATGGTGATGATGAAAACACTGTGTCAATTTATGAATGTCTCAGACTTTGCAAAGAAGTGGCAGCTGTTGCTCCTGCCTTCAAAGTTAGATAGCTGGAAGAGGTGGGAATTCCAGATACGTCCCACACCAAGCGAGATTGTAGGCTTGTGTTGGAGGAGGGAGGAGGGCGAGGGTCAGAGGGGCTGCAGGCCAGAGGCCCCCAAGGCCAAGGCTTGGCAGAGGATGGACAGAATTGGGCTGGATGGAGAGAGACCCTGGCATAGTAGGGAGAGGATGTGGTGCGTGCAAAGCTGCAGGGCTGGCACAGTCTCGGTGGGTGGCAGGGACCCACAGTGCAGAACAGACACTCCCAAGGGCGCAGTGTCGGCCACGCCCACTTGCATGCTTGTGCCTTGGCAGGATGCATTTGATTGAGGGAAAAAGAAAAGAATGAGCGATTGAAAGCAGATTACCAGGCTGACTGTCTCCACAGCTCCTGGCTCCCCTCCCATCCATTCCCCAGCCCTGACGCAAGGCCAGGCCCTCGGGAGGAAGGTGCCCCTCCCAGAGTTGTTCAAGCTCCCTGCCTGCCTGGTGCCTGGCTCTGCTGGGATTTAAATACCCTCGGAGCCTGACCACACACTCCAGACCATGCTAATGGCGTCTCATGCTCCTGGGCCTGTTCCTCGAGCTCCATAAACTGGTGGTCAAAGAGTTCAGCGCCTGGCCTATGCCAGCCAAGCTTGAGTAGGTCAGATTCTGTTGCCTTGTCCTTTTAAAGTAGAGGGCTGGAAATGTAATTCAGTGTGAAGGACCTGGATTCAATCCCTAGCATTGCAAAAAACAAAAATAAAAACAAAATTCCCTCTTAGGAGCAGCATTTTTTAAAAATTAAATTTTGGCAAAATAAATGTCAGGGATTTAGCTCAGTGGTTTCACCACCTGCTGTGCAAGCTCAAGGATCTGAGTTTGATCCCCAGTACCAAAAAAAAAATTTTTTTTTGACGAAATACAAATGACATAAAACTTACCTTCTTAACTTTGTTTTGCAGTGCTGAGGCTCAAACCCAGGGCTTCCAGCGTGATAGACTGGCTCTCTACCTCTGAACTTCCTCCCCAGCCCTGTCTTAGCACTGCTTTAAGTGAATAGTTTAGTGACAGGGAGGCACATTCCCATTCTGTGCTCCTCTCACCAGCATCCAGTCACAGAACTCTCTTCAGGTTCCCACAGGGAGACTGAGTGCCCATTAAACACTCTCTGCCCACGGCCCCGCCATGGTCCCTGCTGATTCCACTCCCCTCTCTGAATTGGGCTACAGTAGATGGAGACCTCATATGAGTGCAGTCACTCAGCATTGGTCTTTTTCTAATTGATTTCACTTACATAATGTCCTCAAGGTTTGTCTCTGTTGGGGTGTGAGTCAGAAATTTCTCTCCTTGTCAGGTGGAATAATCCTCCCTCATATGTCTCTGCCACAGTCGGCTTATCCCTTGGCCAGTCAAAGGGCCCCTGGTGCTGACACCTTGAGTGTTGAGAATAGTGCTGTTGGGAACCTGAGTATACAAATCTAAGGGCTGCCTTTTTTTTGTTGGGTACTGGGGATCGAACTCAGGTCCTTTTGCTTGCCGGGCAGGTAGCAGAACCACTGAGCTAAATCCTCACCCCAGGGGGCAGCATTTTAAGCAACGGGTTTTTTGGGAAGTGAGGAAGGAACTGGTCAGGAAGTCAGAGGTTAGGCCTCTAAGCTTGGCCACTAGCTCACTGTGTGGCTCTGGGCAGGTTGCTTCCTGATCTGATCCCAGCCTTCCTCTCCTGCCCACCTGCCAGAAGAAACAGTGAAGCGAGAATGCTCTGCTTGGAGCACAGGGAAGCTGTGAGGGACTGTTATTGTTGTTACTCAGTGGGGAGAGGGCAGCCGTTTCCCAAAGGTGTGAGTCACTCATGGTGCAATTCCAGGCATCAGGAGGAGCTGTTCTGGGCAACAGAGCCCAGATTCCACACAGAGCAGTGACCCTTGGGGGAGTCACACCCTCTGCAGACCCTGGGCCACTGGCTGATGTGAGGAAAGAGTCAGCCAATGTCAGGGTCCTTTGGGTCCCACTGACTCACAGGACCATTAAGGAGGCTCAGAGAGGGTGAGGACTTTGATCAGAGTCACACAGCAGAGGGACCGGACTGGAACTGAAAACCTCAGACTCCCAGCCCTGTGGGTCCCTGCTTCCCATGTGGTCCCAATGCTCAGGAAGAGGGGATCAGAAGTGAGCTCTGGAGTAGTAGTTCTGGGCAGGGAGGACTGGGGACCCTACTGGCCCAGGAGAGGGTGGACCTTCCTTTCTGTGTCTCTAGGAGACTGGCCTAAGGACCAAAGGGTTAGTACACTTTCCAAGGCCTTTGTTAATACGGAGTCTACTGGGAACAGTGGTCAGTCAGCTGAGCTGGGACCCACCACGCCAGGGCAGGCTCTGTGGAGCATGTACAATCCAGGGAAGGGAAAGGTCTGCCCAGGAGCATGCTGGGAGGCACAGGCTGGAAGGCGGCTGATGGATGTGAGTGTGGCCCCCTCCCCTTGGTGACCATCACAGCAGCGAGCACTTACAAAGCATTCCCCAGGCACGAGGTCTTTGGCTTCATGGTTATCTTCACTTCGTTTCTCCATTGCCAGCATCAGGGTGATTTAAATGTTCTACCTAGCTGGGTATGGTGACACAGCCTGTAATCCCAGCACTCTGAGCCGATGAAGCAGGAGGACTACGAGTTCCAGCAATTTGGCAAGACCCTGTCTCAAAAAAACCCCAAAACCACAAAGAACTAGGGATGGAGCCAGTGTGAAGGTCCTGGGCTCAATCCTCAGCACCATAAAAACAAACAAACATTGTATCTAATGGTAGATGATTAAGTGTCCAATTAGGTAAATAGCTTAGTACATTATCAGTAAACATAAACCTAAGAACTCCTGACCAGAACCCTGTGGGATGTGAGCAACATTAACTCTAGTTAGAGGGGCTGGGGATTTAGCTCAGTGGTTCTGCCTCCTGCCTCAAAAACACAAGGTCCAGAGTTGGATCCCCCGTACCAAAAGAAAAAAAAAAAGTATGAACCATTAACCCTAGTTAGAGATGGGAAGTCTGAGGTTTATACAGGGGTACAAAAATGTAAGAGTCTGGATTTAAGTGCTGCTCTAATTGATCACCTACTGTGTGCCGGGCACTGTGTCCTGTGTTTAGATACATTTTCCCACAGGGAGGTGTTGTTGTTATTGTCATTGTTGTTGTCATTATTCCTATTGGACAAAGAGGAAAACCAATGCTCAGAAAGGTGGTGAGACTTGCAGACAGGACTCAATGAAGCTACAAGTGAGCATATTTTGGATTTTGTGGAAAAAAGGACCCCAGAGAGTGCTGGGATTCCAAAATAGAGTGAGGAAGGAGTGAAGATAAGAAATGGCCGAGAAGGCCTGAGACAACTTCACACGTAGACAGAACCCCAGAACAATGGAAGGGTGGTGGAGAGTGGAGGCGGGAGGTGATGGGGTCAGGGGAAAAACCCAAGGCGACCAAATGAACTTTCTGGGCCGGGGATTTAGCTCAGTGGTTCCACTGCCTGCCTCGAAAGTGCAAGGACCCGAGTTCGATCCCCGGTACCAAAAGAAAAATTTTCTGCCCACATGTGGATTTGGGCATGGAAATAAATGCCAACTCAAAACAGATCACATTTCCTCCCCATCTGCACTGCACACTGGCATTTGTTCCTGTTTCGTGGAACCTAAGATTCCACCACCCTGCGAGTCGTAAGAACCCTCACCGCGTGGCAGGTTGTGTACAGACTTGGGAGGACCCAGGCCCGGGATTCTATCCCTACGTCCACCTCCCCTGTCCATCTGATGGGCAGTGGAACTCTCCCACCTCCCTGGACGTTTCTTCCCCTGAAACACTAACCATCAAGTGATCTCCCCACATCTCATTTATTTACCCGCTCTTCCCCCAGTTGAGTACAAGTTTCAAAAAGACAGAAATTTCTTCCCTTCCAACTTCTCTCCCTCTTTCTCTCTTTCTCTTTTTCTTCTCTATTTTCCCCCTCTCTCCTCTTGCCTTTTCTTTTATTTATAAAAAAATTTCAAACATACAGGAAAGCACAGAAAATATACAATAACACCGTTTGCCATTTATCCATAACCTAAATTTAACAACTGTTAACATTTTACCATATTTGCTCTATTTGTTCCCAGTGCCAGCATTTTCTAAAGTAAATCACATTCATCACAATATTTTCTTATTTAAAAACCTCAAGGTAGGGAGTCTAATCTTTTACTCACTGCTGTATTACTCACTGTTTGGAAGTTGGTAAGCCTTCAATAAATAGCTGTTGAATGAATAGATCTCACGGAATCTCCATGGCAACTGTTCGTAGCAGGTGTTATTAGTATCTGAACTTTACAGAAGAGGAAACTGAGGCACTGCAGGATCCTAGTAGGAGGTAGAAGAGGGGGACTTGAGCTCCAGCGGGCAGAGTGCAGGCCCCGGCCCCTGCTGCACGGTACCCTCTCAGGGTGCACCTGTGTCCTCTCTGTCCACCTGTCCTGTCCAGACACTCCCCACAGAGGTGACATGAAACGGGGGGCTGGGAGCTGGCAGGAGCGGCTCGGCGCACTGGGGATCCGGGTGTTTCCAGAGAGCCTGGGTCCTTCTGTCCTGCCCCTGGCGGAGACAGAGGGCTCCTTCCCAGACGAGTGACCTTGGGGTTTGTTAGGAATAGAGATTCCTTCTGGGCAGTGTGACAGCTGATGGTGCAAGCCTGGGTCCCCAGACTGAACCCCTCAGAACGTGGAGAGGAATCTCCAGCCTCCTCCCTGGAGGACAGCTCTCCCAGCCGCCTGGAGCAGCTCTCCCGGGCCACTGGGGAGGTGACCTGAGGCCTTCCATCCCCAGGCTGTGGGACAGCTCCTCAGGGAGAAAAAACTGCAGGCTGCAAAGCCAAGGAAATCCAGAGTCTGCCTCTTCCTCCCTGGCTGAGATGTTGGACAGACACCCAAGCTGAGGAAGCCTCAGTCTTCACATCTTTTAAATGGAGATAAAACAAAGCAACTTTGTAGTAGGGGTGGAACTAGGCAAGGCTAGCCAGGTGCCCAGGACACGGTTTTTTGTGTGTGCTGGGGTTTACCACTGAGCCACACCCCTAGCCCCAGACTCACACTAAGGAGGCACACTGTCTGTCAAGGGTACTGGCCCTGCACTTGCGTGGGTCTGAGAGTGAGTGCCTCTTACCTTTGCACCCTGGGCACCTTGCTGTCCTACCCTCATCCAGGCCCTGCCTCCCAGCGTTATTATGGAAATGCCATGGGATAGTTGTGTAACGCACGTTAGTATGGCGCCTCGCACACACTTACATGCTCAACTCATTGGGAAATGCTGTTATTGCTACTGTATTTATTTACCTATGTATTTCCATGCTGGGGATCAAACTGAGGGCTTCTCACCTGCTGGGTGAGTGCTGGGCCGCCGAGCCACGCCCCTGCCACAACCCACACCCTCAGTGCCTGTTGCCCCTTTGCAGCTTTTCGGCAGTAGGAGGGGCCCATTCCCAGCCACAGTTCTACTTGGATCTCCCTGAGTGTGGACACCTCCCTCTCTTCCTCCGCTTCTGCATGTGGCATTGCTTTTGTTATGTGGCCCCCTTTCATATTATGGAATTACTATTCTTTACCACTACCTTCTGGACTCTGCAGCTCCTGTCTAGGCTGATGGCTGAGGACCATGGCTGCCCATGTTTATCGAGTGCCAGGCCTGTGCTAGGCACTGACACGCCATCACTCATCTAATCCTTACAGTGACCTGTGAAATAGTAGCTACAGTTATATCCATTTTGCAAATGAGGAGACTGAGGCACTGAGCAACTAACCAGCTTGCCCAAGGATGCACTATAAGAAATGGTTGGATGGGCCAGGGATTTAGCTCAGTGGCACTGTGCCTGCCTCATAAGCACAAGGTCCTGAGTTCGATCTCCGATACTGGAAAAAAAAAAAAAAGGGAAGGGCTGGAGAAGCTGAGGCAGGAGGATTGCAAGTTTAAGCCCATCCAGGGCAACTTAGTGACTTAGTAAGACCCTGTCTCAGAATAAAAAATGGGCTGGGGATATTGTTCAGTGTGGAAGCCCTGGGTTCATTCTCCAGTATATATATATATATATATATATATGTGAAAGAAAGAGCCAGCGCTGGCAGTAGAACCAAGTCATCTAACCCTGAAACCTGAGAGATGGGACCCAGAACATAGGTCCTGCCACCTGTCACCAGCCTCTGCCCTCTGGGTGCAGACAAATGGCTCTAGATGCAGGCCCCAAGGCCCATGAGGGAAGACTGACCTCCCCGAGCTCAGTCAGGCCCCAGGCACCCAAGGACGAGAAGAGAGACCAGATGCTTTCTGAACATCCGTAGGCCACAGCACACCATTTCCAAGTCCTCCCCAGGCTGGAAGGCCCTACAATAACAACAGCAGCAGTGAGCTCCTACTTTGCTGTGTCCTGGGGCACAAAGAGCCTCGTGCTACAAGCCTGCTGCTCTGGAACCAATCAGGCCTCACAGGGCCCCTCCCTCACTATCACCTTTGCGTGATGAATGCAGACCACAGGTGCCAAGACTCCCAGGTGCCTGGCCAGAGTCTCAGCCCTGGATGAGGCAGATCCAAGACCTGAACTCTGACTTATCTGCACCCCAAAGGCTGGGACGAAGACCTGGATGCTGAGGGCCTTGTGGCACACAGCCCAGTTGCTGCCACCTTCTGTGCCTCTTCCCTGATGGCAGCCACTGTGGCCAAATTGAGATCAACCCAGAAGGAGGTCATTGTAGGAGCAAGGGATGGGGGGTGGGCAGCAAAGCTCTCATCTGAGCCCCTGGGTGGCCCTCAGGCATTGCTTCAGATGACACCAGTAAGTTTTGGTCTGTGAGGAGACAGTTCATCATCAGTAGCTATCCATCGGTCCCTAGGGGGTCTTGTTATTTGTACAAATTAAGTTTTCCCTGCCTCCCATCTTCTTTCTTTGTAATTCGTCTTCCTTCCTGGCCACCCGACTGGCCACATTCGGGCCCTGTTGGGGACTTTCTGCAGGCTCCCACACCACAGTAGAGTTTAAAAGCCTTTTCCTGGCATTCAAGTTGACATTTGCTGAGCTTGCTTCATGTTGCTCCCATCATTCACACATCTCAGTCCGGCACACCAGTGTTTGCTGCTCTACAGATGGCCACGGTGCTGGGCGGGAGCAGGGGGCTGGCCCTGCCTCTTTGATGTCCTCAAGCAGGTCCCCTCACCTGGAGTGTCTTGCCTCCCCTGAGATCCTTCTGGGTCTTTCCAGATGGGGCTGGAAGCTCCTGGGATCTGCCAGGCCTGAGGGTGGCTGTGCCCTGTGATGCTACAGGAACACTTTGGGAGAGGGAGGCTTTGAACTTAGTTGTGGATTCTGTATCCACTGTGTCACTTGCCAGTTTGAGGCTCTCAGCCTCATTCGCTTCTCCCAGCACAGTGCTACAGGACCCTCTGCTGAGGGTGGGGAAAGCCCTGGGCTCCAGGCTGCAGCACGGTCAAAGGCACCAGGTACACCGTGCTGACAGGTGGCCAGGGACACACTGGGCATGGGACAGAGCAGGGAAAGGGCCCCTGTGGCCACTGTTCTCACACACAGACTCTGGAGAGGTCAGTGTTGCCTGCCAGCTCCCACTGGGAGTGGAATTAGGCACTGCGCCCCTGCCCTGTCCCTCCCCTTACCTGTGAAGCTCCCAGGGCAGGATCCAGGTGAGCTTTTCATCCGCGCTCCAGATGCTCAGCAAGTGTTTGAGTTGAAGTGATGTCTATGACTGAGGCTTAGGGTGTGCAGAGAGGTAGGATAGAAGAAATAAAAACAGGTAGAGAGCAGACAGGGAAATCCTAACTTTAAAAATTGGATTTCTAAGAAGACTACAGCTTCTGCAACCCCAAGTCACTCAAAGTGATTCTTATCAGCATTTCCTAGGTTAAATTTAGGCTCCTTTCCTTCCAGACCCATCGCACAATTCCACAGGAACACTGAAGGTCCTTAAATTGGCTTAATTGAGAAAGTAAAGAGCAGGAGATGGATCCTAAGATAAAGGAACAGGTGGAGAGGGTTAAAACAACGCTTATCCTTTTCAGAAAAACAAAACTGGGCTCATACCTGTAATGTTGGCCAGTACCCTTCTGGGGGTGGCCACCTTTTCCTGGGGTTTTCACCCCTTAAGGAGAAGCATAAATGTGCCCCACTCCAGGAAATAAGGTGCTTCTCTCTGGAGGGCCTACCCTCTATTTTTTTGAGTCCATACTTCTTTTTTTTTTTGGTACTGGGATCGAACTTGGGACCTTGCACTTGTGAGGCAGGTGGTGGAACCACTGAGCTAAATCCCCAGCCCAAGTCCATACTTCTTAAATCCCTGCCAATAAACCCTTCCCATGCCTCTTACTGATGTGTCCCCAAAATTCTTTCTCCATAAGGTGAGTCAGTGAACTTGAGAACATATTCTATGGGTAGGGTGGGTTAGGTTCCTTATTCCAGCTTCAGGAACTTTCCCGGGCATTGTCCAGAGACTCTTAGTATGTCACAAGAACTTTAAATATTAAATTGTTTAATTACGTCAACATCCCCATGAGATATGCACTATTATCATTGTCCCCACTTCACAGATGGAAAAACTGAGGTCCAGAAAAATTAAGTAAACTGCCCAGGGCTCAGAGTCAGCAAGGGGCACAGCCAGAATTGGAACCCAGGCCACCTGCCTTTAGAGGTCCCTGGCTGCATGCCTTTCCGAGGTGAGGCTACTTTCCCAGGAGAGTCCAGAAAAGGCCTGTTTCCAGCTCTGGCAGCTGCACTGCAGGCCCGGGGCTGGCCTGAAAGCCTGGCTGACTTTTTGCCCATGGGCTGCTCCCATCTCTCCATTTCCCAGGTGAACCGTGGAAGTAAACGGTACAGCAGCAGCCTGTGATGGCTCCTGCCAAGCTGGCACTTGGAGGCCTGGGGTGCCCCGGGGATCCCAGCCCAGCAGCTGGGCCGACCTCAGGACCAGCGTTTCCGTAAACACCCCAGTGAGCCAGCCCCGCGTGGTCGTCTGTGGGCCACTGGCCAAGAGGCCGAGGTTTGGCTGGTCCTGTGTGGCTTCCTCTAACACAGCCACTTCCGCCCCTCTGCCTGGCTGGGCTTCCAGTAATGAAGTGTTTTCTCTGGGACTGGGGGGCTGGGCGCTGGACACTTCCTGTCCACTCCCTTCCCGTGGCAGGGGTTTTCTTCCCCTCAGGGGGCTGTGTACCCAGTTCCAAGTGTCTCCCCTCGGCCCAGTCCCACAGCGGCTTCCTGGGGGACTCCAGGGATGTGGGCTAAAACTGAGCACCGCCCAGGCACGGCCAGTCACTGCAGTGACTGGGTCTCCATCTCTACAGCAAGAAGGGAGTCCAAGGGCCTAGCAAGGATCACCTTTTTGGAGGGCTTACTGTGTGCCCTGTCATCCTCCCACCATCCTGCTGAGGCGTGTGTCATTTTCTGGAAGGGGTTGGGGGAGACAGCTTGAAAGAACCTTCCAGTTCTTCCAGAATGCTCTGGCTGAGGGCCCCCCACCCCTGCTTCCTCTACACCACTGTTCTTGGGTTGTCTCAGATATGAGAGTTTGATATGAGCCTTTGCTCTGAAGAAAGGGTCTCCTCGCTGAGAGTGGCTCTATGTCAGTGATGAGCAGGGATGGGACTCCCTAACTCTTCTGGGGCCTCGGCACCAAGCCCCTGGCCAGTCAGTGACTTGGCCCCTTCTCCTCACATTCTGTGGTCCCATGACTCGGGGCCCCGGGGATGGCTCCTAGCCAAGCTCCCCCTGACCAGTGCCCCCCTGCAATGCTCACAGGGACTGGGAACAATTAACTCCCTCCTCAGGCCTGGCCAGATGTCCATGCAGGCCTCGGTTTTGCTGACCACAGGTGACTCAAGACTAGAAGAGCCCCAAGAGGCCGGAAGGGCGGCTTGTGACGTCACAGCTGGAGATGGGGCCTGAGAGGTGAGGAGAGGTGCCTGAGGCTCTGGGGAGTGGCAGGGGACCTGAGATTCAGACACCGGGGCCAGGACTTTCGGACCCCTGCAGATGGTCTCAGGATCTACCCAAGGCCTTGGTCCCTGTTCTCACCCCCGTGGCACTGTGCTCCCTGACCAGCACAGGGCCTGCCGGCTTCATCACACCCCAGTCCCCCTGCCTCACACTGCACCCAGACTTAGCCATGCACAGCTACCGAGACAGAGCCTGCCCTCCTGCTCCGCGGGGCCTCTGCTCTCTCCCTCCCCACAAAGTCACCTGGATGCACTTGCTCTTGCTTCAAGACTCACCTCCTCAAGGGCCGGGGATTTAGCTTGGTGGCTCTGTGCCTGGCAAGCGCAAGGTCCTGAGTTCAATTCCTGGTATCAGGAAAAAAAAAAGACTCATCTCCTCCATCTCCTGAGGTGGACTAGATCCTTCCTCTCTTCCCCCTCAGAAGCTACTTCCTGCTTCCTGTTGCCTCTGTCTTGCCCTCTGCTCTGTGAGCTTGTTGTGAACAGAGCCCTTTCATTTTTTCCTTAAATAGCAGGGAATGGCCCACTACACTCGGTGTTTGTCGAATGAATGCATGGACGGGTGGATGTACAGATGGATGGATGGATTGATGAGTAGATGAGTGGACAAATAGATGGTCAGATGGATCAGTAGATGATGGACAAATGATGGATGAATGGATGGATGGATGGGCGGATGGATGGATGGATGGATGGATAGATGGGTGGATGGATTGATAGACAGATGGACAGATGTATCAGATGGACAGGGCACCTATAGGGACTCAGCCAGGAGGGATAAGTCCTTGGAGCCTGGGCTTCCTGAGTGAAGGAGAGACTGTCGAGTGAGGAGGAAATAACCTAGGCTGTAATCCACCTCCTCTGAGGAACATCTAGCCAAGAGTAAAGCCACCCTGCCCTGGTGCCTGGGCTCTCCTGGCTAGAAGGTTCCAGTTCAGTGGGGTCTCCTGAACCCTGGTAACCAGTCAGACATCAGAGTCTACAGGGGCTGCTCTGGCCTCTGACATCATCCTGGGACTCTTTGGCTCCCCTCCATGCCTCCCTCCAAGTCAGACTGCTGCCCCTAACTCTTACAGGCATAGAAACAGAGACCCCTGGAGCCCCTCTCCCATTTACAGATGAAGAAACTGAGGCCAAGCAAGGCTAAAGAATTTGCCCAAGGGTACATAGCAGTAGAGCTAGAATCAGACCCTGGATCTCCCAATTCATTTATTTATTCGTGAAACCAATATGAATCTAGTACCTAAGGTGCCAGGCTCAGCCTTTTCCCTGGCATGCTAGGCCTGTAAATAAGCCCTCATGCCAGTGTTTGAAGCCATTTCCCCATTCTGTCATGGCCTCCAGCTCCCTGGCAGGCCTACCTGTGTCTCACCAACTGCATGTTGGCACCGGCCCCATGCCCGCTCCCTTGCCTGCAAATGAGGACCACTTCATTTTCTGGATCCCGCGGCTCATTCCGGTCCATGCAGCCTTCGCAGAGACGGTCACGTGCACGTGTTGTGAGCTCCACATTCCATCTGCTCTTGGCAGGGACCGTTTGTGTCCCTGCATAGTCAACCTCGCCAGCTCAGACTGAAGCCAAGTGTTAAACTGTCTAAGCCCACAGCTGTCCCAGGGGGAGCTGTCACGTGGCACCTGGGATCCCACAGCCCGGAGCAGCAGTCTGAATTCCTGCCCAAACTGGGGAATGTGTGGCAAAGAGAGGCCATCGTGGGGCACCTGGGGTGGGATATTTTCAGTCAGCTGAGCAAGCAGTGACCTCCCCCCACCCTTGTCATGGCAGAGGCGGGACTTTGGGGAGGTGCCAGTCTTGGAGAGATGGACCCTCTACTTTGGGAGCAGGAGCCCAGACCTGGGCAGGTCCTGGGCATGAGCTGCCCCTTCTGTGAGTCTTCCACTGTGGATGTGACCTTGCTGAAGACATGGAACAAGTCTGTCCTGTAAGGTCCCAGTTCAAGTTGAGCTGCGGGCAATAGAAAAGTTCCTGGAAGCCAGATGGAGTGGCCCGCACCTGTGATCCCAGCACTCTGGGAGGCCAAGGCAAGAGGATGGCAAGTTTGAACACAGCACAGGCAACTTAATAACCTAGTGAGATCTTCTCTCAAAATAAAAAAGGCTAAGATGTAGCTTAATACAAAGAACCTGGGTTCAGTTCCCAGTATTCACCCCTCAAAGCTTTTGGAAACAAATTGGTGAGTTAGAACAAAAAAAAAACCTAATAGAACAAAAAGCCATTTCTAGGACAAATTTAATATGAGAGATAGACTCCAAATAAGATTTTTGCAAAAGGGATAAAATACAAAGAAGTAAAATAAAATACAAAGAGAAAAGAGGGGGAACAACCTCGACATAGACTTTAAAAATACTTAGAAAGCTATTGTGAACCATGCTTGTAAGTTTGAAAACTGGGGGAAAATGGGTAAGTTCATAGAAAGGCATAAAAATGCTAAGAGATTGGCCCAAGAACAAATGGAGAATTCAAGTTGGTCAATCATATTACTGAAACAGAAATAGCAAAGCTTCCCCAGACCCCAAAACATCAGACCCAAATAAACTGACAGGATATTAAAACAAATGAGAGTTCAGCAATGTTTCCAGATATACAGTCAACAACAAAAGTCACAATTTTACACCAGCAGTAACTGACCAGAAAAACACAAACTAATGTAGCCTTAAGTGGGAGAGAATATATATATATTACATGAATATAAAAATAGTATACACATATACACACATGTTTTTAATCATGGGAGTGAAATCTGCAGGAAGAGTCCAGGCCCCATGTGACATCTCCAGGTGTCATGAAGGATCTGGCCTCCTTTAATTCTCCTTTACCCTCCTCTGCACATGAAGTCTGTCTTCAAGGTACCTTCATGGTCCAAAATGGCTGCGCAACTCCACCATCACATCTGCATTACTGACTAGCACCAGAAGAAGCAAAAAGTGGTAATGGTGGGCCAAAAGGGAAGCTGTTCTTTGAAGAACCTTCCCAGAATCCACACACAACACTTTCACTTAATATCTCATGGCTGGAACCTGCTCACATGCCGTGCCAGCTGAGGGCTTCACTACCCCAAAGAAATCAGGGCTGGGTGACCATGGGAGGAGGTAAAGAGGGATAGTGGAATGAGCACTGATCAGTGCCACAGATACCCTCTCTACAAGAGGAAACTGAGGCCCAGAGAGGCAAGGGAATTTATACCCAGCCACAGAGCAGTAGCAGCAGGTTGGGATTTTCATCTGCCTGCCGGTCACCTTCCCTACAGTACCCTGTCCTCTCTCACTGTGGAAGGTCAGCTCCCGAGTCCTGCTCCTCCTTGCTCCCACCCCTGCCTGGGCTGGGGCCTGTTTCTGGCTTCTCTATCCCCACTTGCCAGAGTAACTACTGAGTGCTACCCTTCCGCCTCCCTGGCTACCCTGGAGACTCACTGTGGCACAGAGGCCACCAATGTGGAGGAAGGGACACAGGCAGCGAGCTGAGGAACTGCAACTGGCCAGAGGCAGCCATGCTCTCCCAGCTGCAGGCATTCCTTCCCGGCTTCCCATGCAGGCTCCTGGCCTGGTGTGTTTCACAAGTCCTACACTCTCTACAGTGTCAGGCCTGGCACTGGAAGAGCACAGAGGCTGTCTTTTTTTCTTCTTTTATAGAGAAATTGAGGCCCAGAAAACAAAAGTACGTGTCCCAGATCCTAAGGTACCTTTAGCAAAGACTATCACATGTCCCTTACTCTGGGTCGCCTTCATGGACACACACACAGAAAGATGGCACTTCCCAGCATCCCTTGCAGTTGAACTGGAACCATGTGACTAGTTCTGGCCAATGAAATGTGAGTAAAAGTGATGATGTCACTGCTTTATACTTCTCTTTACCTTGAAGGTCACTGGCCTGGAACAGGGGCTCAGGTCTGCATTTCAAACCAGCAGGCAAGTGAGGCTGATGCTGTTGGTCCCAGACTGCAGGGAAGAGCCATAGGATGCTGCTCTGAGATGGAGAAGACCTGCTAACCTACACTGCACTCTTCACGAGCAAGAAGTAAGCCTTCATTGGTTAAGCCACTGAGATTCAGGGGTTTATTTGTGACCTCAGCATAGCTTAACAATAGACAATCATCATTTAATCAGTTGACAAATATCAACTGAGTTCCTACCATGATGTAATTCAATACTCTGGGCACTTCACCTTTAAGGAGATGCCTACTTTTGAGGTCATCCACAGTAAGTGCACAGTAGGCTCTTGAAATTGACAGCCTCTTTAAAGTTTGTACTTTGGGCACCTTCTTGCCTCACTCTAGTCCCCAGGCCTATAAATCATGGGGGAATTAGCAGCTGAACCAAGGACCTTCTGACTCATGAGCCCGTTTCCTTTTGGTTAAACAAAGGGCAGCCATGTTCATTTGGGGACCTTATTTTCGCAGGGGAAAGGGTGGCTGTAACAGTCCAAGACTCATGGGTTCTTTGGACTTTCACATCCCTCTTGTGCCCATCTTGGCACCGTGGAGACCTGAGCCTTGCTAGCCAAGCAGCAGAGTGGCTTCCTGCCATGGCCTCCCCGCTCTATCTGTGCAAGGAAGGAAGACCATTGGCATTTTCATTGCCCTGGACGAGGCCTGCGTGTCCCTCCATCTGGCCAGGCCTCACACCCTCCACTGTCCACACCCTGCCCACATGCGTCCATCCTCAGCACTAGAGAGGAAAATGTCCAGGGGAAACTATGCTCTGACTCAGAGGATTGCAGGCGCAGGACATGGCTCACCTCTGGCTGCCTCCTACAGAGCCCAGAGCCCACCCCCCACCCCCCACCCCTGTCAGCCGAGGCCTCATTGCCCTGCTGCTGCAGTGGACCTGAGTGTCCTCCTCCCACCTCCTAGACGCTCCATGTCACCTCAGAGAAAGACACAGTCTAGTGCTGTGCCCCAGGGAAAATCGGCCAATGCAACAGAGCCCAGAGCAGTGGGTGCCTGGCGGGGGCAGAAGGTGTGGTTTTAGAAGGGACGTTTGGACCCTTCTGAAATGCAGCTTGCTCTGGGGGGCGATGATGTGGGCACACGCATGTCATCATGTCACACGTATGTGAAGAGCTGTGGAGGCATGCATGCAGCACCAGTGCACCGTAACACTGTTCTGCATGTGTTACCTCTCCAGGTAAAGATATATCATGGAGGGCTCTACAACAAGCAGCAAAAACAAGCTCAGGTTTGGCATCATATGGACCTGCGCTGAAAGCCTGGCTCTGTTTTCTAACGGTGCGACCTTAAACAAATTTCTTAACCTCTCTGAACTTCACTTTTTTCCTTTTTATTAAGGTATAGACTTTGAAGATTAGAAATGCCATTTTGTAGGGTTTTTTGTTGTTGTTATATTGGGGATGAAACCCAGAGGTGCTGTACCACTGAGCTACATCTTTATCCCTTTTTAATTTTCTATGTTGAGCCAGGGTCTCATTAAGTTCTTTCTCACCAACTGCCCTTCCATTCTAGAACCTCCTGTTGTCCAGCACTATCACTCTGAAGTTCGGGGCACTGTGGAGACATGGGGACCACAGGCTTCCCAGCCCCACCAGTTGACATCACCTTGATTATTGTCTCCGCCCATGTCTCCACATCCGGTCCCCAATGCTGGGATGGTGCAGATGTGGCCACAGCCTTGGAGGTGCCAATGCATGCTCCACGTGCACCCCCATTGCCCGGGAAGCTCCATTCCTAACAGGCGCCTTGACTCTCAGGTTATGTGAGGCTGTCATGCCGTGCCTGAGCATTTCCACATGCCATTCCCTCTGCCTGGAACCTTCCATGCTCCTTAGTCTGCTCTCTTGTTGGTTCTCTGAAATGGCACCTCCTTGAGAAAGCTGGCCCTCACTATTGGTCTGAACAAGGGACCCTCCTTGGCATTCCCAGGAATCCCTCCAGTTTTGCCACTAATGTCTCTTCCTCTTGGCTTTGTCCCAGGGTTACTGCTGTGTCCCCAGTCCGTCCAGAGGAGATCTCAGAATTGGCTGAACTAAAGAAAGTGGATTTGGTTTGACCAGATCATCTGGCAGTGCCCCACAAGCACAGCACACAGTAGGTCCAGCCTGCTTGGGTTCACCCACTGCGGGCCACCTTCCAGTGGGGAAGCAGGCTGCGGAGGCCCCTCGTTGCCAAGAGCAGACCAGCTGCCCAGGAAAGTTCTGCTCTGGGTCACACCCACCTCTGGGTAGCTGCCAATCTTCCTGCCAGAAACCACAGGCCAGGCCGAGGCTGCCCGGAGTCAGATCAGCGACAGGGTGTTTGGCGGATGCTTCCGGTGCCCACAGTCCCTGGGGTGGGGCAGGGGTCCAGCTAGCCAGGGCCGCAGCAGCTCTGGTAGCAGTGAGGGCTGAAGCTCTCTAGGGCTGGGAGGAGCGAGAGAGGGCCCTGCCAGCCTGCCGCAGGCTCTTGGTGCTGGCGTTGGCTCTGGCTTCATAGACGCACACGCACACTCACGGGCAGGCACCCCCATGGTGGCTTCCACCGTCTCACCTTCAGGTAAATGGGCTCACCACTGGGTCACGAGGATGGGGAGAGGAGCAAGGGATGGAGAGCCCAGTGTGTGTGTGTGTGTGTGTGTGTGTCGGGGGGGGAGTACATGCCCGGGAGTGACCTCACAGCTGCTGAACCCTAAAGACGCGTAGGTCCTGCTTCCCGGCTCGAGGCTGACTCTGCGAGGACACGGTGACATGAGAGGCCCACCACAGACCCAGCTCCTGGCCTGCGCCCTCCTCTGCATCCTCTGCAAGGTAAGGGGCTGCAGGCCCTGAACTCACCGCTGTCTTCTTCAGTGCGGTGGGGTGGGTGGGCGGGAGGCATGGCCGAGGAGCCGGCGCAGAGCTCCTGCTGGCCCCGTGCTGGATGAAGTCCAGGCCCCGTGCCTAGGCCCGGCTTCCCTCCCTGGCCCCAGACAGCTGTCAGCTCTGCTGTGCGACCTCAGGTGGGCCCCCTTTCTTCTCTGAGCCCAGCTTCTGCCTCAGCTGAATGTTCCCGAGGCCTCTGTGGCAGTCATTCCCAATGCTCCCTCTGGGTTCAGCACTGCCCGGAACATGACGAGTGCTCCTTGAATGACCCTTACCAGTCCCCACCACCCCAATAACAAGGCAGGGGCAGGTGTCCTCACAGACGAGGAGACGAAGGCACGATATACTTGCTCTGCCTCCGAGCCAGGACCGGAGCGGGGGTGGTGCCTAAGTGATTGGAAACCTCGGGCTGGGAGGACACCATGCTCCCTCAGGCAGTGACCCTGGCTGGGTAGGGGTCCGGACCCACTCTGTGGAGCAATGACCTTCTCTCCCAGAGCTGCAAGGGACATTTTTCAATGGGCTTGTAAAACATCCACCTTGCCTAACATGCACAACAAGCCCAAGAGGAATCATTAAGCCCAGTTTCAGTCCAATGAAGCTCAGAGAGGGCAAGAAACTTGCCCAAATCCACACAGCAAAGGAACATCAGGGCAATACAGGAGGGACATGGTGGAGCCCAGAAGAGATATGGAGGGGTCTGGCGGACTCCGGTATGTGTCTCCCCACCCCCCTCGGGCCAAGGCCACAGCTGCCCAGCTATGCTGTCCTCTTAGCAAATGCTGAGTTTCCAGAGCCAAGGGATTGGCCCCCCCACAAGCCAAGACCTTGCCACCTTGTCATGCTCCCTTGAGGAGCACAGGCAGGCATTTCTCCCCCTGGATCTCTCGAAGTATTGCTGAGGAAGGCTGAGGACTCTTGCTGCTGCATTCCAGTCTTGGTCATTGGTCTCCCCTGGGGGTGGGAAGGACATGAGCCCAAGTGGGTGACTTGAGCAGCTGGAGCAGGGGACCTGGGGTTCAGGATTACAAAACGCCAAGTATATTGTCTTCCTAGACTCACCGGTTGGGGAGACCCTCGTCCTGGGAAGCCGATGAGAATCCGACACAGAAACCCAGGGCCTTGGTCATGGCAAACATGCGAAGCCACAACCCTCTTCAGAGAGAATTCTGAGTTTTCCAGGCAGGCTGTGGGGTCCTGGGCCCAGAAAGCTGCACACCTAGTGCTCCCCCCACAGAGCCTTGGCCCTAGTGGCCATAGCAAGGCTCTGGGGCGTCTGAGGTGTGATGGGATAACTTGAATGTAGTTAAGGAGTGGTTGGGGTGGCCGCGGAGGTAAAGGGAGGCCAGAGAGGGTATAACCTTCCTCGTCCACACCAGGCCACCCTCCCTGGCCTGTCACTGTCCATGTAAACAGACAGGTAAATTGAGGCAGAAGCTAAGCTGACATTGGAGCCCCTAGATGACCAGAGGTGGGCATGTGAATTAAGAACCCAAGCCTTGGATTCTCATGAACCTGGATTCTGATCCTCATCCCACTTCTTCCTAGCTATTCACTATGTGGCTCTGACCTTCCGTCTCCTCATCTTTGAAATGGACATGCCACTGGGCCTCACACAGGGGTTCTATCACACATGCATTTTAAAGTGTCCAGGCACAGCATGCACGCACCATACCAGGTGGCCACAGTTTGCGACAGTCACTGTGTCATTAATAGGTTCTCCTGGGTATCGGGACCTGCAGAAACCAGAAGGCAGCCAGGTAGAGGAAGCTCACAGAGGGGGGCAGATGCTCAGCAGGCCTGTTTCCTGGTGCCCCAGTTTACAGGGGGAAGGGACCTGAGACAGTTCTGGTCAGAGCCCCCACTGCCCATGACCAAGGGAGCTGGAGCCTGTGCTTTGGAAGAGAAAAAGTCCAGCCTATCGCTTCCTGGGTCAGTTATGTGTGCAGCACCTCTGGGTTTATTAAAACACACTCAGGTTATAAAGAAGGGCCCCAGATGCTGCATTCCTAACAACCTTCCAGGGGACTCTGTGCTGCAGTCCAGCCTACACCCTGAGAGGCAAGCTTGGCTGAAATTCCTCAGAGTGCTGTCCTTGGTTGGGGTTCCAGTGGCCCTCTCTGTCGCCCCCTGGAGAGCTTGGTCAGCCAGGGCAGGGCGATCCCTGGTGGCAATAGTGGGAGCTGCAGAAAATTGAAAGACTGGCAGGGAGGGGAGCTGGGGAAGGCCAAGGTGGGGAGTAGCATACATAGGTCATTACCTGCTTGGGCCACACAGGAGCTATGAGGTCACTAGTTCCTCTTCCCAAGCCCAGAGCCTTCCCGCCTCTAGATAAAGCCCTCTAGTCCCTCAATGATCCTGCTTAAGATTGGCCTCTCACAGACGGGCCTGTGGGGAACACCTTTGAGTTATCCCCACCTCCTGGTCCCCACCTTCAAACGGATTTACAGGGAGCTCTTGACATCTGGTTCATGGTTTTGGTGTTTCTTGTGTTTTGGCCTGGGTGGGGAAGGGCAGCAGGATTTCTCAGACTGAAGCCTTGAAGGAAAAGTCTAGCTGCACACGAGGTCCCTGGGTCCTCATCAGGGGAGTGGGATGTGGCCCTGCTCCCAGATCTGCAGATAACCCTCCAGCTGTCAGCAAGTGCCTTCCCCTCTCTGGAGTTTCCCCATCTGTACATGGCAGCAGGGAGGGCTGACATGATAGCAGAGCTACTGAAAACCTAGCTGCATTTTAGAAACCCCCAGAAAGCAAAAATGCAGAGTCCAGTCAGACACAATGGTACACGCCTGTAATTGGAGCTACTCAGAAGGCTGAGGCAGGAGAATTGCAAATGCAAGACCAACCTGGGCAAATGCCTCAAAATAAAAAGATAAAAAAGGACTGGGGATGTAGGTCAGTGGTAGAGCACTTGCCTAGCATGCATGAGGCCCTGGGTTCCATCCCCAGCACCACAAAGACCAAACAAAACAACAAAAACAAGCCTCTGGGAGTTGCTTTGGTGAGTCCCAGAGGGGCTTGGGATTCTGTTTCTTCCCAATTTTTCTGGCTGGTTTGCTGTACATTCAGGGTTGAGAAACATGCTTGGATTCTTCCCAAAACCAAAAGCAACCATGATATGGCTTGATGTACTCAGCCCTCGGGATAAGGACCTGTATGCTGGCAAACACACTGTGCACACTGCCCTTCTAGGCCTTGGGTGGCTGCTCTTGCCTTCCTAGACCCCCTGCAGGGCAGGACCCTTAACAAAGATGGTTGTCAGAGCTCAATGCCCCAGAAACTCCTGCTGCCAGGCCACATACTAAGGGTCTGATGTTCATGATTACGCGAGTTCTCTGAGACCCTCTGATTGGCTTCCTGTCACAGATGAGGAAACCCAGGGTCAGCCAGCTTAGGTAACTTGTCCTAGGCCACTCAGCAATTAAGGGGCACAGCCAGAACTAAAACTTGGTCCAGAGTCCTCGCTCATAGCCACAACCCCACACTGCCTCTTAGAGAGTGCCACAGGACTGCCAGGGTTCAAGCCCAGATCTGTGTGACTCTGAGGCCAAGATACAGAGCCCACACTGCCCAGCCTGGGACAGTTGGGAGGGTCCCACTGCCTGCCTTGAAAGCTCATGGCTGAGTGAGGCCTCTGTCTCTGCAGGTGTGTGCCCAGCTATGCCCGACACCGTGTGCCTGCCCCTGGCCACAGTCCCGATGCCCGCTGGGAGCACCTCTGGTGCTGGATGGTTGTGGCTGCTGCTGGGTCTGTGCACGGCGGCTGGGAGAGCCCTGCGACCACCTCCACGTCTGCGACCCCAGCCAGGGCCTGGTCTGCCAGCTCAGAGCTGGCCCTGGTGGCCGGAGGGCCGTGTGCCTTTGTAAGCAGGTTTGCGGGACTCCTGGAGGGTGCGGGAGGTCACAGCCATGGTCTGGAGCCAAAGAGCAGCTTTCGACTTTCTCCTTTCACCTGCCTCCATGCAGCTAAGTCTGGGGGCCCCGCTGCCTGCCTCTCTCCTCTTGGCCTTTGCTTTGACCATGCGGCCCCATCTGAACAGCCCTCTTTTCGCTACCTGTCCTAGTCACGGTCCACGTTCAAAGCCAAGCCCAAATATCTTCTCCCCTGAGAAACTCTCCCAGACTCCTCAACCCAGAAGACATCATCCTCTTCAGAGACCCTTGTCATACCGAGGAAAATATGAAGGCAGCCCCTTATGTAGGGCATAGTGTGTGTCAGACACTGGGGAAGGGCTTCCTGCACAAGTCACATCAGCCTCCTAATAATCGTGTGAGTCTAAGTACTGTTAGACCGATTTTACCAAAGAGGAAACTGAGGCTCAGTGGTATTAGCTAACAGGCTTCATGTCACACAGCTTGGAGCCATTTCAAATAAATTCAAGCAAATTCCACTCTGTCTCCGGGACTAGGCACCTTGAGCCACAGTGTGAGTCCTGAGTGTGCTATTTCCCAGTGACCTGGGGCATGTGACATTCCACACCATGCTTCCTAGGCCTTGGCATCCTCTGATGCTTTAGAGCAGGGCTTGGCAACTGTGCTCTGGTGACACCCTTGGCCAGAGAGTTCTTGTTTGCAGAACTGTCCTGTCACTGAGGGACATTCAGCAGCATCCCCAAACTCCACCCCCCACCTGCCAGTAGCAACCCTCCCACCCTTCCTGAGGCCCGACAGTCTGTCTTCAGACACTGCCAAGTGCCCCAGGGGCATCACTACCCCAGTAGAAAACCACTGCTTAGGAGAAATAGAAAGAGATGAGAGGTTTTTTTCAAATAATAAGCTTTGTAGAATAATTTGCCTCTTTCATCGAAGTGCATGTCATACTTTTATAAAAATAAGAATGAGAGAAGGCGGGCAAAGGCTCATGAATCATTACAATGAGTGCATGCATAGGAAAAGTCTTGTTTAAAAAAAAACAAAACAGTAAAACCTGGGCCACCTGCCTAGCAAGCACAAAGCCCTGAGTTCAATTTCTGGTACCAAAAAAAGAAAAAAAAAAACCAAAATAAAAAAACACCCAACAAAACTTATAGATGGAAAGTTATCAATAGCAAATCCTTGTCAATGCTTCATTCAGTAAGAGACAGGCAGGATTTGTAAGATAAACTCAGACGATTGCTAATGAAAAATGTGTCTAAAGAGAACTGTAGACAAGTAACACTTCCACAGCTATTATCTGGACTCACCATGGCACAGCGATTCATGTGGCAGAGTTTATTTATTGAACCTCTTACCAAGTGCCAGGTATGGAAGGCTTCCCAAATATCAACTCATTTAATCTCACAACTATATGAAGTAGATACATATGCCACCGCCATTTTATAAATGGGATAAAGAAACACAGAGAACAGGCGGGCGCTTTAGCTCCGTCGTGCGACCGCCTGCCTCACACGCACAAGGTCCCGAGTTCGATCCCCAGTACCAAAAAAACCAAAAAAAGAGAAACACAGAGAAGTTAATCAACTTGCCCAAGGCTGTAATAGCCAGCTGGGATTTGAACTTAGGGATCTGGCTCCACGCCTCAGGCTCCAGCACTCTATAGCCTGATACTCACCACATAATTAGTAGATAGCGGATATTACTGTCATAATTTCATCAAGGGGCTGTTATCACTCCCTCTTGATTCAGACTTCAGGCACCTGCAGGCCAGGGTTTACTTGGTCTCTGGTCCTCTCTCCGTGTTCCAGCCCTGCTCTGGCAGCTGTGGGTGTTTGTACAGATTCGGTGATTTCAAACCAAATAGAGTCTGGAGGCTGGTGGCTTCCATGCGTGAATCGGAGCCTTCATGGGCACAGTTTCATATTACCCTTAACCTCGAGGTAGGCCTATTATTATCCCTGTTCTGCTGATGAGGCAACAGGGGCTCAGGGAGGTTAGGTCTCCTGCCTAGGTCACAGAGTTTGCAAGTGACTGAAGGTTACAAACCCCAACAAAAACCCAGAGCCTGAAACGGACTCCCAGGGGGGAGGAGGGACACAGGAACCCCCAGAGGGTAAGACTGTGGTCTGAGCCCGGGAGAGGCCATGGGAGCTCAGTGGAAGGCATTAGTGTGTGTGTGGGGGGGGCTTTGGCAGCCGTAGGCGGGTGTGGCTGGGCAGGGGAACCCCAAGAGGGTTCGGTTTGGAGGGCCCTTGTGGTCCTCGGCAGCACACACAGGTGCACATAGATCATGGGGGGGGGTGCCCAGGGATCATTGCCCCCCTCCCCCCAGCCCCAACCAGGTCCGAGCTGATGACCCAAGGGAGATGTCAAGAAACCTCTCTAAATTACCACCCTCCAGCTGATTTTCTTAAACAAGCCTCTGTTTACTAGGATATCCCAGCGACCTGGGGGCCTCAGGGCTGTGGCAGCAGGACTTAGGCCAACATGCGGATTAAGGAGCAGCTGCCCCTGCGTTTTCTAGGGAACTAGACAACCTTGTGGTCCAGGCCAAAGGGTCCGGGATTAGAGCCAAAGGGTTGAGGCCTGATGGGGTGAGCGGAGGCATCGGACACTGGTCCTGTCTTCCTGGGAAGGATGAACAGGGCCCGCTGCCTTTTACTGAGCATCTGCTGTATACCAGGCTTTGGGCGAAATGCCTTCAATGCATTTTCCCCTTCATCCTCTGGTGGCCTGAGGAGCAGGCTCCAAGGCTCAGAGGTGGAGTCACTCAGGCCTGACTCCCACAGCAGCCAGCATTTGGGGGCTAGGGCTGTTCCAGAACCCCTCTGTGTGCATGGACCTACTGGAGGTTTTCCACGTAAGACCCAGGAGGACTTTGCCAACGAATCCTTTCCCCAGACCTGCTCAGTTGTCACAGGGTCTCCAGGAAGCCTCGGGCACTCCCCAGGCCCATGCATCTGTGCCTTTGTCCTGGGCACCTCACTCTCTCCAGGGCTCTCCTCTCATTCTGACTTGGACACGGCGGCAGCTTTAATGTGTTTCCCTCTGGCCCATGAGTCCTTCGGGTTTCTTGAGATGAAACTGCATCTTACTTCCATCTAGGAGCACAGTGGTTATCATACACATATTCTAGCTCAGGGGACGGCAGGAGGAGCACCCAGCTCCAGCCCTCAAGGAGCGCGTGTCCAGTAGAAGAGGTGGCTATGACAGACCTTGAGGACTTCATTCAGAGAGTGTTTCCTGGCATCCACTATCTGCCCTGCTCAGTGCTGGGTGCTGTCTATGTTCACATCACCTCCTGTACCTGAAGGTGCTAATTACTGTTTCATCGCTGTTGCGGCTCAGGCCACTCAGAGAAGTTAAGTAACTTACCTAAAACACACAGCCAGCAAGCTAGGCCCGGACCTGAGAGCGATGACTAAAACACAGCAGGACAATGAGATTGTTGCACAAAATACTAGTGTGTAAATAATAGTCAAATATTATTACTGCTGTCTTCAGCTACCGCTGTGCCGGGACCGGGTGACCCTCTGTCTTGCTGCAGGCGGGCAGGCTCTCGGGGTGCAGCGATCAGACACTGCCCGGCCCAGCCAGCTGCAGGCCTGAGCCGCTCTCTGCTCCCTCCGCAGTGGGTGAGGACGACGGAGGCTGCGAGGTGAACGGCCGCCGGTACCGCGACGGGGAGAGCTTCCAGCCGCACTGCCGGGTCCGCTGCCGCTGCGAGGACGGCGGCCTCACCTGCCTGCCCCTGTGCAGCGAGGACGTCCGGCTGCCCAGCGCCGACTGCCCCTGGCCGCGCAGGGTGGAGCTGCCCGGCAAGTGCTGCCCCGAGTGGGTGTGCGACCAGGGTGCGGAGCTGGGGGCCCAAGGTGAGTGCGGGTGGCCGGCGGCAAGGGCAGAGCCGCCAAGGCCCTGGGGCGTCCGAGGTCACCTGGCTTCTTAGGCACAGGAAGGAGAAGGAGAGCCTAAGAAGCTGGGAGAGGGAGATGTGGAAAGAGGACTGGAAGTCACCAGGCCGCTTTAAAACCCGCAAAACAAGAAGCAGCCTTTTCAGCGTACAACTGTAAATCAGAGGATTAAAAATAACAGTCGGTGGCAGCATGAGGAGGGAAGGGAGGGATTCGGGTGCTTGAACCAAATTGTTATATTTCCCGGTAGAGGTATACTATCACATCATATAGAGATACTGTTACAGCGTATTTATAATACATGTACTAGTGTATTCATAGTATATATAATATTACCAATACAGCGTTATTTGGATTTATCAAAAGAGGAATCCCCTAGCTACTCATAAGTTACATGCCAGCTGGGCAGCATAGCAAGACCCTGTCTCAAAGTAAAAAATAAAAGGGCTGGCCAGGTGCAGTGGTGCACGCCTGTGATCCCAGCACTCTGGGAGCCTGAGGCAGGAGGACCACAAGTTCGAGTCCAGCCTGGGCAACCTAGTGAGTTAGCAAGATTGTCTCAAAATGTTTTGCAAAAACAAGAACAGTTTTAGAAGAGCTAAGGATGTAGCTCGGTTCAAAGGCCTTGGGTTCAATCTCCAGTACCACAAAAATATAAAAATAAAATTAAAAGGGCTGAGACTGTAGCTCAGTGGTAGAAGCTTGCTTAACATGCATGAGGCCCTGGATTCAATCCCCTGCACAGGGAGAGAGAGAGGGAGAGGGAGAGGGAGAGGGAGAGGGAGAGAGAGAGGGAGGAAACCATATCTCAAATTTGGTCCCCCATTAAATGTGTATGCCTGTATCCACTGGTCCTACATCCACAAATTCAATCAACTGTGGATTGAAAATGTTATTATAAAAACTGGACCTGTGCTGAACATACACAGGTCTTTTTCTTGTCATTATTCCCTAGGCAATACAGTATAATGACTATTTACATAGCATTTGCTTTGCATTAGGTATTACAAGTAACCTGGAGGTGATTTAAAGTCTATGGGAGGATGTGTGCAGGTTAGGTTATATACAAATAGTAAACCATTTTATACAAGGGAGTTGAGTAGCCTCAGGTATCCATGAGGAGTCCTGGAACAAATGCCCCAAGAAACCAAAAGACAGTAGGACATGGTACATGCAGACATGTGTGCATAAGCTTCTCAGCCTCAGCACTGGTGACATCTGGGCTGAGTAATTGTGTGTATGGTGGGGCTTGCCCTGTGCCTGGTCCCACAGCACATTCTACACAGCTGAGCCCTCCAGATGTTTAGTCACATCCCTGGCTCTACACACTAGATGCCAGTAGCATCCACTATCACCACCTGTGACAACCAACAGTGTCTCCAGACATTGCCAAGTGCCCCAGGGGGATAGCAAAATCACTTCCAGTTGTGAATTACTGGTTCTCAGGACTGGAAGGATGCCAGCATATAACAGAGGAGACCAGTGAGGAGAAAAAGCTAGACTGTGGTGACCCACTATCTTGTTCCAGGCACAAAATTTTGGAATCTCTGGCTTCCTTGTCGCCAGGTCACAGCCCCGCCTCACATAGGTGGCACCTCCTGTCTGTAACACAGCATTTATTAGAGAAGTTTGGTGGATCCAGAAACAAGAATCCTCACCATTTATTGGGGAACCATCCTAGCTGCCTACTAACATATCTCTAGAGTGGCTGCAGGTACCAGGCACTGTGCTGAGTACTTCACAACCATTCTATTATTCAGTCCCAACAACCAATTGTTAGGAAATTTACAGAGAAGAAACCGAGCTCGAGAGAGGTTGGGCAGCTTGAGCAGCATCGCGGTGACGGTGACCACCAGCCAGTGGTTGGTTTGGCTCCCACGCCTGGCCCCCACAGTCTGACTCTACACTCTTCTCCCTAGGAGACCAGTTTGCTGGCCTCGTTGCTCCCCTGCCCCCTGGTGTTTCCTGCCCACAGTGGAGCACAGCCTGGGGTCCCTGCTCGACCACCTGCGGGCTGGGCATGGCCACCCGGGTGTCCAACCAGAACCACCTCTGCCGACTGGAGACCCAGCACCGCCTGTGCCTGCCCAGGCCCTGCCCACCTGCCAGGGGTCGAAGTCCATGGAACGGTGCCTTCTAGAGCCAGCTGGGAAGGGAGACATGGTGCCCACTTCCCTAGCAGGTGGCCCTGTGTCCCGAGATGACACAGATGGCCACTGCCCATGCTTGGCTGCAAGCAGCAGTCCAACTTGGGTCCACCATCCACAGCCAGGAGGGTAAGAACATGTAAAAGCTGCCTGGTCCTGCTGGACCCTGTGCTACAGTAGGGTGCATGACCAGGCCCCTTCTTCTAACTCAGACCCTGGGAGATTGGCCAAGGCTTCCAAGTGCTCCTGACTCATTCCTGGCCTGTGCACAGCCTCATCAATCACACAGTGAGCTTTCTCTCCAGCTTCTCTGGGCAGGAGATGGGATGACCATTCCTTGAATAATTAGGCTGCAGCAGGTGCAGTGCTGGGCGAGACTGGCCATTTGGCTGGAGTGCGGTGAAGAGGGGCCATGTGGCTATTCTGAGTCTTCTTTTCCTTTCCTGGAGTTCTGTAAACTCAATACAAGGCTATGTGTAAACCTGTGGGTGGGCTTGTGCTTTCCAAGAATGCCCTTCCCTCCAGAGAGAATTGAGTGGCTGAATTCTCTATGACCATCACGAGGTGACATCACATTGTCCTGAAAAAAGTCAGAAAAATAAATGAAAGCTCCTTTGTATTTGCAAGAACAAATTTTTGTGAGCACCCATGATGAGCACTTTACCTGGGCCAGTGTGCCTCAGCACGGAGAAAAGCAAGGAGAAGGAAGGATCCCTCCTGGGGACTGGGGACAGCCTGGAATAAACCAAGCCAGGTGTGAGAGTCTGTTTGGGATGTCATGTTTTATTGTTTAAAAAAAACACCCAAATATTTACCTCCTCCTCCATGGTCAACCCATGTTTGTTTAAAAATAGAAACTGTGTTTGAACCAGGATCCAACCAGAAAATTAGAAACCACATTTCCCTGGCTTGCATAGGTTCTTTTTTGTTTGTTTGTTTTGGTACCAGGGATGGGACTCGGGTCCTTGCACTTGTGCAACAGGCGGTGGAACCACTGAGCTAAATCCCCAGGCCCATAGGTTCTTGGCCACATGGAAGAGGGAAATCAGACATGGGCTGGGTCTTGAGTCTGTTGATGACCATCATCACTGTCCATCCTCTTCTCAAGGGCCCTTAAAGAGGAGCGTGCTTGCAGGGCTCCCAAGGTGCTCCTCATCAGCTGGCCATTACTGCTCAATGTTTTGGAGATTACGAATTGGCAACGTGTAGTTCTTTTAGTGTTAACAGCCCTAAACTGTTGGCTGTCAGCTCTTCTCGGGGTTAGCAGCCCTCCTTGTCACTTGGAGCCCACAGCCACCAGCAGGCCTCAGGCATTCAGTATGCTTCTCCACCATTCTCTGCTACTTGCTGGCTTCAGTGTTAGCAGCCATGGCTCCAGGCCACTTTCAGTGCCAGTGGCCTTCGATGTTACCAGTTCTCGGTGTCCCAGCTCAGCATGCTCTACTAGAGAGAGAAAAATCCTTCATGGGCATGAATATACCACCCAGAAAGACTTGTTAGGACTCACGCCTCAGCATAAAGGGGAGCAGCTCTTGGGCTGACCTGCTAAGGAGCCTAAGGAGGTTGCTTACGGAGGAAAAGAGGGGCGCTGTGCATGTGCAGCAGCAGACTTTCTGCTTGGTCATGGGCAGGGATAGGGCCCCTCTTGGACTTAACTGGGGAGGCTGCTGGAGGCAGAATCATCCAGAGGGGCTGCTGGGAAGAGTCCTCTGGGATAGGTTTGTCTGAAGTCTGGTGCAGCTGAAGAAAATACCTCTGGAGCAGTTGTGAGGTGCACCCCAGCTGGCTGCATGATATCGGGGCAGCTGTGGAAGAAAAAGAAAAGTGTCTCTTGGGGGGCGTGGGGTCCTTCTCCCCTGACTCACATGCTTGGTATTTGAACAGGGGATTCTTCCTTTTAAACTGATTTTATTGAGGTATGATTCACACACAGTTAAATGCATATGTCTTCATGATTTAGTGAGTCTTCACAAATGTGCACACGTGTGTGACTGACGCCTCCCCCCAGCTATGGCACATTCCTGTCGCCTCAGAAAGTTCCCTCTGGCCCTCTTCCCTGTCCCCACTCCATGCGAAGGCAGCTGCTGTTCTGATTTCTATTACCGTGATTGAGTTTTCCTGTTCTTAAATCTCACATACGTAGCGCCGTAAGGAGGTCCTCTGTAATGAACTTCTTTCAGTCAACGTAGGGGAAAAAGGAGGGATTTAATGTGGGGAAGGAGTAACCCAACAGAGGGCCAAATATGAGAACCTGGAGATGGGCAGAGGAGGCTGGCTGCCCGGCAGCCCCGGGATGAAGGTGCCCTGGGGAGGAGGTGGCAGCACGCAAGACTCCCTACCTCCCAGACACGGAGTGGGGCCGCTGTGATTCTTTGCCAGTCAGGGAGTGGGGCAAAGGCGGGGCCCAGAGCTCTCTGTGGGCAAGGGGGACGTATCGGGGCGAAGGTCACAGGTTAAGACAAGGCTGACTCTCTCCCTCTCTGAGGCTCTCAAAGCCAGATGGACCAGGCCCAGCCTGGCTATCACCAGGAAACCCTCTCCATTCACTTCCTTGGGGCTGAGTTAGAGGGTGCAGGGGAACGAAGTGTTCCAGGCCCATGCTCTCCAGAAAGCTCTTCTCTGCCTGTCCCCAGGCCCTGGGCACACCATGCTCTTCCATGCTGATGGTGATAAGGAAGACGGAGGATTTCCTTAGTGAGAGGCAGCAACAGGCCAGGGGGATCCTTCCACCTGCCCAGCACCCTCCATACCCTAACTCAAGGACAGACCTGTAGTTCCAGCTGCTCAAGAGGCAGAGGTGGGAGGATCACCGGAACCCACAAGTTAAAGACCTGTTGGACACAGGTGGATCAATGAAACAGAATAGAGGATGCAGAAACAGCCCCGAGCACATTCGACTATTTGAACTTGTCAAAGGGACCAAAAACATCCATTGCAGGAAAGACAGCCTCTTTAATAAATGGTGCTGAGAAAACTAGCTAGTCATGTGCAAATGTTGGATCCAGACCCATATCTCTCACCATGTACTAAACTAGAATCAAAATGGCTCAAGATCTAAATGTTAAAACAGAAACATTAATCTGGAAGATAAAATAGGTAAAATTCTTGGAGACATAGATGGAGGCAAGGACTTCCTACACGGAATCCCAGTTGCACATGAAGTAGAACCAAGAATCAACAAATGGGATCTTATCAAATTAAAAGACTTGTGTATACCAAAAGAAAAAAACAACAGAGCAGAGACAACCTACAAAATAGGGGAAAATCTCCAGCTATTTTGCAAAGATTGATATCTAGCATATGTATTTTTAAAACCTCAACAAATTAGATCTGCCAAAATAAGGACCCAATAAAAAATAGGCAAGTGAAAAAAAATAGGCAAATGAAATGAACAGACATTTTTATGAGGAAGAAGTATAAATGGCCAAAAAAATACATCAAGAAATGTTTGACATTGCTGACCACTAGAGAAATGCAAATCCAAACACTGAGATTCCATCTCACTCCTGAAAGAATGGCCATCATTGGGAAATCAAATAATAACAAATGGTGGCAAGGCTATGGGCAAAAAGGACATTGTTGATGGGAATATAAACTAGTGTAACCACTTTGGAAATCAGTATAGAGATTCCTCAGAAAACTAAAAGTAGAAATCCCATTTGACCCACATATTCCCCTTCTAGGTATCTTTCAAAAAAAGTTAAAGACTTCATATTATACCCATGTTTATAGCAGCATAATTCATAATAGCTAAATGTTGGAAGAAGCCTATAAGTCCATCAAGAGATGAATGAATGAAGAAAATGTGGTACTTACAAATGATGGAGTACTACTCTGCTATAAAGAAAGATAAACGAGTCATTTATAAGAAAATGGATGCACCTTGAGACCATAATTTTAAGTGCGATAAATCAAACACACAAGCTTCAACATTGCATAGTTTGTCTTATATGAGAAACCTAAAGTATAAAACAAAGAGCAAAATAAAAGATAGATAATAGGAAGTAGGGAGGTAGATCTTTCTCAAATGGGAAGAGGATCAAGGGATGGGAGGGAGGAGGGAAAGAGGGGAAGGGGATGAAAAGGGAATTAAAATGTGTTCTGTAGACGTGCCAACTCCACATGAGAATGTAAACGGTATGTACTGCAAATGTACTAATAAAAAGCGCAACAAAACATCTTATCTGGTCAACACCACAAGACCCTGTCTCAAAAGATAGTGCAAAGCACAATAAAGCAGAGGAGAATGTGGCGAGAACACAGAGCCAGGCCCCGTGGGCCTGCCTGGGGTGTGCGCAGGACAGTGGCAAGGGTGACCACGCTCTCACAGGGTTTATCAAGCAGCGCCTGTGCTCCTGGTGCGTTCTGTGCGGCACCGTGTGGGATGAGAGGTGGTTGTCATGGTGCCCATTCTGGAGAGGAGAAACCGAGGCTTGAGAGGTAAAAATCTCCCTCTCTATCTAGGGCTGGAGGAGTCAGACTGGCTGGACCCAGAGTCTGCCTGACCTGCTTCTCTCTTTCTTCCTGCTTATCTTCCCCCTTCCCTGGCCTTTCTTTCCCTTCTTAAGTTTTTCAATGACATATAAGAAGTGTACAGATCACGAGTGTTCAGCTTGTCCCGTGCTCATGTCCCGAGCACACCGTGCAGTCAGCACTGGGCGCAGCAGCGGGATGCTGCACCTCCTGCACCTCCCAGACGCCCCTTGAGCTTCTCTCAGCACCGCCCAGGATAAGCCCTGCCCTGACTTCCAGCAGCACACAGCATTGCACGTGGTCCTGAACTTCATTCAAATGAAATAATGCAGTATACTCTTTTCTGTGCTTGGTGTTTGTTTTCTCTTCACTTTCTACCATGTGCGTGAGTTTCATCCACGATGTTTCAAGCAACCATAGTTGATTCTTTCCTATCCCCATGTAATGTCCCATTATGTGAATATACCTCAATTTATTTATCTATTCTATTCACGATGGGCATTTGGGTAGTTTCCAGTTTGGAGCTATTATGAACAGGGCATTGTGAACATTGTGGCATGTGTATTCTGCTGGAAATTTGCAAACACTCCTCTTGGACATTTATCTAGGACAGCAATTACTGAGTTGGGTCCTATTCTGTCAGATTATCCCTCTGTAGAACAGAGGTATCTGCACATAATAGGTGCTCAATAAATACTTGTTCTGTAAATAATAAAAATAAGAGCAGAATGGAAGTCTTCAAAAAGATAAAACTAGAATTAATGTATCATCCAGCTATTCTACTTGTGGGCATAAATCTGTAGGATTTGAAATCAGCATATCAAAGAGATGCCCGCAGTCCCATGTTCATTGCTGCACTATTCACATTAGCCAAGTTATGTAATCAACATAATTGTCCATCAAAAGATGAATGGATAAAGAAAATGTATACTACACAATGGAATACTTTCAGCCTTTAAAAAGAAGGAAATTCTGTTATTTGTTACAACATGGGTGAACCTGGAGGACTGTATCAGTCAGTACTTGCTAGAGAAACAGATATAACACAAGATACATAAATATATACAAGAATTTACAAGATTGGCTTACAGTGACCACCCACAGGGTTGGATGAGGAAGAGTCCAGAGGGTCTGTCTGCACATTGGAGACCCAAGGATTTAGTCGAAGGTCTGGAGCTCACTGCAGTGTCCTGTGGGGGTCCATATCAGGAGGTTGATGGGTTCACTCCGGAAGCTGAAGAGTCTGTGCTGGAAGGCAGGAGATGGTGTCTAAGGTGAAGGCAGGAGATGATGTCCAAGGAGAAGACAGGAGCTCCTCCAAAGAAATAGAAGCAGCTGTGTCCTTCTTTATTTCCCCTTTATAACATCCAGGCAAGGAGTAGCCCTAGGGTGGATCTCCCACGCCCTAGGGCATGGAATTGCTGAGCCAATCAGCTAAGCTTCTCTCAACCAAATTTCTCAAGTTGACACACTCAATCAACCCTCACAATCCACCCCTTGTCAACTTGGCAACCAGATACATTTTTTTTTTTTGGTACCAGGGATTGAACTCAGGACCTTGTGCTTGCGAGGCAGGTGCCAGAACCACTGAGCTAAATCCCCAGCCCCCAGATACATTTCCTTAAACTAGTCTCAGATACAAAGATGAGCTCACAATTTTGCCTAACATGTTATTAGTACCCTGCATACAAACAGAAACACACTAATTCCCTCCCCAGAATAGAAGGCAAGTTTTCTTTGTGTAACGCTTATTCCTAACATGTCATAACTTGAACATTATAACACATTTAACAATCCTTAAGAACCAGTATTAGAAGAGAAATAGTACAATTACAGTCCTCATTTCTGTAGCTGATCACAGGGTCATAGCTGGTATTTAGAATTACCTTCTTCTACTGCCCATTGGGTATTCCCTTGGCCTTCAGCAAGCACCTCAGCAGGCCGTGGTTCTTTCCCTGGTGGAGTGACCCATATCTTCATTCCTGAAGGGTCTGGATGATTCATCATTTTTCCTGGATCAGGCTGTTGGCTCTTGAGCCACATGGTCAGGTAACGTCACAGCAACAGTACCCACTTTGCTGGTACCAAATTTCTGTGTTAGTTACTTTTCTCTCATCACTGAGACAAAATACTCGATATCTGAAGTTAAAGGGGAAAGGGTTTGTTTAGCTCCCAGTTCGTAGAGGTTTTAGTCCATCATTGGCTGGCTAAAAGGCAGGGTGGCAGAGGGGCCAACAGTTCATGGCAGCAGGAGACAGCAAAAGCAACAAGAGACCTTCACAGTGTCTTTCTGGTCCTATTATCTTATTCAGACTAGCGGGATTAGGGCAGGGCCACACCAATCACTCACATGTGGTGGTTTAGCAATCACACGGCCTTAATTCTACCATCCCACACTCTAGATTCACCCACCTATGACCACATGAGGCTTTGAGGGGACATCTGGACCCAAACCATGACAAGGACATTATACTGAGTCACATAAACCAGGCACAGAAAAATAGGATCACATGGTCTCATTTATATGTGGTCTCACTTCTACGTCAACTGCTGATTACTGGAGCTGGAGCACTGGGGAAACAGGGACTATCGGTCTGTGGGTACAAAGCTTCAGGCAGATGGAAGAAATATGTTTTTTGAGATCTAGTGTACAGTATGGTGACTATAGTTAATAATGTATATCTCAAAATTGCTAAGAGAGAAATTTTGAAATGTTCTTACCACAAAAATAAATGTCTGAAGTTAAAGATATGTTGATTATATTGATTGAATCATTCCACACTGTATGTACACAGTATATCATCGCATCCCTTTGTACCCTATCAATATATACAATTATAATTTGTCGATTTATGAGAGACTACATCTTTCTTTCTTTCTTTCTTTCTTTTTTGGTACCGGAGATCGAACTCGGATCCTTGCGCTTGCGCAGCAGGCATCGAAACCACTGAGCTAAATCCCTGGCCCTACATCTTTCTTGTTTAAAGGAGGGGGTGTGATAGGACTTAGAAAAATAAGCATATCGTAGAATTGGAGTGACTGCCCTGCTCTCAGTATTTCCCAGTGGTCCCGGCTGCGTGGGTCAGAGCTCATCTCTCGCCTCCAAGTCCCAAAAGCAGTTCTCTGAGTGTGGTCCCCGGACCGGAAGCATCAGCCATTACCTGGAAATTTGTTAGAAATGGAAATATCTTGTGCTCCCTCCCAACCTACAGAAGATCTGGAGGGATGAGGCCAGAACTCTATGGTTACTTTAACAAACCTCCCATGCCGTTAAAATCCGTGAAAGTAGTAAGAAAGCCTTCAGGTGTTTTGGAAGAGGAGTAACAGTAATGTGCTGCTGCCCTCTAGTGGCATTTGCGTGTATGAAGAAAGGAGAGGCTGCAAGCCAGCGCAGGCCTCAGACCTCAGTGTGCCGCCTGGTCCCCAGATGTGGAAGTGCACGCAGCCTACATCTGGACAAGGGAAGAGATTTGTCCAAGGCCTCACAGCTAGGCCTAGAATTCTTTCCTATGTGTGCTAGATGTCGCGGCTTTCTTTTCTGAACAGATTATATTTAAACCTTGCCTGTAAGGGCCATGGCCTGCCGGAGCCATGGGGCCTCCATCTGTTCCCTGGATGACTTCCAGTCCCTGGGCCGACAGTCAGTGCCTTCTCCCTGGCCACACTGTGCAGACAGAAGAAGGATCTGTCTCCAGCATGATCGTGGATGTGTCTCTGCTTAACCTCTCTGCAGCCCAGAGCAGCCCTCTGGGGTGAGGCCAGATGCCCCCAGGACTCACAGGCCTGCCATTCCCTCCCTCCCTCCCTCACCTTCTTGGGGCTCTACTCCTGCCATCCTCTCTCTTGCTCTGCATCCTCCCTCCTCCTGGTTTCTGGACCATTCTTGGACAACCGCACATGTTGGCCCCCTGCTCAGTGCTGCAGAGGAGGGAGCCCACCAGACCATGCCCATCCCAGCTACTCCGGTAATGGAACCTGGGGGCTCTTTTCAAGGGGCCACTCAGGCAGCCTCCCAGGGAAGTGCCCCACCTTTATCTGGGAAAGGGTGGCCACGATGCTTCATGTACTAACAACTCGTGCTCACAGTTCCCTCCAGCTGAAATGAAGCTAGGTCTGAGGTGCATTTTTTGCCTGGGGCCATCTTTTTTCTCTTCTACTAGAATTAATCTGGAAAAATCGAAGAATAGGGGGCTAGGCCTCTTGATCACCTTGAGTTGCCAGGCAGACCTGGGGGAAGTGACCCAGGCATATTGGTCTGGTCCTCAGCCATTGTGTGTTCACTGCCTCCTCCACTGGTGTTCAGAGTGAGGTCTCCCATCTCATGACTGGGCTCAGCATCTTCAATTGAGCCTCTAAGCAGCTTCTGTCCTGCCTGGAACCCCAGAGAGTCAAACCTAGGGGACTGAAGTCAAACCTTTGACTTCTACCTCCCTGCTCACTTCCAGGGATGGCTCTCCATGTCCCCCTAGCCTTCTTGTGTCTCTGCATCTTGACACATCCCATTGGAGTCCACTCCCCTTACTTCCTCTCTTGACATCTGCCCTGTGCTTCCCCTAACCAGAATCCAGGGTGGCATCTACACTGCCTTACCCCTTGCTCCAGATGGTCAGCACAGGGTCCCACAGTTGCCCCACAGAGGCAAAGTTCTCCTGAGTCCCTTCCCTGACTCAGCACAAATATAGTAGCCAAAAATTTTAACATGAGTGATATAAGTGCTTTGTCACTAACACATGAAACAAGACGTAGTCTAATTACTGTAATTTCAACGTGGTGACAGGACAAATGGTATTTTAAGTTATCTGCAACAACTGCTGTGTGTTATGAAGATATCTATGATTTCTATTGGCAACAGATAGGTATTTCTACTGATACTCTTTTATTGTCTCCAATGAAAATTGAAGGAAGCATGAAATGTTAGAGATAGTGGGCATAAAGATGCAATTATTTTCATTTTCAATTTCATGAACCCCTGAATTCCATCCACAGAAACATTAGATGTCTGTTGTCCCAGGATGGGAATCTCGGCTGTAGAGCATGACAAAGCCACAAGAAAGAAGGAGCCTGGGTCCCTCCATGGCCATTTGGAACAGGTCCTTCCAACACCTATTCAACCCAGAGGAAAAGATAATTTTCTTTCAGGAACATGCACACTCTGAAACAAAAGCTGAGACCCAGCTGTGTGACCCTGGGCAAGTCATTTAACCTCTCTGAGCTGCAATGTCTCCATAAAGAAAATGCAGGTGATGATCCCTGCTGTGAATGTGTCCCCAGAATCCATATTGAAACACAGTCCCCAAGGTGATGACCCTAAGAGCCAGAACCTGGGGGGGCGGTGATCTGGGCAGAGTACTCATGAATGGTGTCAGTGCCCTTATAAAAGAAGCTGGAAAGAAGTTTTGATTTTCCACCATCTTAAGAACACCATAGAAGACACCATTCCTGATGAACAAGCCCTCCCCAGACACTGAATCCACAGTACCTTAATCTTGGACATCTCAAGTGTCTGTATAAATCACTCAATCTAAGGTATTTTTGTTGGACTAAGACAGCCCCAGTCTTATAGGTGTCATGAGGATTAAACGGAGTAATAGCTCTGAATGCTTGTACCCTTTGTGGTAGTCTGTACCTGGGGTCTCCAAACATGGCCCAGTGAACTAGTCTTGACAATAAGGGCAACACAGTGAAATCTCCTAACCCTAAATGGGTTCCATCTGAAGGTCTGTTTTTTACACTGTCTGAGATTACATCCTTCCTATTTTGAGGTGTTGCAAAATTCATTCTTCCAGAAAATGAGCATGTTAGTTACTTTTCTCTCATCGCTGAGACAAAAATACTCGACACCCAAAGTTAAAGGAGAAAGAGTTTATTTGGCTTACAGTTTGTAGAGATTTCAGTCCATAACTGGCTAGTTCTAAGGCAGAGTGGCCCATGCCAGAGGGGAGTTGAAGAGGGGAAACAGTTCATGGCACCTACACAGTAGCAAAAGCAGCAAGGAAATCTTAACAGCATCTTTCTGCACCTTTTATCTTATCCAGACTACCAGGATTAGGGCGGGACCAAACCAATCAGTGTATTGGTTTAGTAATCACACGCCCTTAACCCCCCAGCATCACACATTCTAGATTCACCTACCCCTGAAAAAGCCACCTATGACCGCGTGAGGCTTTGGGAGGACATCTGGACCCAACCATAAAAATGAGGGTGATCGTAAATAGTACTTGGAGCTTTCCCCCTCATTCTTCTGTTGCAAATGGAGTTAGCAATGTTACGTATTTGGATTCATAAATATTT
Source organism: Heterocephalus glaber (assembly GCF_000247695.1). The sequence goes on along the minus strand of NW_004624790.1, from coordinate 9,734,124 downwards.
TATGAAATTCAGTTGTTCTATGAAAACCTCCAAGTATGAAAATCATAGCTTTCTACCAGCACAAAAATATTCATTCTTATTATCACTTAAAACTAATAAAACTTAGAGATAATTTGATTCCTGATCATGTACAAGTTTGAATAATATTAAGAGTTAACATGTGTCCCAAACTAATCTAAATATTTCATGTAATTTGTTTATTCAAAGTTTTGCAGGTGTGAGCCACATGGTTCTCTGTAATATAGGGGTGTTTAGTCTGCAGCTTTGGGGATTTAGCCGGAAATCTGAAGAAAAAGGAAAATTCCTGTTACAGAGTGTTACACATGAATCATCTACTTTAATCCTCATGGCAGTCCCACATGGCAAGTGTATTAAATAGAGTAATGCTAGCTGCTAGCAGGTGTTCCTGGTTGGGCGGCAGCCTTCCTTCATGTCATGATCCAGTGACTTACATTTGTGACTCCACCATATCTAGATTGAAGACAAGGATAGAGAAGTTCACCTGCTTCCTAAAGGCCCTGCCTGGAAGTAATATCCCCCATTCCTGCCCACACCCCATTGGTGAAGGCTGGTCACATGGCCATATGTGGATGCAAGGGAGTCTGGGAAACGGAGTGTTTGGCTGGACAGATGTTTTCCAGAGACAACTCCACGCTATGGAGTCTTCCTGATGTAGTGTGACAAAGTAATTCTTTACCAGTCTCCTTAACCAGCTCATTGGGCTGACTCTCCATTCTGTCTGAGGGCAACTCACCTGCCATGGGACTTCTGAATGCTCAGGGCAAGCAGGCCACTCTCTGGCACCTTGTCCGTCCCTTTTGGATCTCTGCTATAGAACAGCATGTTTGCCAACAGTTTGTTGGGGTTGTTCCCAAGCCAGTTCGTGCAAGCCACATTTGTTTGTATTGTACGGAGGTAATCGAATTAGACATCCCATAAGCTGGGGAAATACGAGTGCAAAAGAAAGAGATTTGTTTTTATAAAAACTCAATAAAGGGCCAGGGGTTTAGCTCAGTGGCACCATGCCTGCCCGGCAAGTGCAAGGTCCTGAGTTTAATTTCTAGCACCCCCAAAAAAGAAAGCTCAATAAAGACTAATTGCTTAAAAATACTGTTAAATTAGGTGTGGAAGAAACAACTACAAAAGATCAAGGGGGAAAATAACCACAAAAATCTAGAGGGATTCTGGGGCCAGAGATTTAGCTCAGTGGTTCCGCTGCCCGCCTTGAAAGAGCAAGGACCCAAGTTCAATCCCCGGTAGCAAAAAAAAAAAAAAAAAAAATCTAGAGGGATTCTGTACTCTGTTGCTATAGAAGTGTCTGTAGGTCCCTTGCTCCACTTTAAATAAAATGGGACATTGGAAGACAGATTATGGGTTGGTTTGTGTAAGGAGGCCAGTGTGCAAAGCTCATGAACTGACCTAAACTCACAAAGAGATTGGAAAATGAGCATATGTGTATGTTTTCAACCGAATAAAGTGTTTAAGATGTCTATCATATAAAAGAACTTCCTGCTGCTTCGATTAATTGACTAACCACTGGTCCCAGCTGTGCCAGATGAATGGGCTTCGCTGGGCTTCTTATCCCCCTTTTATAGGTGAATGAATTGAGGCCCAGGGTAACTGCAGGGCTGGAGCCAACGCTCAAAACCAACCGGCCTGGTTACAGTCTGTGCTCTTATGCTCTATGCCAGTGCAATTGAACTTCCCATGGTGATGTGGATGTTTTGTAGCTGCCCTGTCCAATGTAGTAGCCACACTTGAAATGTGTCTAGTGTGATAAGGAATGAATTTTTAAGTGTAGCTTAATTTTAATTACTTTAAGTGTGAATGGCCACATACCGGTAGTGGCTGTGAGCTTCAACACTGCATGCTTTCCTTGTTTTGGATTCTTTTTTTCTGTGCTCGCCTTTTCCAGCCCACATGTCTTGGGGAATGCAAGCCTTGTCCGCTTGGATTCGGTATCTCTGAGGCCCTGGCAGGAGGAATGGGCAGGCCTCTTCCGCAGCAGCAAGCTCCACTGCCATATGGCGGTAAAGGTCACCTGCACCAGCACCGCTAAGCTCTTCCCTGCAGGCAAGTGCTGCCATTAAGGAGAAGAGGGCAGCAGTCACCTCCCTGCTACCAGGCACTGTGGCTTGGAACAGATCCCTGCCTCCTCCCGAGCCCCAGTTTCCTTCTTTGTAGGGTGGGATCAAAGTGCCTACTCCATGGCGTTAATGTGAGGATTCAACCAGAGCTGCCTAACTCATGCTTGGATCCCTGGGACTGCTCAATAAATTATCTCATCTACTCTAACCCTCGGAGTAACCCTCCCGCTCAGGCCAGAGGAACTACAGGGAAAATGTTAGGGATGGGATGGAGAGAGAGAAGTGCTTCTAAAAAGCATTTACTGTGAAAATTCGTAAATGCTTGTGAAAGCAGAATGTTCTGATAAATATGCATACTCATCAATTAGGTTTTTAAATGATTAACCAGAGTAAAGGCTGCAATATCTCCATAAACTCGAAGATAACAATCCTTAGGAGGCTGAAGAAGAAACTTTCAATGGTTCAACTAAACAGTCATAAAGATGCATCAGGTCTCTAGCCTGGTTAGGACCCAACAACCAGAGTGGGGGTCATGTTTGGCACCTGTCATTTGTCCCCCTAAGTAACAATGCCCTCCACACTGGACATGGCTATGGTATCTCCTTGGTGATAAGGTTCCATCTCTGGGTCCCCTAAACCATATGATTTGTCTTCTACTGCCCAGCCCATTCTGGGAGACCCAAAAATCCTACCTTCTTTTTTTCCCCCTACCTTCTTAAATTAGCAAGAGAAAGCTTTTATTTTCTTACAGTCCAGATCCCCAAGTGATAATCAGTCTGCAGAAAGGCCACAGCTGCCACGGCTAAGGAGCTAGCACCTGATGTCCCCTGAGATTAAAATAATCTATTCTTTCAGGAAGAAAACAGGAAAGAAATCTTATCAAGGAAAATGCCCAGGCCCTCTGGCCTTCTGGAAAATTACCGAACTATATTCTTAACTATAAAAAGCAATCTCTTAAGATCCCAAGAGGCCAGCAGAATAAGCGCATGGCAAAGGGGAAAGCAGAAATAAAATGGGTGAAGGGGTGTGGCACTGGCTGACACCACTCCGTGCTGAGCACGTCCTCACAGATTTCTGTTCGGTCCTCACAGGAGTGCTGTTAAGTAGATATTCTTGCTCCTTGGGGTCACGGTTGGGGAAACTGAGGCTCAGAGAGGTGAAGTCACTTGCCCAAGATGGAGCCAGGCCTGGCTCTCTCAGAAACCCATATCCTTTGTTAACCAGCGTGCTACTGTGTGGCCTTAGATGAGTTCCCTCTCTTCTCATTCTGAGCCTCAGTTTCCTCTCCCTGATATGGGGATAACAAGGCCTGGCTGGCTCTCAAAACTTTCAGAAGGATTTAGGCTCAGAGGGACATAGAGAGAGTTGAGGGGACCCAGGGCCCTGCTGGGGACCGGGGTGACCTTTTTGGTTGTCCTCAAAACTGACAACGCTGGAGCTCTGGAAGAAGAAACTCCATGGCCCTGTTGAGGGGTCACAAGTGTGATGCTGGTACGGTGGGACCAAGGAAAATCACTAGGTCCTCTCAGGTCCCCAAAAAGGAAAGAGGGGAGGAGGCAGGATGGAGAGCTGGGGGGGGACTCAGCGTGTTGCTGTTTTTGGTAGCTGCTCAGCTGACGGCTTTCCAAGCTGAGAAACACACATACACAAACTCTAACCTCTTCTGCCTTAAAATAGACCAGCAGAACCAAAAATGCCAAGCACAGGGCAGAGTCACTTGCTCCGCAGGGCCAGACAGCTCCCCCATGGCCCCAATAATACCCATCCCTAGCGGGCACACTTGACAAAACAGCTCTCAGCTGATGTCACAGGATGCTCACTCGGAGGGTGAGTGAGGCCTGCAAGGTGCTCATCTCAGGGGAGCGATCCCAGGCCCACAGGAGTGGGATGCACCCAGCAGCACCTTGCCTGACAAGGAGCTTGACCTTGGGAACCAGACAGCCAGGAGTTCAAGTCCTGGCTCAGCCATGATCTGGTTGTGAGGGCTTGGCAAGGTCTCCTGTTTCCTGAACTGTGAAAGGAGTTTCTACAGCAAAGTCTGAAGATGACCAGCACAGACAGACTGATAGTCCTAGCCTGGCCACTGCTTGTGGAAGCAGAATTCTTGACATCTGCAGGCAGACAGTTGTGAAAAAGGAGGAAAAGCAGCTACCAGTCCAGGGGTACCTAAAAGAGGCACACAGTAGCTTTTATAATCCTTGGTATGGTCCTGTGTGATGAACATTAATTTCACCCTATTTTCCAGACAGGGAAACTGAGGCACGGAGAAGTAGAAGGGTTCTGATTGCCGACACACAGCTAGAAAGAGGAGGAGCTGGAATTTGAACCCAGGTGTTGGGAACCCCAGCTGTGCTCATGACCAAGACCCCATGACCGCTCCCCTGAGAGAGTCCTGCCCATCCACTAAGACAAAGCCACTTCCCCAACCCCACTGTCCCAGCAAGCTCTTCTTAGGCCCTTCTTGGCGCCCCATTGAACTCCACCTCGAGACTTCAGCCTTCGTTCCCCTCTGACATCTGAGGAGAATCAGAAAACCAAGCTTGCTGATACTTACTAAAAATAAGGCCAAGACAGCTGTGCCAGCACCCTTGGCACCAGCACCCTGTTTCTAGGCCACTGAGCTGCTATCCTGCCTCTCAGGGGAGAAGGGGTCCAAGGCCCCATCCACAGGTGCTGGGCCCTGATTCTGCCGGGGAGGTCCCTACAGGCCGGCCTCCGCATACCTGAATATCTGGTAATAGTGACGGACACTGCTCGATAAGCTGGGGCCAACCATCCTCTCGGGGTTTCAGGCCCACTGCCTCAGGAATCCTCACAACAACCGTCTCCATCCTCCTGAGCAGGAATTGTGCCCTGGCCTTTTCCAGCCTCAAGAAGTCACCCCCTTGTCACGCACTGTGGCCCCCTTCCTTCATCTTCAGCACCCGCCATGCCAGGCGGAGTCCTTCTCATGCTGCCATGTCCCTGCTTCTCTCTCCTGCTTCCCTCTTCCAGTTTTAAGGACTCTTGGGATTATATTGGGCCCACCCAGGTAAACTAGTATCAGCTCTAATTTTGAGGTCAGCCAGCCAGCCACCTCGTGCTGTCTATGATCATAGTTGCCTCTTTGCCATGCAGCCAAACACAGTCACAGGTCTCAGGACAGGGCATGGACATCTTTGCAGGTGAATCGACTACCGCAGCTCCTCATGAGTTAGGATTTTTTTTACCCTATGCTACTGATGTGGAAACTGAGGCATCCCAAGTTTACACTCTATCAAGGAACAAAAGTGGGCTCTAAACCCAGCAGTTGGGTGTAGTTTATGCTCTTAAATTCTATATACTATTGCTCTCATTCATCCACAGTCATTGGGTATATATGCTATGTTCCAGGTTCAGGTGCTGGGGACCAAAGTATAACCAAGATTGGATCCCTGTGCTCAGGGAGACACAAACAGAAGATGGCAGGACCCCCGAGGCCTCCTGGAACACAAAGTACCCCACCTGCAGAGGTGTGAGGAAAGACGTCCAACTGAGCTGAGAGCTGCAGAGTGGGTGAGGCATTAGCCAGCTGTATCTACTGCAGAAGGATGTCGTGTGATTAAATGCATCAATACCTGTAAGGTGCTTCCACTGGCTCCTGCACCCTGGCAGAAGGTAACAAATGTTGGCTGCTGAGTGTGGTGGTAAGAGGACTGTTCCAGGCTGAGCAGGAGTTTATGCAAGGAGCTGAAAGCTTAGGGTGGCTGGAGCAAACAAGGTCAAGGGGTGATGGGCAGAGAAGCTGGAGCAGTCACTGAGAACAGGTGATGCATGCCAAGGCTGCATAAAGACCTGGGAGGCTCGAGAGCTGCACGTGAGGCTGCCCGGTGCAGCGCTCAATCTCCATGCAGGCCCAACCAGGACTCTGAAAACATACCGCATTGGAGCCAGGGACAGGAATGGGCCGCTCAAGGACTGGGGTCAGTGGAAGGTTCCCCATAACCCAGCTGCTCAGGCCAAGTCCAGGAGTCCTTTGCCGTCCACATCCAACTCAACAGCAAGTCCTGTTGCTCCATGTGTCAGGGCAGCACTAGCTGCAGTGACAGATAGACTCCTAAATCTCAGAGGCTTAACACACAGAACGGAAGTTCAAAGCAGGTGTTCCTGCTGGTAGGCAGCCTTGCAAGGTCCCTTTGGGGCTGTGCACTCAGCCTGCAGTTGAGGAAAGGGGTGGAGGACAGCGGGGCTGAGCTGTAGGGGCCAGGCCTGGGAGTGGCATGTGGCACTTCTGCCCCAGTTCCATTGGCTACACCTAGGCCACATGGACGCTCCTAGGTGCCAGGGAGACTGGACAAGGTGGCCAGCTGTGTGCCCAGCTCCAGCTGCCCAGCCATTCCACTTTTCTCCATCTCCAGCGCTCTGTGCACGTTTGGACTACACTCTCCACCGCTCTCCACTTTCCACACAGCAGCCTGACGCTTTTTTTTTTTTTTTTTGGTACAGGGGATCAAACTCGGGTCTTTGTGCTTGCGTAGCAGGTGGCGAAACCACTGAGCTAAATCCCCGGCCCAGCCTGATGCTTTTTAAAAAATTTTATTTTAGAAATGAGAATCAGAGCATGGAATCGTTATGTGCATGTTTTTCTGCTTACAGCTTTCCATGGCTTTCCATTGTCCTGACGAATAAACCCACGTAAGACCCTACGTGAAATCACCTGTTTCCCTTCCACCCCCACACCCTGCACCCCAATTCTTTCAGCTCCAGACGCAATGGCTCCCTCCCGCTTGGTTGCCCTTCCCCCCATCTCTCCCTTCTCCCCAGTCGCTCCTCCTGACTTTCCCGACCGTCTCAGCTGGCTGTGCCCACCTCCCCCAAACACTGATTGTGTTTCTTCTTTGTCACACTCGTCTTGTCTTTGTTAGTTAGCCACCCCTGCTTACTTGCGAGTCAGCTCTGTCCACCAGGAATCTTGTTTGCACCAGCAAGGGCTTGGTCAACGCTTGCCAGATGCTTGATTGACTGAAGGAAAGAACGGGTGACTTTCCGAGGGTCCCAGGTTGAGCTAGTGGCGGGGCAGGACTTCTGCAGATCTGTGCTGGGACTTTTAATCCAGATGTCACCGTTTGCAGACACATTAGCCCCAGGGCGCCAGCGGGAAAAGGGAGACAATTTCGAGGGGGCTGGCGGGACGGGAGCAGCAGCGTAGCTGGAGAGTCCGCTCCACGCCGGCCGCCGCCTCGCCCAGGTCCCGCCCTCGGCCCGTCGGTGCCGTCCCGGCGAGTCCCCGGCGCGGCCATGAGCAAGCAGAGCGTGCGCACCGCCGCGCTCGTCCTGTGCATCCTGTCCTACCTGCTCGTCGGTGCCGCGGTCTTCGACGCGCTCGAGTCCGAGGCGGAGCGCGGCCGGCAGCAACTGCTGGCCCAGAAGCGAAGCGAGTTCCGGAGGAAGTACGGCTTCTCAGCCGAGGACTACCGCGAGCTGGAGCGCCTGGCGCTGCAGGCCGAGACGCACCGCGCCGGCCGCCAGTGGAAGTTCGCCGGCTCCTTCTACTTCGCCATCACCGTCATCACCACCATCGGTGAGCCGCGCCACCTCCCCTCTGCGCGCGCTGCGTCCCGTCCCTAGTGCCCGGGCGCCTCTGGGTTTCAACCCCACCTCTGCCCCTGCCCAGCCGTGTACTTTGGACGGGGCCTTCGGGCTTCTCCAGCCTCGTTTACCTCCCTCGCCCCGTGCGGCTGCCGGCCCACCAAGGCAGGGCTCGGAGGCGGCAGTGTTCTCCAAGAGGCTGGCACGGGACTGCTCCCCAAACCCCCAGACAGGGTGAGGGCGGGAATGAAATGGGACTGGAAGACCGAGTGCCCGGACAGCTCGGCCGGCTTGCAGCACCATCAGCTGTGCGAATTTAGACAAGTTGCTCAGCCTCTGAGCCAGTTTCTCCTGCATAAAACAGGAGTGCTAATAGGTCCTATCTTGGGGTCGTGAGGAGACTATTGCCGAGGAGATAATATATGCAGAAAGTTTTAGCACAGGGCCTGACACAGAAAGCATTACAAAAAAGGAGATTGGTTTTTGCATGGTACTAATAATTATTCTGTTATTCCATGAGAACAGAGACATCATATGTCTTATTCGCTGCTTGTAGCCAGTGCCTAGAGCATAATAGGTACTCAATAAATATTTGTTAAAGGAAGGACTGATTACCACAAGCTTTGGACCCTACCCTCGCGCCTCCAGGGTAGTTCTTCCTCAGCATCTGGACTGCCAGCTGTTGCCATGACTACTGTCTGGCTGATACCTGCTGAGCCTAAGCCTGGGAAAACTGCAAAGGAGAGAATCCAGCTCCGCAGAGTGCCAGGCTTAGTGCCAGTGTCCCCACAGGCTCCTCCTTGGCCTCACCACCGGCCTGGAAGAGCGCGCCTTGGAGAAAGTTTCTCCATAATGCTGTTTCAAGTGAATGGGACTTGTGGATTTAGTGGCTGAGTTGCATGTGTAATTTCTGCAGTTTCATAGACTGAGTTCTGTCGCCTGTTTTCTCAGGCAATGAGCATACTTCTCTGAGCCTTGGTTTCCTCAAAGGCAAGATGCAATTATTCTTGCCTCACTGATTGCCAGGTTCAAGTGAAGTCAGGCGTGTGAAGTGCTTGACATGGCGCCTGAGGCCAAGGAAAACACTATTTGTTAGTAATAATAATTCATTATTTGCCAATTATGGCCCAGCTCTCCTTGCCCCTCCTGTCTCCACGGGTGCCTCTGTTTCCTTATCTTGGCTTGGCCTGAGACTCTCCCTGTGCTGCTGCCCAGGGATGTGGTGCCCCAACCATATTCTTTCAGGCTTTGCAGATGGGTTCTTGGGTATGCCCATTGGAGCCTGGGCAAGACAATAGCTGAGTGGAAGCAGGAGTTTTTCATTTTCTGGCCACCTGGGGGTGCCACCACCTGCTGTGTGGGCCAGTCTGCTTACCCAGCCTTGCAGAAGCCAGGCCTCAGCGCCCAGGAATCTGAGCTCTGCTTGGGTAGAAGTAGAAGAGAGGCACCGAGATGACGGGGAGGACAGTAGCTAATAGCTCAGGCCCTGGGACCTTTGGAGAGCCTCCTCCCTCTGAGCCTGGTTTCCTCATCTGTAAAATGGGGATAATATGTCATCCCATACGGTCAATGGAAGGGCTAAATAAGATAACCCATGTTCAGTATCTAGTATGTCTAGGTATTATCATTATTCATTTTACTCCCTGCCCAAACCTAGCATAGCCCCAAGCAGGTAGAAACAGCATTTCCTGGCCTCTTATTCTTAAAGTGGCCCCTTTGTCCTGCTCTAGCACCCCCTAAACTTGGTTGGAATCAATAAACTTTCCCTGGGCCCATGGTCTATGTCTCTGTGCAGGACGCTGGTGACTGGAGACTTAGAGAAGTGACCTCTGTGGTTCCTGACCTGAAGGAGCACAAAGTTTGGTGAAGGGCGAAGCAGCTTCCCCCGTAATGGAGGAAGGCAAACTGATAGGGCGGTGCAGGAGCATGCGGGAGTGCAGCCACAGGTCCTCAAACACATATGTTGTATTGATATTGTGAATGCTGTGTATGCCCACAGCGAACATCACACATGGCACAAAAAGATATGGAATTTAAAGGCAGTCCCCTCCCACTCTTTCTTTTAACCCATAAATCCTTCCTACGTCAAATACAATGACCGTTTCTTGTGTATCCTCTAACACCCACATTATACAGGCATTTTAATATACACGCTATTTTGTCTCTTGCTTTTTTCACTTAATATATTTCGGAGATGTTTTTCAATCAGTCCCTAAAGACCTGTGTCATCTTTTCATGGCTGTTTAGCAGGGTTTCTCAACCTTGGAACTACTGACATCTGGGCCTGGATAATTCCGTGTTGCGGGGGCAGCCTGGGCACGGCACCATGTTAATGGATCCCTGGCCTCTACCCTCTAGGTGCCAGTGGCACATGGCCACCTCATCCCTACTCCCCAGTAGTGACAAGCCAAAATGTCTCTAGACATTGCCAAGTGTCCCCTGAGGAGTAAAACTACTCTGGGTTGAGAATCACTGCTGTAGAGTATTCCAGGATGGATGGCACCATGTTGTATTTCACCAGACCCCTGTCGATGGACACTTAGGTTGTTTCCAGTTTTCACTATAACTGCCAGTGCTGCAGTGACAGCCTACTGGGACCCCCAATGAAATCTCCAACCCCTGCTTACGTACACGACGCAGAATGAAGACAAAGATAAATAGCAGAAGAAATGAGGCCTGGGAAGTCAGAGCTTCTAGTGAGCAAAGACCCTAAACCTCCAGACTTACCAGTATTTATTGAGCACAAAGCAGCAAGGGGGAGCGTGTGGCCAGGCATGGGGGGCGATGATCAGAGATGCTGATGTGAGCGAGCCCTAGCAACAACAGAACAAAGCATTCCTGCAAGAAGTCAATATTAGGTTACTGGGAACTTGTTCTTTCCCTTAGATTAATAAACTTTTTATAGAAGATGAGCAAGAATCATGGGGTCTTTGGCTGCAGATGGTATCAGCTAATACAGGCGCCATGGTGTCACTGACCTGGATTGGTCTCTGCTGTGGCCAGTGGCACGTAGAGTTCTCTTTCTGCATGCCAGCTGCAGGCATTAAAGTGTGCATTTAAGTCTTAGGCCAGCTCTGAATTATAAGTATAAGCCAACTGTATTAAACCAATTGAATATAATCAAAGCCTGATCAACACCATCTTAAGGGGGTCTCCTCCTTCAACAGCCCAAGTGCACATCATTTTGTATACTTGTGTATACTGGAAAGCCAACTGCCTAACCATGGAACTGCATGAGTCAAGGGCTTGTATATTTTGCATTTTAGCAGGTGGGGTCAATCCTCTTGGGGAGGCATATTCTGTTGTGGAAATCCACCTGACTTCTTTTGGGTTATAGGCTATGGCTCCTATCCCCAGAATGTCACACTTCCATTCATTCTGCAGTAACTGCACAGTGACCCAAGACTCGAGGAACCTCTAGAGAGGAAGCACTCATGTCTGGATCCCCTCCAGCAGTTGAGGGGCTCAGTGAAGAATCCCTATTCCAGATAGTACCAGAACAAAGGGGTGTTTAGTGAGTCTGGCCCAGTGGTGGAGGAGGCAGGATCTGGGAAGGGAGGAAGGGTGAGGAGGGGAGAAAAGACGAGGGAAGAAAAAAATCAAGGCATTGAATATTTCCTTCACCCCCTAAATTGTCATGCCCATTTGCAGTTAACCCATTCTCCAACCCCAAGGACTTACAACCACAGATCTGTTCTCTGTCCCTGTTACTGTTCCTTTTCCAGAATGTCATTTCAATGGAACCATGCAGCTTTAGTTGTATTATTGTGCCTGCCTTAATGTCTTCAGTTGATTAAAAAGTTTACCTTTCATGGTCATTTTGACTTTGGGAAGAGCCAGAAGTTGCACGATGCCATATCCAGGGAATAAGTTAGATAAGGACACACTGTAATGTTCTCACGAGCCTGCCTGGCACTTGGCAGCAGTATTTACTGTATTTTTTTAAATCATATTTTGTAAAGACACAAAAGATTTGGAGAACTACTTCAGAAAGTGGCAAGAATGATGGGATAAGTGTGTTTGAAGTGAGGGGAAGTATCTGAGGGGCATTAATGGCAATGTGTCTTTTACTGTAATAGTTATATATTTTTTTGAGCACACATTGTATGTTTTGATCAGCCCTTGTACGTTGAGATCCACCCTTTACCTCTGCAGGTGACAATAGTTCCTTTCATTGTGTGTCCCCCCCCCCCCCCCCGGCCAAGTACCGCTATATACCACGGGTTATTCATCTTCCTGTCGAGGGACATGGAGGCTGTTTACAATATGGGGAGATTACACTCAGGCAAGATTTCAGAGCGCAGGGGTGACCTGGCTAGTCCGTGTCTGAGATGGTCAGCGGGGCCTGGGGGCGGGGAGGGACAGGAGTGCTGTCAGATGGAGCGGGGCTCTCACTGCCCTCTCCACTCTCGCACAGGGTACGGCCACGCCGCGCCAGGCACGGACTCGGGCAGGGTCTTCTGCATGTTCTACGCGCTCCTGGGCATCCCCCTGACGCTGGTCACCTTCCAGAGCCTGGGCGAGCGGCTGAATGCGCTAGTGCGGCGCCTCCTGCTGGCGGCCAAGCGCTACCTGGGCCTGCGGCGGCCGCGAGTGTCCACCGAGAACATGGTGGTGGCCGGGCTGCTGGTGTGCGTCGCCACCCTGGCCCTCGGGGCCGCCACCTTCGCGCATTTTGAGGGATGGACCTTCTTCCACGCCTACTACTACTGCTTCATCACCCTCACCACCATCGGCTTCGGCGACTTCGTGGCGCTGCAGAGTGACGAGGCTCTGCAGAGGAAGCCGCCCTATGTGGCCTTCAGCTTCCTCTACATCCTGCTGGGGCTCTCGGTCATCGGCGGCTTCCTCAACCTCGTGGTCCTGCGCTTCCTCGCCGCCAGCTCCGACACGCCCGAGAGTGCTGCCCGCCGCGTCAGCCCTTTCCGCCGGGGGGCGCCCAAGAGCCGCGGCCTAGACCGGCCCCGCCGCGTTGCCGGCGTCCGGGCCGACACCTGGGTCGCGCACCGCATCCTCCAGCTGCAGATGCCGGCCTGTGACAATCCAGGCTTCTCCCCGCCTTGGAGTCCCACGGCTGTGCGCGGTGGCAGGGCAGACAGGCCCCGCGCCAGGCGGAAGTCCGTCTGATCCAGCCGTAACTGGCTGGGCTCCAGCTGCATGGGAGCATGGGAGGGTCTGATTTCACCTTTCAGGGCACCCCAGGGCCTGGAGCGGGGTGAGGGGTCTCGGGGCTGTCTTGGGGTGAGCATCTTCGGTGACTCTTCCCCTTCCTCCCAGCCCCTCCAGAAATGTACCAATGCCGTCTCAGAAGCACAAGCCAGACTCTACAGTGATCCTGTAGGTGCAAATCCCTCCTAGTCCAAATTATAGGACAGCTGGGCACATCAGCCCCAGGAGAGGCCCAGCACAGGCGCATGTCTCTAGCCAGCTCATCAGACAGGTGGCTGTTTCTGTTAGGAAGAGGTGGTTCTGCATGCTGCAGGGAAATGTCCAATTCTGGACTCTGGAACCCTTATTATCCAGGCCACAGGAGAAAAGGGAAGAGAGATGGACAGAGGGGAGCTGCCCACCATCCACAGCAGAGCTGACTTGGCTCATGTGTGAATGATTCGCCCACTTGCCCCTGGCCAGCCCCACTTCCAGGTCCAGGTGGGCTTTGCTGATAGTCCCCATGTCACCAGGACTACCTGGAGGCAGCCCAATGCTGTGGGTCCTGCTTGTCACCAGCAATGTGACCTTTGGACTTTCATCCTCTACCCGGGCCTCAGTTTCCCCATCAGTAAGATAAGTGGGTTCCTCCAGAGCTCTGCTCCCTGCAGTGCATCTCTGGCAGGGCTTTCTAGGCCGGGCCCGGACACCATAAGGGAGTATTAATGAAGCCTACGGTTGGCCATCCTGGCATCCATAGGACTCAGCCCCTTAAAACACCAGCATCTCAGAACTGTCCCAACACAGAAAGCAAGCCGGGTTAGAAAAGCCAAAAACTTTAATTTTCAACATGAGCTACATGGTCATGAACACAATGCAATGTGACCCACTCCAACCCAGGGGCCCCAGAAAGCCACCCTCCCTAAAGGCCCAGTGGCTCCTGCTCCGGGAGAGGGCACAAGGGAAAAGTGGGTGGATGGAAGGAGGACCCCAGGTCAAGGAGCCAGGGATCTGCCCTCCCACCACCCTACAGGAGGCAGTCATGGCATGAAAGGGCTCAGAGGTGACACCTTTGCCCTGGTTCCAGCCTCCACTCTGCCCAGTGGCCACTGTGGGTAAAATGGGCAGGGCCGCCTGCTCTAGGCGCTTTCAGTGAGCTGGATGTGAACACTTTCTGGCCATTGAGTACCAGCGCCCTGCAATCACGGGCCCTCCCAGAGGGCAGAGGGAGCTGATACAGCAGGATAGGGAGGGGGCTCGGTCCTCTGGGTCTGGCACAGCACTGCTGCTCAATAAATAAATGCAGGTGACCCAGCCTGATGCAACAGCTGTGCCTCTGGAGGGAGTAGCTCAGTGCTTTCTGAACACGAAGCATGCCCAGAGCTCTGGAGTTAGGGAGCTGGATGGTGCATCAGCACATAAAGTGTATAACTTCCTAACTATCCTGTTGGATTCCTGGAGTGGGAGAGAGCACGGAACTGCTGGGGAAGTGAGTGCTAGAGTTGGCTGAGCCACTCACTTGACGCAGGACTTTCAAGAGCACCTTCCTCCTCCAGGACCTTGGCCTCTCCCTCTTGAAAACAGGGGCTGACAATACAAATGGCACACTCCAAGAGAAAGCACTGTGAAACCACGTGGCCAGAGCTGAGGGAAAGCAGGGCTCAGTGCATCCGAAGCTCAGTGAGGCTGTCTAGATGCGGGGTGCTTCCTATGGCTCCCACTCCTCATCCCTCAGCCCAAGCAGCCGATGATGCTTCATCACTCTTCCCCACCTGGTCCTGGGGAGGTTACGGTCCCTGGACGGGAGCCCCCATCCCTTCATCAAGCCCTAGATTAAATCCTGCACTCCTCAGTCAGCTGGGCAGATGCGCAGAGGCCTCCGTCCCCAAGTTCAAGCTCAGAAAAGACAATGGCCCATGAGAGCCAAGCAGAACTGTGTGGGCCAGGGTCTAAGAGGCCAGAACTGCTGTTCATGGCTGAGCTGTTCTGGAACAAGGTTTTCCTGCACAGGGAGGAAGCACAATGGGGCCCCGAGCTCTGCCTCCACTGCTCACTTGCCGAGGGGTCTTGACAAATCATTTCTGCGTCTGGGTCTCAGTTTCTTAGCCTCTGAAATGGACTGCAAACTTGTCCTGGCCATATTTTGGGGTTCCCTGGGGGGCTTTAGAAAGGGAAGAGGAAGAGTGGGAAGTGGCAGCCCCCTTCATCTTGTGCTGGCTCCAGCTCAGTTCCTCCAGGGAGGAGGAGACCCAGGCTGGGGGAGCCGTGAACACACAGGTGACCCCTGGGTGGCTCCTGTGCTGGGCCTGGACTAAAGGTCCCAAAAGTCCTTTCCCTTAGTATGGACAGTCATTTTGCAGCAGGATGAGGGAGGTGGTGCACTCCCATGGCAGCCCTGCCCAGAGACCGAAAAAAGAACACTCCTAGAGATGCCAGCCCCAGAAAGGCCCCCAACCCCTGTTCCTCTCCAGATGGTAGAGTCTGAGTTGGCAAAAGAGCAGACAGCAGAGGGGAGATGCCAGGCTGAAGTTTCCCCAAAGCTAGTGATGAAAATAATCCTTCCCCCTCCCCAATTGTCCTTCCTGGTGCAAACGGATGGTGGTTCCCACACCCAGTGGCTACAGCCCCTTCTAGGGGCCACATGCTCACAATGATGACATGAATACACAGGGCTCTAGCCCCACCCCACCCCTCCAGGAGGTGAGCGAGATTTCACAGAACAAACAAGGAAGTCGGTGAGGGGGTCTTGCTGGCCACCCCCGGGGTGTTATTGCTTTGGAGCGCTTTTCTCTCCCTCTCTCTCCCTCTCTCTCTTCCCCCTCCCTTT
The DNA here is from genome assembly GCF_000247695.1 of Heterocephalus glaber. The sequence continues at coordinate 9,718,515 of NW_004624790.1, read as the reverse complement.
TCCTGTGTCTCTCTCTTCTGTCTCTAACCTGAGCAGACAGTGGAGGGAGGGCTCAGGCTGGGAGGACAAGTCAGTGCTGAGCCCCTACCCCTCTGGTTGGGACAGCCAGGCTCTGCCTTGACTTTGAAAAGTGACCCCTGAACAAGCAGAGCAGTGACAGCCAGCCGGAGAGAGAAGGCACTCTCCTGCTTGCTCAAAACATCCCATATAGCAAGTAATAAATGAACAGCAGAGAAATCACACTGCTTAATAAAAGGGACGTGGGGAAGAGGAGCTGCCTGTGGGCCTCGGAGAGCCACGTGGAGCCCTGCGCCCTCCTGCACCATCCCAGTCTTAGGCTCTGCCTCCATGGTCCCGGGAAGCTCTGCAGACCTGGAGGAGAGGGGCATCTCCATTTCTCCATTTCTCCTTCCCAGTGCACTGCCAGGAGTTCCATGGAGGTGACAGAACTTAACTTTAAAGGGCAGCCAGGGCTTAACCGGGCCAAGTGGGAGGATTTCCAAGTGGAAGGAATCCCTGGTGGAACCGGGAACAAGGTGGGACCAAGTAGAGCCCAGGGGTCTTCGGTCCGAAGAAACCAGGCCCCTCCACCAAGGCTCGGGAAGTCTCAAGAGTATCTCATACAGAAAATCAGAATCAAGGATAATAAATCAGAATGTTGAGTATAATGGGCAGCTCCGGCTACATCCCTACAGGGGAGGGCTTGAAGGGGGGAGGGGGGGAGGAGGAGGAGGAGGAGGAGGAGGAGGAGGAAGAGAAGGAGAAGGAGAATTGGCCTCCCGGGAACCAGGTGGCTGATCCAGGCCCAGGGCAGCAAGGAGACATGGTCTCCTGGAATGTACTTGGGTCTCCTCTCCCATCTCCAGTCTAGGACTCTGTAAAGACTACTCAGAGCTAAGAACAGCCCCCAGGACGTGAATACTAACTCTACCCAGCTAACCTGGACTATGCTCTACTCAGCAGGGACTAGGTGAAGAGGACCGGCAGGCTGCTGGATGCCTCCCAGGGGGAGGTGGCAGAAATGTGCTTCTATAAAGAGGGGCCAGCCTGCATCCTCCCTTGCACGCAAAAGGCTCCCATAGGCCCCAGGGAAGGCCTTAGAGAAGGCAGCTACCCAGGCCTCCCAATTTTTACTTCTAATTCCTCACTCCTTCCAGCACCTTCTTCCCTTGAGCCAAGGTGACTGAGGCCAGGCAGGGGGTTCTGCCCTTGGTACAAGATGGTTTGTTTAAAAACACTACAATAGGGTGGCTCTACTGCCTCCCCTGACCCCTAACCTGGAGGCAGAGGAGTAGACAAGATGACCTTTGATCTCATCTAACAAGCAGGAGTTCCCTTATTGGGAAACCCTTACCTCAACATCTCCAGTTCCAGTCCTAGCTTTCCTCAGTTTCCCCTCCCCTTTCCTCAGTATCCCCCAAATTCAGAGATGGTGAATTCCCTGGTCACGGGGTTCTGGAAACTCAGGGTCTTGCAGCTCTTTCACCAAAACACAGGTGACAATGTTCTTTCTAATTCAACAACAGTTCCCAAACTAGCTTGTTGTAGTCCTATAGAGCAAGGCACCTCCTCTTTTCCTTTGGTCCCTGCTGGCCCCCAATTCCTAGAGCCACCAGAAGAGGGGCAGGCAGGAGGGGATGGATAGATGAACTCGGACAGGCTGCGGCAAAGCTCCTTCCTTGGGCAGGCAGAGGGAGGCCCGAGCTCCTCTTCAAGTGGGACGCTCTGGGCCCCTGGGAGCTGGCTCCGGATCCTTGCAAAGCTGCCCCTTCAGCTCTGGGGCAGGAGTAGCTGCCTGAACCCGGTGCCGCAGGAAAGACACTTGCTGGTAATTGGCACCATGGAGATGGCCGGCTGGGTTCTGGACTTGGCTCTGGGCAGCAAGCTTCCGAGGAGGCAAAATGGGTACGGGTGGGACAGTGGGCAGGTGGGTGGTTTGCTCTGCCACCTCAGACACATCCACCAAGTGAACAACTGGCCAAGTGAAAAGTGCAGCCAACCCACTGGGAGAGGGAAGATCTCAAGGGGTAGGAGGCAAAGAAGAGGTGAGGAGGGGCCCAAGGGGGGCAGCTCTCCCCATTCTGCTTCCCTGCTGGGGGGAGAACCCCATACTCCTCTGTTTAAAGTGCCCCGGGGCCTGGGGTCCCAGGTCAGGGCTGGGTGGTCTCCAGGCCATCTCGGGAGCCCTTCCCCATCCCTGGCACTAAGATCGCTCGCCACAAGGCCCAACGGTGCTCTCAAGGGACAACTGCGATGCCTGCCGCAGCAGGGGACCTGTGGCTGGGTCCACCATGGAGGATGTGGGGAAGAGCTTGTACCAGCCCACGGCTAGGGAGGTCAAGTCCAGCTCCTCCAGCAGCACGCGGGCCACGCCCATGAACTGCTTCCGCTCCATTCGCCCATAGTTTCCCCACACGATCACCTGTAGGTTAAAAAAAAGAGTGGCTTGAGCCCGCCAATGTCACTTGCAGGCCTAGAACCAGAACCTGGGGTTTCCCAGGCCCATTCATCTGCATCCTACCGCCTTAAAATTGTTCAAAGCTGACCATATTTTCCTGGCTCTGTAGCCTCCATTACTACTGGCCCTCCAGGCCCCCTCCATTCTGTCCTCCACATGCCGCATCTCTGAACCCAGGCTTTCAAGTTAGACCCTACATCATGAGTCCTCTGCCTGCTTCCCTTGTGGGCCTTCTGCTTCCAAATCCTCAGGTACCCTTCCTCCAAAGTTTTACAAAATGGCAGGTACAGTGTGTGTGCTACTTTCTTTTTTTCTGCCAACCAGTGTCTTCCCCCTTTTCTTGCTCAAGACCCTCTTGGAGCTGCCAAGTGGTGGTCTCTGGCTGCATGACCCTCACTGGCTGTTCTGGGCTTCAGCTTCTAGCTCAGGCCCCTGCTACAAAAGTGGGCTGGCTCAAATGTTCAGGATCAGGGTCAGATATAAGACTCTCAGGACTCTCTGCCTCTTACTGCCTTGTGTGTGTGTTTGTGTGTGTGTGTGTGTGTGTGTGTGTGTGTGTGTTTCTGTTGCCTAAACCCAGAGCCTTCACATTGAGCTACACCCCCAGCCCTTTTATTCTATTTTTGTTTTAAGACAATGTCTTGCAGAATTGCCCAGGATGGCTTTGAACTTGTGATCCTCCTGCCTCCGTCTCCCAGAGACCCGGGATTACAGGCATGTACCACCATACTCAGCTGGCTGTATGGCTCTTGACAAGTCATTTAGCTCATGAAGCCTTAGTGTCTGTGTGTGTAATGGGAACAATCCTGGCTTGGCTTACTTCGCAGGTGAGGATCAAAGGACAGAGTGGCTGCAGAAGCTCACTGGCAGCTGTGTTCCTCAGCATACAGGGTCACAGTCAAACAAAGGGGCTGCCCTTATGGTCTGCTGTGTGTCTAAACTGGCTTGAGACTCAGTCTTCCCCTGCACAAAATGATTCCTGTCTAAACTGAGGCTCAGAGAAGTTAAATCATTTACCTCAGGTTGCTCAACTATGTTTTTGGTAGCTGATAAATGTTCTTTCCTATCCTATTTCTTTCTTTTTTTTTTAGACAGGTTGCAGAGATAGTACAGGCTGGCCCTAAACTTGCTACAGAGCCAGACTGACCTCAAACTTGAGACACTCCCTGCCTTGGGCTCCCCAGTGCTGGGACTGCAGGTGTGCACCACCCTGACCTGCTTCATTCCATTTTTAAAATTATTTGAGACCTACCCAAACTGACTTCACAGTTCACTAATGGGTCTCCCCTCACAGGTGGAAACACCCTCCTAGGGCAGAGGACCCAGGCTTGCTAGTTTGGTGAAGTCCCACTGTCTGGGCAACTTGGAGCATCCTGGGCCTGCTCTCGGCACTTTGCCTGCCCAGGGTGGACACAAGGACTGAGGTGCGGGCAGAGGTGCCCAGGCAGCAGCTGAGAGCAGGCCTGCCTGCCGCATGATGGGCAGCTGTTCAGCTCCTGCTTGAGTGATCACCAGTGTCCTCCTAATGGCTGGAGCCAAACCCCTCTCTGTGGTCCTAAATGGGCCACAGGCCAAGCCCCTGGCTCCAGAGACCATTTATAGGGCACTTGGTAGAGGCCAAGTGCAGGTCTTCCTCCTACACAGGCACTCGGCCTACCATATGGTAGTGTTACTGGCACCAACTTTACAGATGAAGAGGGCTCCACAGTGAAACAGGAAGTTGCAGAGCACATACCAGCCAGTGCCTGACTTCCTCTAGAGACTCCACCACCGCCACCACATGCATGCCAGTGCCCCTCACCTGCAGGACTTTTCCCTGTGGACTCTCAGGAAACAGCAGCACCTGGTTGTACAGCGGGTCCAGTGACTTGCGAGCGACTTTAGTCTTCTTCTTGGCAATGCAGACGCCGTTCTCTAGCAGGTAGGCCTTGATGTAGGCAGCTGGGGACAGAGGCAAAAGGCAGAGTTCTAGGCTGGACCCTCAAATGGTAGGCAGAGGGGACAAGCGGGGAGAGGCGTGCTCCACGGGGTGGAGAGGAGGTCCAGGGGCCGGTCGGGGGCGGGGGATGGGCCAGTGTTGGGTGGGAGCCGCACCAGCTCCCCTGGCAGCCCGGACTGCCTGCTCCTCTTGCTCACTGCTTCCTTTCTCGGCCCAGGACTCACCCACCCCTGCCTTACCCAGTCATCTGCTGACCACTCACTCAGCAAACGCTGGGCACCTCTGCATGCCAAACACACTACTAGGCACAGGAGTACAATGATAAGCAGGAAAGATGGTCCCTGCCCTCTAGAAGCTCTGTCCAGAAAGGAACTCGCAAGGCTGATGGGCAATCTCATCTGGGCTTCTAGACAAAACCTAAACCACCAGTGCCATGTAAGACTGAGGGGTTCTCCCCAGTTAGGCCCAATTTTCTCTCTTACAGACCCTGGATACCCCTCAGGATATCTTCCCTGACTGCCAGCCCTGCCTTGCCCAAGGGAGAGCAGGCGCCACACCTGGCAGTGTCTTGGAGCCTGGCCTGGCCGTCAGTCCCCGTGCCTGGATGATGTCCACTTCCAGCTGCCCATTCCGCTCCTGCAAACCGATCTCCACGTCTCCTGCAAAAGGCCCCAACAATGAGACCAGCTCCTGCTCTCTGTGTAGGGATGGAGGCCCCTCCCTCTGCTCCCAGCCAAAACAGGAACAGAGCCAACATCCGTGCCCAGGGCCTGGGCTGTGCTGAGGGCTCAGCAGTGTGGACCAAGCTGCAGGCTGGGTGCTCAGAGCATGCAGCCAACAGGTAGAGAGAAGGAGGGAGAGATGCAGGGCTTCTTCTAAGACCCCCTGCCTTTCCCTTTCCATTTGGAACAGGCCTTACCCATGGAACAGACACTTACCCATGGGCGTGGTGGCCAGGGTCTGGCGGCCCACAAACTGTGCTGGCCCCATGCTGCCCAGGAAGTCACTGAACTGGGCATCCGATGCCAGGCAAACTCCTCCATAGTTAAGGCTGCAAGAAGAAAAGATGAGTCAAACAAATGTTCCCAGGGCCCAAAAGAACTTTGAGGACTCAGCAGAACATCCTGGATTCCATGGTGATTTTTGTCCATGTCCATGATGCAAGTTCTCCTTGCTAAACATTGAGTGCCACCTCTGTAGCACGTGCGTACTTACTTCTGGGGTGGCTACAAGAATCGCAGGAGATTAGAGTCTGTCAGGTGCCCAGCTCACGTGACACTCCAAGTGTGGTCCAGAGACCAGCATCAGCATCAGCATCAGCATCACCCGGAGCTAGAATCACACGCACCTGACCCCGCTCCCAGTGCTGAATCAGAATGTGCAGTTTAACGTTGAGCCCAGGGGATCACCCTGCACATGAGAGCCTAAGAGGCCCGGGACAGAGGCTCTGGGCCAGGTATGTGGTTGTTGCTGTTGCTTGGCTACCCAGTGTTCACTGCCCTTTCCTTTGATAACAAGACCTCAGATTACCTTTGGAGAGCCCTCTTCCCATAGTATGTGACTGCAGTGCAGAGAATCAGCCCCCAGAGACGGGGCCTGCAGCTCAGCCTGGCCAATCAGGGCATCCAGCCGACAAGAATCTGACCTGGAAGCTTTGTGTGAACAGCAGGGAGTGCGAAGGCTCCCTCTTCCTACTACACTGGAGCCTCAGACACAGGATGGAACTTCTGGCAGCTGTCTTAACCACCTAGAGTCCACGGATGAAGACATCAAACTGGTGGCACTGTGTGTGCTCTGCCTGGAGCAAATGATTTCATCTTTCAGTTATATAAGTCAATACAGTAATAGTAATTATTTTGCTTAAGCCAGTTTTAACCCCCCCCACCCTCTAACAAACCCATTCCTATGTCTGAAATGCAAATAATAATGTTCTCCTCTCCAGAGTCTACTGTATTAAATGAGGCAGGGCAGGGCCGGGGATTTAGCTCAGTGGTTTCGCCGCCTGCTGCCCAAGCGCAAGGACCTGAGTTCGATCCCCAGTACCAAAAAAAAAAAAAAATGAGGCAGGGTACTACATTCCATGTCTGATGCCCTCTGACTGTTTTAAGGAGCAAAGTACAACCCATTTCTCACTTGATCCTCACCACAACCACAGGAGGCTTTTGTTTTGTTGTTTTACCTTTTCCATCCTTATTCAGATGAAGAACCCATTTGCCCAGCAAAAATGATGGCCCTGCTGCCTGGCCAGCACTAATGGATCCCGGGATAGATGCCTACCTCATCCTGGGTCACTTGGAGATTCTCTCTAGGAAGTAAAAAGAGAATCCCAGAAAGTAAGAGTCAAGAACTGAGCCACATGATGGTCTGCCCTCTCAACAGCCTGCAGACTGTACTAGCTACCCAGTCCTGGCTGCTCCAGCCTGACCTTGCTGAGGTACTCCATTGTAGCAAACAGATTCCACTTTTTCCGAAAGTAGTGGCAGGATCAATGTCAAGATCATAACCTGACAGTCTAGCCTGAGTGCTTTTCATTGTCATGATTTCCTACTACTCCTGCCCCAATGCCCAGGGAGACCCCACCCCACAGTCTACTGCCTGAGGAAGGATGCCCAATAAATAGAGAGAGCAAGAAACTCAGAATCTTGGCTTTTTAATTCTAAATCTAAGAAACAGGCTACTCTGCCCCCAGACAAAGAAATTCTGGTCTGGGACAGCAGAGGAAGTCAGTGAGGGGGAGAAAACTGAGTTGCTGGATGGTCCATGGGCAGGTTGGTGGTCCCTGGGCTGAGCTGGTGGTGTTGAGGGAGCAAAAATCATCTCAAGTTTGGTTCGGGGGATCTGAAAGCAGAGGGAACTTGTGCCACCCTCCTTAGCGGGTAGTGCTGAGGAAAGAGCACAATGCTTTGCAGAAATGGCTGCCTGGCTGTCATGTCAAGTGACCCTGGAAGATCCTGTAATGCTCATATGCCCCTCCATAACCCAGAGAAAAATAAATACATGTTCCAGTGCACCCAAGAGATAAACTCACAGAGGATGGTGGTCTGGGCAAATAGAGGTAGCTGAGAGTAGCTCAGTGGTAGAGCACTTGCCTAGCATGCATGGGGTCCTGGGCTCCATCCCCCGTACTGGGAAAGAGAAAAAAAAGTAGCTGAGAACAGAGAAACAATGACCAAGGAGCAGACAGTGATGATCATGCTCCAGAAGACGTTGAAATGATGGATGATGACCGAGGACCACATTTCCGCCCGCCTCCAGTCTTAGCAACACAGTGATAGCAACCACCATTACTGAATACTAAGCAGCACTGATAACCCAGTAAGTACACAGACACTGTAGCCAGCATCCATTTGTTTCATTCATTTGACAAATGTTTACAATGTATGTATGCACTGTTCTGGAGATAGAATATGTCAGGTAATAAACAAGATAGCGATTCCTGCCCTCAAATGCTCATACAATATGTTAGAAGGTATTAAATGCTATGGAAAAAGAAAATCAGAGTGTATGATGCTGGCTCCAACACTAAATAGTGTGACCAACATCTCTGCTGTCTATCTCTTATTAAATACAATTAAATACAATACAGTATTCATGAGAGGCTTGGTTCCAAGACCCCTCTAATACCAAAAACCACAGGTGTTCAAGTTCTTGGTTAAAAAAATGGTATAGTATTTGCATATAACCTACACACATTCTCCCCTATACTTTAAATCATCTCTAGATGACTTGTAACACCTAACACAATGCAGATGCTACACTGTTATGCTGTACCGTTTTGGGAATAATGACTGAAAAGGTATATACATGCTCACCCTGGACACAAGTGCTGTAGGCCTAACTGCAGAGCCCACAAAGAGGATGCAGCAAACAATGCTCAAATCGTAAGAGCCAGAAAGGGCTGAGAGTGTGTGAATGGTGAGGAGCCAGGGCAGGGTGCACCCATGTACCACTGCATTTGTGGCAGGTTCAAGTTTTGCTTCTTGGAACTCTCTGGAATTTTTTAAAAAATATTTTTGATCCATGACTGGTTGAATTCACAGATGTAGAAGCTGTGGATATGAAGGGCCAACTGTACTATGAATGTTACTCTTCAACCTGGTTTAGCAATTTACATGGATTCTCTCTACATGAACTTCCCTGGGACATAGTTATATCTGTTGGGAAAATCCTGAACCAAATAAGACTAAGTTTCCGGTAAATACCACAAAAGGGGACTTGACACCAAGATGTGTAACAGCAAGCCTGCAGTGCTTACTGTGTGCTACAACAGTCTGAGGGCTCTACACGTACTGATTCATTTCAGCCCCTCCAACCTGAGGGTGATGATTCATGGGCCCATTTCACAAACAAACCGAAGAGGTCAGTCCAGGCCCAAGTCATGTAGGTGTTGTGTGGCCCCACTCATGCTGGCACTTCCGCTGCAGCTGCAGACTCTTACACAGCCACGCAGCCTTAGGTCTTCCCTTCTGGGTGTGACAGGACCCTCTGCCTGTGTGGGGAGCAGGCTGGAATCCCCACAGGGTTAATGCCCCAGAAAAAGCATCTGAGCAGCGACACACTGAGAGAGATTGGTTGCTGGAATAACTGGTCTCCTGAACTCCCGGGAAGGTCTCTCCATGCTCTAGTTACCCACAGTGGCAACAGATTTGCTGACCACCCTGTACTAGTTCTTGCCCTTCCTATCTCCTTCTTATGTGCTTCCACACTTGTGGCTCCTGGGATTGCCTCCCAAATAATCTATTTCTACTTCGATCTGAGAGTCCAGTTGCTTCTGGAAGAAGCCAAAGACAAGCAGTACTGGAGTTCAGGCAGTTGGGCTTCTGTGGCTATTAAGCTAGCAATTCTGCAACAGTGTACCTTTTATAGAGAAAGCATGGGGGAAAAATAGTGACTTAAATGTCTGGGGATTGAAATGTACTTGCTTTTCTTGCAAAACTAAAGACCCTTAATTAACAGCACCAAAGCTAACACTAGACTCACAGCTGAGAGGCTCTTTCCTCCACATCCCTGGGCCTCTCTACCCCATCCTCCCAGCTCTCTGGGGGGTCCAGGCTCTGTTTTGTACCCAGAGAGATGCCAAGGCCTGGTGGGTTCCAAGGCATAAGGAGCCCAGCCTCCCAGGCAGAGAGGCCTCTGCAGCTTGAAATTGAAAGTTTCCTCCAACATCATTGTCTGGTCCTCAGTTCCTGGTGGGGTGTGAGCAGACAATGGGGAACTGGCAGGTCTGGTAATTAGCAGTAATTGTTTCTAATATCTGGGAGGCTGCCTGATTTCCCAGCCCAGGGTGCCTTGCTGGCTGCCAAGAAATCAAGCTGATGCCCCAGAAACCCTGAGCGAGCGATCGCGTCCTCCGTGGAGCTGGAGGAAGGAGTGGTGTGGCTGGTTGCTGGCCAGAAGGCCAACTGCGCTGCAGACCCCACCCCATCTCAGCCTCTTCCCTCAAGCAGGAAGAAAGGGAGAGGCTACAATATCGGACCTGTGCCTTGCTGGCCAACTGCTTGTGGCGTGACCTCTGACAAGCTGCTATTGTCACGTACTTCAGTCAGTGCTTTTACCTGTCACCCAGATCACACTATGTTGTGGACAGCATACAGCCATTCAGGTGGCTGGTATGGCATCAGTTTTAAGTGTTTTAAAAACCCTCTACTTACATGATACCTTACCAAAGGAGTATGGAGGAGCTTGCTGAATTAGGAAGTGCTCCATACACACTGCTACTTAGACCATTCCTTGTATGTAACAGGGGCTCAGTAAATGTTCCATTGCCAAACCCCATAGTGGGTCTCAAACTAGCAGAATAAAGAATCATAATTAAGATTGGATTTTGGCACACTATAGACCTTGGCATCTAGTGCTTTATAAGCTGGGGCAAGTTTTGAACTTCTCTGAGCTATAATTTTCTCATACATAAAATGGGAAGTAGGGCCGGGGATTTAGCTCAGTGGTTTCACCACCTGCTGCGCAAGCGCAAAGACCAGAGTTCGATCCCAGGTACCAAAGAAAAGGGAAGTAATAGTAACTGCCTTCCTGAATTATTGGAGAGAATAAACAACATAACTTAGGCTCAACACAGAGCATCTGCTGAACAAATGAAGGAATGAGATGCCGTGGCCTGCTGGTCTGGTCTGGCTGACCTGGGAGAGCCTCCCGTACCATCTTCTTGGTGTTTCTGGTTCCAGAACTATTAGGCAGCATCTGGATGCCTGTGACCAAGCCCAGACCATCTGGGAGGAGTGTGGGGTGCTGGGGACATGTGTCATTTGGGCAGAGGCAGAACACTGAAACAGGATTACAACCATGTTCTGCTGGCCTTTTGTGTTAATGGTGAAATAAGATTTTCTGTATTTTAAATCCTGTTAGCTTTGTTTATGGAGATGAAGCCCATTTGTCTTTTATTATTAACCTTTGGGCTTGGTTTAGCCCCTGGATTTTCTGTGTTCTTGATGGTTAAAGAAGTAATTGGGTTATTCGGGGGTTGGACTCCATTCTTTTTTCCAGATGGATCAGCTGTCTCAGTGGATCAGAAATCAAAAGGTCACACAGCCATGGTGGCGATTATGGACCATGTGGTTCAGAAAGGCTCTGGGAGCTCATGGTCTCTCTGTCCATCTATTCACCACCCACTCCCCTACGTGTGTCCATCCATCCAACCACCTTGACTTGCCACGCCTACATCCATTCTGCTGTAATGCAGAATAGGCCGTCCTAAAAATGACTGTGTGGTGCCAAAGCCTGCAATGAACATCAGGGCTTATGGAGAAAATTGGGTCAGTGTCACGTTAAATAAAAAAAAGGACAGGAACCTAGTCAATACAGTAGCACAGTTTTGTACACTTTAAATGGTTAAGAAATACATAAATATTACAATCAATATAGCCATTTCCATTGAGAAGCTGAAGTTTGCTTGGGGGAGTCTGCTTGTCAGAAGGGGTGATGCCCGGGACCACTAACTGAAGAAGTAAAGGAGGCTGTCTGCAACTGGATGAAGTTGTACCACCAGGAGTGGTCATCTGGCAAACAGAGGGCATATCAGCTGCTTGGGGTTTTGTATAGTCCTAGGTGGGAACAGTTTTCTGCATTCACCCAGTGTTTCTCATGGATGAAATCATGCCTGACTGAGCAAAAGCAAAATTTGTGTTATGCTCGAATTGTTCCCTAATACTCCAATTGTGTTGGAACAAATTCTAGTTTTTGAAACAAGTGTTGTAGCAGAATTGATCAAATGCCAGGCTGCATCGTATCACCATGATTCTGACTCCCAGCTTCTCAGGCATTCAAGACACTTCCAAATCTGCCCACTCCACGGGTGTGACTCATGGGCATGAAGCCAGGAATTTGTTTTTTATTCATCAAAAACCTGCCATGAGCCAAGCACTGATAATACTGTTATTAATGTTAATTAATTTGATCCTTTCAATGCTATAGAAGCTAAGTACTTATAATTAATACCCATTTTACTGAAAGGTAAACCAAGGCACAGAGCTGTTAGTAATCCAACCAGGATCATTCTGCTAGCAAGTGGTTGACCTGGGATTTGAACCCCATGGTCCCCATGGCTCTGGTGTTCACCTTCTTAACCATGACACTGTACAGCTGACCCTTGCTGACCCTTGGCATTCCCAAGGAATTGGCTCCAGTACTTTCCACAGATAACAAAAAGCACAGATGTTCACGCCCCTTATATAAAAATGGCACAGTATTTGGACATAATCTATACACATTCTCCTATATATTTTAAATTATCTCTAGATTACTTATAATATCTAATACAATGTAAATTATATGGTAATAGGCATTTTACTGTATGGTTTAGGGCAGTGATGGTGAAACACCATAGCAGGCTGTTTGTTATTACTGAAGGCACTGAAAGGTTCACCATCAATGGTTTAGGAAATTACGACAAGAAAAGGGTGTTCAGTACAGGCACAGTTGGTTTTTTTTTTCCAAATATTTGCTACCAGAGGTTGGCTGAATCCATGGATCAGAACCCTCAGGTACAAAGGTTCCCAAGTGCACTATCTACAAATGTCCTGGGGATCCTCCACCTTGGCCAGAACAGAGCACAGGGATTTGCAGTCTGAGCTTTAGGGCTAGGCAGGCCTGGATCTGCATCCTGTCTCCACCACTGACTAGCCATGGAGACACATGATTCAGCTCTTTAGGCCTTCGTTTCTTTTTCAGTAAAACAGGAATAAATAACAGGATAATCCTTGATGCTGCTATGAGAATGAAATGAGATAAACTCTTTAGGACAGTCTGGCACAGTCAAATGCTTAACAAATAGTAGTGCTTATAAAGCAAAACCAAACAAACCTCTGTCTCCCAGCCCATAGTTACATCAGTCCCATTTCATCCTTTAGGAAGCAGGATGACTCCACTATCAGCAGAGATGGAGAAGGGAAGGGGGCTCTGACTATACCCTGGGTCTTGGGCTCCTGGTGATCAGGGAAACAGCCTTGGCAGGCACATAACACTGAGCCTGCCTACAGGTCACATGCTGTTCCTGGGCCATGGACACAGTGACCCAGACACCCAGAGGCCTGGCTGTTGACCCAGACACCTCAGAATAACAAGGGAAGAGAGAAGGAACAGGTGGGGTGCTGGAAGCCAGCTCTGAGCACTTCTAGGTTGACAAGATGCAAAAGTCTTGGGTTTTGTGTGACAGGAGACTGGGGAGGACAGGAAGGAATTGAGCACGCACGTGCTTCTCCTCCTGTGCAACCATTCATCAGAATTTGCAGAGCACCAACTGTGGGTCAGCAAGGCAGGCAGCAAACTCAGTGTCTACTGGGAGAGAGACACACGCAGGAGATGATTACAATAGAAGATGGAGGCTGCTATGGTGATGGAGGCCTGGGGGCTGCTGACCCAGCCAAATGGTAGACTTCCTACTGTCCTACTTCTCCTGCCTGTGCCCAGGGCAGACATTGCTAATCAACTTCAGCACCACTGTCAGGCCTGGACTTGGCTCCAGAATCCTTCTCAACAGCACTCCAGGGAGCCACTATCAATTAGCTGGAGTTGGCACATGAACGGAAGCTTATGTGCCAGTTCTGAGCTGAAATCTGGAGGAGGAATGAGTCAGAGGGTAAAGAAAGAGCAGGGGCAGAAAAGGGAGTGCCAGGTAGAGGGAGTAATGGGCACAGGGACCTGGGTTGAATCAGGAAAGTGCAGAGGTTCAGAGTGGTGGATTGGGGCATATGGCCGGGGACTGAGAGCCGCTGGGAGAGGTCAGGGGATGTAAGTGCTGGGAGACAGACTACAGAGTTAGTACCAAAAAGGAGACTTACAGGTGTTCAGTGAACAGTGAAGACTGAACAGTGGCCTCAAGCACGGCCACTCATGGGTGGGGATGGATGGACCCAAGGGACAATGAAGAGTAAAATGGGTGAACCAACTGTGGTTTGGATGAAGAGTATGAGATGGGGGAGCCATCTAGAAAAGGCCCCAGGTTTCTGGTTTGGGCAGCTGGTAGATGAGGGTTCTGTGTATTCAGATGTGGAAGGTTCTGCTGGTCCATTTCTCAATCCTATACCAGTCAGCACTAGTGACTGCTAACTGCTAGTATCTGCATCCATTTGAGTTTCTCTGGCCCAAGAAGAATTTCTCTAGCCCCGAGCCCACCTTGCTACAAGGGCAAGAGGCTTAATGGACAGTGGCCATCTATTAGTAATTGGTAAGAGAAGAAATGTAAATACCTCCACTCCCTCGCCTCCTGGGGTAACTCCCAGGTACATGTTCCACACTGGCTGCCAGAGGTCCCCATCAGGACTAAGCCCTGGCTGTCCACAGTGGAGGGTGGCTTCTTACAGCATGCTTCATTGTATACCTGCCTGCCCTGCCTCTCTCACATGCCCCTCTCCCATTACTTTCCAGAATCATGTCTCCAATGAATTTGAATCCACGTCTCAGGTCTGCTTCCGAGAAAACCCAAATTAAAACAGAGAGTCAACTGGGAGTGTCTTACAATTAGGGAGAGATGTGTATGTAGGGAGACACTATTCTTAGGGGGCTTGAACTGTACACCCTGCCTGTTATGTGGGTGAGATGGGCCTGCTCTGTAGGGATGAGAGCTTGGCTGGTTGCCCCTTCAAACTTAGCAATCAGAACCTTGATTTTTAACGAGGCAGAACAACGGACAGGAAAAGAAGCCCTTCCCTTGCCCCAGAGGATAAACCATGACTGGTCTACTACACTGATGCTGCACAGGGGAAAGATGGAGGAACTTTGAGCCCCTGGTGACATCATTAAGGCACCAAATCATCCTGGCTTCCAGAAATCTTCATAGTTACAACTATTAAATGAGAGAAAGAATTGAGTGTAACTGCAAATGCTTGAATTTGGATCCCAGCTCAGTCACCCTCTTGCTTTGTGATGACCTTGGGCTGCTTACTCTCTCTCTAGGCTTCCATATCATCATCTGTAAAGTGGGGATACTGATGGCCCTACCAGCATCAAATGGTTGTGAGAATTCAATGAGACAACAGAAGTAAAAGTACATGGCATAGTGCCTGCACACAGCATGTTCCTTCACACAGTAGCAACAGTCACTACTAACATCAGGCCTGGGCTTCTTGGCCTTAGCATGCACACAAACCCGATGGGGGAATCTTATTAAAATATAGATTCTGCAGAGAGAATTGAAGAACAAAATGGAAATAGAGCTTTTCAAATGGGAGTGATAAGAGTTGGAAGGAAAAGGAAGGGCTAGGAGGGGGAGAGGACAAAAGACTTCAGATGTGTTATGCACATGTTCATACTCTCTACAACAGATGTAATCATTACATGTTGCAAACATGTACTAATAAAAAATACAGACTCTGACCTAGTGGGTCTGGGGTGGAGCCCAAGATTTTATGTTTCTTACACACTCCCAGGATGTGCTGATTGCTGGACTACAGACCATGCTGAATCACAAGGGCTAAAGCCACTGTCTGCTGGTATTATGTTACTATGCCCAAGGCATCCTCTCTGACAGTGACCCAACCCACACACTCCTTCTCTATGCCTCAGATCACAGGCAGTTTCCTGAACCCGCCCTTGGCAGCTGTCACCACTCTGCTAGGTGCTTGGTCAGTGTCCTACAGTGGAAGTTCATGGTAGGCAGGGTCTCAGAGGTGCCTAGCCCAATTGCCTGGCATGCTATAGATGCTCAGTAACGTTTGTTGAGATAAAAATCCATGGGAGAGTACCTAGCTCTCCCCTGCAGGAATGCATATGCCTGGGGACCCAGTGCACAGTCAGGCTGATCCCTCAGCCTCAGGGACTGCCAAGGGAGGCTGGCTTCCTGAAAGCCTCAGCTGGGCTGGCAGGACCCCAGGGGGTGGTGAGAGAGGCGAGGAAGGCCACACCCCTTCCTGTGTTGGAGGGTGGCAGCTGGGTCCAAGCAGTGCCCCAAATACCCACAGAACGAGGAGGAGGCTGACCGCAGCGTCATCTTCCCCTGCCCCATCTATGCCTCTCCCTTGCCCTGGTGCCCCAGCCCCTCTTAGGAGGGCAACACTGCTACCAGGGCTGGAGCCAACATCCTTCCAGCTTCCTGATCCTTCCTCACTTGGGTTCAACCCTGCACACCAAACCTTCTAATAGTTACAGTCAACATTTGCTCAGTACTTAACTCTGTGCTAAGCACTGTATAGATACGACTGTATTTGGGGTGGCTTGTGGTATCCATTAGAACGCAACTGACCCCAAGCAGCAAAATACCCAACACTCAATTAGCAACGCTACCAGTGAATAATTCCAGTACTTGGCATGTGCAGGCCACTGCTCTGAGTGTTTTTTTCATATATTAACTCATTCAATCCTCCCAAAAATTCTTTTAGTGGTCTTTACTGTTACTGTCCCTTTTCAATAGATGGAGAAATTGGGTTCAGAGAGAAAGTAACTTCCCCAAAGCCAAAAAGCTACTACAAAGCAGAACTGAGCCCAAGCCAGGGCTGTCTGACTGCTGAGTCCTGGCTTTGAACCTGTCTGTAATGTAATTTTGATTCTCTGGCTCTCTCAAGCACATTTTAGCAAGTAATACTAAAGCCACCTTCCAAGGTTCTTTACATGCAGGTACCTTGTCTCTTGCTCACAACATCATCCTATGTTCTCCCTGTGGGGAAGTCGTGCACCCTCATCAGCCTTCCCCTCCTCTTCTCTGAAATGGGCCACACCTGGTGCTCCTGACTTGCCCATGAGACCAACAGAGCTCAGAGAGGTCTGCAGATGTGCCCAAGGCCACCCAGGGGGGTGAGTGGCAGAGCCAGGCCTGGACCCTGAGCCTCCTGAGCCCACGAGGCTCACACATCTGTCAGCAGGGGCCTGCCGTTCCCCCAGGGCTGAGGACATCTTCCTCCAAGCCCTGCCAGGTGTCTCAGGTTAAAGAAAATACTGGCTGCCTTCCTCTTCCTCCTCCTCCTCTGTCTTCCGCTTGTCCTCCTCTTCCCACCCCCTCTCCGGAAAGCTGCTCAGAGGTGGGTGGAACTGCAGTGTCTGCCAAGGTAAGGCTAGTCACAAGGCCAGAGATGCCTGGTTTGGGAGGGGCTGGGGGTGGGCAAGGCATTTGGCCAGGAGAGCCCTCAGCTGAGAGGCAGAGCCAGAAATGAGGGAGAGAAAGGGTGGAGGCAGACCCCCGGCCCAGCAACCCCCCCCACTCCCCCACTCCCCAGCTCATGTCTGCTCTTGAATAAGCCCCTCAGCCAGTGCGGTCCAGTAGAACTTTCTGCCATGATGGAAACAGTCCATTTTCTGCACTCACCAACACAGTTGCCATAAGCCACATGCTGCTGTTGAGCCCTGGAAATATGACTAGTGTGACAGAAGAACAGAATAATTTATCTTACTTAATTTGAATTAATTTACATCTAAACAGCTATGTGTGTCTAGTGACATCTGCACAGGACAGTACAGACCTTAGCTCTTCTAAGCCTCAGTCCCCTGATGTGCACACCAAGGATCACAACACGCCAAGCCCAATCTGCCTCAGAGGACAGGCTGGTGAAGCCACGTGGTGCTGTGGAATAAGCCCCACCTGTGGATCAGGACTGCCAGGTTCTGCAGCATGCTCTGTACCCAGGCAAGGACCTGAACCTCTCTGAGTGCTCTGGTCATACGTACCATATGAAAGACACTCTAGACCTAAGTTTCATTGTCAGAGGTCCAAGGTAGGCTTTAGGGGAATCTGGACACCCCCGCCATTATGAGAAGAGCAGGTTTATAGGTCTATGTGTGTAAGAATGAGTGTGTGCTGGGGGAAAACAGGCCCAAAGCCTTCCCCAAATTCCAAAAAGATGAGAAACCCCCAGTCTAGAATTCTTCTTCCAGACAGCTTTTTAAAAATGGAGTTTCTGGACTCCACTCACAGAGACTAATGCAGGGGCTCAGGAGCGGGGCCCTGCCATCTGCATTTGTCATGGGTTCCCCAGAGATTCAGATGTGCAGCCCTGGGAGGGAAACACGGTCAGGTGCCAGGCAGCCTGGGCATCTTACAATTTGATGTACATGAGATGCCTTCTATCAAACTGTACTTGACTTGTTGAAAATCCAACTGGGATTTAAGAAACTAAAAAAAAGGAAACAATAATGACGATAACAAAATCTCTCTCGAGTCCCTTATTTACCAACACTGGAGCACAACACGTATGTACCACTGTCCTGTGCTCCGTAAACACTGACCCGTGATTATGTGGATTGTAAAGCTTTAATCCTCATAACGGCCCATGTGGTTGGTGCTATCCGCACTATCTTACAGATGAGGAAACTGTGGCTCAGGAACAGGCCCTGAGAGGGCCACACAGCAGACAGTGTGGAGCTGGGACACAGGTGCAGGCACCGCCTCATCCTCAGAGCGCTGCTGCCTCTCTGCTTTCTAAAGACGGGCACCATCCGGGAGCCCTGAGCCAATGCCCCACCAGCCTACGGACCAGGGCTCCCACGGAATTGATCACCCCGCCTCCAAGAAGGCTATGAGCCAGGAGGCTGGCGGCCAGGTGGGGGCCCCACACTCACTTGCCCTCTGAGCCATAGCTGTTCATGCTGTCCTCGATGGACTCGTGGCTGGCCTGGCGCAGTGTCCGGCTGGGCATCTCCACGGCCAGACCTGTCTCTGTGCTCCGCTGGATGGCTCCCTTCAGCCTCCGGCTATCTCCTGGGCAAAGAGGCCGAGAGACACAGGGAGAGACATTGGGTAGGGTACAGAGAGACAAGTCACCTGGTCAGTGTTGAGCAGCTTGTGGTGACCCAGTTTCAGCCCCGGAGCCCACCCCACCCACCTCATCATTGCTGACCTCACCTACACCCCTTCCCTGGGGCAGTGCTGCCCTTCACACCCACCTAGCACACACCACCTGGGTTTTTTTAACATGTACTTTCCTTCCCTGAAATTCATTTCTCCCCTGCAACCTTTTCCAAACAATTTCTGCCACCTCTTCAGCTATTTATTGAGCACCTACTACATGTCCTACTCTCTACTGGTGCTTTGCATGGATTCAGATCAGGGTTTCTCAGCACCAGCATGACCAGTACTGTGGCTGGCATACTGCTTTGTTGGGCAGTAGGGACTCTGTCCTACACACTGTGGAATGGCAGGCCACATCCCTGGCCTCTCTCCACTAAATGCTAGTAGCACCCTCAGTCCCGATGTGACAACCAAAAATGTTTCTAGACATTGCCAAATATCCCCTAGGAGGCAAAACTCACCCTTGATTGAGGACCACTCACTTAAGACTACTGATCTGAAACCAAGGGGCCTAGTTTCAACTCTTAAAATTTCTTTCTCATTGGCTGTGAGCCTTTGGGTAAATTATTCAGCCTCTCTGTGCCTCCCTTTCTTCAACTGTAAAAGAGGAGAGCAACAGGATGATACATGGGTATTTCCTCTCTTACCACCAACTCAGTCCTGCACATCCATCCTCTAATCAAACATTATCATATCCAAGGCCTTTTTCACCACTTCCAGCCCCTCCAAAACAACAGCTCGCTCCAACACCTGTCCCTCTCCACCCTGATATCCTGCATTGGTTTGTCTGCTGGTATTCACTGTGCTGATGTCTTACACATTGTTGGCTCAATATTGACCAGTGTCCTTCATGGAGAAGGTAAACTCCATGAGGACACGGATCTCTGCTCACTGCTGGAAGCCTTTGTGCCAAAAATAGGGTCTAACCCACCATAGGTGCTCAATTAATGACTGCGGGATGAACCAGGGTGGCCCTCAGAATAGTCTTGATCCTCACAGCCAACTGTGAGGTGGACGCTGCTGCTCTCCCCACTGTAGTGCTGAAGACCAGGCACACAGAGGCAGGGAGTGAGCCAGGATATGCCTCCAGAGGGCCTCCCTAGCGCTGGGCTCCATGACTTGATGATTACTCCACCTGATCATGGAGACTGTGACTTGTTGTGGATATGAATGGTGGGGGCAGTTCTTACCGGCATCTTTCCCATGGGCCCCCAAAGGCTGACAAACCTCAAGGGAATCCTTGGTGCTTGCTGATTGATTTGGGGGAAAGCAATGGATCAGGCCCCATCAACCTGCTCCTGCCAGGATTCCAGGGTCACTTCCTGTTGTCAACCCTCCCCCCAGCCTGATGGTGGTGTCACCAACCTCCCTATGTGTACACAGATATGGGAGCTGTGTGTTTCCTTGGGCAGGTGCCCGTGTTTCTGTGTTCATGTTATTCACATTCACAGATGCCCATATACTCAGAAAAATACACAGATACACAAGAATACACACACAAAGACACGGTGTGAGTATGTCTGAGTGTTTCCATTAGTCTCTATTTACTTGCCACTCTGTGTGTTTCTTGGACCAAAGAGGTCCAGGCACATATAGTGCACATACACAGGAAGACTACACCTACCCCTGGAGAAAGCACACAGAGAAATTGCCACTCTGCGTGTTTCTGGGGGTATCACCTGGCTGTTTCTGAACATGTGTTCCTGCTGTTTCTACTCCATCCCTCATTTCTTCTTCCCTCAACCTGCATCTGCAGATTACCAACTACTGTGCGCACACACACACACACACACACACAAACACTCACATATTCAGGACAAACACATCCTCTCCTAGGACTTCAGACCCATGACCAGGCACCCACAGACACCTGTAACGCCTGCTGGGCTTCTGACCCAGTGGATCCCTATCCAGAGCCTCACAATGCAGTCTCCACCCACCAGAGCCGACCCATCTCTCCGGGAAGAGGAAGAGTCAAGATGACAAACAATCTCTTGGGGCTGAGGAGGAGGCTGGGGCATGCTACACATCTGTGGCACTCTACTGCCCTATGCATTTCATTGTGTGTTGAGCCTCCCAACAGCCCTGGTTCAGCACACGGGGAGCCTGGACCTGCAGTCAGACTACCTAGACCGAGACCGGGCTTAGTCAAACAGCACTTGCCCCACAGAGCTGATGAAAGGTTAAGTGATGGACATTTGCCACTGAGCCTGACACACAGTAGGTGCCACCCAGAAGTAGCAACAGCTGCTGCAGAGAGAAAGACCTGATAGCCCCAGATGTACGCGCAACAGCTGTCTTGCTGACACCCTCACAGACAGACCACCTTCCCCACCCTAGGGACTGGCTGTACTCAACCACACCAACAGCACTCACCATCTAACCCTGGCCACTGGGCCCTCCCACTGGTCATTTATTGCTGTCTCGGTCATATGCCCCAAAGCGACAGTGCCAGTGTTTCCCTACTCCCCCAGTACGTGATCTTTCTCCCACTTGCCAGAAAAGATGTTTTCTCTGTGTTTTGCACGTCCTCATTTTCATATTCATGGCCTCAGGCCTGTCACCTGGCCCCCTGAACCTTCCTCCACTAAGAAGTTTTAAGGGCTCTATCTCTCCTAGGGAGGCTGATCTACATCTATTCTCCCCTCTGCCTCCTCCTGCCCTCACCATGGCCTCTCCTGCCATCTGTCCTTATTGGGCCTCTCTGTCTTGGCCCTTCCACTCATCCTGGAGCTCACTCAAGGCTTTACTTCTTCACCATCACCACCCACCAACAGGCTACTTGAGGGAACAGCCTCTGGCCACAGTCCGCTCAACCTCCTGCTCTCCTATCCCTTGCAACATGGCTCCCACATCCCCTACTTTATTCACATGGCTTAACAAGCCAGTCTCCAGGGACTGCCCCTGACCAGGCATAGGGCCTCATCTTGGGCCCAATTCCTGGAGCATGTCGCTTTCACTGCTCAACACAGGTTACTGAGCACCCTGGTAGGCAAGGCCCACTCAAGGTGTTACCCACGCTTCTAAGGGCTGGCCTCTATTGGTACAACACCCCGCAGGAGACAGAGGAACGAACAGCCTTGCTTCTGGTCCACAGGGGCCCAGAAATAGTCCCTCACTTGACCTGCTGTGGTGAACAGTGTGATGTTCCACCTAGATCTCCTCCTTACTACTTTGTTTGTTTTTGCTCTCCTAGGGATTGAACCTAGCTAGGCTCTTGTACATGCTAGCCAAATGTTCTACCACTGAGTTAGATCCCCAGACCTTTTTTCTTGAGATGGTCTTGCTAAGTTACCCAGACTGGCCTGGAACTCACAATCTTCCTTTTACTCAGCCTCCTGAGTAACTGGGGTTACAGACAGCTGTGTACTCCATGCCTGGCCTGTGAACCCCTCCCCACATCAGCAAGCATGGGCTCCCAGTGGCCAGCACCTGACATGGGTTGTTTTTGGTCTTCTCTTGGGCTATGAGTCCACCTGGCCACCACACGGGCAGTGTCTGAGAATATGAGACCCCTGCCCTGCTGCTGCCCTGATCTTAACACAGACTACACTGAGCAGAAGAATCTCATGCCAGCTCAGAACAATGTGAGGTGTGACACAGGCTGGAGGGCAGGTCTGTGGGCTGAAGTGGTCTCTGCCTGCAGGCACACCCTGCCTCCTCACCTTTCCTGTCTTGCTCCTCCAGTCTCCTCTGGGAATGCCTCCTTCATATACCACCTCCCAGGGACCTCATCACAAGACAGGCTGGCACCCCAAGGAGGCAAAACCCAAAACTTTCACATAGGTGGGTCCCAGCATCACAAAGGAACCATCACAGAGCTATTGCAATGATAAATACTGCTCAGAGGAGGGCACACTTTCCAGGGATGGTTATGGGGCCAACCACAGGCTGTGCACATGCCATTATCCTAAGATGCCACTGTAGAGGCTTGGAGTCTGAGTCCTGTAAGCTCTGGGACTGATACTGAGACTGCCCTCAAGGCCAGCCGTCCTCGTGTACAGTACGTTGAGTTTGGATGACCCATTTTTTTGGCTACCCACTCATATTTGCTGCACCCAAAACTTAAAAACTATACAGTTTGCATTTTCTCCTGCAGAGTCCTAAGATCCTTCCCTCTCAACTTGTGCAGAGTAGGTGGGGAAAGAAAGGAAGGTACATGGATTGCCGAAGTCCTGCCAGGGGCAGCAATGACTTGGGGTATCAACCCCACTGTGTGCCAAACACCAGCTAAATGCTGTGCTAGAAGAGAGAACAAGGATGGCAGGGTCCCAACCTCCATGGGTTCACAGTTCAGAGGGGAGGCTGTTGACAATGACCCGATGATCACACTGAGTGATCACAAGTATGCTAAGTGCTTGGAACAGCAAGTGCAAGACAGTAATGAAATGACAGCTCCCATGGGTGGGGAGAGGGGAAGGGAAGAGAAAAAACTCAGGCTCCCGTTCTTTCCATCCTCTGAGCCAGTCACTTCAGACCCTGCCTTCTTTGACATCCGGGATGGTACATTCTACTGGGCTTCCTCCTGCCTCTGACCACTGCCTTTCTCCTCCCCTGTTCCACCCCATTCCTACACATTAGGTCCCTCAGTCTCTCCCTCCCGTGGTGATTTCTTTCCCCTCCCACAAATGCACATTAATCCCATTTCCCACTCTGTTGCCCTTAACTCTGACCACAGAAGCAATACTTCAACTGCATTCTGGATGTCACTGCTTAGATGATTTTTTTTCTTTTGTACCAGGGATCGAACTCAGGTCCTTGCACTGGCGAGGCAGGCAGTGGAACTACTGAGCTAAATCCCCAGCCCAAGGAATGAGCAAGGATTTTTTTTTTAATCACTGCTTAGATGAAAAGCAAGTTCCTGGATTCAACTTGGACCAAGCAACACCCAGCACTGGCCCCACTTTCCCCAGTAAGCTTCTTTGGATTTATGTTCTGATCTCCTCAGCTACCCAAACTCAGAACCTCCCAGGAGAGCAACAGCTTCTTTCTCTCTCATCAAATGCCAGGTTTTATAAAGTCTCTGCCATTAATAACTCTTACATCTTACATCCCTTCCTTCTTGTCCACTTTCACAGCCAAGCACCCCCACTACCTCAAGCTTAAACTCAGCAGCCTCCTAACTGGTCTTCCTGCTTCCAATTCACCAACCCACAAGCCATTACCAGATTAATTACTACTTCATACCCAAGTATTCCACTCTTACCAATTCATTCTATACAAATCGTCACAAATATACACAAAGCTCTACACAAAGGGGTTCCCCACAGCACTGTTTACAGCAATGAAATGTCAGAATTAACTGTCCATCAATACAGGACCAGCTAACTAAATAATACCACAATAAAATATCGTGTAGCTCCTGAAAAGAATCATCTACATCTGCAGTGGCATGGAATGATTCCCTTAACATACTGGTTAAGTTAAAAAAGCAGGTTGCAGGGCAGTATGTAAAACATGATGCCATTTTTGTAAAGCTATAGATAGCTCTGTGTGTGTGTGTGTGTGTGTGTGTGTGTGTGTGTGTGTGTATAAGGAGGGAGAGGAAGGGAAGCCAGAGACAGACAAAGAGAGAGAAAAAGAGAGAGGAGGAGAGGAGAGGAGAGAGAGAAAAAGAGAGAGGAGGAGAGGAGAGGAGAGAGAGAAAAAGAGAGAGGAGGAGAGGCGAGAGAGACAGAGAGAGACAGGAGAGACAGAGAGAGGAGAGACAGAGAGGGACAGAGAGAGAGAGGAGAGACAGAGAGAGAGGAGGAGAGGAGAGAGAGAGGAGAGAGAGATGGAGAGAGATGGAGAGAGACAGAGAGACAGAGAGATGGAGAGAGACGGAGAGAGACAGAGTTTTACCTTTGTATTTATGCATATGCACAGAAAACAGGGAGGATATGAACAAAACTGCTAATGGTGAATAACTGTAGGGAGAAAGACTGTTAGAGGAGGTGTGTGGGAGATCATTTTTTGGGTAACTTTTAATATAAGTGTAAGACACAAAAAGAATGTGCAAACCTTAAATGTAGAACCTGGTGAATTTTTACAAACCAAATGCTTGTAGTTGGTACCCAACACAGAGCATTACTAAGATCCCAAAGACCCTATGTGCCTTGTCTTCCATCATGATCACACTCACAAGGGTAGTTACTCTAATACCAGCTATTAGTTTTGCCTAGTTTTGAATGTTCTATAAAAGAGCATGTCTGTTCTGGGGGGAAAGGGCTGGTTTCTTGCTCACTACAGAGCAAGAGATCCGTGAACACTGTTGTCTGCAGCCGTAGAGTGTTTACCGTCACTGTCACATGGTATTCCACTGTGGGGTGTCCCATAAGTTATTTAGCTATTGCACTGGTGATGGGCTTTTGATTTTTCCGTCCAGGTTGGGACTATAAGAACTAATGCTACTAAGATCATTTTAGTGCAAGGCTTTGGTGAACAGCTGCACCTGTGTCTCTCAGAAATATACCTGGGCATGGAACTGGTGGGCCACAGAGTAGGCATTGCTCAGCTCTAGCTCGCTCTGCCAAACAGTATTAACTTATACTCTGTCAGCTAATAGGAAGATTTTCTTTCATATGTTTGTATGTCATTTGAATTTTTAGAGTTAAACATATTTATTTTATAACACAGATGAAAGTAAAATATGAACAAATTCATAAATAAATCACAGCTTCAATCATGCCATGAACTTATTTCAAAGCTTCGAGTGGCTCAACATCTGCCAGATTACGTTCGATCACTGCACCCAGGCATCCAAAATTCTCCATCATCTGGTTCCCACCCTGGTGCTACTGTTCTTCCTCATAGTCTCTATATCCCAGCCTAGCTGCATACCTCATGTCCATCCTCAATAACTTCCTCCTTCCCCTTCTCTCCTCTTCCTCATCTTTCCAATTAAAATTGTAACCACCCTCCAGAGTTAAGCTTTAAATAATACCTAGAATTTGTCCGACATTCTAAACTTCAATTTTCTCATTGTGGAATAGGAGT
The DNA here is from genome assembly GCF_000247695.1 of Heterocephalus glaber. The sequence continues at coordinate 9,692,916 of NW_004624790.1, read as the reverse complement.
AATGGCACTGAAATCTTAGGGCTGCTGGTGAGCATTGAACATCAACCAGTAACATAATAACATAGTATGTTTTAATCCTTGGAGATCGTGGGTGGGCTGTGGCATTTGGTATGCACTGGACAAGGGCGGCCACCACCAGTGTTATTACCTATGTGCCAGATGCGGTGTCAAGTGCTTTACACAGGCATCATCTCACTTAATCTTCACAATAAACCATGAGCTAGTTACTACTTCACTTCACAGAAAAATAAAATGATGCTCAAGAAGGTTAAGAAACCTTCCCAAGGAAACGCACAGATATTCATGGCAGAGCTGGATTTCAAAACCAGGTATCCCTGACTCCAAAGCCATGTTTTCCTTGAGCCACCGCATTCAACTCACTGGGATCTACATCAGAGTTCAGATGCTTTCTCTTCCACAAACACTTCCCTGATCCAACTCTTTGAATCCCAGGGGCGCTCAACCTTCACCTCTGTTGGGGTGACTGACTGACCCCAGCTGATGCCCACGTGTTTACAGCGTGAGCCCCTTCCTGGTGCATTTCCATCCATTCAGCACCTGGGACAATGCCTACAATGCCCATCTCACTAAAATGGTGTTTAATTGAACTGGCTTTAGGAGGTATCCCCCCACAAAAAACAAGTTTTCCAGTAAAGAGAACAAGTAAATCTTACTCCATTGTTTATATCTTAATATAAATGTTTAATGTACATTTTCCAAAAAGCAAGTGTTCATGAGGAGCAGAATAATAAAATGATACAGATAAATTATGAGAGTAGATGCCACTATTTTTAGCATATTCCCTGTATCAAGCACTATTAGACAATGTAATTTAACCCCACCATAACTTTGGGAGGCAAGTGTTGTTATCCTTATTTTATAACAAAGAAAGAGGCTCAAAGCAGTTCATTGACATGTCCAGAGTTGCACCAAGACAAGAGAGCTAGGTCTGAAATCCAGGCCTGTGTGAAAACAGACCCTGTACTCATACTCAGGCATGTACCAGTAGAAGGGAGAGGGAGAGGAGAGGAAGGGAGAAGGGAGAAGAGGAGAATGTAGCTATCCCCTAGTTCAACATTTTATTGAGGATGGGCATTGTCAGCTTTGTTTTCCAGATGATAAGCCTGAAGTTGACAGGTTACATGACATGACTTATTCCAGGTCTCCAAGCCCTAAATCCTTGCCCACATCCCTGACAGTGTCTAATCCATCTCTCTGAGTGACCACTGCAGATCCCTTCAGCAGTTTCCCCAGGCACAAGAGCTCCAGCTGAGTTGCTCATTTTAAACCAAGATGAGAGAAGCCTCAAGGCCCTGGCACATTGCTTCCTATTCCCACAGCAGCGGCTCCTCTTTGAGATAGGAATCCTAGAGGCAGCTGGGCATGGAGGCACACACTGTAATCCCAGCATTCTGGGAAACTGAGGCAGGAGAATCAAAACTTGGAGTCCAACCTGGACAACTTAGTGAGATCCTGTCTCAAAACAATGACAACAATAACAACAAAAAGCAAGGATGTAGCTCAGTGTGACTCAGTGTTAAGTGCAAAGCACCCCAGGTTCAATTCCCAGTACTGAAAAAAAAAAAAATAACCCAACCCCGGAAACCTAGAGATGCCTGCCTCTTCTCCTCCATGATCAACCTCTCCTTGGTCTAATTATTCCCAGGGACTTCAGCCTCCTGTGCCTTCCTTGCCCAGGTCTTAAAATCCATCTGGAAACCAAGGTCTGAGACCATCTGCAGGCATTCAGGCCTCCAGAGCACAATGGTGCCTCTGGGCTGTGCCTCCAAGGAGAAGCTGAGGAAGCTCAACCCAATTACTTCTGGGAGGACCTGATTCTCCCTCTTCTCCCTAGACCTCAGAATCTGCCTTCTCCTAAAATTAAAGAAGCATCCATTTGAGGAAATTTGGAATCACCCAGACCAAAGCCTTCACTGTGCAGAAGGCAAATGAGGCCCCAAGAGGGGCATGTGCCAAAGGCCATGTTGATGTACAAATTCAGGTCTCCTTACTGCCAGCCTCTGTTCCTTTTCACAGTCAACAGCCATTCACCAATGTTTCCGCAGCATCTTCAGGAGGCAGCAGAGCCTAAGGGCCAAAAGCATGGACAACGGAGCCTGACTGCTTGGGCTGCAAACCTAGTCCCAGTCACTTTTTCAGCTGTGCACTCTTCATCAAGTTACTTCATCTCTCTGCCTCACCTTCCTCCTCCATGCTAACTAGTGCTCCCACTACAAGAGTCCTCTTCAACCAGATATCTTCCCAGGGGCCTGCTTGAGCTTTCTAAACCTCAAACCTGAACACATCACTTCTTTGATTAAAAACCTCTGATGAGGACCTATTAGTTGCAGAATAAAATCCAAAGGCTATAACATACTGCCTTTCTCACCCAATTTACAGGTTCAGCCAGTGTTTTTTTCTTTCCTACATTTTCCCCAGTATTCGCTGAATTCTATTTAAATTGAATAATTCAAAATATTCCATGCCACCCCCCCCAATTTCTTACCCATTGTCTTACACACAACACTCAACATTTTTTCCCTCTTCTGGAGAAAGATGTTTTAAAGACAACTATTTGTTGAATTACAACGTATACATGGAAAAATACATAACTACACAATGGACAGCAATAAGCACACAGCTTGATGAATGCTAGCGCACTCATCTATCAGTCCAGCCCCCACATCAAGAAGCAGAGCTCCTGACCTGGTTATCAGTGACCCAGAAGCCCTTGTGCCCATTTCCAGCTACTTCCCCTCTAAGAATAGCATTGTTCTGACTTCTAAGAGCTCACACTGTTTTGCCTATTTCATGTTTTTCATATGTAAAATCATCTAGGATATATTCCTTAGTGTCTGTCTTCTTTCACTCAATATTATGTTTGTGAGGTCAATCTACTTTGTTTCACTGCTGTTCATTCATTCTCATGGCTTTATTGTAGTAATTATGTGAATATATCAAAATAATTTTCATCTATTCTATTGTTAGTGAGCATTTGGGTAGACTCCATATGGAGATATTACAAATAGCTCTGCCAAAAACATTCTTGTATGTGTCTTTTGGTGATTTGTACACAGTTCTTTTGGGCAAAAATCTAGATGAAAATGCTGAGTGATATGATACGCACTGAGAATGCTTTTTTTTTTCTTTTTTTTGGTACCAGGGATCAAACTTGGGACCCTGCATTTGCAAGGCAGGTGCCGGAACCACTGAGCTAAATCCCCGGCCCCGAGAGTGCTTTTTAAAGGAGGTTAAAGCATGATATAGTCCGGAAAGATTAACAAAGGAGATTATACTTCAGCAGGAATCAATGTTCTGGGGAAATAAGGTTCAGGACTGGAAATATTTTGGGAAGAAAGATGGTAGTGTCATTGATTTACTATCTACCTGGCTCACATTTCTATGATCCAAATATAATATTTGTTAAGTGAATTATAGAGGCCAGACAGCACTGAGGACAGGAGAGAAAGGAGTGAAAACGGCCTGAAATGCAGCTAGCATTCAACAAATGCTGGCTACTATTATTAACCTGTTTAAGAGACAATGGTCAACTGCTCACCTCTAATAGGCTGTCACTTCATCAATTCTAAGGCAAGCATTTTTCAACATCTCCAAATTAAAATGTGAATGACAACTAGTAGCAAGTCAGTTAAATTTTGACATTCTTTATAGCTCTCTTGGGGGTACACAAAATAAAGTCATGACTTGCAATAGGAAGATCTCTTAAAGGACACCAGGAAGTACAGTAGCCTCAAAGCCTGGGGCAGTGAGGAACTGTCCGTGGTGCTGACTGCGTGCCCTGGCCTTGGTCTGGCAAGGGACAGAGGTGAGGACCACCAAGGAGTGGAGATTTTAGAACAAGGAGTATTTTCATCTCACGTACTTTTAAACCACAATTCCTTCCCACCAGCATGCTGATGCCTGAAACTTTACCCTCAAAGACTCACCCTTCCACATAAAAACAGGAATTCCCATGTACTAAGTCCAACACAGCCTATGAGAGGTGCTCTCGTTTATCCCTTCATAATCATTCCTCTCAACCTCTAGTAAAGGCAAGTATTGGCTCTATTTCCAAAAGAGAAAGCTGAAGCTTGGGAGTTAATGAACCTATTCAGCACGGCAAAGCTGTAAAGCATGAATATGGTCTTGGTTCAGTGGTGACCTGAATATAATTTCTCCCCTTTAGGCTGGTAGGAGAGGTGAAGGCCTCTTTCCAAGATGAGTCAAAGCGGGTACAGGAAGAGATCTTAATGACAAAGAGAGGAAATGGGTGAGAACAACAGAGGCAAAGGGCATATGCTGAGGGGCTGAGAATACTACAGAGCGAAAGGGATGATTCTGAAAGAGCAACCGAGCCATGTATATGACTATGCTTTGTAACTCCAAAGGTTTCAATACCTGGAAGGAAATATTATTTTCAATTACTCAATAAAATTTATATTTAATGAGCACATTTCTTATGGCACGCTTTTCTTGGTGCTGGGGATTTGAATAAGACAGTTATTGTCCTTAAGGAACTTTTACAGGTAGTAGAGGAGGAGAGGAAAGAAATAGTTAAGTAATTTTCCTTCATTCAACAAACACTTCACTAATTACCTAATTCAGTGGCACAGCCTTGCTGGAGTCTCATAAGGCAGGTGAATTAAACTCAGACTTTTCTGAACTTCCAGTATACCAAAAGAGGCAGACAAGTAAAGTGGCAATTAAAGTACAAGGTGTTATAATTACAACATAGTATAGTATAAGGGCAGAGACACACACAAAACATTATGGGAGCTGAAGAGAAGAATAATTAATCAGTATTAATTACATGCAGAGGCAGGGTCTGGATTGTAGGTAGAATTCTTTCAATGTTGAATTATACTTAATTGCAAATAAAATAACCTTTCATTGTACATGGTAGTGCTACCTTTGGGTACAAGTGAAGGTTACATTGACAAACGGCAAACAAGGAGGCAGAAATGTGGAACCAAATGTAAACAAAGGCCAGAAAGTTCTGGATGCAGAGTAAATGAATTTAGGGTAGGAGGAGGTCCTACACTTATCAGAGGTGGTCAGAAGAACATCATTCATGCTACTCCAGCCAATGTAGGAAGGGGCATTTCCAAAATCATTGAGAAGAAGACAACCAACCCCATTGGAAGCTGCCTTTCCCCAGGAAGCCATTCCTACCAGCCCTTGGGACAAGCTGAGCACACTCAGAACAGGCTGGACTGTGGACAAAAGGTACAGGCTATGTCCCCATCTGGCACCAGGAAGCTTTACAATACACACAGCATTCAAGACTTCCAGGATTCGCCCCAAACCTATACTACAAGTCTGACATCATGCACATACCAGGTGCTCTATCTACACTGGATTACTCATCATTCACCAAACACAGCCCACATACTTCCGTCTTCTTAAGAGGACAGGCTCTGGAGCCAGAATAACTGGGTTTGGGACTTGAAGCATCTCTCTGCCACCTTCTGAGCAAACTAAACAAAGTCACTGAACCTATTTGAGCTTCAGTTTCCTTGTAAACTAGAAATAATAATAGAACCCATCTGTGGTAGTTAACTTTTACTGTGTCAACTTGATTGGCTTGGGAGCCACCTAGGGGATTAATAAAGTACACTTTGGGTATGTATGGCTGGGTCTACAGTATTTGGTTCCTTGTCTTTTCCTCCCAGGCATGATTCTCTGCTCTGCTTCCCAGTGGCCATGAACTAAGCATCTTTGCTCTGCTATGGCCTTCTGTCCTGATGTTTCTGCCTTGAAGCTAGCAGATTATGAAATGAAACACCTAAAACCATAAACCAAATGAAATCTCTTCTCCTTTAAATTGAAGATGTTGGTATAGTGTATAGCAATGGGAAAACTTACTAATATAGAAAATCTCTACCAGAAGTTGGATTGTTGCTGTGACTATACCTGAGCACATGGTTTAAAGACCTTTGTAATTGTATGGAAAATTTTGGAGATGCAGGCTAGAGAAGCTTTAGAATACTGTAAGCAGATCTCCATAGGTGAATTTGGTCAGATTTCAGAATGCTGATGGAATGTGGACAGTAATGGCCAGGCTCAGATGTCAGTTGGAAACAAGGATTTCACTGGGAATGATACTAGGCCATGCACATCACACGTTGGCAAAAAAAAAAAATTGTCTACATTTTGCTCATGTCCTGAGACTTTGCAGGAAACTGAGATTAAGGGTGGTAGATGAATTGAGCTGGCAGAGGAAATTTCAAGGCAGCCCAATATTCAGGCTGGGACATGGTTACTGCTGGCTGCTTTTAGCCAGATTTGTAGTGAGAACCAGGAGCAAAAGGCAGAGAAGAAAAATTTGAAGAACTTAAATTTTGGCCCCAAAGGAATCATATGCAAAGTTGGGGCCAAAGGAGATGTGGTTGCACCATTAAAAGGAAACCAAGTACTTTGTAAAGGGGCAAGAAGAAAGAGGTCTTGAGGGCATCCCAAGAATAAGAAAGACCCCACCCATTTTAGGCCCAAGAATACAAAAGTATAAACCTCTCATTTGAGAAGAGGGTCACTAGAATCCCTCCTTGAGATGGACCTCCAAGGGAATTACTTTCCCAAGATTTACTTCCCTGTATTTAGTCATCAAGGCACTCTGAGACCACTGCTGCTGTGGTCCAAGGGGGCCTGGCTACTGTTTCCAGTGACAGCAGATCTTGGCATCATTCATGTGATGGTGGTTTTACCAGCATGCAGAATACAAGAGTTGTGGGGTTCACTCAGATTTGAAAGAAGGCCTGAATGCCAGGCAAGGAGCCCCTGAAAGGGTAGTGTATGAAGTTGTGGGAATGAAGCCAAAGGTGCAGCAGAGACTCCAAAAGTCAGAAATGCCAGGAACACAGAACATCTGCCAAGGAAAACCACAGGCCACAAGCAAAGCCAACCCAAGAGAAAGGCTGTGTGGACTGCAACCAGCATGGACAAAGGGGTGGGGCCACCCATCCCTCTGGAACTCACATTTCAGCCCTGGATCCTGGACATGGAGCTACAGATCTTATTGTTTGCCCTGCTGTCTTTCAGTCTTGCTGTGAGTCCAATTCTTTTCTACGCCCTGTTCTTTCCTTTTGGGAATGTTTATCCTGCACCATTGTACCTTGGGGTAATATAATTTATTTTTTATTTTTACAGAGGTTCACAGCTAAGATTTTGCCTTGAGTCTCAAAAGGACATTGACTTAGACTTTTGCAAAGTACTCGAATTGTTGAGACTTTGGGGAAGGGATTACTGCATATTCAGTAATATGTGAGATTGTTGTCATGTTAGGAGGAATTTATGACCTTGTGTTTATTTGGAGTTAAATGTGGTTTTTAAGATGTGTTTGGGTGTCAAGTTGACAATGGGTATAATGGGATAGTTGGGCTTCAATGTGCCAATTAAATGGTTTGGAAGCCACCAAGGCAATCAGAAAAACACACTATTGGATGTGTCTAGCTGGATAATGGAAAAATGACCTTGGATCTTCTGATCCCTTGCCCCTTCTTTGCAGGCACTGCTCTCTGAGCTGGTTTTAGGCCACCATGAACTAAGCATATTTGCTCTGCCATGTCTTTTTGCCATGATATTTCTTCCTTGGAGTCAGCTGATCATGGACTGAATCCCCTGAGACTATGAGCCAAATCAAAATGTTCCTCCTTTAAATTGTGCATGTTGGGTATTAAGTCTCTGTGATGGGAAAGCTGACTAATGGCACCACCAAATGTTGTCATAAGAATTAAACGTATTAGTCAGCTCTCACTAGGTTATGCTGTGGTAACAAATGACTCCAAACTTCAGTGGCTTACAGGATAAAGGTAATTTCTTGTCCAGAGGAAGACAACCTTTCTGAGTTATCTGTGACTCTGTCCCATGGATTCTTCTGGAATTCAAGGTGGAGGAGCACTTGGGACATGCTACTCTCATAGCAGAAAGGAAATAAAAATGATGGAGCCATAGAGAGCTCTTCTAGCCACTGTACTTTTCTCCATGTGTGCTTCAAATGTTTTAAATGTACAAAAGACAAGGGAAGGAAAAATATTTGACTTCTAATACTAATATGAAAAGGCCAAAAGTGTGGGGGAAGTGGGAGAACTCCCTCCCCAGCACATACCCTGGAGAAACAACTCATCTAGGCACCAAATGATTTATTACAATGCAGCACGTTAGCCCACTATAGCATGTATCCACCCTGACTGTGAAACAAATTCCCTCATATCCCTGGTAGAGCTGAATCCAATGAGATAACATATGTACAATGTCTGTCATAATAAGATAAGGGCACTTAATAAGTTATAGCCACTATTATCAACAATACTCTGGGATAGACAGTAGTGTCTCATTCCCAGAAACTCAGAAAATTGTGACTCTGATAACTAAAGCAGTTTGCCAAAGGTCTCACAGCAAGTAAATGGTAGAGGAAAGACATAAAACAAGTCTATCCCACCCAGGCTAAACACAAGTGTTCACAGCAGTATTAATCACCATTGTCAAAGATGGAAACAGCCCAAAGGTCCATCAACAGATAAATGGATAAACAAATTGTGGTATATGTATATATATATATATATATATATATATATATATAAACACACACACACACAAATATTATTCAGTAACAAAAAAGAATGAAGTGCTGATACACATGACAACATAGAGAAACTTGATGACATTATGCTTAGTGAAAGAAACTATATGAAATATCAAGCACAGGCAAATCTATAGAAATAGAAAATAGACTAGTACTTGGCAGGTGCAGGAGTGAGGGAGAATGGGAAGTGACTGCTAAGGAATACAGGGTTTTTTTCTGGGGTGACAAAAATGTTCTACAATTGATTGTGATGATGGCTGCCCAACTCTGAATATACTAAAACTCATTGTACACTTTAAACAGGTGAATTGTATGGTATAAGGATTATTTTTCATAAAGCTCTGGGTGCCTATGTGTGCATTTGTGCATATGTGCGTGCACCCATGTTTATTCCCATCTCTTCACATATCTCAGGCCTGGCTCTTCACTTCTCTTCTTACACAGATCCGACACAGGGTCTTACACAGGGTCAAGGAGCCAGGGCTGTGGCAGAGGGAACTTCTGCCAGAGGAAGCGGGAGACATCTCCAGCTGAACATGAGGTCAATGTATGAGCCTGCTGTGAAGGCCAGATAAGCCCTGAGCTATGTGGTCTGGACCCTAGGCATGTCATCTTCAGAACACACGTGTCCAGTTAGAGCCCCACAAAGGCCCATGGATGAACAGGCTGGAGGAACATGGAGAACAGGGATGTGGGACAGAGGGGAGGGCAGAAGTGACAGAATTCCTTCCTCCCAACTTCACCAGGGCAAGCTTTCTGTCTGTGCCTCAGGTTCCTTGCCACCGTCATTCTCAACTAACACATGCCCAGCTTCCTTCAGAACCTGTCAGAGCCTTGGGAAATGGCGGGGATAGGTGAAGACCAGTTGGAACCAACCAGAACGACCTGGCAGTAGCATTACCAGAACAAACCCACCTAGATGTGCTGTGTGCACCACCAGGGGGCTGCTAGTAATGCTAGCCTTACGCGGCACATTCCCTGTTGATCCCATCAGCTCATCCACATCCCAAGACCTGTTCTTCTCTAAACTACTCTGCATAATGGCAACTGACTGGTGCCCAATAAGGCTTCCCAACAGGAAACTCTCACATAGCTGCTTAGTGCATGCTGGGGCCTCCAATTCCTTGGTCAGAAAGAGCTACCTTTTATCTTCAGTTGAAACAAGTATCACCCTTGATTTGGCCTTGGCTGACCAGCAGGACAGCAGGGCCCATCTTGGCTATGGCACCTCTGTTTCTTTTCACTTTCTTTTTTTTTTCTTTTCACTTTCAAATGAGGGCAGGGACCATACCTACCTCATAAACTTGGGAGGATGCCTAGAAATCAACAGGTGCTCCATATAGAACCAGGTGGAATGATTCCAGCCCTGTGCCTCTCCAACATTAGTGCGCAAATGGATCACCCAGGAATCTTGTGAAAATGCTGAGTCTGATTCTTCTATTAAGGCCTGGGCAGGGCCTAAAAGTGTGCCCTTCTAACCGCTCCTAGGGGAGGCCAACACTGCTGGACTATGGCCCACATACTGAACAGCACGACTCACACTTCTGATTTCTTCGCTTTTCTTGTTCATGTAAGGATCCTCTTGAGAGCTGATGAAAGCTGTTCACTCTTTCCTTAGAAAAGAACCTGTCAGCGCTTACACACAGTACGTTGGAGAAAATCTGGAGCCTTGCACGGGTTAAAAGCCATTCTTCTGCACATAAAATCCTTAGTTCTAGTAGAAGAGGATGCAATAGAAGAGACAGTGAGAGAAAAGCTTCACTGGGGACTCAACTCACGGGTCTAGTCAGCTCCACTATCAACCTCCTATGTGACATCAGACAAGTTTCTCTCCCTCTCTGAGCTTTACCTGCCCCACCATGAGGGGGCTGGACTAGAATGGAGATAATGAGTAGGTTTTCTCCTTCTCCGCCAACTCTGGTGGCTGCTGCCTGAAATACCCCAGGTTAAATTTTCTTAGACTGTGTCTGTACTTGGCAGAAGAGGATGCTATGATTGATTGGTGACACCTGCCATGGTCCCGGGCCTGGAGGATCATAGAGCTTTCTGCCAGGTGTCTGCCCACCCTGGAGAGCTTCACAGCTGAGACATGCGTAGCTCATTTAGAGTCATTCCAGACCGGAGACAGAGTGGTTTGTGCTTGTCCTCAAGGGGGCAGGAAGGGCTAATTCTGTAAGCTGCTGCCTTCTCAAACCCATGGCCCTATAGCCCTCTTACAGAAGAGATAGAAGAATCCCTGTTTGGTGGCAGAGAAGGACAGCATGTCCTTGAGCTCCCATCCTTGGCTATTTTTAACTCCAAGGACAGAGGCTCAGGCAGAAGCTGAAATACAGAAGGGCCACCCAGCCTCCTGAGGGAGGGGGAACCACTACTCTCACATCATTCCCAGGTTGCTTAATGGTTGGCCAAGTGAGAGGCAAGGCAAGCTGCCAAGGGACAGAAGTGTCCTCGCCTCCCACACGACTCCACACAGCTCCAGCTCATGCTTTCCAGGGAATCCACAGACCCCTCTGCTGGTCTCTACCCTGCTCCATCCTGTATTTGTTCCTTTGGGCAATGGACCTTATCCTGGTACTGAGGACACAGCAGTGTGCAGGAGAGATGAAGTCCTTGTGCACCAAGTGCTTCCAGCTCAGGGTGAAAGACAGGCAGAAGAAAGGATGGCAGCAGAAGGCAGTAGTTAACCAGCAGGGCAAGAGAACTATACTGCAGGCACCCCAGGACTGTGCGATCCTCAAGAACAGGGATGCTCCTGTTCATCTTTCTATCCCAAGAACCTAAGGCCCAGGGGAGGGCCCAGGGGACGACTGCTTATTGCAATATTACATAGCAAACATCTGTGGAGTTTGAAAGCCCACAGGAGCCTATCTCAGCCGAGATGAGATTCATTCACTCAGCTGCTCACCACAAGGTTTTTCGGGGGTTTTTTTTAGTACCTTCCTATACATCCAGTCCTGTTCTAGGCCCTGGAAATTGTGCAGGGACAAAACAAAGAAAATCAAACTGCCCTCCTGAAGCTCTAGTTCAGGAGAACTAAGCAAAGATCAAATAAGACAAACACATAAAGATGGAAAATAGGGTAGAAGGCGGTGAGTGGAGGAGGGTGGGAGTCCTTTGCAGAGCGCAGACAGGTTGGTATGTTGGCAAAGAGCTGAAGGAGGTAAAGAAACCAATCCCTAGGTGTCTGGGGGACAATGTCTCCAACACAGGAGAAGGGAACATGCAGGCCCCGTGGCAGTGTTTGCCTGGTATGTCTGATGAGCAAGCTGGCCAGAGTGGCCAGAGCAGAGCGAGGAAGGGAGAGGGGTATGACATACAGGCAGGGTGGAGGGGCAGACTCCAGGAGAGGGACCCGCCCAGCACTAGGCCTGGCACACAGTGGATGGGACAATGGTGATGATGACAATGACAATGATGATGTGCTGGTGATAAAAGCAGAGAGCATTTACCGGGAACTGGTGCTAGTTGCTATGCTACCCAAGGAACATAGATCACTTGCTTAATCTTCCCCACGACTGATGAAATGGGTCCCACATCCCCCTCATTTCACAGATACAGAGGCTGAAGTTCAACAAGGCTTACGCAGCTTAGGGTGGCAGGGCCAGGGCAGGACATTGGCAGTCTGGGCTGGAGTCTGCCATTTTTCTGATCACACCCCATGCCCTCCCACATGCATAGTGAGGACCATTTCAGAGTTCTTTGACTTTTTGATTGTCCCCAGGCAAAAATTCTGGTTTTCTCCAGGAAAAAAAACTACAGGGGCACAATGATACAACTTGTACATAATTCCGTAAGGTTCAACACTATGAACTCCAGCCACGAAAGTAAGCATTTCATATAAACATTTGTAGCCAAAATAAGAATTGTCAAGAGTTTTCCAAAAAGACAAGAGGTGAACATCAGCATCTGTAATACCAGCTAAAACTGTTTCCATGATTACCCAAGAGCCTACCAGGAAGGACACAGCTGTAGAAGTGAATCTCATTTAAACCTCACTTTAACTCGGTGAAGTGAATTAAGTGCTCCCTTTACAAATGAGGAATCTGAGGCACAGAGAGGTTGAGTGGATTGTCTAAGGTCACAGAGCTAGGATTTGCCAATGCTGACTTACGAATCTGCCTCTATTGCCAGATGGCCCTCTTTTTTTTTTTTTTTTGGTACCAGGCATCGAACTTGGGACCTTGTGCTTGTAAGGCAGACGCAGGAACCACTGAGCTAAATCCCCAGCCCACTAGATGGCTCTCTTATGGTTTCCCTAATGGCACTCTTCACTTTCCCAGTGCAGGAGACACTTGCTAAAGGTCTCACAACTCAGCACATGCACAGCTGGATTTATACTTGTGGTCCCAAAACAGTGGCTACCACTCACACATGACCTTAATTAAATTTTTTATTGAACTGAGGATCAAACCCAGGGGCACTCTATCACTGAGCTATACCCCCAGCCCTTTTTAAATTTTATTTTGAGACAGGATCTTGCTAAATTAGCCAGGCTGGCCTTGAACTTTCGATCTTCCTGCTTCAGCCTCCTGAGCAGCTGGGACTACAGGTGTGAGCAACCAAGCCCAGCTAATCAAACTTTTAAAGTTAAGAATTCAGTTGCACCAGCCAAATTTCAAATGTCGACCAGCCACTTGTGCTAGCTTTTACAATTTTGAACTGTGCAGATATGGAACATTATTGTCAGCCCCCAAAATTCTGATTGGACAACAGTGGTGTAGAACATGGTCTAAGACTCCCAACCTTGGGTTTTGCCACCGACAGAGGCTACTAGAAATTAGATTCTCCCGATAAATGAAATAGACCATAAACAAAAGACAAGAACAGAGAAGTGAGGTCACGACAGAGAGTGAGCTCAGAGAAGGGTTCGTGGGAGGGCAGCTTAAGTCTACATCCTGTAAAAGACGAAAGATGAGGTGGCCGCTGGCTTTAGACCTACCTCACCAGCAGTGAACACAAATTTACGTCTGACTACAAGAACCCTTCTTAGCCCCAACATTTTTCTCTTTTCCTTGCTGATGTCAGGTTTCTCTGCCAGGGGACAGGGATTTCCATCCAATGGGAGGAGGAGGAGGAGAAGAGGGAGTGGGGGAGGGAGGAAAAGGAAGAGAATGAATGAGAATCAATGGCCAGATCTCCCGTGAGAGAGAACACAGAGGTCAAAACTCCTGTTCACTTTACATGGATGGGAGCAGGGGCCATTCTGCAGCCAGCCAGGACCAACTTTCAGCCCTAGAAATCTGAGGGGGCCTAGACTTGGGCACAGGCAGTCACAGGGTGCAGTGGGGTCTGTTGAGAGCAACAAGGTATTGGCTGCAGATCTGAGGCTCAGACCACGCTTGGGCTGTCACCCAACCCCTGGAGAGCTGGCTGAATAGGAGGGTCGCCCATGCTCCCCAAGGGCTCCTTTCTGCCTGCAAGATGCTCAAAGGCACCATAATGAGATCTGTCTGGTGGCACCACAGAAGAGAGGACGGTCCAGACAGCTGTCCCCACACGGCCAGTATAGAGGGAACTATGGAGGCTAAGACTGGGGAGTGGGTGGAGCCCCTATATTCTGTGCAAAAGTCTGCCCCCCTCCTTTGTTCCCTCCATTTCTTCTTTCCTCGTTCCTTCTCACACAGACTTGCAAAAATCTGCTGACGTGGGAGAGGAGGGGATAGCAGAAGGCAGGGACTAAACTCCCCTGCCATCCTGCCAGCTTAGTGGCAAATGACCTTTGGAAACCTTGCAACTTTTCTGACCTTTATCTTCTCATCAGTAAAATTTTACTACTTACCCTACCAGCACTGTAAAGATCAAGTAGAACTATAATGCCAATAACAATGACTGTCATTTAGGGAGAACTTTTTTACGAAGCACTCCATCATCTGGCCTAGGGCTGGGCATACATTAAACACTCAAAAAGAACCCCTTGAATGTTGAATCTACCATACGAACATCTTACATGATAGTAATAGTATTCATAATCATAAGTTACTTGTGAACTGAGTGCCTCACTACTGCACTGAACTAACACACACACGTTACTCAATCCTTCCAGCGACCTGAGCGGCAAGGACCACCATCATCAGCATCTAACACACGAGAACTCTGAGACTCAGAGAGGTTAAGTCATTTGTTTAAGGAGACAGCTAATAGGGTAAGACAAAAAAAAAGTAGGGACGTGTGTAAACTCAGGTCTGCTGGAATTTAAAATCTACACAATTTTGGCATCCCAAATTATATTTTTGTGGACAACAGAGTGTATACAAAGTATCACTGCTATTAGGAATGATGGTACAGGTGACTGCACACAGGAGGAAGGACTTTCTGCAGCCCCCTGGAGAGGCTGTGAGCTCCCTTCTCCGTCACTAGAGCTGCCTAAGGGGACTAAGTTCCACTCAGCAGGGACAGGGACTGAGGTGTGGGCCCAGGATGGGAGACCAGGTTAGCACACAAAATCCCAAATGTGGCTGAACATGAGTATCACCTTGGGAGCACGTATGAAAAAGGATTTCCAGGCTCCACTGGAAATTTTTAACTGAGTAGTCCGGGTTGGGCCCAGGATCCTGGTTCCTAACTGAAAAGCATGTGCAGAACAGGGGAAAAATCCCAAACTAGTGAAAGGCTGAGCACTTTCCTCACCCAAGTCTGCTGGACTCCAGAAACCATGGGACCCAATAAAAGAACCCAGGACCTGCTCTCAAAACCAGGTAGGTCTGCTTAATAATATGAATGCTAGGGCCAAGGGTTTAGCTCAGTGGTTCTGCCGCCTGCCTCAAAAGCGCAAGGTCCCGAGTTTGATCCCCAGTACCAAAACAACAACAACAAAAATAATAATATGAATGCTTACTCTGGCCAGGAGACGTGTCATGGGTGACACTCTGGACCCAAAGGCTCCTTCTCCCCAGAATCCTTCTCTTCCTTCCATTTTCCAGTGTTCCAGGAAGCCTTCCCTGAGTCCCAGAGCCAGCAACCCCTCTGAGCTTCCCCACCAAGAAGATTCTAACCTGTGGACATGTGCATCTGTGTCCACCCTGCACCATGGCAGGTTGTGTCACTCATCCTGTGTGCCCAGCCCCCAAGCCTGGCCCAGTGCTGGCGCTCAGTACCTACCTGCAGAGAGGGAGCCGCTCTTCCCTATCAGGGATGGACAGAGGAGGCAGCAAGGGAAACAACCGCTGCAGGAAGGAAGTAATCCAGGTCACCAGGTTGGGAGGAGACAGAACCTACAAACGCTCTCCGCCACTGTGTAGAAGAGGCTTGGGCTATTTATAGCTCACAAACCTTCTGCTTCTTGCATTGAAATGCAGGGCCATGCATGGAATAAAATCCTGGGGAGGTCTGTCAGTTTTAAATTTTATTTATTTATTTATTTATTTTACAAGAATAAGAGTAGAAAAGGGGGGACAAAAATGAACGGTGGCCTCTAGGATGAGCTTCTTTGTGCTGTCCCGGGACCCACCTGGCCAAGTGTGTGGACTACAGCCAAATCACACACATGCAGTTCTAGATCTAATCCTAGAAATCAAGTGGCCCTGTGCTGACCAGCCCATGAAGGTCCTTTTAAGGTGATTTAAAAATGGTGGCTTCAGTTTACAAAATAGCATCCCAGCATGACCCTGCTTTGGTTTAAACATGTGTTACTGGGTGCGTGTACACACACACACGCACTCCTAGGGAGGGAGACCCCGTGGTTAAGCATTCTACTCCTGGGCTACAGGACTGGCATGGTTTGTACTTTCTTTTTGTGCCCCGTCTCTGCCTTTTCCCCCAAATTTCCACCATGGCTACATACAGCATAGACGAAGGGTATGAGAACCAAGGAAACCCGTGCTGCCATTTGCTGGCTGAGGGGAGTGACTGAATGACCTCTTTGGAACAACAGGACAGCAATAGAACCCTTCACAGAGGTCTGTCCTGGGGAAGTAACATGGGAACCTGCACGAGAGCTCAGCATGGCACCTCGGGCATGGTACGTGCACAGGAAATGCAGGCCAATGCAACTGCAAGTGTTTGTAACCAGAGAAAGTACTATATTATCTTTAAACGATTAAAACAATAAATGGCAACGCAACCTGACCAAAAATGTTCAAATGTCTCCTGCCTCATTCTTCCCCTCTCCATCTGGGTTCTCTCCCCCTCTGCCTTCTTCTTTTTGCTTTTCTTGCAGTGCTGGGGATGGGAACCAGGGCCTCATACATGCTATAGCTAAGTGCTTGCTCTACATAGAGCTGCATCCCCAGACGCCCACCTGGGTTTTCTTATTTTGAAAAGTATGGGGGGGTGCCCTCCCCCCTCAGCTTCCACCCCTCCAGGATACTAAGTTCCATCCCTCTCAGCAGAGGCCCAAATGCTGAAAATGATGCAACTCTGGTCTTCAAGAAGGGGCTGGTCCTGGGCAGCACTGGGCTTTTCCTTGCCTGGCCACCTCTCTCTCCGTGCTCCACCTCCTCCCTGCGCCCACATCCTCGTGCACCTACTCTGAATTTCACAGCGGCCTGCTGCACCCTTCAGCCTGCTAAACAGCCTCTCACCCCCATGGGGGCTTTTGGCACCCTACTCAGTGCAGACTCCTAGCCCTGATCTGCCTGTCTTTGTTCTTAGGCCAAGGGAGGCCCTGCTCCTATTCTGCACCATATCTTCAATGCCCAGCACACAGGAGTGGGGGGCCTGTAAACAGCTGTTGACTACATAAAGAGTTGTTTAATAATGAGAAAGGGCAGTGCAGAGCAATGGTTGGCCTAAAAGACTCAAGTGCCACCACATCTAGGTTTGAACTTACTACTGAAAGGCCCTGGGGCAACGACAGGCCTGGCCGCTCTGAGCCTCAGTTGCCTCATGTGTGCAACGGGTACAACTGTACTGTTATCATAACCTGACATCTTGAAAGGATAATCCAGGTAAAGAACTCAGTATTTGGCAATGTATGAAACATAATAAATGTTACTATCATGATGAGAAAAATTATGCAACAAGGAAAATGACCTACTGCTCAGCTTTGGATCCCAGCATGTCGGCACTTTCCCTTCAGGTCTTGCCCAGGGCTCCTTTCTGGTTGAGGTCTGAGGGTGCTGTGAAATCCTAGGGAGGCTGCGCTCTCTAAACCAAGGTGCCCAGCTAAGAGTGAGGAACAGGCAGAAAAGTAGCTTTTTCATTGGCTGAGCAGCACTCAGCTCCTGTAGGCTCTGGAGAAGGGGTGACCTTTCCCAAATCATCCTCCTAGAGAAGGTTCAATCTTTATTCGGCCACTCTCAGTGCAGGACGAAGTGCTTTTCTAGTTTGCACAGAGGCGCCATACACTCTTTGTGCCTGCTCCCGGGCTGGTTTGCAGGACCACGAGGGAAGGGCCATCCCTAGGCTGCTTCGTGATCAGTTCAAAGGAGGACACAAAGGCCTCCTCTAATACCGAGGGGCCCCTGGAGAAAAGTACAAATGAGGCTCTTATACTTATTCTAAATATTTTAAAGTTATAAATCAGGGCTATTAAATAAAATATGCCTCATCCTCCTATTCTGAGAAATGTGCTTCCATAATGACCTTGATGTCCAGAACAAGTTCAAATTTAGAATCCTCAGAGCCCCATGGCTGAGTGAACAGTCAGTAACTCTCAGCCATAGCTCACCCTTTCTCTTCCTGCCCACCCCCACATCAAGGGACCCTCTCTATACAACTGTGCAGTGATCTCACCTCCACAAATGGCATCTTCAGGGTCACCCTCAGGGTACCAGTCATGGATAGGAAGGGGTCTGAGTAGATCCCAGAAGCTGACTCGGGGCACTGGGCAGGGAACACAAGGGTCACTTCATCCGGAACACGGTCCAGCACAGAGTCCAGCTGGCACATTCCCTTCCCCCTCAGGTTCCCCACCCCATGGAAGGGCCTGGCCAGAAGAGGGCTGGAGGGCAGCTCAGGGATGCTGGTGACACCGGGTCAAGGCCCATCCTGCCAGGTGGAAAGGCTGGACCAAGGTGGGACATGGTTCTACTAGCAGCCAGCTCCACCACCCACCAAACAGGCCATGGGGAAACTCACAGGAGTCTGATACAGGCCTATTCTTTTGGAGATGGTGGCCCACTTCTATAAATCAACCGATGTGCCAATTAGGAGTGAAGCAGGCCTGAAGCTTATCTTACTTTCTTCCTTAGCAAGGCCCAGATTTCGGAGTTCAAGTTTACAGGGCTTCTGTAGGGCTAGTCCCGCACTGAGCCGTTTCCAAGGCTAGAGAATACAATTGAGGTCAGGCCCTTCAACCCCAACCTTTAACTAAACAGTAATTTTCCCTTATTTTTTATTTCAATTTTTAAAACAGTCCTAGACATTCACCTCTGGAGAGAAATTATGGGTTTCAAGAATTCTTGACAAAGAGCTACATTCCTTCCAGAAATGTAAAGCCGGCATTTTAAATTCGGTTCTTATTCACTGCTGGAAAGTATTAGAATGAAGATTACAAATTTAATAATGTGACACGGCAGGAAGTGGCCCGGCCCCATCTCCAGGAGAGTAATCTGTTCCTGCCTTCCAGCTGCCACTTCCCAGCCTCCCAGCACCCTCAGGCCAGCCCAGGGGGACGCTCCTGCCTTCCTCCCTGGTGCTCTGGCCCACACAGCCAGCCCAGACACCAGGCCGGCCCCGGCCCCGTTGGAGGACGCAGTGCCGGATGCTGAGGTCTGTCTGGGGAGAGCAGCCACCTCCAAAGGGAGCTTCCCCGGCCTCTGAGCGAGCGCTCCTCTTCCCCCTGCAGCCAGAGGAGTCATCAGTTGCAGATCCCAAATCTGAATCTGTCATATCTCTGCTACAAACCCAACAGGGGCCCCAGCTCTCTTTATACTCCCGTGCACAATCCTTGACTTTTAAGACCTAGTAGGATCCAGCCCTACTACCCTCATCAATGTGCCCCTTTCCCTGGTATTTCGAAAGGCTACATTTCTTTCCCAATGCAGGGCCTTTGCACAGCCGCTAATGATAGCAAATGCTGGGCTCAGGGCTCCACATGTGTTCTCTTGCTCCTGGCCTGTGAAGTGGGCAGCAGAGCCAAGTGGTTAAGCTCCAGACAGCTGGTTTGAAATCCTGCTCAGACTTCTGCTCTGTGACATGGGTTACTTCTTTAGACTCTTGGTGTCTCAGTTTCCTCATCTACAAAATACAGGGATAGTGATAGTACCTGTCTCAGGCAGCTATAGGGCTTGAATGAGTTAACGGAGGTGAAGTGTCAGAACATGATGGGTACCAGGTGGGCAGGGTTAATTATCATTATTCGCCTCTTACAGAGTGAAACAGAAGCGCCTCTGAGTGACCAATAACATGTTTAAGGTCATACAGCTGCCAGAAGGAGTACGGTGTATGGTCTCGTGACTGTGAGGCCTCAATTTTTACTGTGACATGGCCATTGTAGGAAACTTAGAAAATATAAACTAGAAAGTAAAACTACTCATAATTCTGTCATGCAGAAGCAGTTACAGTTAACATCTACCTGCACACATGTGTGTCAGAAAGAGACAGAGAGAGACAGAGCGAAGAGAAGTCAGTCACGCAGACTGAGAGAAGCCAGGATTCAGCCCTCCACTCCTGGCCCTGGCTCGAAGTCCGTGCTCTCAATTCCATGGGCTCCAGTCCCCTTCTCCTCCCCTCCCCTCCCCTGCTTTCCTCTTCACACCCGATACAGGTGAGACACAGAGATCAGACAGTCACAGAGCAGAACACAGGTCATTCTCCCTGCTGTGGCTTCCCTGGTACCCAGCACTTCTCTTACACACCACATGAGTTGTTCCTTCAGGTTGCCTAATGTCTAAACCACCCTATCACCACCACCACCACCAGACTGCAAACTCCACCAGGGCAAAGGCTGCTCTGGTCCTAGGTCACCAGAACAGGGCCTGGCATTGGCAGACACTGGAGGGAGGAGAGAGGTGGGTGGGAGGAAGGAGGTGTTTGGGATCCAGTCCTGCCCTTCGCAAACCAGTGCTCCCAAGCAGGTGCAGACAGGATCCCACAGGGCTCCTCCCGGAGGGCTCACAGTGTAGTGACAGCAAAGTGACAGAAGTCACAGTATGCAAGTACTGGAAAAAGGGAAAAGCTGAGCACCAAGCGATGTCCAGGAGGAAGGACCAACTCCACCTGAGAGAAGATAGGTAGGCTTCCTGGGGGAGGTGGCCTGGGACCCTGGAGGAGGAGCAGGCAACCCAACTATAGGAATGGCCCAAGCAGAGACACAGAGGTAGAAAACTAGAATGAGACTGTTCAGTATGGAGAAGCTGGTTTTTGCCTAGAAGAATAAATGCTTGCAAAAGCTAGAATTATTATGAAGTGAAATAATCTAGCCCTGTCTGGAACTTGTTTTCCCTGCTCATCCTCAAAGGTGGCTTGCCCGAGCTGGAGTGATAATGCTGCCCTTCCTGCTCCATCTGCCTTGTCCCGGTCCAACCTCCTCTGGCCAGCGCCTGCACTCTCTTGCTGGAGGACTAAGCCCTGTGCAGCTGGAACACTGGCAGGAACCAACTCTTCAACCCCCAGCCCAGCAGGCCTCAACCCTGACTGATGGAAGCCAGTGTATAAACACCCAGTCCTTCCTGGCTGGAACAGGTGAGGTGTGCACTCTACCCCAGGGGTCGGCAAACTATAGCCCACAGGCCAAATCCATCAGGCTGATTTTGCAAATAAAGTTTTATTAGGACAGCCCCACCCATTCATTAACATATTGTCTGAGTCTGCTTTCTCACTACAACTGCATGACAGCAGTTGCAGCACAGACCGTATGGCCAGCAAAGACTAAAATATCTGCTGTCTGGCCCTTCACAAAAGTCTGCTGAGCCCTGTTCTACAGTCTCCCTGAAGCCTCCAGCAAGACTAAATGCCAGACGCTCTCACTCAGAGGTAACCTGCCTGATAACACACCGATTCCTGCAGTTTTCCCCCTGCTTCAATTCCTCACTTCCTTCCTGGGCTTCTTCAATCCCCTTTGTGAACTACAAGAACCATGTGAAATTTCTATTCAACTGTTTTGCTTATAAGATGGCAGTTTTCTGAGTTTAGACATAATACATGTCCTTGAAAATTATATGTTTGTTTTTGTTTTGTTTTGTTTTAAGACAGCATCTTCCTAACTTGCCCTGGCTGGGCTTAAATTTGAGATCCTCCTGCCTCTGCCTCCCGAGTGCTGGTATCACAGGCATGCACAACCAGAGCCAGCTTAACTAATACTTGCCCTTGAATCCCTGTTTCAGGGTCTCCGTCTAGGGGGACCCAAGCAAAAGCAGAAGAGCAAATGTCACTGGGCCCATTTTACAGATGAGCCCTGATTTGAGACTGTTTCTTGCACACAGATTGCCCCAAGTTAGACAGGCTCCAGTTTTGGTTCTGGACTCCCCATTCACCCCAAATCAAGACACATGCAGTATCCTTACAATACCTGCAGGTTACCTGCTGTTTTATACCCATAGACTTGTTCCTCCAATGAGGAAACTGAGGCTCAAAGAGGAGACAACTTTCCAGGATTTCAAGTCTAGGTTTCCTTACGACAAATCCAGGGTTTATTCCATGACACATCCGCTACCCTTAAACTATTGTATCCCCTCACACAAACTTTTAGAGCTCCTGCCCACCTCTCAAGATAGAGGGCCAATGTTCCATGAGGATCAGGGAGGTCAAGAAGGTAAAAATGCTTTTTCAGACAAGGGACTTGTAGCTGTACAAGGCAAAGCAGAAGTCAGGACAAAAACCCTTCCAAGGGTTTTTGGTAAGAAGCCTGGTAAGAAGCCCACTAAGAAGCACTCAGTACACATCTTTGTTGGTGAAGAATCTGGAATGCAGTACAGAAAGCTGCAAAGACCACACAGCTGGAGTGAGGCCTGGGCTTGGTGACCCGCCTCACCCTTCACTAGCTGTCTGATCTTGGCCCAAACAGAAGTCCTGACAGAAACTCAATTTCACCATCCTGCCTTCTGCAATGATCACGCTCATCGTGGACTGAGGGAAAGGTGATCTACAATAAGAGCCGGACATGGCTCAGCACAGTGGTTCCCTAAACAGTGGAGGGCTAGACAGAGTTGGGGCACCGGCCATATCCCCTTTACCAAGCAGCTCACCCATCCATAGCTGCTGTGAGCATCTGTTGGCACTGGACTGGAACTATGCCATCTTTGAAGAATTGTCTTAGCTGACAGGAGCTGCCTTACCCCAAAAGTCATGCCTGCTCCCAATCTGGTGGCCTCCTTGACACAGGAGCACAGAAGGCTGGTCAACACTTTCAGAGCATTGCAGGGAGCAGGTGGAGGCCAGCACGCAGCTGAATGTCCATGGTGGCTGCTGTTCTTCCTGCCCATGCTGTGTCTCTGTCACTCACAGCTCTGACCTGACAGGGCTCCCACAGTCTATCAGGGCTCTCTTCTGTATTCCATTTAATTTGAAATGACTGCCAGGAGTTCAGAGAATAGTCTATGTGTGAAGTTCCCCCTTGCTAGATGCACATACCTCATCCCCCTCAGGGCCAGGCTGCCCAGTTTTGGGGGCCCCTATGCCCTGACTAGCATGCCCAGCAGAAGCTGGGCAAAAGTGTCAGCTTCCTGCGACCAGAAGGTTTAGGGCCTGGCTAGGCCCAAGTGGGCCCCAAAGCCACTCAGTCCAGCTTGGTGTTGGACTCAGGCAAATGAAGAATGTTTTTCAGGATATGTGCTGAGCCCGATTAGTGCAACAAGCCCAATTAGTGAAACATCCTCCCACTACCTCCCAGGGCAAGTTGGGATGGCATTTACTAGGGACACCAAGCACTGGAGATATAGAGTGCAGACTTGAAGCCTCAGGTACATGGCCAGGGACTGTATGTTGGATACCTGGAGTGGGAAGGCCCTGTGCTGGGAGCGTGGAAACATCAGTGCCATTTTGCCTTGACCATAAACCTGCTGTGAGGTGCTGGGCAAACAGGGATCCCTCTCTAGTCCTCAACTAAGATCACCATTGTAGGTAACCTCAGAGAGACTTCAGGCTTGAAGGTTCTAAAATAACCACTTTTAACATACTTTTAGTGTGCCCAAGGCTCTCTACAAAGCACTTCACAAATATTTATTCACTTACTCCTCATGACACCTTTAAGGCAGGAAGGGGCTATTGTAAGCCCATTTTATAGATGAGAAAATAGGCTCTGGGAGGTTAAGTAACTTGCCCATGGTCACTTAGCCAATAAGTGGCAGAGCCAGGTTTTAAACCTAGGCCATCTGACGGGGAAGTCTGAATTGTTACCTCTATCAAGCTATACACCTAGGTCAAGCTGACCTCTCTGGAGCCTTCACAGTACCCAGACAGGGCTGGGTACCACCATAAGGGCTTAATAAGATTTGACAGTAGGAAAATTTAAAACCTAGAAGCCTTAAAGACTGTGATGGTGGTTTGTGGGAATGAGACTAGGTAGCAGAGGTGGGAGGGGAAGTTACATTTCCCTGGGTGTTTGTTGGTGCTGTTCTGTTTTCTTCCCATGTTACACACACTACTGTCAGCAGCAGCACTATATGAGGTTGTAAGAACTGGTAACGGTGCTTGTACCTGGAAGGGGACACGAGGATCAGAAGACGGGGTGCTGAGGACATTTCTCACTGGATATTTCTCAAGGGTTTAAGATGTCATAGCATCTACATATGTTAAGTAATCATCACAGTACCTATTTTAAAAATTATTCAATGACCAATCCACAAAAGGCCAGCTACAGAGAAGTTCTGGCAGGAAGAGACTCTCAGGGATGAAAAACTACCCCTAATATGGGTTGACAGGGAGCAGATGAATCCAAAGGAAGAGACGAGGTCCTGGACGAGTGTCCTTTCTCTCTTGGATATTTTGTCGTGTCCAAACCAAGCCCACCAGACTCTCACTCTGCAAAGAGGGACACTGAGGCCCAAAGACAACCAGAAATGGCTGAGATTCGGTGGCTGAACAGGATCCTTCTCTTGACCCTGAATGCACCTTTCTGGGCTTGGCTGCACACACACCAAACATATATAAGCAGGCGGTGCCTCCCGCAAACCCCATGCTCCTGCCCTGCCTCCAGCCAAGCGTGCAAATCATTTTCCGGAAGTCTACAGTAACAGGAAAGGCAGCAGCTTCCATTTCTGGGACGCTTTCCATGTGTTATACAAAATTTTCACAGGTATCTCTAACTCTCGCTGGATTCTGCAAAAGACAAGGCTGAAGCCCAGATCAGTTACATACGCAGTCAGGACACACAGTTGGCAAGTGGCTGAGACACACCTGAGTCTCTGAGCCTCCTAAGTCCAGGCTCTTTTGCTATCCTAAGCCCCCTCTCTTGGAGAGCAACTCCTATCAGTTTAGGTAGCATCCCATCTGGATACTATTTTTAAATGCCTTTGTGTTTTGCTTTTGAGTTTTATTAAGCTGGGTAAGAAATTCATGACATCATAAGGTCGGACGCCCCTTCCCTAGAAAATGACCAGCACCCCCTTTCTTAGAAAATCTAGATAAACTGGCCCAGGCAACTCCCTGGGAAGCATTTTCCAGTATTTTGCACCTTTTCATCCAAGATTCCTTTGACTTATTTCTTCCCAGTAAAGGTTTGTCCTCAAATGAACCTCGTGGCATTACATACAGCCCTTCCTACCTCTCCCCACTGCAGGAAAGGGAATGCACCCCAATCTGTCTGAGACATGGGATGGAGCTGGACCCTCAGACTTCCGGGGGCTGCCAGAGTCCACGGGACATCCAGATGGTGTTATTCACACTGGCTCGTTCAGCACTTGTTCAGGTGACTTCCCAACATGAGGTCCCCATCGTAAACCCCATCCATGCAAGGCAGGCAGCAGCTGAGGCTCACGTGGATCAGCCCAGGAGGGAAAAGGGAGGAAACAGAGGGCCAGAAGGCTACACCCAGGACTGAATTCGGCACCCAGTGTCCCAGCGTCCAAGTCACAGGGGAGCAGGACAGAAAGACCTTTTGTTTCTCTCCAGCCTTTCTCTCTCTAACCCAGCACTTCTCAAGACTGCATCCCTGACCAGCGGCCTCAGTGTAGTATGCTCTGGGAACTTGTTAGAAACAAGGGCCTGGAGGCCCACCCTACACTGAATGAGAACCTGCGGGCAGGGTTCCCAGCAGTCTGTGTGCAAACGAGTCCTCTAGTTAATTCTGGGGTTCAATTGAGACTGAGCAGCCACACTCTGCCCCATTCAAATGGACACCACCACCTTGGGCTGATCCCTACTGTGTGGCAGGCGTGAGACACCCTAGCCCAGTGATGGCAAACCTTTAGAGCTTTCAATGATACCAACAGCCTGCTGCAGCACCTGTGCCACAGATTTGCCACCACTGCTTTAGTCCGTACCACTGAGGACATCTTAACCTCACATGCCCCACTGTGGGCCAGGTACATTTGTGCATTATGTCCCTGACTCGTCACAATAACCCTTTGAAGTATTTACTATTATTATGGCCCGTTTTAGAAATGAGGAAACTGAACCCCAGGTCACATGAGTTAGAGGTGACAGAGGCAGGAGAAAAGTCAGGTCTGTAGGGTTCTGAAGCCATCTTCTTTCTGTCCCATCAGGGAAGTTCCCTGAGGTCCCTCTGAGTTGCCTGAGAAGCTACAAAGCTGGATCAGATGAGACAAGTGAGGATGAGGAAGAGAGAGCCCTGACCGCCCCTCGCCCCAATGCCTTCCAGCTATGGCATGGAAGGAAGCCACGCTTCACACGTAAAGGCACAGCCACCTGTCCCTAAGGAACAACAAGGATGGTACTGCGGTAGGCAGCGCGAGTTCTTGGCCTTCCTCTGACTTTACCCAGCTGGGGGCCCTTTTTCTCCCTGGACCTCAGTTCCCCACCAGACACTCTTTACTACTGTCTAGAAGGCTGTGATGATCTGGGCTCCCTCTTATCTGACCTCATCTCCCTTCACCTACTCCCTCTAACCATGGCAGTCTGCTTTCTGTTCCCTAAAGCCCAAATTCACACTGACCTCAGGGCCTTTGCACAGCTGTTCCCTCTGGAACACTCTTCCCACTTGTATTCTCATTGCTGACTGTCATTTCAGCTTTAACTCAAATGTCACCTCCTCAGTAAGCTTTCCCTGACTACCCCACTTAATGTTATCTCCTATCCCACCATGGTTTTATTTCCCTTCCACTAAACACAAACTGAAATTATAATTGATCACTGTGTATTATCTGTCTCTCTCTCCTTCAGCCCAGAGCAAAACTCTCTGAGAGCAGAGGCCGTGCCTGACTTGTTCCCCAATACAGCTCTAGCACTTAAAATGTTGCTTAGCACTGAGCACTAACAAAAAAAAATTTTTTTTTTTGCAACAGGGTCTCACTATGTAGCTCAGGCTGGCCTTGAAGTCACTATGTATCCTAGACTGGCCTCGAACTTGCAACAATCCTTCTGCCTCAGCCTCCTCAGTGCTGGGCTTACAGGCATGCACCACCATGCCTGGTAGTAAATATTATTTGAATGAATACTAGAGAAGAAAATCTAAACTCAAAAGCCAGAACTCTGGATCCTTAATACGTGATCCTAGCAAGCCATCTGCTTCTTTGAGCCTCAGTTTCCCTCTTTGCCCAAAGAGGGGGATGGACTAAACGTTTGCCAAGGCTCCTTCCAGGACTGCCAGTCTTAGAAAGCCAGAGCTGGCACCATCCCAGTGGGTCTGTCCAAAGCAGGCTGCTGGCCAGGGTCCTGGCAGCAGCCCTGGCCCCACCACCACCAATGTCCCTGCCCGCCACACAGTCATCTCACTCCCTCATCACAGAAACTGTTAATGAAGTGCGCACTGCTAAATGCAGTTACAATTACGGGGGCTAAGAATAAGGCGCTGACATCAGCCCTGTCAGTTTCCGAGTGAATCAGAAGGGGAGGGGGGAGGAAAGGGGGGGGGCGGCGCTCTAGAGCTGTCAAGTGGAACTAGCACAGCGTTAAATATAATCCAGCACTGGCCTACATCGGCCTGGAGAGGCAGGTGATAGCTGGGCCCCCAGGGCCAGGGCAGACAACTGGATTCTTCAAGGAGGCCAGGGAGCCACAGCAGCTGCAGGCCCACAGTGATGGGGATCATCCAGGAACTGAAGGCTGGGCAGGGGCGGTGTCAGGGCGGCCCCTGGGGAGGCATAGGGGACCCTGAACAGGCCCCTTCTCCCTGGGCTTTGTCACTTGCTGTTGTAAGAGCACACGTCTACACAGCCCTTTACCACCTGGGAACTCATTTCACGTCCAGACGCAGAAAAGGTGGCCTCCAGTCAAACACAGCTGGGCTGGAACCACCACCGTGAAAACTGTGCAGCTGCCTGGCTTTCTTCATCTGCAAAATGGGTACATCTGCAGCAGGAGCTACTCTTTGAGTTGCTACAGGGTTCGGCGAGATCAAGCAAAGCATTGAACACTGCTAAGCAAGCTCCTCTGTCATTTTATTTTCACTACCCCAGGAGATGCTTGGACCTCGTCATTAACCACTACACAGATGAGGCTCAGGAAGGTTAAGGGACCTGCTAGAGGCCATGGAGCCAGCAAAGGGTCCAATTCAAGGCCAGGCATCTTTCTTCCACAGGAACACTGTGGAACTGATGTGGACCTGGGTGGCGGGGGGGGGTCATGTTAGGGGAGGTGTTGGGCCCTTCTGTGCACACTCCCCAAAAGTGCAGACTTTCCAACCAGCTGTCGAAGACATGCTTAAGTGGTGGTCATTACAGTGAAGAAAGGCCCGGAGAGAGGACAGAAGGGCAGCTGAGGGTAGAGGCTTCCTTCCATTCTGCTCCCCTCCCCTCCCCTCCCCTCCCCGCCTCGCCCGCCCGCCCCCCGCACTCAGTCTCCAGCTGGAACTGTCTGCCTCTGGGCCTGGGGGTGGGTGGGAGAGAGCCAGAGCTTCCTCCCCAAAGGGACACAGGCAGGCGGACCTTTCCTTTCCTCTTCTCACCAAATAGAGCAGAGGGGCCCGGGCAGCTGCCAGAGCCAGGAGCCTCGGAGCCCCAGAATGGGGAAGAGGAGGTGCCCAAGCAAGGGAGACCGCAGGAAAAATCTCTAAAGATGTGCAGCAGGCCTGCAGGCCAAAGATCTGCTCATGAGGAGGGGTGAACCTCATGCACCTGTTTCCCTGAAATACTCTAATTCTCTAGGGTAATTTTAATAAAATCAAGTGATACGGGTCCTCACTCTCACTCCACCCTTCCCCTCGAACCATGGAAATAACTGGCTTGATTCTCTACCATGCTTCAATTATCCAAATCTGGAAGAGTCCTGCCCAGCTGCCAAAATATAAAAAAGTACGGCACTAGGCGGTAAACTGCTTGGGGGGAGAGAGAAAAAGGGGGACAGAAGCAGCCTGCCAAGCCTTCAAGTGGCTCTGATCAGAAGGATATGCTAAGCCCTCCCCCACCCAGGCAGCCAAGCCCCCTCAGGCCGAAGGTCTCCCTAATTCCCACCATCTCCAGAGGAAATGGAGAGGCAGCAGGACATTTTGTTTCCCAGAAAAACCTCAGGTCAAATTTCAAGGACAAAAGTTAGCATTTGATCTAGGAAAGAAAACTCTGCCAAAGAGTATCAACTGGGAGGAGGGAGGATTCTGGTGTGGTCACTCCAGGAGTCTGGGGATGGGGGCAAGAATTAGAACTCTGAATCCCCACCCCAACCCAGCCACCACCACCACCACCACCACCACCACCACCACCACCACCAGGATCTATCTGGCAGGATATGAGGATCTCCACTTCACGACCCAGAAGTAATTCAGACAACCTCCATTTCCCCTCTGTCCAAAAATGAGAGGGAGAAGGCCCTGGTACTAGTTTATGGGGCCCATCCACCATGCCCTCCCCAAACACTCACACCAGATTTGGTCTGAGCGGAAGAGGGTGGTGCTGTGAGGGGCTTTGAAGCCCAGAGATGTGGCCCGAACCGCTAGGAGAGGAACCGGTAGCCGGCTGGTGTTGCCATGGCAACTTCCTCCCTGCGCTGGAAGCATCCATCCTATGGGCAAATCAGAGCTGGCTGCTCCAGCTTCTCCGCCCTTCTCCTGGATGGGCGGGGGAGAACTGGATGCCCAAACCACTTGGGCAGGCTCAGAAACACCATCCTCAATTCCAGACCCTAATGTAACAATTTCCTATGGCATGTGGTGGAAATGGGATGCACCTCTATTCTCCAGCTATGCCCCAAGGCCGAGGGGTAGGGGGCAGAACTGTAGATGTACAAATGAACTAACTGGTCAGAGAGAGCAAGGAAATGGATAGCCAGAATGCTTTTCACCCTCTTGCTTGGCATTAAAGTCTCCCAAATCCTCATCTTTACACAAGTTCAAAGAAGGAGCATCCAACTCTACTTTAATACTTACAACAATGCAATAAAATTAGCCTAGTAAAATTACAAAAGCTAACATTTTAAGAATCAGGTTTTTTCCCTGCTCAAATCCACAGATCCTTTATAGCCATGCTCAGAAACAACTCTCACTCAGTAATAAGATAGATTAAAGCTATCATGTATTGAGACCCACCTCGTACCAGTACTGTACTAAGCCCTTCTCACAGCAAGTAGCATAATCAAAAGCACAGATGCTCAAGTCAAATTGTCCAAGTTCAAATCTAACTCCCTCACTTTCTAACTGAGTGACCTTGAGTAAATGACTAAGTTTGTGCCTCAGTTTTCGCATCTGAGATGAGATGAACATCTGGGGATGTTAATAGGAAATTAATTTTATAGAGGTCACCCAGACCTAGTGGCACAAGCCCATAATCCCAGAGTTTAAGACAGGAGGATCTCCGTGAGTCTGAGGCCAGCCTGGGCCTCAAACAAGTTCAAGACCAGCCTGAACTATATAGTCAGACTCTGTCTCAAAAAAAATTTTTTAATAGAGGTATTATGAGGAAAGAATCAAGACAATATATTTGAAGTGTCTGGAAAGACATCTAGCCCAACATAACACTGACACTATGGGGTCCATGTTATTATATTTTTCTTCATACAAATAAGAAAACTGGGATCATATGTCTTATTCCTCCCTCTAGGCCTCCCCAGTTACAAACCCAGGTGCCAACAAGGTTAACCAACAAAGATACAAGCAAAAAATGTCCACAAGCGCCCAGCTCTCTAAAGTGCCGGTATCCTTGGGCAAAGGGGCAAAGCAACATCATAAAAAATGCATTCAGAATCCCCGGTACCCCCCCCCCCAAATGCATTCAGAGTGCACAACGGAAGCTTCCTTTTGACAGGAAGTCAAGGAACCTGCAGTGACTAACCTCCTCGGCCAAGAGTGGCTAGAAAGGGGTGGGAAGAACAGACAGCTTCTTTTGCCCGCTCCGGTCTCCAAGGCTCCCAAATCGAAAGCAGGAATTTATCTGCCCTATTTAAGGCTAATGGAAAAAAGAAGTCTCCTCCTCACACTATTTCTCAAGAAAGTAGCTGGAAAGTGGCACGTGAGCCCTGAAGATGCTCTGCTTCGATCTGGTGGATGGAAAAGATGCATTTGACATGGGTTGGAAGCAGCAACAAAGGGGAGGCTCTCACATGAACCTGAGGCCTGTCAGAGAGACACTTCTGAGTAAGAGCCATCAGGGACAGATTGGCAGCAAGAGGGCCAGCAGACTGGGGGAGAAGCAAGTGAAGCCAAGCCTGCACTGACAATTCCTACCGAAGGAGTCTCCATCCAGTAGCCCAGGGACTACTGTTCTCCAACTGCTTTTAGCAATTAGTTCAGTGCAGTAATGTTCAAAAGGAGTAAATCCAAAGGGCTGCTTTTAGGAGAAAATTAATGACTTTGAGAAGACAAATTAAGCACCAAGACAAGGTTCCCTACTTCCGACTTTCACCAGACACTCATTCTTCCAGAAATGAAAGTTGACTTTCTCCCTTCCCCTCCCAAACTCAAGGCAGCCCTCGAGACAGGCAGATAGCAGGCTCAAGATATCCAAACCCATCTCTCAGCTTGGCAGCCCCTCCCCTAGGCCTCCTCACCTGGGAACCATTTCCCACACGGTGAGGTCTGGCTTTTTACAACAGCCTCTTTCAGAAACAGGGCTACCAGCTTTCTGGAAAAAACCGGAAACCAGATTTGAGTCTCAGCTCTGTGCTTGCTATACTGGATGACCTTGGGTTATATGCAGACAGATATATGCACACATCGCACATCAAGACTTCTGTCTCACACACACAGAGTCACACGTACACAAATACACATGCACACTTTCATCTATCTGGAGGGCTAGAAGGGGCTGAAAGATGATTTTTAGGTCTCTTCCAAGTGAAGCACTTAAGAATCTGAAGAAACAAACCCACTGGGGAAAAAAAACATGAGGTGGACCTTTAAAAATATCACTAATATTACATGAAGTTATCTGTTGACTTAAGTGAATCCTGGAGCAAGTTGCCTGCAGCCTGCAATAATCACCAAGGTGTCTAATCCATGACATGGAACATGACTTTGAGAAAAACAAAATCATACCTGCCTCTCACGCTCCTGCTCAGCCTGGCTCCTGAGACCCAAGTGGCCTGCTGAACTTAAGGAGAGTGCCTAGCCCTGACAGGAGGGCTGGGAGCCAGCTCACCTGGGCTGCAAGGCCTTCCTGCCAGGCTCCCCCTCTGCAGCTGCTCCCTTCCCCAGACCCCCAAGCTAGCCTGACTTCCTTTTCCCAATTTTGCTTCCGCAGAAGCCACTGCATTAGGGAGTCCCCATTTCCTCCTCAAGGACCTTGCCTTTTCCAGAACACAACCTCCCTCGGCTACATCAGGGGGAAGTTAAGCCTCTGAGCCTGTTATCTGTTCTGTAAAATGTGATTTCATAAAATGGCTCTGCAGTTACCCAGTCCCAGCTCCAGGTCAACAGCAAGAGTGGTTTATCAGGGGTCTGCCTCACCTACCCTCATCCACTCAAAAGCCCAGATTCTGGAGAATTTTCTCTTCTTTCTCCTGCAGCACCTGCCACCGAATCCCATGACAGAACCTAGGTAGCAGTGTGGACCAGATGAAGGTCCCAGCAGGCAGAGAGTCAAAACCTCCACCCATGAACTCCCTAGAACTGCAGGCTAAATTTCCTGAATGGTCCATATGTGCATTTTTTGGAGAGATAGTCCATGTTTTCATCAGTCTTGCAAGTGTCCATGAAATCTTGTTCCTCCTCACCACAGACATTTGTCTTTCTGTCCCCTCACTGAATACAAATACTGGACGATTTTCAGCTCGCAAAACACTTTTAACTGCACTCTCAGAGAGCCCTAAGTGTAAGGCACCAGGGTCCCCACTTCACAGATAAGGAAGCTGAGGCTGAGGGGTGGCATAACTTGCCCAAGGTTGCAATTTATAAGGACGGGAGACTGGAGCCTGGTCCTGACTCCCAATCTGCACTCTTTAGGGAACTCTCGCCCAAGCCTTCCACCTACCCCACCTGTTGTTGAATTCTCTTTCTCACCCCCGAACCAAATCCAGAGCTCCAAAGGTCCCTCTGCCTAGTCCCAGGGCCCCAAAGCACAGGTTCTCCTGCACCTCCCCACCCCTCTTGCTAACGTGGCGCACAAGCCTGGGAGCAGGAGGTTCAGACGCAGGATGGAGGCCGGGTTCAGCCCCCACAGAGGCCACTCCAGGGACAGGAGTCACCTGGGGACAGGGGCACAGGGCACAAGTGCAGAGTTGGAGCCGCCTTACACCTCCCTCCAGGAATTGCCGGCAAAAAGCGGAAAGGCCGTAACCCATCCGGTTCTCCGCGATCAGCCCCAGTCTGGTAAGAACCTGGAGTCCGGAGCCCCAGCTGGTGGGGAAAGAGTCGGAGATACAAACCAGGGCGGGCAAGGCCTTGAACGCCGGGTGGGGGTCTTGGACACGGAGCCTCTGGGTGCAGCCAAGACAAAGATGGAGAGGTAAGATCTGTGCGCCAGCTCCAGTAGCCGGGCGGCGCGCTGGAGCCCCAGCGGTGAGGTAGCCAGTGTCCCCGGGCTTAAAGAGTGGGCACCTACTGTACTGAACACTCGTGGACAGTGGCAGGTAGGACACAGGAACAAAACAAGTGGGGAATATCCAGTAGCGCCAGTGAGAAGGGACAGTTGGTTCCAGGCGACCCAGGGGCCCACCTGGGGGAAAGGGGTAAATGCAGATGATCTAGGGGTCCCTGGGGGTAAGGATCAAAGAGATCACATCCCAGAGCCCCTGAGGTCCCTTGGGAAAGGGGGGAGAGCCCGGGGCGCCTCCCCGAGTGAGGCTGGGGATGGAGGACAGATACTGGTCCGCTTTAAAAACGCATGGGGTCCGGGAAGGGGCCTCCAGCTCTCGGTGCCAGGACGACACCCAAGGTCGGGGTCGGGCTGCGCGCTTACCCGCGTCCTCGTCGTCGAAGGAGTTCATGCACGGGAAGTAGATGGCGAGCGCCTCGAACGAGGCGGACAGGCTGAGGCGGCTCTGCGAGCGCTCCATGCCCGCTCCGGCGCCCGGAGCCTCGGCCGCGGCGGCGGCGGGCGGCTTGGGCAGCTTGGCCGCCCCATTCTTGACGCGGAGTACGGCGCGCGGCGTGGTGGCGGCAGCCCGGGGCCGGGCCGGGGCTCCGCGGCGGGGCTGACG
>NW_004624790.1:9627425-9658614 GCF_000247695.1 Heterocephalus glaber | reverse complement strand
CCAGCGGGACGTGGGAGCCGGGAGGGTGCGGGCTGCGCCCCCTCTCGCCGCCCCCAGCCCCGGCAGGTGTGAGCGCCGGCAGTGAGGCGCGCGGCCGAGCAGTTTGCGCGCATTCCCGGACCCCAGCCCCTGCCCGCCCCAACCCCCACTCCAGTCCTCAGACTCCCCAGATGCAGACGTCCAGTCACCGACCCAGACAGGCCTCGCCCAGAGAAACAGACGCACTCTGAAGAGACCGCTCAGAAAGACCCGGACGGCATCTCTGGCCCTCGGGCTCCTTCGCAGAGACCCTCGGAGTCACACGCACACCCACAGGGATACACTCACTCCGCAAGAGGCACTGCCGACGCCTTCAGACCAACGCGACGATACTTGGACAGACACACCCGATTCATCCACAGACACTTGGACAAACAAAACAACCGACACGCACAGGCAGATGCGCCAATGGACACGCTCGGACTGGTACACAGGAACCTGCAGACACCGGCAAGACACCTTTGGCACTCGGCCTCCCATGCAGGGGAGACCCTTGGGCCCCTCAGAACCCCCATAAGCTCAGACTGACTCCCACGCACCCTGGATTTCATACATACAGACATGCTTGGGGGAGCACTCAGCCTTGACCCTCAGACACTCCCTGCCCCTCCCCCTTTGACCACCTCACACCGAGAGTCACTCAGTCACCCTCAGACACGTCAGTGGGTGCACACACTCACACCAGGACATAGCCATACAGACTCAGTCACCCCTGTGACAGATATATCCTGATGCACAGACACCCTCCACGGGCAGGACGCTGAGACACACTCAGCAGGCTCACACTCACACACACTCTCCCACGCATACGCCCTCGGCAACCACAGTCCTCAGATGCACATCCATGGGTGCAGACACTCTGAGCCCCAGGATAGACAGCAGGATGGGAAACCCACACCACACTTCCTGGCCTAACCCAGGACTAGCGGCTCCCTACCCCCTCAACCGGGACTCGCAGGGCTCCAGCTTCCCAGCAGCTCCCACCTCTTTT
The DNA here is from genome assembly GCF_000247695.1 of Heterocephalus glaber. The sequence goes on along the minus strand of NW_004624790.1, from coordinate 9,657,584 downwards.
TATGAAGCAGCCTGCTGAGACAGACCAGGGTTTCAATCCCAACAATGGCACTATGTTCTCAAGTGTTGTAGGGCAAAACCCCTTTGATTCACTGATCTATTTCCTCATCCAGACCAGGAGGACAAGAACCCTTCATTTTGAACGGTTGTGAGGATTAGGATAACACGGACATTCATTTTCTTTTGCTACATAATCAACTAAGCAGCTTAAAAACAACAACCATTTTTTAGTGGACAATTCTGTAAGTCAGAAGTCTGGGCAACCTAAGCTGCATTCTCTGCTTAGGGCCTCACAGGGAACTGGCCAGAATGGGCTCTTCTGTGCAGGCATGGGAGAGGAATCTGCTTCCAAGATCATTCAGGTTGTTGGCAGGATTCAGTTCCTTAGGGTTGTAGGACTGAGGTCCTGTTCCCTTGCTGGATGTCAGCCAGGAGACCATTTCAGCTCCTAGAAGTGGTTCTCCGGCCCTTTCACATGGCCCCATCCATCTTAATCCCACTATCAGGATGTGGAACCCTGCTCATCCTTTGACTCTAACTCCCCTCTGCTTACTAACCTGAGAACATGCTTTGCTTGTAAAGGCTGTGTGCTTAGGTTGGCTCTACCTGTATAATATCCTCTGACATGCACTCTAGTCACAGTAGTGATATCTTTCCACATGTTCTCCAATGGGAGGGGATTAGGCAAGGGTAGGAATCGCTAGATCACTCTTACAGTTCTGCTACCACATATGGAAAACACAAGGGAGGTGCTCCTGTGACCTCTTCCCTTCCCAGGAGCCAGACCTGGGTCTTGAGAGCAGCAAGGCACGATGGTTAAGAGTGTTCTCCACACAGCCGTTCCCATCTTGGTAAATGGCAGCTCCATTTTTTCCCAGTTATTTAGACCACAAATCTTGGAGTTATCCTTGATTTTTATCTTTCTCTTACACACCCCATTCAATCTGTGAGCAATTCTATGACCAAAAAGTATCTAGAAACTGACCACTTCTCTGCTCAGAACCTTTCCATGGCTCCCATCTCATTGAATCAAGATGCAAGTTCTACAAGAGCCTTACATCCTTGGCTCTGCAGCTTCTCCTTCCACATCCCTTTGGTTCATTCAGCTCGAGACCCACTGGACTTGCTGCTCCTTTTGCCTGAGACACTTTGCCTTCCAGAATGCCACAGAGCTCACTCTCCTGGATCTAAGCTCAAATTTCACTTTCCCAGTAAAGTCTTTCCTCACTGCCCTTCTGCCCTTTGTAGAGTCACAAAAAACCCCTCCCAGAAGCACCAAACCCTCCATATCCTGCTTTAGTTTTCTATATAGCCCTTATGACCATCTGACACATCTTATATCTCGTGTGTGTGTGTGTGTGTGTGTGTGTGTGTGTGTGTACATTTTTTCTTCTTTATTTGCTTACTGTCTTCTCCTCATCCCTTGAGCCTAGAAGAGTCCCTGGCAAAAGTTTGGCACTCAGTAACTAGTTGTTGGTTAGATGAATAAACTCATCCCAGCTTGTAAAGAAAATGTCCTTAGCACCTCTCTCCCCACTTATAGAAGAGCCGAGTCTTCCAGAGGGGGATTGAGTCACTCCAGGTCACAAGGAGTGAGGAATGGGATTGAAGCCTGGGGTAGCCTACTTCCAGCTCTCTGCCCTCTCCACCGCTCTGTGTGGCTTCTTAAGATGAGGGAAGAAGGAGAGTGGCCCATGGGAAGAGGGGCAAGGGCAACAGAGAGATGAAGACTGGCCTGGAAGCAGGGAAGGAATCTCAGGGTCCCAAGAGGAATGTGGGAGAGACCAGCAGCGAGTCCCAGGAAGCAGGCCTCAGAGTTGAGAGCAAGCTGTGTGTGGTGGTTAAATATGCAGACCCTGAGCCAGTCTGAGGAGGTTCAAATTCTAGCTTTGCCCCTTGTAGCTATAGTGGTCTTAAAACATGATGTACCTTCTTTGTCCTTCTATTGAGAGGTGGGATCTGTGTCTCCCCCCTTAAATCTGGGTTAGGCTTAATGACTGACTTCTAACTGCTAGAATGCAGAGGATGTGACACACATAACATCTGAAGCTGGGTCAGAAATGTCCTGCAGGCCCGGGGATTTAGCTCAGTGGTTCTGCAGTCTGCCTCGAAAACGCAAGGTCCCGAGTTCGATCCCCAGTACAAAAAAAAAAAAAAAAGGACAAGCCAGCCTCTGTGTGGGAGAGGCCACAAGGAGGCCCTCACTTCAGCTGCTGGGTGCATGAGTGAGTGCCATCCTGGGTGTCCACCCCAGCCACATCTGGACATAGCCCCTGCTGATAGCTGCTAGCAGCTGCAAGAGAGACACCCAGTGAGAACTGCCTAGCTGAGTCCTTCCCAAACCCCTGGCCACAGAGTAAATGGCTGCTATGTTACATTCCTCCATTTGGGAACTGTAGTTTGTGCTGCACTGAAATAGTGAAAAAGTAAATTAACTCCTCTGGGCCTCAGTTTCTTCAGTTGTAAAGCAGGAACAATGCCTCAGTGTGGCCATCACCATCAAATGAGTCCATACATGTGGAGCTCCTAGAACAGAGCCCAAACTCCGTAAGGCTGTGCAAATGTGAGTGATTACTTCTAAAGGACTGGACAGCTGACACTGTCAGAGCCACACATATGGATCTGGAAGGAATCTGAAATACCACCCAACACTCTCATCTGGGAGAAAGGGGAACCAAGGCTCAGAAAGTATAAGGGACTCTCTCAAGCCACACAGCACATTGGGGCAATGCCACTGGCAGGACAAAGGCCTCCTGACCTGGGCCTGTGTTCTTCTTACTGTGTTCCAGGTCACCTGCTCACCTGGGAAGAGAGACAGGGGGTCCCTGATGGGACTTCCGTTGAAACTGGCAGCCAGAAAATGCCAAGTCTGCCTTTGGCCAACAATCCCCACAATGTGATTTCTCCTTTCTTAGTGAGCCCATGCCCAAAATTCTGCCAATAGGACTAGGCCTGTAAGCGTAAATCTTAGAACCTCTATAATGTATAGTCCCCTCATAGGAAATTTAAATGGCCAGCCTTTGGTGCCTGAGTACGGATAATGTGTTCTAAGAACATTTGACAGAGAGGAGGTGGAGCTTGAGATTGTGCATGGGGAGCATAGTGGAAATGGATCCAGGAAAAGGAGAAGATGGGAAACCATTGACCAAGGCCAAGGGCCAGGCAGGTGGAGCAGAGCTGAAGTATTACCTGTCAAGTTTAAGTGCCTGTCTTTATTTTGGGTAAGTTTCCTCAGGATTCACATTAAAAAATGAGGATGACTGTCTGGCAAGTGCAAGGTCCTGAGTTCGATCCCCGGTACTGCAAATAAAAAAAAGGATGATTAACACTTACTTTACAGAGTCATACTGAAGATGAGATACATGATATCCATTGAACCAAAGTTCCAAGTGCCCACTATTTGCCAGTCTGTACCCAGTTCTTAGAATACAGAGATGAATAAGGCAAACATGGTCTCTGTCTTCCTGGGGTTTATAGTTTAGCAACATTAAACAAATAATTATGCCAATAATTATTTAATGACAGTATTATCTAATCATTTCATTATAGTAATTTTAATCACAACCATGATAAATGCCACAAAAATGTACAGTGTATCTCTGTACTTTATAGTGCAAGTGTGTGCAGGTGTATGCTCCTGCCGGGGGGGGGGACTCTAACCAGCCCCACGGTACCAAGGAGGGACTCCTTAGGGAAGTGGTGTTTAAACCACTTAAAATCTATGTGCCTGGCACTGTTCTTGGCCCTGAGGACATATCAGTAAATAAAATGAATTCACTTCCCTCATATTTGCATTTTAAAAATAATCTTGAGGCTGCTGTAAGGGGGAAGGAGTCAATTTAGAGGGTTACCTTCCCCTCTTCTCTTCAGATAAGTCCTAATTGAACCAAAAAGCCATGATTGTAGAAGATGGCCAAGAAAGAATGCCCCAGAGGAGGAAAGGTGATGTGGAAGAGGTTGGGGGACTGTGGATTCTGCATTCAGACAGGAGGCTGTGGTCAAGACTTGGGTAGGAGGCAACAAAGGCCCAGGCTGTGGGGAAGGCTGTGACGGAGGACACTTCAGAGATCACTTGAGCAGGGTTAGGTGACCAGATGAGGGACAAAGATGCTGCCAGGCTTCTGAGTGTCCAGAGAAAACAGTATGTGTGGATGGAACTCCTCTCTTTACTGCTTCTCCTCTAGGGTATGCCCTGAGGGAACTAGCCCTTGCAGTTTGCTCAAGTGGCAAGAGCCAGAGAGTGCCTTTCCCTGAGAAAGTGAGAAGGGGTTGGAATACAGCTACACCTGAGGGGGTCCATTTTGCAGCTAGGTTTTCATGACAAAGACTAATTCAGCTACATAAAGACTGATCTTGTCTATGTTCTGCTTGCTGTGTGTGTGTGTGTGTGTGTGTGTGTGCACATCTCTGAATAAATGGGCATTTCTGACTATCTGTGTTATCATCTGTGTGGCAATGACCTTCTCTGAGAGCATGTCCTTGCAAGGCTTGTGTCCTTGTATTGTGTTCGGTCTGGATTTGAATGCAACATACCTCACGCTCTTTGTATGTACTGGTGTGTGTGTGTGTGTGTGTGTGTGTGAGAGAGAGAGAGAGAGAAAGAAAGGAGACTAAGACAGAAACAGAGGCAGAGGCAGAGGCAGAGACACAAGAGAGAGTCTGTGTGCACACAGGCCGTGTCCTGGTCTTCAGGTGGCTCTGCATCTGCTTGAGTGTGCATGTGCTTGTGTCTTCTACTGATGTCACGTCCCCTTCTCTGTATCTGCCTTGTCTCTGACTGTGCCATTGTCTGTGTAGGTGTAACTGGATTGTGTTGACTGTATTTGCATATAGTGCAAGCTTTCTGTTCTTGTCTGCTTATGTGTGTGTCTGCCTCTCTTTGCATCCTGGTCGATGTGAGTGCATCCTTGATGTGTGTGATTGCTGCTGCGTGTAACCTTGTCCATGAAGACCAGAGCTTGAGAGGGGACTCATTTTTTAAAATTAATCTCTGCCTTCAAATGGCGAATACATAACTTTATTCTTTTTTTCTTTTAAATTTTTTATTAGTATGACTTTGCCTTACACAATGATTACATAATCATTATGGGGTGTTGGGACATATATATATAATGGTTCTAAATGGTTCTAATGGGTTTTTTTCATCCCCTTTGCCACTCTTCCCTCCATCTCTTTTTTTTTTTTTTTGATACTGGGGATCGAACTCGGGTCTTTGCGTTTGCACAGCAGGCAGCAAAACCACTGAGCTAAATCCCCAGCCCATTCCCTCCATCTCTTGATCCCCTTTTCATTTGAAAAATACTTCCCTATGTCCTATATTTATATTTTATTTTGCTCTTCCTTAATACTTTGGGTTTCTCATATAAGAGAAACTATAAAATATTTAAGCTTATATGATTTATTTCACTTGACATTATGGTCTCAAGGTGCATCCATTTCCCTACCGATGACTCAAGTTTATCTTTCTTTATGGCAGAGTAGTACTCTATTATGTATAAATAGCATATTTTCTTTATCCATTCATCTGTTGATGGGCATATAGGCTGTTTCCAAGATTTAGTTATTATGAACTGTGCTGCTATAAATATGGGTATGCATGTATCACTTGATCTGCTAGAAGACAAAATAGGTAAAACTCAGAAGAGATAGGGATGGACAAGGGACTTTCTGAACAGAACTCCAATGGCACAAGAAATAGTATCAATAATCAACAAATGGAATCATATTAAGTTAAAATCTTCTGCACTGCATCCATCCATCCATCCATCCACCCACCCACTCATCCATCTTGATGGCACTGACATTTAATTGCTCTGTAGTTATCTCTCCTAGGCAAGTTACTAAATCTCCTAGTGTCCTAGTTTTCCTATCTATAAGACAGAGATGATAAAGGGCCTACCTGATAGGGATGGGGCATGGTGTAGGGATGTGAATTACAAAATACATATAAAACATTTCACGTACTGCATAACATATAGTAAGTGTTCACTATATTAACTTACTATCACAACACTGGGGTTAGCAGCAAATTCTCAAACATCACTAAAACTCATCACTGAGGGAGAAGCTGGGGAAATTATTAAGTGCCCCTGCCACTTCCTTTCAGAGTGACCTTGGATAAAGCGTATGTACTTTCTGGACCCCCAGAACCCTATCCTACCTCCTCATGAAGATTCTGGATACACCTGTGCTTCAAAAACTGCAAAGAGCTGTACACTGCTGTGTAGCAGGCCAGGGGCCATGCCAAAGCCTCAGAAAGGCAAGGGCCTGGCTGTGTCATTTAGAGGGTCAGGCAGAGTGGGAACAAAGCCAGAGTGATTACCACTGCAGGACTCAGGCCCTGCCTCCTTCCTGTCATTTCCAATCTCAGTTTCCTTCTGGGGAAGCACCCAATGGGAAGCCAAGGCAGGGACACACCTTCTTCACTTCTCCAAAGGTGGCACCTCACTACTGTTTGGCGAGGGGCCTTGTGGCTAATGCAAAAGGGGAAAGAAAAAGAATTCAATAGGAGGTATGATTTCTGACTGATAAGGCACACTTTGGAGAAGAGACAAAGACAGAGAAAGAGAAAAGAGGAGAAATTGGGTAAAAGAGGCAGAGACACACTGTTGGTGGGAAAATATATTATTTGATAAAAACTTTGGAGATTAATTTTTTAGTATCTATCAAAATATTTAAATCGACAAACCATTTAATTCCTCAGTTCACCATTTAATACAATAGTTTCACTTCCAAGAATGTGTTCTACATTATACAGATATATTTGCATATATGCACAAATGTAGTACATACAAGAATGTTTATGTAACATTGTTTGTAATAGCAAGAGATTGTAAACAGGCTAAGTGCCCATTAAATAGACTACAGTACATCTATACAAGGAAAATCTATAATCATTAGAAAGATCAAAGTAGATCTAAATGAACTGATACCCTAGATTCATAATTAAATTAAAAAGTAATGTTGAACAGTATGTATAAAATGATCCCATCTGTGTTCCAAAAAAGATATAAATGTACTTATGAAAATACATATCATTTTATTAGTGTGTGCTTGCAATACATAACATTTACATTCATTTGGGGAAATTGGTACATGCATATAGCATATCTTGATCATTTTCAATCATTTTCAAGCTGGTGGGGAAATTATATTGGGACTAAATGAAGAGACCTGTCTAGGCCATAGGCTGTGTAGGATGAAGGCCTGGCTGCCCAGAGAAGTAGAAGTATGAAGAACACTGCAGAGACTGAGGAAGTGAAACTGGGCGAATGAATAGGGAGGGGCAACCTTTGAGTCTGAGATTTCAGTTCCCAGTTCTGTTTCTTCCTGAGGTCACCAGAAACTTAGAGACTGGGTTGCCTGCCCTAATGCATCTTCCTGCCCTTGCTGTTTTTATTCACCCTCTGCTACACAATTTATTTCTCAGGCTAGTGTTTGGATGATGCACATGACTCGATTTTGACCAATGCTATGTGAGTGAAGTTTATAGAGACAAGGATCACTTGGAAAGGTTCTCTCACTGTTAACACAGAGGGAAGCATTTCCTTTCCCACTGCAGTGAGTAGGGAAGCTAAATGACCCAGCCGGAGCACTGGATAGCAGGGCAGGAAAAGAAAGAACCCAAATCCTAGTAATGTCATTGAGCCACTGAATTAAGCAATTGTGGTGCTGTCCTACTTAACGGCTTAGTGTGATTGTTGGCATATGTGTTTCATTATTGTTTAATGCCTTTTGCTTTGGGCTTTTTCACTTTATTTATTTATTTAGGTCATTAAATTATCCTAAAGGAAATATCCATCTATTTCCTGCCAATGACCTCTTTGACACTTCCTTGCCATCCCTTCAATAAATCTAATCCCCCTACTGACTGGGGTTGGAGGTATTGAAGCTAGGGCCTTGCACACAGTAGGCAAGTGTTCTACCACTAAACTACATTCTCACACCTTTAAAAAAATTTTTTATTCTGAGACAGAGTCTGAATTGCTCAGGTGAATCTTGAACTTTTGATCCTTCTTCCTCTGACTCCCAAGTACCTGGATCACAAGTATGTACCACTGCATCTGGCTATGATTTTGCTTCTTGAAACCAAGTAACTCCAGATTCAGTCAGAGCATTTCCAAGTTATCCCCCCATAGGGCTTTTTATCCTCTTCAGTACTGGGGTTTGTCCTATGATCTTACACTGAACCACATCTCCAGCCCACCCCACTCCCACTTTTTTGAGACAAAGTCTTGATAAATTGTCCAGGCTAGGCTCAAACTTCCAATCCTCTCACCTCAGCCTTCCAAAGTGCTGGGATTGGGCCGGGGGTTTAGCTCAGTGGTTCTGGCACCTGCCTCGTAAGTGGAAGGACCCAAGTTTGATCCCCTGTACCAAACAAACAAACAAACAAAACAAAACAAAACCAAAGTGCTGGGATTACCAAAGGTAGCTTTTCAAGGTAGTTTTTACTGCTTTTGTTTCAGGGAAGAAAGGGGCAGACAGGAGGCAGGAGCTGGTGCAGGCCCTGGATTGTGATTAAAACAGGTGCAAGGGGAGTGAGGTCATGGTAACAACTCCCCGCCTGTGCCTGTAGTGAGGGAATCACTTAGGGGTTCATGGGATAGGCCCCTCGGATAGCAAGTATTTATTGACCCCTCCTCAAAGCCAAGCACTGTAGTAGGTGCCAGAGACTGCAGAAAACAATGCTTAAACATTCAAAAATTTCTGCCATCAGGAAGCTAATGTCCTAGTGAGGAGAAACAGATGATGAAGAGAAACAAGTGAAAACTATAGTGATTTATTGATTGTTTTTGAGACAGGGTCTCACTATGTAGTTCAGGCTGGTCTTGAACTCACAGTGATCTTCCTGCCTCAACCTCCAGAGTGTTGGGATTACAGGTGTGTGCCACCATGCCCAGCAACTATAATATTTTAGATGCTATAAGCACTGTTGGAAAAATTATATAAAGCAGAGGAAGCGAATTGGGAGTATCTGGAAAAGTGTTTATAGTGTTACTCAGGATGGCTAGGGAAGACAGCATGAGAAGGTGACACTTATGTAAAGACTTGAAGAAAATGATGCATGCAGATATCTGAAGAATTTTAGAGGCAGAAGGACTGGCATGTGCAAAGGCCCTGAGACAGAAGCATGTCTAGTGTGTTGAGGAAATGGAAAAAAGCCAGTGCAGGAGGAGTGAATGAACAAAGGGGAGGTGATAACAGTGTGGTCAGGAAGATCATGATGGAGAGGAATGAGGAGATAATAGAGTAATAGAGTCCTTCTGCCTTCTTCAACTGTGCACTGTTCACATGTTGTAAGGGCTATTATTTTGTTACTATTCCAAGAATTAGCTTACATTTGTTTAGATACATTTGAAATGAAAATTTTATATCATTACATTAAATTAAGGACCAAAATCACTTGCTACAAACAGAAGATAACTGACTGAAGGAATACCATGAAACAGAAACAGTATTATAGAGTGATACTGTGGCCTGCAGAAGGTGCCAGTCTGACTGATAGTCTTAGAAAAGTGATGACATTCACCAAAGGGAGACTTTCTCCATGATTCTCTTTAGTGTTGGACAACCTAAACTCATTGTGTGTCCCACTAGGTAGCATGAACTACTGTCCTGGTTTTCCCAGGACTGAGGGGTTTCCCAGGATGTACTTTCAGGGATATGATGTGGACAGCCCTAGAGAAGCCAGGAGGAGCAGTGGTCCCACCCTACACAGTAGCCTAAGATCCTTTGGCTCCAGCTTGCCCTTCCCTGGGTCCCCTTGGATGGTGGGCTGACCCTTTTCCCCCCAAGTGTGGGAACCACCTGTGACTTGCTTCTAACCAAAAAGTTTGGCAAAAATGATGGGATGTCACTGCTATGATCAAATTCTGCGTAAGACACTGCTAACATACTCTCTTCAGTGCCTTCTCAGCTTGCATGCTTTAATGGAGCAAGTGTTGATTTGGGGGAAAACTAAAAATCATTTTTTATTACACCACCCAGAGACAACCACTTTTTCTCTCTTTTCTCTTTGACCATGTATCATATGAATGCATGTTCTTTTGCAATACTGAGGACTGAACCTAGGGCCTTTGCACGGAGGTATATCCCCAGCCCTTTTTATTTTTTTTGACACAAGTTCTGGCTAAGTTTCTCAGACTGGCCTCAAACTTGAAGTCCCCCTGCCTCAGCCTTGTAATTAGCTGCGAATATAGGCACGCACCACTGTGCCCAGCCTGTGATCATTTTTTGAACTGAAAATCATCAGTCATACTCCTTGTGATTTGGACTTTTTGTATCTTAATTTAGAGATGTTTTCCTAACCCGATATTATAAAGATATGCCTTTAAATTTGTGTAGTTTCTGAAATCACTTTTTTCCATACAGTTAGCCACTTTCTCCAACATCATTAAAATAACCCATTTCCCCTACTGATTTCTTTTCCCAATTGTATCACATACAAAATATCCACATATTGGTCTGTTACTGAATTTGTCTCTTCTATTCCATTGGTCTGTATGTTCTTGCATTAATGATAACACTTCAAAAAAGTTAAATGAGTTTATAATATGGCTCAAAATCTGGTGGAGTAATATTCCCCACTTTTGCTCCTATTTTTTTTTGCTCCTATTTTTCAGAATAAATGTTTTAGCTACTCGTGGATCCCTATTCTTCCATGCAAATTTTAGAATGAGCCTATCCAATCCCTCTGCCCCAAAACTCAGTGAGCATTACATGAATCAACACCATCACAGTCCTATTTCTTACCATCTACACAATTTATGTTTTCAATTATCCAGTTTTTATCTCATTTAATATATTTTTTCTGGCATGTGTAGTTAAATTAATCTCTAGATGATTCCTTTTTTTTTCTCTTCTTTTTTAAAAAATATAGTTTCCAATTTAACAGGTGGAAATGGCGTCTTCTTGCAGGACAGACACATTTTCAATACACTTCCTCTCTTAATCCTGCCTCCTGGATCACCTGTTTGGTAAGAGATGACCTCAATGATCTCAGAAATCCAGACTCTACAAGAATGAGGCAGAACCCAGAAGGCATTAGTCAAATGGACAGTTGCCTGGAGTGCCAATCTATAGCAGGTGTCAAAACATATTTGGGACACTAAGACAACATTAGAAATAAAATGAGGCACAGAAAATAATATTCATCTACTTGAATTTTTCTCTAGGTAATTACTATATGCACTTGAAGATAACACTGTTAAAAATTGTAGGGGAAGATGATGATAAACCACCTTCTAAAACAGGACTCTAGCTTCATTGACCAGATTATGCAAGTGCAGGGCTGAGCTGAATTGCTTTTAATAATTGATGGTAAGTGTTGTCTCAAGAAGTCTTCCTTCTCAGTTGCTCCTTCATGCATCATCCATCCTCTCTTCTAGATAGCTGTTGAATATTCATTTATTTAAAGGAAAAAGGAGATATTTATGTATTGGTTGATGTAGCTGATTTATTAGTTGCACTTATGTGTCTGAGACTTGCAAAGTACTGGAATAGTCAGGAACAGCAGATAGCACTGGCAAGAATGAAACAGAAGCCCAAGCCTAGAGTTAACTGAAAATCGGGTAGACTGGCAAGGTGGGGGCTTGGGAACAGGAGGCAAGGTCAAAGCCCGGTCACAGGACTTACGGCCCGGGCAGGATAGAACAAACTTCTTGAAGCACTGACCCATGTCTCAGTAGGAAACAATGACAGAAGACCTGACCAGGCAAAATTCCACATGAAGAAAAACAGCTAGGATGAAAAAAGAAAATGTTCAACCTTACCGGAAAGTAAAACAACAGGAAGAGAATTTTTTCCCCACCTGATTGGCAAGATTTCTTTTCCTTTCTTTCCTTTCCCTTTCCCCCGCCTCACTCTTCTCCTTCCTTCTTTCTTGCCTCCCTGCCTTTCTTCTTTCCCTGTCCCTCCCTCCTCCTCCTCTCTGCTCGCTCTCTTTCTTGCCGCTCACACTGAGGAAAGGGTGAGAGGGCACGTCCAAGCACAGCTGGTAGTTCTGTGAATCGGTACAGCTTTTCTGGAGGGCAATTTGGCAGAGGGTCTTGAAAAAACAAACAAAAAAACCTCTGAAGACAAGCACTCTTTTGATACAGCAATCCTACTTCTAGGAATTTTTCCTAAGGAAGTAATTAGAAGTGAACACAAAGATGAATAATAGCAGCTTAACATTTACTGGGTATTCACTCTGTACCAGTGATACGCTAGGCTCTTCACCCTCGACTCATTTTGCCCTTGTGGCAGCATACAAAGTGATGAGTTTTATCAGGTCCATCTCTAGGCAGGGAGACTGAAACAGGAGAGGTGCTCTAAGTTGCTAGATTTAAGACTGGGGATTTAGCTCAGTGGTTCCGGCGCCTGCCGTGCAAGCGCAAGGTCCTGAGTTCAATCAAGGTCCTGAGTTCAATCCCCAGCACCCCCTCCCCGAAAGTTGTTAGATTTAAGTAGCTTGTAAGTGACAGACTGGGACTCAACCTGGTCTCTTTAACTCTAAAACTCCAAATTCCATGTGTGGAACCAGCCTGTCATCTTGTCTTCGGGAAACAGTACATAAAAAAGACACTCAACACAGTGATGTTTAAAACAACAAAAAAAATTGTAAACAAAAGCTCTGAAGAAATAACAAAAATAAGAAATAAATATGTAAGAATTAAAGAATTAGTAAATAAATAATTCATGTAGAATCATAGGATAAAATGCACAGTCCTTAAAAATAAATTTTGAGGGACTGGGGGGGTGTAACTCAGAGACAGGCACTTGGCTAACATGTGTAAAGCCCTGGGTTCAATTCCCAGTAATGAAAAAATGGATTTGATAGAAAAATGACATGGAGAAATATTCATGATATATTAAGTGAAAAATGATGTAAAACAGTTATGTCTCATTATATTTTAAAATGCGTATATGGCATATTTTTCAAGTTCAAAAATAGGGCAGCCTAGTCTGTGATGATCTCAGTTGAGGAGAAGGGGATGTCAATCAGGAGGCCTGCTGGGTGCTTGAAATGTTTTGAACCTCAATCCATGTTATAGTCATGTAAGTGTGTACCTATGTATATAGGTGTAAAAATTAGTCTAGTTGCATAGTTAAAATATTTGCGCTTTATATAGGTTTATATAATTTATGTCTCACTAAAAGAAATGCAGAGATACATAGAAAAATCCTGGAAGAACAGAAAAATGTTAGCAGTGATTGTTGCTAAATACATAATTTTTAGTTTTTATACTATTCTTAATTTCCTTTTTTTAAATTTTTACAATGAGCCTGTATTGTCTTTGTAATTCAAAAAATTAATAATGCCAAGTCATGGGCTTAGGGAAACATGCACATGAGAGTCAGTTTAAAGTAATACATGCATACCCATGTTTATAGCAGCATAATTCATAATAACTAAATCTTGGAAGCAGCCTATAACCCCATCAGCAGGTGAGTGGGTAAAGAAAATGTGGTATTTATACACTGGAGTACTACTCTCCATAAAGAAGGATAAACTTGAGTCATTTGAAGAAGAATGGACACACCTTGAGACCGGAATGTTAAGTTAAATAAATCAGACACATGAGCTTAAATATTACGTGGTTTCTTATATGAGAAACCCAAAGAATAAATAAAGAGCAAAAACCAAAGCTAGATAATAGTAAGTAGGGAGATAGATCTTTTGCAAATGGGAGGGGATCAAGAGATAGAGGGAGGGGACATAAAAAGAATTAAGATGTGTTATGTGCACGTACCAGCTCCCATGGGAGTAATCGCTATGTACCATGAACATGTACTAATAAAAAATAAAAATTGAAAACAAGGTGCAGTCCTAGAACATGGAGGTGAACAGACCCTTTCAAAGTCTTCAGCGCTGGGTTTCCACCTGGGTCTGGTTTTGCAAGACAGGAGGCCACGTCCAGGGAGAGAGAGAAAGGAGCCTGAGAGCCCAGCCCCACCCCACAGGAGCTAAGTGGGAGGCTTTGAGGAGCCTGAGGTGAACTAGAAGCAACGCTCTTAGGACAGATCCTGGACTTTAAAAAACCCTGCTGGGCAAGTGGTGCCCAAACCGCTCTGGTCACAGTGATGACTCATTGTTCAGCTGAAAGTCCATGCTTTGCTGCTGACTGGTGGTGACATCGGGCCCCTAGGCAACGCCTGGCTGTCAGTCAGAAGCCCTTTCGGGCAGCGAGCTATCTTGGCCTCCTCTCCCTTTCAAGGGGACAGTTTCTGCCAGGTGAGTGAGCTGGGCTTGGCCCACCTGGACATTTTCTTTCTGCTTAGAGCCTGATTCCAGGGTAGTGGAGAAATTAGGAAGATATAAGGCAGGTTATTGTAGCTGCTTCCTGAGATCCCGGCTTCATCTTACCCATGACATTAAAATCTTGTCAACTAAGAAGTAGACTAAAATAGGTTTTAAATGCTTTGGTACATAAGATCACTGGTAAATGTTAACTATAGTTAAATATAAAATGAGGAAAAATAACTGAGAATTAGCAGTTTTTTCCCATCTACCTTACTAAGAAATACCAATTTTATTGAAACCATCAAATACACCTAGCTAAAAATAATCCCACATTTCCTAGCCTCAGTTGCAGCTAGGAGTAGCATATATAACAGTTGTGGCCAATGAAATATTAATAGGAGTTTATGAAAATCTATCTTTCTGTTATAGTCAGGTTCTCTTTCTTCCTGAAAGAAGCAAAGGCATGATAGTCAGAGCTCTAGCAGCTATTTTGCAATTATAAGAAAAGCCCCAGCAGAATTGTAGAGAACCAAAAACCTTGAGGCATCAAAGTAGAGACCATGACTGCCTAATTCTTCATTACTTGTTTATGTAAAGTAAAGAAGGTTTTCTACAACTCATGGCTAAAACCAATCTTAATTGATTCATCCAACAACGTAAAAATCATAATGTAACTCATACAAAATGGGAAGTCTGGGGAGAAGAGATGGGAAAAGGTATCAGAGCAGCAATGCTTCATTGCAGGTAGCCACTATCTAAAATTGAAATACGTGGTTAAAACAGTCCTGCCTGCAACCTGTCAATGTTTTCCAAGGGCTCTGTAAGGAGCTAATCTCTCTTTTGGTGGAGAAATAGCTATCTAAATTTCAAAAAGTCTTTCTTTGCTTTCACTTTTAAAATTTCATCAAATTTGAGTAAAATAAATAAAATGTCATTCCAAACTTAAGCAGAAAATTGTAAGATGAAACAATTTTTAGTAAAATTATTTCTGATTACCTATCTTAACATATGCAATGAAAGATGTTTATCTCATTTGAATTACAGTAATTTCAGGCCTGTTTTTGTTTTTCAAGTTTTAATTTTTAAGTGATTGTAGACTTACAGGAGAGTTGCAAAGCTAGGACTGAAATTTTTCACTTATCCTTCACCCAACTTTCTCTAATCTTAACATCTGACATAATCATGGTACATTTGTAAAAATTTTTAAATTAACTTGATTCTTGGTATAGTATTATTAACTATGCTACATATTTAATTCTGATCACTTGACTTTTGTACTTTATTCCGTGTACTTTCCCATATGGTTTAATTCTTTATCGTGAGCATGTGAAAAGAGTGAGTCTGGAAGTACTTCATAAGCTCAAGAACTCTACAAATGTGAGGGTTAAATTTTTTATTTGAAAGAGAATTGATATCCAGAGCTTGGCTGAAAAAGGAGGCAAAGATAAGTATAGTCTCAACATCAATGTTTAATTGTTCTGGAGACCAGCCAGGGTGGCAGAGAAAGATGGAGATGACTTTGAGATTTATGTGACTGTTAGCAGAGCAGAGAATTAGGGACATATAGATATTTTTAATGTAATGAATTTCCTTTTATCCTCTAGCCCTGGGTGAAAGTGGGGGTGACCATTCAGCCTAGTCTGGAATGGCAGAGCCATGGGGAGCTGGTTCTGCTGCACAAGTAGGGGAGTCATTGACTGAGCACCATCCGAGTCTTCCCAGTTCTGCTAGCTAAATGTGAAGATTATCTCCATTTTGTGGGGAAACTGAGACTCAGAGAAGGGAAGTGACCTGCTATTTGAGTTACCTATCAAGCATCTGTCAGGCCATGGACTGGGTAACAGGAAAGCCACTGTTTGAATCTAGATCTTAGTGACAGCAAATGTGCACTGTCTCTTCCACTTCCCAATGATGTGCTTCCCCAGAAGAGCTGTGAGCAGGTCATCCCAACCATGGTAAAGACGATGAGCTCTATCCAGTAGCTACCCTCTGTCCACAGGGTTTTCATGTTATTTGAAATCTCTCTGTCTCCTCATGGATCAGTCACCTGGAGTGAATCCCCAGGCCAGTGTCCCGCTACCATCTGGATGCCTTGAACAACGACCCTCTGCAATCCAAAGGGGTCAAGTCAGGGTAGCTGGGACAGCTTTCCCCAGCCTGTTCTTGGCAAGATGCTGGTTTTCAGGAAGAAACAAAGAAAAAGATAGAATGAGAGGAGGAAAAAGGGGGAAACTGTTTGGTTTTGAATTCCTTCTTGTAGTTATCCCCAAGGCCAGCTCCTATTTCTTGTCCCTCCTGGGAATGCATTTGAACCAAAGAAGTCTTTGTTACTGGTGTGAGTTCAAGTTTGATTTCTGTAACTTACAACCAATGTATTCCGGTGAACACTTTCTACCTAGCCTAGTTTCCACTTCTCCATAAATTTACCATAGCTGTAGTTTTTGCCTGTCTAGGTCCACAGATCTGCTACCCGAGTGGCCATGAGCACAGGCTCTGGAGTCAGAAAGAGCAGAGATTGAGTCCCAGTTTTTCTACTAACCAGCTATGTGATCCTGGACAAGGATTTTGTCTCCTTGAGCTTGTTCAATCTGCCAAATGGGAAGGGTAACAGTACAGCAAGCGGTGTTTAAAGAATCAGACAAGAATCACTTCTCGGCCTTTTGGCTAAGATCAAGTGAAGAATCAGACAAGATAATGCATGCAAAGTCCTTAGAATAGCACAAATTTAGCTTAGCAGTCAATATATGGGAACTATGATGATTATTATTCAACTCTTCTTGCCAACTGGCTACAATTTATTGATTTTCCAATTCCACAAGACATCTGCTCGCCTAAGCCCTTTTTAAAAATGATACCACGTAATTCACATGCTGTTGGCAGCCGACAGCTAAGTCTCCCCAGGAATAGAAGTTTATCTCAGCCATTAAGAGGTAGTCAAAGGATTAGAATTGTATGGCCTGTGCCTAGTAGTGTGCTGGTAAATATTTAACAACTAGATCTTCAAAACAGACTACAACTCTTTTTATTGTTCATTTGGTCCATTTCCATGGTGTAAATACTCCCACTGTGGCTAGTTCCAAGCTGTCCACGTGATGGCACTAGATGCAAAGTTGGGAAGAATGTGGCAATTGACACTCATAGCTAGAACCAGCCAACTCCAGTAACGCCCTGTGCAGGTAGAATTTCTCTAAATAAGGGAAAAGGGCAAGAAACCACTCAAACATGTCCCCTAGAGCAGTAATAAGAGTGGTTATAGTGTGTCTTACGTTGGGCTCTCCTAAAGTAAAATCTAAGGTGGGATTCTTATACAGCGATTTATTGAGAACTTCTTGGGTGACACTTGTTAGGAGGTGAGAGAAGCAGAATAGGACAGGAGAGAAAGTGAGGCAAACATAGAGGTTTAGCTGAATAGCACCTCAGTCCTGAATCCACAGAAGGGCAGATGGCATGAATGGGGACTGCCATAGAGTTTTCACTGCATAAGAGAGGGAACAGGGGACTTGTACACCCCATTTAGTCAGGGTGTCTCTTGCCTTTGGGGAGAAGAGGGTAACATCTCAGGCATTCACTAGCAAGGAAGTCTTGTTGGCTGAGGGGAATTCTTGGGCGAAGAGGTAGCTGTGACTTGGGAGCAACCAACTGTCACAGCGGCTGGGGGATAGGTAGACCAGCTTGGGAAAGAGCACATGAGTAGACACCAGTGTGATTTCCTCTCTGACAGTCACAATACCAATGATCATTTTTTATGGCAAAGTGACGGGGATGGAGACCCCAGGTGTGGTAAAGGTGGCTGTAGTGCTGCTGGCCATGAAAAGCTTGGTTACATGGACCAAGATGGTGGTGAAGGTAATTGGTGGCATAGTGGGGCTGGTGCTGATGAGGGTGACGATGACTATGGCAAAGGTGCTGGTTGTTGACAGAAACAAAGATCACAAGTATCCAAATCCCCATTTCTCCAAGGTTTGTCTCTTTCTTTTATGCTTTGTATTTCTACAAGAAGCCTGGAGATTGAAACAACTTAGAATTTGATCTCCTCAAGACTGGTGGATGAAAACATGACTGAGAGAGTTGAAATACATTCATTCCATCAGTGAAGTTTTGCTGTGCTTATTTTTTTAAAACAATGCACACTTTCCCCAGGGCTTTAATTCATTCTATTTGCCACTATACATCGTGGTTCACAGCAAAGCCGAGGGGTGTAGTGACCTCACATTTCTTAATGCATCAAACCTATGAGCAGAGTCAACATTGCTAACATTGGGTAAGGAAGTTCTGGAGATGGCTGAAGTGGCTCTGCCTTGCACTTGATGTGGAATTGCTGTTTCCAGGTACAGGGCCTTGCTTGTAAAATCAGAGCAGTAAAATACATCCTTTAATGATGGCTTTGACCTTGGCTATAAATGCAAAATGAGGGCAGGATGACTGTGTGTGGATAAGCAGGTCAATGGGCTGGTGGGTTTTGTTAGACTAAGGTGTCTTCCTGGGTCTTCTCCTCCTCCTCCCACCTCCCAGGATGAGGTAGTGAGTCAGGAGCATTGCTCACTGCCAGTCCAAGCACCTACATGTTACATTTTCAAGAAAATACCTACAAGGTATTCTGGGCCAAATGTAAAGTGTGTTAATTCACTCCTTCATTCAATCTGAGCATCAACAATGAGTCATACACTAGTCTAGGTGCTGGGGATATACAAATGGGGAAAAGTAGAGAATTACAAAAATCCTTGCCCTACCAGAGCTTGCATTCTAGCAGGTTTGAGCTGGCTCTTTCTCCTCACACCCACATGAGAAAACTGAGGCTGCATAAAGTTCATTGGCTTGATTAAGGACATAGTAAAGGCCAGAACCAAGATCTGAGGTCAGTCTGATCCCGAAATCTGTACCTTTGACCAGTTCTATATTTTCTGTCATGCACATTGTTTTGTTTTTACCACTCCACATCCTCATGCCATTCTTCTGGTACTAGAACCCTTGGTTGGTTCCAGAAAACCACACTCCCAGTACCATCTAGAATGATTGCCAGTCAAGGCCTCCTGCCCTTCTTCAACTGGGGAAGAGCTCATGACACAGGCAATGCCATTCTGTGCTCGCTTCTACTGCTCAGACCTCCTGAGACCTAGACTCCTTATGTGTCTAGGTCATTCTTTCAGCGTTGCCTAGGATTCTGTAAGCCATCTATATTCTTCAGCAAATGACTATTTTTGCAGTCATACAGAGTCCACTTCTGCTACATGCAACCAGATAAGTGACCTGCCACAGTCACTTTCCTCTCTAAGCCTCATTTTAGACCCCAAGCAAGTTTTTGTCATCTACTACCTAAAAGGTGTGGCTCCCACCTCATAGGAAGCCAAAGGAAGGAGATCTTGTCTATTTTTTGTTTTCCTTTGTTGGTACCGGGGATCGAATTCTGGTCCTTGCGCTTTCGCAGCAGGTGGCGAAACCACTGAGCTAAATCCCCGGCCCTGAGATCTTGTTTATTTAAGCCTGGCCTTTTCACCATCCCTGGCTTCTAGCCCCTTCTTCAGACCCTAACTCCCCAAGGGACGCTTCCCCATTCTGCCCTGAGCCTGAAGACCTGCAATGCTGCCCACTCAGCAAAAGCAGCGGCGAAGCCTGAGCTATATTTGAGTTTCCCCGAGAACACAGACGCAGCCTCCCGTGCTCGGGCTGCCTGGGGAGAGTGGTAATTAATGGCACTTTTGTTCAGAGCATTGGCAGGACAGGTGATAGCTCAGCAAGTTCAGAATCATAGCCACAGCCAATTTCTCCCCCACCCCAAGCCTATTTTTGGGTCACCATAGGTGCTTATTAATCCCACACGTCAGAGCTACAGGACATTTTTTTGGAGGGGGGCACCGGGGATCCAACTCAGGACCTTGCACTTGTGAGGCAGGCAGCAGAAGAGAGGACACTTTTCTTGAAGAATTTATCAATCAGGATTGCATTGAGTTGCGTGTAACAGAAATCTGGCCAAATAAAGCTTTATGTTCTTACTTTGGGGAGAAATCCAGAAGTGGGCAATCTCAAAGATAGAGACCCAAAGAAATCCTTAAGGACACAAGCTCCTTTCATTGTCCTGCTCTGGTAACCTCAACAGGGGGCTTTTGTTCTCATGGTCACAAGATGACTGCCTTTCTTCCAGAAATTTCACCTATATTCCAGGCAGGAATAAGAGCAAAACAAAGAGAAAAAAAGAATATGCCTGCTGAGCTTCCCTACACTTTCGTATAAAAGAACAAGATATTCCCAGAAAACCTCATCCAAAATTTCACTTCATATCATTGGTCAGAACTGGGTCAGAGGAACATTGCTAGCAGCAAGGGAGTATGGGAAAGTGTTTTGTTTTGTTTTTTACTGGCCCCATTGTCATGCAAAGAAAATTGGGATTCTATTACTAGGCAAGAAGGGGAGAATAGACATTGGTTTAACAACTAGTGATATCTATTACAGCAGGAAATATGGGGATGGGTCATCGTGGAAGGCCTCTTCCAAGCGGCTGAGTCAGACGTGCAAGAGATGGACCTATTTCCAGAGCCCCTGAGTGGAGATTCAGAGGGTTGGAGGATGGCTCAGCCTGTGCACAGCCTCTCCCGCATCCTGATAATGACCCACAGAGAAAATCAGAGCAGTCGAATACATCCTGTAGGGCCAAGGATTTAGCTCAGTCGTGCCATTGCCTGCCTCACAAGCGCAAGGTCCTGAGTTCAATCCCCAGTACCAATATATATATATATATCCAAAAAATACATATATCCTAAAAAAAATATATATATATGTATATATACATATATATCCTTTAATGATGGCTCTGACCTTGGGAATAAATGCAAGGGTAGGGGACAACACAAAGGAGCCAAGCACCCTGGATTTAAATCTTGGGCTCGTCCCTTAGCCTCTGGGGGCCTCTTAGCATTCTCATCTATAAATGGGTGTGATGCCTTGCATAGCGTTAGCGAGACCCAAGTAAGATTATCAGTATACATTGAACATCACAGATGTCCAACAAATGGTAGTTATTCGGGGTTTAATTTCTTCATTTTCTAAACAGTGAAAATGAGGCCCAGTGAGGGGAAGCAAGATGACCTGTCACACAGCCAAATACAGGCAGAGCTAGGACCTGGCTCCAGGCTTTCTGATTTCTACCCAGGCTATGTTATACCTTACTGTGGCCTCTCCTTGTTATAAAATATCAACTGTCACATGTGAAATCAAGTCTGAATGGTGGAAGGAAGTAATAGTTTAGGATTCTATTTTTTAAAACTGTGAGCAAGGTGCTTTCAGATGCTAAGCAGAAAAAGGAGAAGCAGCCTCTAGTGCTCCTTCTGCTGGGGATAATATCTACCGAGCACATTAAGCATGCATCTGACAGACTGCTGCAGGCTCGACCCAATGGCAATAGCTAACATTAATGAGCATCGCATTCCTTTCCTTTGGTTGCTGTAACAAAATACCTAGTGAATGAAACAACTCAAATGTATTCTCTTACAGTTCTAGAGGTCAGAAATCCTAAAGTCAACATGCCTGCAGGGCTGTGCACTCCTGAAGACTCTAGAGAATCCATTTTCTTGTCTTTTCCAGCTCTAGAGGCCTCCCACATTCCTTGGCTCATGGCTCCTTCCTTTCTCTTCAAAACCAGCATCATAGCATCTTCAGCTACTTCTTCCCACTCCCCCACTCTCTTGCACTTTCTATCAGGTGACAGTGGTATGACAAACCTATGAGGCAAATCCTATCATTTTTCTCATTTTCAGACAAGCTGAATCAGTTTCCTATTGCTACGTTAATAGATTACCCCAAACTCAGTGGCTTAATCGATATGGTTTACTATCTTAGTTCTGTTAGGAACAGGTTTTGTTGCTTACACAAGCTTTGATGGGCTGAAACTCAGGTGTTGGCAGGGGCTGCCTCAATTCTTTGGCAAGGATTATTTGCTTTTCATGGCTAGAGGACCCCTTCATCTACAATGCAGGCAAAACGGGTCAAGTCCTTCTCACATCACACCACTGAGACTTTCTTTGTGTGGCTGTATCTCCCTCTGCACCTCCTCTTGCATGCCCTCTGCCATGGTTAAGGCCCCAGGACCACCCTGGGTATACCTGAAGAACTCCAGGTAATCTACCATCCTCAAGTCCTCTGATCAGTGGTCTTATTTCCATCTGCACCCTTCATTCCCTTTCTCCACATACCCTAACATAGTCACAGGTTCTGGATTAGGACACTGACATTTTTGTGCCTACCGCATAAGCCAGAGGCCCAGGAAAACGAAGTGACTTGCCCAAAGTTCTACAGTGAGAAGACGGGAGAGACAGACTCGGAACGCAGGTATTCTGGCTCCAGCCCTGGGCTACCGCCATAGGCCTATCTCATTTCGCCCTTCAGCAGGCCTACAGCAAGGTAGGTATCGTACATATTCAGGCCATTTTATACTTGAGGACATTGTGATTCTTAGGGGTGATGTGGCTGACTGAAAAGATTCACAGGCAATGGGCCACTGAGGAGCAGATCAGCTGGGGCCAGATAAGAGATCTGCCCAAAAGAAAGAAACTGGCTGAACCCAGCATGAGAATGTCATCCTCAACCCAAGATTTCAGATATTTTTATTCAACTAACAGCTCTTCCCCAGATATCCCCCAGCACTAGGCCCACCTCTCACTTCCTTCAGGCCTCTTATCAAATATTTGCTACCAAGGGGCACACTGACTACTTTAGCTAAAACAGCAGCTCCCCTCCCCCTCTGTCCTCTTGTCTCACTTTAGTGCTTTTATCATTTGTCATAATTATATAATTTTTGTTTATTTTTGGATCCTGTGCCAGAATGAATGCTTTGTGAAAGCAAAGATTATGTCTGTTTCATACACTGAGATATTCCCAGGACATTTACATTTTGTAGATTTCGGAGCTCTTGATATTTTGTCTGAAAAAAATGGCTTTCTGATATGAAGTTTGGACAGCATGACTTCTACACTTTGCCAGTCATCAGAATTGTAAATGAAGTTTGTTCAAAATGGCAATTTCCACCCTCAAAGATTCCCCTTAAAAATGTCTGGGGAGGAGCTCTTCATGTGATGCTAATGTGCCTCCACAATTGGGATCCATATCCCTGGGTCTCCTAAACAGAACTTCTGGGGCAGAAGGTCTCAGTATTCTCAGTTATCAGATCTTTGGAAATATTAATATTGAACCCCCACCACCCTGCAAGAGATGTTGATATAATTAGACAAATGAGGCTCAGATGTTAGATTTTTCACTTTAGTTATTACACCTCTCAGCCCCACAGTTTCTGTGTAGTTCCATCTGTTGTTTTTGTTGTCTTTTAGTTCTTTATCCATGGTATCCTTTAGCTCTTGGAGTGCAGTTAAAATAGTTGATTTAAAGTCTTTGGCTAGTAAGTCCAACATCTAGGTTTCCTTTGACTGGACCACACTTCCCTGTTTCTTTGTATGTCTGATGATTTAATTTATTTCTGCTGAAAATTAGACATTTGAATTTTATAATGTGGTAACTCTGGAAATCAGGTTTTCTTCCTTCCCTAGAGTTTGCTAAGTTTGACTGTTGAAGGCTATTGGTGTTTGTTTAGTGATTTTTCTAAGTTATTTTGAAAAAAGACTATATTCCTTGTCAATTGTAGGGACTGAATCTATGTTCTCTTAGCTCATGCTCAACTTGTGTTTTGACAGGGATTTCCTTAAATATGAAAAAGTAAAAATGAACAAACAACAAACCAAACCCTCAGCCTTTGCAGTCTGGCTCTGGGCTTGGCCCCTCCTTCAACACTAAAGCAGTTTACAACTCTGCCTTAGCCTTCACTTCCACAGAGTGGCTTCCAAGTGGCTTTTTCTTGATTCAGCATCAACTGAAACCTGTGATGATTTTCCAATTTTGACAAATTTCAATTTTGGCAATTTCAGTGTGTTTTTTCAACATTTTTGTGGAAGAGTTTGATGGGTCTGCACTGCCATTTTGCTCCTGGGGGCTTCGGACTTCTGAAAGCTTTCCTTTCCCTGTGACTCTGATTTGTAGACATAGTTGACCTCCTCTCCAGGAGTAAAACCTTGGCATCTCTGCTTTCTATAATCACTTCAAATGATTCCTGATATAATTAGTCCAACTTTGGATCTAATCCAAAGCCCTGCATCTGGCTACATGAAGTTCACTTTCCTTGGATTTGCATTTGAATCTTCTCATCTTTCTCTAGTTCCTGGGAGGTGGACAGGATGAACAGATTGACCTTGGTGTTAATGACTCTCTATCCTCTCACAGGGGCCCCTTGTGTTGAGTTGATGCACTAGGGGTGAACAAGACAAATTGGTTTATTGCCCCCAGTTGTTTTGCAAAGAGATCATAATGGAAATAAAGCAAGGAATTCAGGAAGCTCCAGATTCCTACCTCTGGGTGCCACAATTCAACTGAAAATTTTTTAGCAGCAAATCTCTGCTGAACCTTTGCATATGGATGGCCTGCACTTGAGATAGAATCTTCCCAAATCACCAACCTTCCAGCTATGTAAGGCTGCAAGTTTCAGGTAAATGCAGCTGTGAGGGTGAAGGCTTCTTAGTGCAGCTAAACTCACAGAGACCATGTCTTTGAAGAGTAAGTAGTTGTGGGATGACCAGGAGAGTTCTTCTGTTCTCACCATGCGTGATTATGAACAGGCATTAATTCTCTGAATCTGTTTCCTCACTGGTACAGTGAAAATAATTATTTGCCTCACTTCTTATTGTTGTCATGAAACATAAACACAATGTATTGCTTAATAACAAAATAAAAGAGTGCTCGGTTCGGCAGCACATATACTAAAATTGGAATGATACAGAGAAGATTAGTATGGTCCCTGCGCAAGGATGACATGCAAATTCATGAAGCATTCCATATTTTTGATTAAAATGAATAACTGATAATTTTGAAATAGGAATAAAGGGTCCAAAGGGGTAGGGGAAATGGGAGGGGAAGGGAAAAGGAAAGAGGGGAAAGGAAAAATTATGAGAAAAGGAAAAAATTATGACAAAAGGAAACAAAGTCTTTATAAATAGGGAAGGGTGGAGGTGGTGAAGGGAGGACAGGGAATAGGGAAAAAAATAAGAAGCAAGATACATCATGTACAGGTACAAATACCCAATGATAAATGTAAACGTATTGTATACCTAAAATGTACCAATAAAAGAATTTAAGCAAAAAAGAAATTAACCATTAACAAATGCTGGCACGGGTGTGGGAAAAAGGAACAGTGCTCCACTGTTGGTGGGAGTGTAGACTGGTGTAACCACTGTGGAAATCAGTGTGGAGATTCCTCAAAAAGTAGGACTAGAGGTTCCATTTGACCCTGCTATTCCCCTTCTGGGTATCTTCCCAAAAGAATTAAAAGCATCATACCACAGCAATATATGCACACTCATGTTTATAGCAGCACAGTTTGTAATACCTAAATCTTGGAAATGGCCCAAATGCTCATCAACCTATGAATGGATAAAGAAAATGTGGATTTTTTTTTAATACAATGGAGTACTGCTCTGACATGAAGAAGGATAAACTTGAAACATTTCTAGGTAAATGGATGCACCTTGAGACCATACTTTTAAGTGAAATAAATAGGATATGCATGTTTAAATACTGCATTGTTTCTCTGCTGTGAGAAACCAAAAGTGTGAATAAGAACCAAAATGTATAATAGATATTGTGAAATAGGAAGAAAATGTTTAAATGGAAAGGGGCACAATAGAGGGGGGGAGGGAATAAAGGAAGGGAAAAAAGAAAAAATGAGAAAGATAAAATGAAAATAAAGCTTTTGTAAAAAGGAGGTTAAGAAGGGTCAGAGAGAGGGGAGAGGAATGGGAAAAAATGAGAATCAAGATCTATCATGTACAGGTACAAATTCCTTATCGTGAATGTAATCATGTATTCCTACGTATACCTAAATTGTACCAATAAACTTAGTTAATTAAAAATAAATAAATAAAAGTAAAATTTGTTGTTCTGAAACAAAAACAAAATAAAAGATAAGATAATAATAAACATATAGTTTGATCCTGTTTTAGTTACTTCTCTATATATTTTCATCCGTGTGTTTATCTTCACATAAATTTATGCATGTATATGTATGTTTATGTATATATGCATACAGAGCTGCCTAGAATGACGTTCACCAAACAAGCAGTAGGGTTGTGAGTGATCTGGTTTTGGTCCCCTTTGCATTTCTCTAACTGGTTTATTATGTGAGTGTACTATTTTTGCCAAAGAAAGCTGGACTTTTGGGTCAAGAAGACTAATTGGGTACATCTATTTAACTTTCCTCTCTCCACATGTTCTATGAAATGACAAAATACACATTTCAAAATCCTAATAAAAGCTATCCAAGTAATAATAGCCACTTCTCAGGATTATGAGATTTAAAATCTGGGATATAGTTCTCTATGATTATTGTCTGCATTTCCCATCCACTGATAGCTCTAAAGAAAATATTATACAGATGTTTTTAACCCTTCTTATCCCATGGACCCCTGTGCAGTCTGGTAGAGTCTAAGGATACTTTTTCAACATAATATTTTTAAATGGATAAAACTCCATTCGTGGCTTATAAAAGAAATCATTTATAGATGGCTCCTAAATAATGTAAATTTGTTATTTGACTTTATGATGGCATTGAAAATGATGAGCAGTCAATAAAACTGTGTTTTGAATTTTGAAATTTTTTTCTGGCCTAGTGATATGAGATTCAATATTCTATCCAGGCCAGCAGGGGCAGCAAGCCACAGCTCCCAAGCAGCAGAGGTGAAACATCTGCTCTTTTTCAGTATACCGTGTCGCTAAGCTGTGATGTTCAGTTAGTTAGGTGTACTCAATACATTTTTGATTTATGATATTTTCAACTTACAATGGATTCATTAGGATATAACCCCACTGTAAATTGAGGAGCATCTGTATATTGAAACACAGTTATCAAAATATTTTAAAAACAAATTGATCAAAAAGTAACATATGTGCTTCTATATTATAAGCCTTAGCAGCATGTCTAATAATAACTAATTTCAAAATTGTGATGAGCATGAATAATATTCTGAAATAACTAATAGTAATGCAATAGGAAAATAACTAATTTCTATTGGTGATGAAATTACAGGAATTGCTAATACTACTGTGATCTGTTGTTTATGTTCACAATCAAAGGTAATGCTAAATTTCAGTTGAACTTTGTAAAACAAAAGACTACATTTCTCATCCTTCTTCATTGACCTCCTAATTTAATAAAATAAGTGTTTCCATGCATCTTTGCCTTAGTCAGTTTATCTGTTTGGCTTCTTTCTTTCTTATTCCAGGTTTTCCTCAACTGTATGCTGATCCTTAGTTGCCAGCTCACACTGAAGGATGTTTATCGGAAGCTGTGTGCATGGAGGAGGGCCCACCAAGTTGTGCTTTGGGGTGCCCAGGCAACAGGGAAGCCCCAATGTCAGGATCTTTAGGTCTTTCCTTCTAAGTTTGTTGAATTCTCCAGAAAATACTCTTCCAGCTTATTTTTAGAAGACAATCCCAGCCCTGTGTAGTCTTTTTGATCCAGAAATCTCAGTATCTGGTCAAGGACTATTCAGGGCCAACATTTTAAATGTAAGCTGGGAAAGAAGCCTGAGAGGAGACTGGGCAGGACCTCTCAGCCTTCCTATGTAAGCTTTCACCAGTTCTGGTGCTTGCAGTGAGGGACCCTGACTTACATTATGCTTGGTGTCTCGCAATCTAGACATCCTTTCTCTGATGTGCTATCCCTGTGCTATCCAACATGGCAGTCTCTAGCCACATGTGGCTATTTAAATTTAACTAAAATAAAAATAAACTTTCAGTTCTTTGGTTCCATTAGTCACATTTCAAGTGCCTAATAGCCACATGTCACCAGTGGCGGCTGCTATATTGAACAGTGCATAACAGTTCCAGCACTGCAGAAAGTTCTAATATACAGGGCTGATCTAAAGCAGGAATTGGCAACATTTTCCTATAAAGGGTGTAATGGTCAAAAATTTTTCTGTTTTGCGTGCCTTATGGTTTGTGCTGCATCTACTCAACTCTGTCATTTTAGCATGAAAGCAGCCATGGACAATATATGGGAACACATGTTGGAACATGTGACTGTGTTCCAATAAAACTTTATTCATGAAAGGGACATCTGAATTTTATACCATTTTCGTGTGTCATAAAATATTATTCTTTTGATTTTCTTACAACCATTTAAGGATATAAAACTCCTTAGCTTATAGGCTGCATATAAATTGAGGCAGCAGATCCATAGTTTGCTGACCTTTAATGAATTCCCTTCTTACAAAAGTTTTGAACTGTTACCTTCCTAAGTTCAGAAGGAAAGCAGAGATATGAAGTTTTGGATTTTGCTTTGTTTTCTACCTATATGTCTGATTATCTTTTCGGGGCCTGTCTTCACTCTGCATTTTAGAGTCTAGGAGCATGGAGTCCCATTTTTCTTATTCACTCTACCTAGTGTCCAGCACAATGCTTCACATCTAATAGGCTCTTAGTAGATAGTGTTGGACAATCAAATGCTCACCAAGCCACTTTTCGTGTGTAATCCGACATTTTGCTTAGATCTGCCTTCAGAAAAGAATGTATTGGTCATGCTGATGAGACTGTTCCAGTCCACTTACCAATTATATTTCTTGTTATCAGTGAATACATTGACATTCCAATTTTCTACCTCACTCTCAATGGCTTGGTAAATGTAATTCTACCTCTGATAGAAGACATCAGCTCCTATACCAGTGTAGAATCAAACAAATTTTGGTTACAGAGTGTAAGTCACAACTGAATTTGATAAAAAGAGTCATAAAGAGAAGGGAAGTGATCTGGAGGACATTAGAACTTGGAGAATTTTGAATGCTGCACTGAAATTGCGCTCAGAAACATAAGGAAGAGAGGGTTATGGAGAATGTTAACATTACCTTGGCTGTAAGAAAACAGTATGCCAAGGGCATTGCTGGAAACTGGTCTGATAGGACAGAAGTCACAGGTGAAATTAAATATATACATGTGAGTGGTTACCTGTTGGGGTTACAGACTGGAAGGTGACATGAGGGGTCCTTCTGAGATGCTGGGAATGTTCCTTACATTGATCTGGTGGTGGCTTCACAAGTACATATAAGTGTATAGTTTTATTCATCTCTACTTATAAGATTTGGCATTTTCCCGTATCTAAACTATTTCTTAATTTTTAAAAAATCTAATCTTCAGGAAATGTAAATAAAAATCATAATGAGACATCACCTCACAGTCATTTAAGGATGATAGAGAATGTGGAGAGATTGAAGCCCTTGGCCACTGTCATTAATGTAAAATGGTACAGCCACTATAAAAACAGAATGGCAGCACCTCAAAAAAATTAAAATTAGAGTTACCATTTAATCCAAGAATTCCACTTCTGGTTATATACTCAAAACCCAAAGTGTTGAAGAGAGCTTTGTACACTCCTTTTCCTAGCACCATTATTCACAATAGCCAAAGGTAATAATTCAAGTGTGCATGGCAGGATGAATGAAAGCATGAACATACAGTAAAATATTATTCACTCTTAAAAAGAAGAAATTCTCAAGTAGAAAATTAAATTGGTATGAATAAGTTATTGTCCCCTTTTTGTATTGTACTATCTCTGTATGTTTGTGATTCAATAATACTTATGAGTCAAGGACTAGGTTTTAAATGTCTACCCATAGCCTTTTGAAAAATGTATAGCTCTTCACCAATAATTGCACACTTGGCAGTGAAGCTCAGCTGGTCCCAGCACCCGGAAGGAAGCTCCCCTGCTGCCATCCCAAGCTCCTAGGGCACAGAAGGTGAGCCGTGTGGGTGCCAGAAGGATCCCCCCCTCAACCGTGGAAATGAGAAGACACATAAACAAGCCTCAAAAACAGACTTCCAGATCACCTACAGCAACCCCAAAGGGAAACGAAA
>NW_004624790.1:9552537-9608561 GCF_000247695.1 Heterocephalus glaber | reverse complement strand
CTGGAGTTGGATCCCCAGTACCAAAAAAAAAAAAAAAAAGAGATAAAGCATATGCACTTACAGAGGAGGAAAATCAAATCACCAATAAATTGTAAAAAATGGTTTGCTTACCACTGCACTAGTCTCTACAAACAGTCCCCTCCTTAAGCACTCCTTGAAACTCTCCTGGTGAGTGTGCCACCTTAGGGTACAGAGGGAAAACGGCACAGTTCCTTCGGAGAGCTATTCCTCAGCAAGTCCTTATCTCTGTACCCACCCTGGAGACACACTCACATCTATGGTCGGAGCAAAAGCACAGGGATGTTTGCCTTCAAATAGGGAAATAGCTAAGTAAACTGTATTTATAAATAATCTGCATTTATATAGAATGGCATGCTATGCAACTGTTTAAAACATAGATTTATTTGCATAACATAGAAAGACCTCTAAAACACATTTTTGCTTGAAGAAATTAAGTTCAGAACTATAAAAAATTGCATAAAAATGGCTTATCTATTTCCATGGTTTTGTGTACTCCATAAAAATATGGGAAACTTGTCACTGCCACTCTCAGTGGAAGGAACACACGTCCTCATCCCACTGTGAGAAGGCATGGCCATGTGATTGGCTTTGGCCAAGAGAATATGAGCAAACATGATGTGTGAGGCTTCCAAGCACAAGTTTTAATAGGTTCCACCATTCTTCCTTTTCCCTCTGCCATGAGAACACATGTCTAGCTGCTTCTTCAGCCCATATCCAGCGGTTCAGCTAAAGCCAACTCATGACAAATATGTGAGGGGTCCATATATAAATCTTTGTTATTATAAACCACTGAGATTTGGAGGATGCTTGTTATTGCAGTATAACCTAAATTACCATGACTAATACATGCAGCTGTGTAATTGATCTACAGTTACTTCTAGGAAGGAGAAATGGCATTGGGGTGATGATCATAAGGGATTTTATATGTAATATTTTAGTTTTCTTACAATAAAAATATATTCACCCATCAGTATGTCGTAAAAATACATTATTTAAAATGAATACAGCAGGTGCTTTCTTAAAATTAAATGCTAAAAAATATCATTCTTAAAATACACACACAAACACCTGATAAATTAATGGTTCTTTCTGCCCAGCTGGTACTCTGAAGAAGGAGACTGGAGGCGGATAGTTCTGTGAACTTTCCAAAGCAAGAAGTACTGGAGCGTGACAATGTCTTGCCACTTTCTCGGCAGGTAGAAATCTGTAGAGCCTAGACACACTGTGAAACTTATTTCTGGTCCAGTTATCATGAAATTGAAACACATACTCAGAATCCTTTTTTTGCATTAATAATACTTACCTTTCCAGGGACCTTGTGTATATGAGAGTAAGGATGATTATGGCCAAAATTCAATTCAGTGACTCTAGAATTTTGGTCTCCTTTACATACTCTACTGTTACTTAGCAAAGTTAGTGAAAGGCATAGGAGCTGTTTCTGATTACTTCTATAGATTTCTCTGAGTCTTATTTTATTCCATTTAAATGAAAGGCAAAAATTGATGGGGTGGATATCAAAGACATGTATAGTCTGCTTTGAAATTTCTACTTCTCATTTGAGTCAAATAATAGCCCTCAAGTCTTTGAACTTCACTTTTGAGCAAAGTTGAAATAGCCAGTCTCCCTAACTCATTGCTCATCCCCAGCTTTACCTATGTCAGGCAGTTATGGTGACAGCCTCAAAAGCAGCAGGAGAACCCTGACCTCTCAACCACTGCTAGGGTGATTTCAGAACAAAAGTGTCCTCCTGCTATCTGCAACTCCAGCTCTTGTCATGAGCTTGCAAGCACCTGACTCCCTGTATTAATCCATTTCTGCCTACAATACCCAGAGTGATTTCTGTTTCTCTACTGTGCATGTAGCCTTGACTGAGTACAGGTTGGAAAATAATTTTCAGAAAGTAGACACATGGGGGGAAAAAAGATGAAAAACAGGAGCAAGAAAAAAAAATTAGAATACCATTCTATGAGGTCAAATATCTGAATAGTTCAAATTCAAGAATAATACACACACACACACACACACACACACACACAGAGAACTGAAGGAAATGGATTTACAGATCAGGAGAGATCACTGAATAAGTTAGACATCATGAGCCTCCTGAGATGAAACAAAAGGAAGTACACATTTCCACCTATAAGATATTCTTCCCAATACCAAACTGGACTCGAGTCAGGCCTCTAGATCCAACTATCAGTTTAAAGGTCATTCAAAGGATGGTGTCATATTTTAAAAGCACCATGAAGCTGGGCATGGTGGTGCACTGCTATAATCCCAGCACTAAGGCAGGGAGGCTGAGGCAGGAAGATTGCTATGACCTCGAGGCCAGCCAGGATTACATAGGGAGTTCAAGGCCAGCCTGAATGACATAGCAAGATCCTGTCTCAAAAAGCCAAAAAACAGACAAACAACAACCCCACAAAACCCCGTGAGAGCTGGGCATGGTGGCACATGCCTATAACCCCAGAACTCTGGAAGTCTGAGGTAGGAGGATTGCAAGTTTAACCTCAGCCTGTGAGATTTAGCAGAGTAAGGCCCTGTCTCAAAAATTAGAAAGGGCTGGGGATGTAGTTTAGTGTGAAGGCCCTGAATTAAATCCCCAATACCAAAACAAGCAAAACCCACCATGAGGAGAAGAGGACCTAATAGTCAAATCCAGACTGCTTCAACCAATAAATTTATGAAAAAAGGAATAGAGGGGGTAACTGGTGCAGAGTAAGAGATTTAAGTAAATCTAACCAACTACACGCAGTGTGTAGATGTTATTTGGATCCTGATTTAAATAAACCAATTTAAAATCATTTTTGAGATAATCAGAAAAAATTAAACCTGGACTCTGTAACAAATTATTGTTGATTTTGTCATGTAACAATGGAATTGTGGTAATTTTTTAAAATTCTAGGGGCCGGGGATTTAGTTCAGTGGTTCCGCCGCCTGCTTCATAAGTGCAAGGTCCTGAGTTTGATCCCTGGTACCAAAAAAAAAAATCTATCTTTTAGAGCTACATACTAGGGTATTAACAATGCGATATTATATCTGGGATTTGTTGTAAAATACTGCTTCCTCCTCAAAAAAAGTCTATGAGGGATACAATAGTAAAATAAAATTGGTGATTGATATATGAAGAGTTATTGTATTTTCTCTAATACTTTATTGTTTTTTAAAAAATTATAATAAGAATGAAAGAAAAAGTAATAAAAGAGGGAAGGAAGAAAGAAAAGGAAGGGAAGGGAAAGGAAAGGAGGAAGAAGAGAAAGAAGAAAGAAAGAAAGAGAGAGAGAAAGAAAGAAAGAGAAAGAAAGAAAGAAAGAAGAGAGGGAGGGAGGGAGGAAAAGGGGGAGGAGGGAAGGACATTAATGGGTTCCTAAGGCCATTAATCATGACATTTCAGAATACTAGGGCCATAAAGAAGCTTGAGGAAAGAAAAACAGGTTTTTACAAAAGATCTAGGATCAGAAAGTCACCAGATTTGGCAACAGTAATATGGATACTAGAGGAGAATAAGAGGAGAATAGAGGAGAATATAATAATAAAGACATTGAAAAAGTAATTTGCAACCTAGAATTTTATATCTGGGCAAACTGTCAACCATGTGAAGGTAGAACAAAAATGTTTTGAGATTGGTAACTATCAGTCAGTGCTTACCAGAGAAACAGATTTAATGTAAAATATACAAATATATAAGAATTTACAAGATTGGCTTATAGTGGCCGCCCACACAGTCAGGTATGGAAGAGTGCAAAAGGTCTGTCTGTGTGCTGGAGATCTGAAGGGTCCAGTTGAAGTTCTGGAGCTCATAGTCAGGTCCCATGGACTCAGGAGGTCAACAGGTCTGTTCTGGAAGCCAGGAGATGACATCCAAGCTGAAGGTGAAGACTGGAGCTTCTCTAAAGAAACAGAAGTGAGACTTCCTTCTTCACTTCTCTTTTATATCATTCCGGCAACAAATCTCCCTAGGGTGGGTCTTCTACATCCAGAACTACACTGATCCAATTTAGTTGGGCATTTCTTACTCAAGTTGACACAATCTGTTAACTATCACAGTAACCTTTCAAAAACTTTATCTCATGGACATTTTTTCTCGAATGTCACTGAGGGATAGTCTCCACAAAAATAATAAAATAAGTTTCATAATAATGGATACTGGGCCAAGGAAATAGGGTATCCAAACTAAGAGGAGAAGAGTACTCTCTGGATGGTGATGAAAGACCCTCCACCCACCCAAGGTGACAATGTAGGTTTAGAGGGCAACCAGGTGGGGCTGGGTCAGGCTAAACAACTCCAGAAAGATTTCTCCAATAACTTGAATTTGTAAAAAAAAAAACCAAAAAAAGGCTAATGAATTTAAATGTGTTGAAAAGAGATTTTGAAAAATTTCCAGTAGAATGTAAATTGGGGGGGGGTTGTCTTGTCAAATGATGTAACCCCAAGACCTAGAAGAGCATCATGTATAAATATTTGTTGAATGAACTACAGGAATAGGGAGAGAGTGTGTGGTATGGACAGTGGTCCCCCAAAGATGTCCATGATCCACCCTAGGAACCTGTGACTATGATGTGTCACCATGGCAAAAGGAACTCTGCAGGTATCACTGAGGAACAGACCTTTAAATAGAGGGGTTACCTTGGATGACCTTGATGACCTCGACCTAATCAAGTCAACAGATCCTTAAAAGCAGAGAACAGTGAAAGAGAGACTTTGGGAAGAGAGACATGTGAAGGAAGAGAAGGAGAGATGATACAGAAGGGGATGTTGTGGAGATTTCTGGGCCACTATTACTAGAGGAGAAAGGAACCGACGAAAAATATGAAAAGGAAAGCAGGCAGCCTCCAAACGTGAAGAACAGCACTTGTATTACAGCCAGGAAGAAACTGGCTGGAAGAATTGGAATTCAAGCAACAATTTCCATGAGCTTGGAAGTGGATTCAACCCTAAAACCTCCAGCAAAGAAGGTCGCTCAGCCGACACCTTGATTTTATCATTATGAGACTCCAAGGAGAGGATCCCAGAGGACTCACACTGCACTCAGTCTTCTTGCCCATGGAACTAGACCTAAGAAATGGGTGTTGGGACCGGGGTTATAGCTTTGAGTTCCAGGGTTCCATCCTCAGTACAAAACAAAAACAAATAAAACAAAACATAAAACAGAACTGGGTGTTGTTTTAAGCCACTACGTTTGTAGTGATTTGTTATAGCAACAATAAAAAACTAATACAGTGTGGGGTAACCAGTGATAAGAACGTAGACAACTGAGCAAAAAAACCCAAAAATTGCATTAATCTTTGGAAAAATAAAAAGTTGTGCAATAAAGAGAAAACTACCATAGAGTACAACTAAGCAAGGCTGTGGTAGTGGTTTCATGGTCTCCCAAAATGTAAACACTGACTAAACTCAACTAAAATTGTCACATGATTTTTTTGGTTTTTTTTGAGACGAGGTCTCGCTATATAGTTTAGGCTGGTCTTGAACTCACGGCAATCCTCCTGCCTCAGCCGTCCGAGTGCTGGGATTACAGGCATACTTCATCATGCTCAGCCAAAATCTAATGTTTAAAACAAATTATTAACTTGGTTGGGGGGGGATTCCAAATAATATAAAGACAAATTGGGAGAATGATGTAGTGTTCTATATTTAAAGGGGTATTCTGAAAGAGCAAAATATATTAGATGATTAAAATGTGTCCAAAATTGAGAATTTAAAAGCTGGGTTTTTTTCTTTTCTTTCAAGAAATAGTTGTTTATTTGTGTTATTTGGAAATATGGAGGTGAAGTAGCAGAAGTAACAGCTAAATGAGTTGAAAATAATTGCCCCTGAGAAGAGGTTATCAAAGTGATCCTGGGAGAGGGAGGTTACCTTTTTTCATAATGAAAACAAAACTACTTGATTTTTGAAATTATGTGTGTTAAGAATTTACTGTATTTTTTGCTGTAAGATATTCTTGATTTTGAAAGATTTTTAAAAAATGTATTCCTAAGGATCTGGGTGGGAAGGAGAATGCTGGCAATTAAGCCATGAGACGATATTGATGATAAAACATATCATGATTCAGAAGTTAAAACAGGAGAGTATGAAAAAAATAAAATAGGAAAGCATGTGCATCTCAGAACCTATGACATATAGTAATTTAATTTTTAATTAAAATAGATTATTATTATTATTATTGATATCAAGTTATTCTTGGCTATAACACATAAGTAAATATATTGGTTTTGAATCTCTTAGCCAGCTTGGCATCAGAGGTTTTGAGCCTGCTGTCAAATACTACCTACAGAGTTGAAGAAAAGTGGTTGAACTGCTTTGGCTCTCTGGCTAAAGCTTCCCTTGGCTTGGCCTCCATTTCCACCTTCTCCCAAGTCCCCATAATACCACCAGATCAACTTCCTCACAAGTTGGGGAGACAGTGTTGGGAGCTTGGGATTGATAATTACAGCTAGCCGCTTTTCAGAGGGGCAGAAGTTTCTCTCGATTTCATTCATTTGGAAACACATACAGCACATCATCCTCTGTACCAAGCACAGTGCCAGACACACTGAAACCATTCCTACTCTCGGATTAACTTCCGGTCTGGTGATGAGTTGGGTATCTACTGTTATAAAACCTAACTTTTATCTTTATGTAAAATCCTGTCTTTATTTTCTTCTACACAGACTGATGAAAAATTCATTGTGGAGTTACTTTTGCTTTCTGCAAAGAGCTTGGAAGTTGTCATTTCATTCTCACAGCAAGGAAAAAGCTGAACAAGTTGAAAATCAACAACTTTTCTCACATCCCTTAGAGAATTGCACTGGGCAAACTGCTGCCCTGAAAACAGGAGAGACACAGCGTTACAGCTTAGCAGAAAGAGAACCTACTGGACATGGTAACTATATAAACTGTATAAATATTTAAACAGTATTTATAAACTGTTAGAGGCTGAGTGTGGACTAATTTGAAGGTTTAAAAAAAACCAGGGGCCCATTTTGGGGCATTCCACACTGGGTCTTACCACTTTCTGACAGCAAAGATCTAAAAAAATCCCTTCATAATTCTGACAAGAGGAGGGGAAAAGAACCCATCTGGAAGTAAGTCTAGAGTACTTTGTTTTATGTAACAAAGGGCTGCCCTCAAATGGAACTACTTTAGGACCTTTATCTGACATAGGGAGAAGGCAATTAAGACAGCCAAAATGTGAAAGAAAGAAACAAAGAAAGGAAAAAAGAAAAGAAAAAACAGGTTAAGAAATTATTTTGAAGACACATCTCAGGGAGTCTGGCCTAAAAAAGACCTCACCCCTCAAAAGGGAGATAAGAGTATAGAAGCTTGTCCTCACTAGTACCTCACCTTCACACCAACATAGCTCCAGTATAAAATCAGAGGATTACAACTAATAAAGGTGCAAGATATAGACTTTAATTCAGAAGGGGTTTCCAGGGAAACTCAACAAAGGAGAGAAAAACAAGGACATTAAAGGAAATTGAAGCTTTTGACACGGCTGTAGCAAGTAGTAAATGCAGCCTCTTAGTCAAACGTAAAACCACTATAGGCCTCTTTATCTTAGTTCTTATTATTAAATACACCATGCTTGAGTATCAAAAGTTATAAGGCATGCTAAAAGTGCTAAAAAAAGAAGAAAACACACTCTGAAGAGACAAAGCAAGTATCAGAAGCAGACTCAGATATGGTAGAGATTTGGAATTATTGGACCAGGAATTTAAAATTATTGATTGGTGTGCTAAGAGCTACAGCAGAAAAAGTGGACAACATGAAAGAATGCAGACACCAACTATAGATTCAGGAAGCTAAGATAACCCTAAGAAGAATAAATACAAAAAAATACGTCTAGGAATATTATACTCAAACTGTAGAATATTAAAGACAGAGAAAAATTTAAAAGAAATGTGTGTGTGTGTGGCGGGGGGACTCCTTGCCAAAAAAGGTTTTTTTGTTTTAAGACAGGATCTTGCTCTGTAATTCAGGCTAGCCTGGAACTTACTATGTAGCCCAGGCTGGCCTCAAATTTACAGCAATCCTCCTGCCTCAGCCTCCCAAGTGCTGGGATTACAGGCGTGTGCCATCACACCTGGCTTCCTTGCCAAAAAAGGACAAAAATAAGAATCATATTGAAATCCTCTCCAAAAACCATGCAAGCAAAAGGAGATTGAAGTAAAATATTTAAAGTGTAAAAACCCTAGAGTTCCGTTTCTGATGATGTTATTCTTTAAAAGTGAAGAAATAAAGACTTTCTCAGACAGAAACTGAGATTTGTCTCCAGTAGATTTGCCTTGTGAGACATTAAAAGAAGTTCCTCAGAATGAAAATGATTAAGTCAGAAATTTGTATCTACATACATAGTGTTAGTGAGGAGTAAATGAAGGCAAAATAAGACCTTTTATTTTTATTTTTAATTGAATAGATGTTTGTTTAATACAACAAGTATTTGGTAAATATAGCATATGGATAAGTGAAATGTGAATGACAAGCAATGTTATAAAGGATGGGAACGAAGAATTGGGAATTCTTTATCATAAATTACCTGTGCTGCCAGCACAGCAATATAATACTATTTGAAAATGGACAGAGATTTCTTGTTAACTTACACTAAAAACTCTAAAGCTATCACTAAAATAGTTTTTTAAACAGCATATTTGATAGGCTAAAAGAGAGAATGGGCTCATATAAAATGCTCAGCTAAAACAGGTAAGATGGAAAGGGAGACTATTAAAAAGAAGGAAAGAGCCAGGCATGGTAGCACATGCTTATAATCCCCAAAATTTGGGAGACTAAAGCAAGAGGATTACAAATTTGAGGCCAGCCTAGGTAATTCAGCGAGAACTTATCTCAAAATAAAATGTTAAAAGGCTGGACATTTAGCTTAATACTAGAGCTCTTGCCTACTATTGGTAAGGCACTGGGTTCAAGCTCCAGTAAAATGCACACTCATGCACACATGTGCAAAGTGAAGCAAAAACTTACGGAAATAGGTGAAGCCACTATTGAGGCTGAATTGAAGCCTCTGTCATAGGTCTATCATTAATGGACAGATCTAGCAGGCAGAAAAAGCAGTAAAAATATAAGTGAACTGAACAGCATCGTCAATCAACTGAATCTAACTGAATTAAGAAGAATACTTCATCCCCAAATAAGAGAAGACACATTCTTCTCAGGCTCATATGAAACATTAACCATGATAGATTACATTTTGACCATAAAACACACTTTAACAAATTTAAAAGACTAGAAATCATAAGAAGTATAACACAATGGAATTGAACTAGAAATCAATGAGAGAGACAGCTGGAAAACCTCCAAATTCTGAGAATTCTGCTTGTGAGTAATTCATAGGTCACAGAAGTCTCAAGAGACACGTTAAAATATTTTTAATTAAATCAAAAAATTTTGGAGAAACAGGTAACATAACTCTTAGAGAAGAGAAGAAAGAACTATTAATGTAAGCTTCTACCATAGGAAACTCAGGAAAGAGCAATATAAACCAAAAGGAAGAAGAAGAAAAGAAATAATAAAAATTTCAATAGAAATCAAAGGAATTGAAAACAATAGAGAAAACTGATGAGATCACAAATTGGTTCTTTGAAAAAAATCAGTGAAATTGAGTAACTTTATGATGATCAATTAAATGCAATAGATAAAATGGATAAATTCTTTGAAAGACACAAATACCAAAAGGAGAAAAACATGACCCCAAGTAAGCCTATATTTATTAAAGAAATTGAATTAAAAATTAATAGTCTTCCAAAAAAGAAAATGCCAGACCAAGATAGTTATATTAGTCAATTCTACCAAACATTTAAGGAATAAACGATACCACTTCATCACAATCTCTTCCAGAAGACAGAAGCAGAATGGAAACTTTCTCATACTATTAGGCCAGCATTACCCTAATACCAAACCAGACAAGGATATTACAATAAAGAAAAACTACAGGCTAATTTCTGCCATGAACTTACATGCAAAAAAACTCAGCAAATTATTAACAGTTCAATGTATAAAGTGAATTATATGTCATGACCACGTGGTATTTATTCCAGGTATGGAAAGCTGGTTCAAATATTGAAAAACTAGGGGACAGAGCAGGGGCAAGGGGATGTAAAAGAATCGTAAGATGTATTATATACATGTACCAACTCCCCATGATAAATGTAATCATTATATACTACAAACATATACGAGTAAAAGATTTTCAAAACTAAACTTTAAAAAACTAATTAATGTAGTCCACCACCACAGCAGGCTAAAGGAAAAAAACTCATATAGTCATATCAAGAAATGCAGAAAAGGCATTTGACAAAACCTAACATTATTATAAAAGCTCACAGTAGATTAAGAATAGAAAGAGAACTTCCTAAAGTTGGTAAAGAATATCTACAAAAACCCTGCAACTATCATTATCCGTAATGAGAAACTAGGTATTATCTAAGATCTGGATATCTACATGCAAAAAATGAATTTAGATGTGGACCTTACTCTCCACAAAAATTAACCTAAAATGGATCACAGACCTCAGTGTAAAATATGAAACTATATAACTTCTAGAAGACAACATAAGAAAAAACTCTA
The DNA here is from genome assembly GCF_000247695.1 of Heterocephalus glaber. The sequence goes on along the minus strand of NW_004624790.1, from coordinate 9,597,983 downwards.
GGTAATCTTCTGTTTGGCAATGAGTTTCTAAATACCAAAATTATGATACATGAAGGAAAAATTAGTAAGTTAGGCTTTGTTAAATTTTAAAATTCCTGCTCTGGAAAGTCACCATTAAGACAGTGAAAGGCAAGCTGAAAAGTGGGAGAAAATCTTTGCAAAGCACATATCTGATAAAGAGCTATTAGGCAAAAATATACAAAGAACACTGAAATTCAGCAATAAGACAAACAATTGAATTAGTAAATGAGGAAAAATTTGGAACAGACACCTCACCGTCAAAGATATACAGATGGCAAATATGCTTATGAAAGGATGCTCAACATCATATGTCATTAGGGAACTGTAAATTAAAATGAGACACCAGTACATACCAATTAAAATGGCTAAAATCCAGAAAAACAAAAAACCTGACTGTATCAGATGCTGGTATGCATATGGAGCAACAGCATCTCTTTCTTTAGCTCACTGCTAGTAGAAATGCAAAATGGTACAGCCACTTTGGATGACAGTTTGATAGTTTTTACCAAAGCTAGACAGTGTTTTAACATATGATCTAAAAGTCATGCTCCTGGGTATTTACTTTGATGAAAAATTTATGTCCAGACAAAACCCTGCACACTGATATTTGTAGCATTTTATTCATAATCATCAAAAGTGGATGTCTTTCACTGGGTCTATTAGTTTCCTAGGGCTGTCATAACAAAGTACATAACAGACTCAGAGATGGCGAACCTTTCAGAGCTTTCAATGATAACAAACAGCCCACTGAAGCATACATGCCACAGGTTCGCCACCACTGGACTAGGTGATCCATGACTGACAGCACACTTTAAAACATACTGTCTCTTAACTTTAGCTCACAACCAACTGACTGCATTGAGCAAGTTGAAACTTGTCAAACACTAAGGTTCCACGTGCCACTTCTCATTCTGCCTTTTTGTTGGATGGCACTTGGCAGCTGCACTCACTGTATTTTTTGATCACATCATATCCCACATTTGTCAAAACCTATAGAAGTGTACAAAACAAAGGATGAGCTCTGGTATAAACTGTGAACCTCAGTTAATGATAATGTATCACTACTGGCTCACCAATTATTTAAAAATGTACCACAGGAATACAATATGTTAATGAGAGGATTGTCATCCATGGGGGTGGGGAAAGGTGAATATTGGAACTCTGTACTATCTGGTTACATCTTGTCAAACTGTTCTTTAAAATGTTTATTAACTTTTTAAAAATCCAACGTACAGCTGTCACACACCTACAATCCCAGCTACCTGGAAGCTGAAGCAGGAGAATGGCAAGTTTGTGGTAACATGGGTAACTTACCAAGGCCCTTGTTATAGCTTGTAGTTAGATGTCCCTCTAAAGCTTCATGTGGTCATAGGTGGGGCTTTTTCAGAGGTGGCTGGATCTAGAGTATGTGACGCTGGAGTTGATTCATGGTGCAATGCTAGGCTCAAGGGCACTAGGATTAAGGGTATGAGTGCTACCTGCCCTAAGTAGGCAGACAACCTTTAAGGTCCCTTGCTGCTTTTGTTACCTTCTGTTCAATGTGAACTGTTTCTCATGATGCCCCACTGCCATGCCACCCTGCGTTGGAGCCAGCAAGTTATGGACTGAAATCTCTACAAACTGTGAGCTAAATAAACCTTTCCTCTTTTAATTTTGGTTGTTGAGTGTTTTGTCTCAGCAATGAGAAAAGTAACTAAGATAACCCTAAAACATAGAAAGGACTGGGGATATAGCTCAGAGTGTCCCTGGGTGCGATCCCCAATATTATCAAAAAAAAAAAGAAACCACTGCAAAAATCTAAAAGTCAAATACTTCCTCTCCCAGGAATTTCTTCTTGCTCTCTCATCACTCCTAAATTGGGATGGGTACCCTTTTCCGAAGCTAATGTAATACCCTGGACATATGAAGATTCAACTTATGGTTGCATCTACCACAGCATATTTTAACATCTTTGTGTCACTGTCAATTGTAGTTGTTATTTGCCCAGAACACAAGAGATGGTGAAAGGAAAAAAACCCATGCAACTGGTTAGCAGGCACCTGGAGAGACCCGACAAAGGGCATTTCTGTTTGCTCAATGCACCAATGATATAACTTGCATAATCATTGAGCCTTCTGACCCACAAGGCTATTTTCTAGATATGGACATAAGACCAAGTAATGTCACTTAAAACTTACTGCAATCCAAGCAGTCTCTGGATTATTGGTCTTTGGTCTGTCACTGGAGGATTTTTGGACTAGGAAACCTCTCCAGTGATTTTGATTAAAAATTATGCTTCTGGACCGGAGATTTAGCTCAGTGGTTCTGCTGCCTGCCTCACAAGTGCAAGGTCCTGAGTTCTATTCCTGGTACCAAAGAAAAAAAAATTCATGCTTTTTGCACTACACAACACACTCCTTAAACTTGTTCAAATTAAAAAGTGGTATAGTAGGCCGGGGATTTAGCTCAGTGGTGCTGCCGGTTGCCTTGCAAACCCAAGGTCCTGAGTTGGATCCACAGTACCAAAAAAAGAGATGATAATAATAACAATTATAAATATGGGCTGGGGATTTAGCTCAGTGGTGCCGTGCCTGTCTTGCAAGCTCAAGGTCCCAAGTTTTATCCCTGGTACCAAAAAAAAAAAAGTAGTATAATATTCAGTTCAGACCATGTGTCCATGGTTCTGGGACACAGAGGTCAGTACAACAGATAACATAAATGAGAGCAGACTCAGGTTAGGAAAGGACCTGACACTTTGGAACAGTCATGCCCAATCTAGAATAGGCAGTCACTTGTTGGCCTCAGCCAGTTGTTGCCATAAGGAAGGCAAAGATGCAGATTTCTATTGACAGAAAAATCTGACTTTTAATGCTGGCAATTAACTCAAACTGTTTAGAAATACTAGAACGGTGCTTTGTGAGTAAAAGGAGTCATGCAAATGAACTGGATATTTATGACATGGGGAAAAATAGCAGGTAATGGCTTAAGGGGTAAGGAGGCTTCTGGAGAACCTTGATTTTCTCAAAGAGCTACTGAATCTAAAGGATCATCAAAAGATTTAAGCAAAGTGATGCGGCTGCAAGACAGATCACTTGGCGGTTGATGGGGGCAAGGTTGGGAGCAGAGTGGTGAATCAGAGGTCTATCGTTGAGTAAGGGTAAAGGGGAGATGACAAAGGCCTGCTTCCTTTGTACTTTCCCCTACCAAACTGTACACTGTAAGCTAGCAGGACTCCTTCCTATCTTGCTCTGTCTCCAGCACTAAACAGAAAGCTTGCTCAGAATCTGTGGAAAGAATGAAACAATATGAGGGAATGAGGGTAGAGACATTTTGAAGGGCTAGGTTTGAGAGTCAACCGCCTTGAGAGGTGTAAAATGTTGGTAATGGTGAGAGCAGTCATGGGACTGGGGAGCCATGGAAGCCTGTTTCTTTCCCTGAAGCTTCTCCTACAGCCTTGCAGAGGGGTAACTGTCAAGTGAAGACAAAGTATAGTTTTTTTAAAAAGGCCTTTGCTGTACTGGATTACTGGGGTTTATATATGGTCCCTTGAGTTATTCAATGATAGCGAATCTCTTAGAGATTTCAGTAACAAACAGGCCCCTGTGGCAAGAGTGCCTCAGGTTTGCTACCACTGAAGGGAAATACTGTTTCCTGAAAGACTGAAAAAGATTGGTTGAAAATGTAGGGATGAGCCATTTCTGCACTGTAAATGGGTCTGACTTCACCCTCCGGCCTCGATAAGATCACTTTCAGGTTGGGGTAGGGACCTAAGACCCTCGGAATCTCTGGGCCTGGCAAGTCCCCAATCTAACTAGTGGACAATTCTCAACCAAAAATCCCCCAGTCCGCCTTGCTCCCACAAAATCCATTTTTTGACTACCACCACAGCTCCGCCCTTTCCCTTCCTCCTCCTCTTCTTGTTCCCCCGCCCTATTTCCTTCCCCTTCGCCAGGCTCCACCTAGCTCCCACGCCAGGCCTTACGCCCTCCCCAACACGCTGCAGCCCTGTCCTCCGCTCTTCTTTTACCTCCCTTCCGTCAGTGCCCCTTCCGGGCGGCTGGGGCAACCCCGTGCTTCGTTTGCCCAATGAGGAGACGGCTCAGGGCGGGGCGGGACTTGGACTGGAGCGGAAGTGGTGGCCAGAGCGGAAGTGGAGCTGCCGCCGCCACCGCCGCCGCCGATTCCGGAGCTGGAGTAGCTGCCGCCGCCACCACCGCTGCAGCCACCGCAGTCGCCGCCGACGCTGCCGCCTGAAGAGTGGGGTTGGGAAGGAAGCGGTCACCGCTCTCAACTTTGTCGAAAGCGCCATTGCTCCCTGCAGTCCTCCTACGGTGAGTGCGGCGCGAGGCCCGCCCGCGGCCCCCAGGGGCCCAGGCTCAAAGCCCCTCTCAGGCAGCGGCAAGCGACCGCTGCCCCGTGCGTGGGTCCCAGGTACTCGTGAGTTCCCTCCTTGTCCCCGCGCGGTCGCTGGCGGCGCAGGCCCGGCCTAGCTGCGGCCCCTCCCTGTTTCCGGGGCTGGGCCCTCGGGCTGTAGGAAGACCTGGCCTCCTTGGCCGCCTGCAGCCCTGCCCAGCGGGCGGGGTGCGGCCCTGAACTATGCTGAAAGGGACCTGCGGGGCGGGCGGTGGACCTGGGACACTCCCTTCACTCCGTGCTTTCCACTCCTGCGAGATCCCTCCCTGCGCCGTGGTGGGCGAGAACCGGCCCTTCTAGCCTTGTCACCTCTGCTCTTTGCCTTCTGGTTTCCAGAAATTGAAATATAGCTAAAGGCGCGCGAGTTTTCGAGCACGGATGCCCCTGTTGCACTCTCCCTGAATGAGTAAGGAGTTTAACCTTGGGAGGCAGCAGTGGGGAGCCCCCCCCCCCCCTTTGCAGTAAAGCCATTTCAACACCCTTCACTGGTTTTGGAGCCTGCTAGGATTCTAGATGCCCTGGGAACAGCAGAGTTGAGGTTTGAATCAAGAGATGGATTTGTCGGAACCGGTTACTGAATTAGGCTAGATCCCAAGGGGAAAAAATACCAGAGGCTGAGAACTGCAATATCTTCCCATGGTATTTACCGAACCTTTTGGGTCCTCATCCAAAATTTCCCTGTAGACATGTTTTATGGTCTGAAATTTGCTTGGTAGCCTCTCTGGTGTTGGAGAAGGTACATCTTTGTCTATTGCAAATGGAGAACTTGCATATAATGGAATTTTCAAAGGCGGCAGCATTGGTAAGACAGTTTGCCAGCCTTTCTGTGAAAATGCGTGTCTGTCGTCCTTGCCTTCAGTGCAATTTTTGTATGGTAAGGCTAGGCTACGATTTTACTTGCCCTGTGTGGGAGATGGAATTTGGCAGATGATGTTATGAATATACAAAATCAGGCCACAAGAGCCAAAAGAGAAAGGTGAAACTTAGAAGATATGAAAATTGTCTACACTGTGCACTGTCTTAATTGTTCAACATGAAACCACACACATATGCAGCTTACAGAACCGAACACATGGTTACTCAGCTTTTTGCATTTTCCCGTTGGAAATTTATACTGTATGTATAAATATACTTGGTTCTTGGTGAATTTCTTTTTGACTGTCTTCAGTGCGATCTATTTCTTAACCCAGTTATTTTAGCCCTCATTTTTCTTGGATCCATACCTTTGACAGAATATTGTGTGGTATGTATTGGCTTTACTGGACCCAAGTTAAAATTTTAAGCAAGGCCTTCAAAATGTAAGACTAAAAATCCAGTAGCAATTGCTAAATTATGTCCCTAGCCTCTGCCTGAGGTAAGAAACCATTCACCATTTTACAGATGAAGTCTTTATGAGAAATCAGGTGATTTGGCCTAAACCACACACCTAGTTTCACAGTGAGTATCCTCTTTCATCTGTACCAAGTATTTATGGACTGTCAGCCCCTGGAGTATGGCACCTACCCTATAATCTTCTGTACATTTCCCGTCAGGCAGTGCTTGTGTTATATTGAAGCCATTTTAGAATTGGAGCTCTATAGATCAGGCAGGCAGCCTCTATAAAATCAGGCTGAACAAATTCCCATGATATTAATTTCCTAGGCAGAATCTCCAGAGATTTGGGCTACTGCAAAAAGTACATTTTCCCCATTTGGCTGTGTATTCAGAGACTGAGCACTGAAGTTGGAGTAAGATAAATTTGATTTGGTTCTTGTTTGACGTATTTTCTAGTTGTGTGATCTTTAGCATGTTGATCAATTCCTAGTTCTTACTCTGCCTCCACAGTTGTCATGAGGCCTTTTAGTAAATGTAAGTTATTAAACATAAGCTTTGATTTTGTTGTTTTTTAACGAGAGTTGACTTCTTTTTTCTCTGGTTACATTCTGGTAAGACCCAATCCTGCTTTTTGTATGTATATTGCTTTGAAAAATTGATGCATTATTATAGAACTTTTATTTTTCATATAGCAAATTCAGTCTTTCTGAGCCATTTTCTTATGTGTACAGTGGAAATGATAATGCACTCTTATGTGTTGTGACGAGTTCAATTAAACATCTGAGATACAGATTTTTAGAAAATTTAAATCAATTTACTTTTGTGGTACTGGGGATAAAACCTAAAACACTGTATCCCTGAGCTCCATCCCCAGCCTCTAAATTTATCTGTTACATAAAAATTTTACATAGTAGAGTATTGTTTAAGTGAGATCAAATGTATCTATATTATCATTTCTCTTTTCTTTGCAGTACTAAGGCTTCAATCCAGGGCCTTCACACTAAGCTATCTCCTTAAACCTTTTTATTTTTCAATTTTTTATTTCGAGACAAGGTCTTGCTAAGTTGCCTGGGCTGAATTTGTCCTCCCCAGCCTCACAGAGTGTTGGGTTATGGTCTTGTGCCACCATGCTTGACCTGTTTTTTTTCTTTTTTGATGAGACAGGGTCTCACTGTGTATAAAAGGCTGGCTTCAAACTTAGGATCCTGCCTTAGCCTCCCAGTTGCTGGTATTTGCAGGTGTGCGTAACTGGGCATGTAAACATAGAGTATTGTTTAAGTCTGTGTTTAAGCATGTAAACTATATTTGCATACTCAGTTATTATTTCTTTGTGGTAAAAATGTTTATTGAAAATTCTTCTAGCTTTCTGCGATATACAATACATAATTTTTAAATTTTTTTTATATTTTTACAATACATAATTATAGTCACCCTACAGTGCAAAATGCCACACCAGAACATCTGACTCTTACCTAATTTAGTATCAATTAATTTAGCACCATTGGTCAATGTTTCTATAATAAATTAGGTTGATAATTTAGTATCAGCCTAATTTTGTACCATTGATCAATGTTTCTATAATAAATTTTAATTTTTTTTACCATATGTACGTATGTACACATATTTAGATTAGACATAGCATATGTGCTGTATAGCATAGAAAAGTCTGCAGAATCCATTTGTGATTTGTTCACCAGTTGATAAGGTAACATCAGAATAGCCAATGAGAGGTAAGTACCATTAAACTCATTTTACACGCAAGGAAACTGAATCCTGGAGAAGAATAATTCTCCCAAGGACAGAGACAGACTAATAGGTAAGTGCTAGAATCAGGAATCAAATCCAAGTGTTCTGGCTCTAAGGAATTGAAGATTTCTGCTTGTAATAGAACAATACATGTGAACACCATTGATCCTTAATTTTTCTTTACATGTATCCTATTAAGGTAAGTGTGCTTAAGCCAGAATTTTAGGTAATTTTTCAGATAGATATAGTGTTTGTGGAGAGAGATGGGGTCCCATTTTGGCCTCTGGGGATGGTTCTGTGGTGTACAGTAGGAAGCAAGCTGTGAAAATTTTGGTTTCCTAGTACTAGCTTCATACTAGGGATAAAGTTCAATAGTTATTTCGTGGTACACAATCCTGGATTGTTCAACTAATACAGTTTGGTCATTACTATCGTTAATTGTTGTTTATCATACCATTTGTGTAGATTTTTAGATTTTTCTATATTTTGTTGGGGAGGAGATGAGGGAATACATCTGCAAGTTGAGAGAAAATTCTAAATAACTATATCCTGTTATGCTACCTGTTCTTTCAGTGGCATGAAATATGTGAGGATAACTTAGAAAATGAACTAAAATTTCATTGTAAAGAGACTTAAGTTCCTTGGTTTCTGCATTTTTCAAGGGAGAGATGACAATTCACACTACTTGAGGCAGGAAATTATAATTGTGTAAAGCACCTTTTAAGTTTATAGCTAACTTGATCTCTACATGAATATGGTCCCAGTGGCCATTTCATGTCATGATGTAAAAACAGCTGGAGCTGAAATCCAGTTTTTTTCAAGGGAGAATATTTAAGGAGAAAAAAAAGATAAAAGTACTTGCTATTTCATAATGTGTGCTAAAAGCCAATCATACTATTTTCTCTACTGAAATATCTTCTAAGGGAGACAGTTATGTGTTTCTAATACATGTAGTGAGGTGAAAATAAGCAATAGCCTCACAGGAACAAGTTATTCCAGGAGATTGTAGGTTAGTTGGCCTTTTTTTTTTTTTAATTCTGACCAGTTCTTTATTATGTAACTTTTTCCTGTCCTGGTTGTTTAGTTTATTGTTTTCTCTAAGAGACTCCACAAGAAGAGTTATTTCTGAGTGGCCTTTGCTAGGACAAACACATTGAAGCCAAAAATAGATATGAGCTCTGTTTATTATCATTGTTTGCCCTTAGAGAATAGCCTTACCTTGAAGCCTGTTTGACAGTTTAATGACAGTTTAGTTTTTGGCATATATTGTAACTTCACCATGATGATCTTGCATGGTTCTTAAAAAAATTAACAATTATGACTTTTCCTTGAGTAAGCATTGGGAATCGTAACTGATCTTTAGGAGGATTGTGCTGCATTGAGGAAAGAAGATTCCACCTGTGCTGTAAGTAGCTCTGTGATCCTGAGGATGTCAACTCTATAAAAGGGGATGATATCACCTACTGCATAGGGTATTTAGCATTAAATGTATTGTTATAAATTCATAAGTGCTTTGCCCAATTAAGCAGACCATAAAGGGTATTTCTGCTATTTATTAAGCCTGAGCCGGTTTAACTTTTTGTATAGGCAACTAATTTGATGAGATGGAAAATTTGAATGGAGGAGATAGATAGAAAGTATTTCAAGGACTTATTTTTATTTTTTATTTTTTTATTTTATTGGTACATTTTTTTTTTTGGTACCGAGAATCAAACTCGGGTCCTTGCGCTTGCGAGGCAGGCAGCAGAACCACTGAGCTAAATCCCCAGCCCTTCAAGGACTTATTGAAACTTGGTTTAAATCTATAAATATAATGAAAAATAGTCAGAAAGTGTAGTGTTGTCTTCTGGTTAAAGCTGAAATGGCTCTTTTCACAAAGGAGCCTAAGACTGCACACACGGTTAGTATTTTAAAATTACCTGTCTCTTTTCACATGGAAAATAACAACTTGTTCACTTCTTTAAAAAAATGTATCAGTTGATCAAGTGGTTTGATATTCAATGCGGTAGGTGTTGTGCTACATACACATTGAGTATCTAAAGATAAAAAATCTGGCTGGATTCCAACCTTAAACTCAAAATCCAGTATGGGAGCCAACAAGACATTTACAGAAAACTGTGCTAGACAAAGGTATATGTACAGGAATACATGCTTTTCTTTTTGAAGTTCTAGGAAGCAGCCTAGAATTTAAAGAAATGAGGTGCTTAGTAAGTGTCCCTTCACTCACTGACCATTTGTTAACTTGTATGTGCAGTGTACTGTGGCTGCCTCTTGTTTGAGTGCTTACAGAGTCCAGAGACTGTGTTAAATGTTTTGCATCACATAGAGGTTTACTTCAAGAACCCTATTGAATAGATTTGCCTATTTTGTGAATGAGAACACTGAGACTCACAGAAGTCAAGTAACCCTTGCAGTTGGTTTGTGGGATTTGCATATTATCTTTTTGGATTGATCACTTAAGAGATCAACTTATTGTACTGTCTGTGATTCACATTGTGCAACTTTGGACATAATTACTTAACAGTTCATTGTTTTCAGTTTAAATTAGCTAATTTGACATAATTAGCAATTTTGACATAATTAGCAATGATCTTTAACAACTGACGTGAAAGAAGGAAGAAGTTTTGAAATAGAGGTGCAGTTTCCCTTCACAATTCATTGTTCAATGGATGTAAATCTAGTGACTTTATATTTCAGATATGCTGTTTCTAATAAAGAACCTGCAGATGGTTGAATGAAATTAAATTTATTACAGGACTCTATCTTTTATGTGTAGAAGAGTGAGCATTTTTAGAGTAGGTGTTTTTCAGTGAGTAGTTTTCTTTGAGAGCCAGGAGTACTTAACTTTTTCTGGATAACACCCACTAACCAACTGGTCCTGCTGACTTTCTCAGTCCCTCCTGCAATAGCTTGGCATATTTTTCCTTCAGCAGAATAACTTCACAGTTATAACTTCTACTTTATGGTGTTGTGGATGCTTTGGAATGGTGCATCTGTAAATGCTGTTCAGAATTAACAGTTCTTTATCCCATTGAAACTTTAGTTTTTTGAGATAGTCTTGCCTTATGTACAGGCTGACCTGAAACTCATAATCTTGCTTCAGCTTCTCATGTTTGAATTACAAGTGTGTGCCACCATCCCTGTCCCAGTAAATCTTTTCAGCCTAGATTTTTAAGCTGTTCCCATCAGTTTCCTCTAATACTTGTTCTTATTTCTTCATCTGCTTTTACCTTTGCACTCTCTGTCGTCTAAAAAACATTAGTGTGCTTTCTTCATACCTGTATTTTTCTTGTTACCACCTGGAGTTCCCTTTTTCTCTCCTATACACAGCCTACCATCCTTTTAAATTCAGCCGTTTCCCTGTATTCTGGCTGGTTACTTTGCTGAGAAATATTGTAACTTCTAAATTCATGCCCTCTTCTTTTGTTCTGCCATTAGATTTCAACTCTCCAAGGGGAGGACTGTGCTACTTGTGTTTCTTTTGCACTCCTCACCGAATACTCTAAAAAATTCTTGGAAATACTGGTAATATCTTCATTTTGGAGTTATTTCAATACACATTACATTGTATGCATTACATTTTTGTAAAGGAGCTTAAGAGTAAGAATATTTACCTGTTAGCCTTTATTCTAACCAGTATTGCTGTCTAGACCAGTAACAGCAAACCTTCTAGAGCTTCTCAGTGATACAGACTGGCACATGTGCTGTAGGTTCACCACCAGGGACACAGGGATTTTATGTGCAGCATGGCTTTTTTTTTTTTTTTTTTTTTAAATATTGGGGTTTTGAATCAAGAGCTTTTATACTGAGCTACCTCTTTTTTGTTTGTTTGTTTGTTTTTGCTTTCGTTTTTTTTTTGAGACAAGGTCTCAGTTACTCAGTTACTCGGGCTGGGCTTGAATTTGAGATTCTTCTGCCTGAGCCTCTCCCAGGTTGCTGAGATTACACATGTGCACCACCATGTCAGACTTACATCATCTCATCTAACAGCTCTTAGGGTTCGCTATTAACATTGAGTAGATTCAGACCGGTCACAATGTGAAAATGTAGGGAGAAATTAATTTCTGTAGCATAGACAGCCTTCCTGAAAACAGATGCCACCATGTTTTATAGAAAGTTTAGGTGATTCCTAACATAATAGGTAATGGAATCCTTCTTTTAAATTTCTAACATGTTATTAAACGCAATTAAAGCTCACTATTTTAGAATCAAACATGCTCTTTTCCTTGAAAACAAAATACTGCTGAAATTTAATGCCTTTGAAGGCCACAGCTGTCTTATAACTTCTTCCTTTGCAGTGGCATGTATTGTTTGTTTGCTTGTTTGTTTTGAGACAGGGTTTTGCTATGTAGTATGGAGTTGAACTCACAGCAGTCTTCTTGCCTTGTCCTCCTGAGTGCTGGGATTACAGGCATGCGCCACCGTGCCCAGCTTGCAGTAGTTTTTGGATGGATGGATGGATGGATGGGTGGATGGCTAGACAGATGGATAGTCATCTGTTTTGTTCTTTTTCTTGGTTGTCTGCCCTGGCCATTGAGAAATGACTTCTCAGAATTTTGAACCTGACTAAACAAATACTCCTTAGGCGGAAAATTGAAATAAAAGGGCTGAGTTGGTTATTGTTTCAGCATTTGTTGTCTGAGTTAGGGTTTTGTTTGTTGAAGGAAATCCTGTTATTTTGTGGATTATTTTTCATAGCTGTTTTTCTCTGCATCAGTGGCTTTTTACAGGAAAAAAATTTTTTTTTTCTTATGAAACAAATGTTTTGGCCTCCTAGTGCTTACCATAAGCTGTGCATGGGTGTGGCACACACCTGTAATCACAGCCCTCGGGAGACAGAGGCAGGAGGAGGGCCACAAGTTCGAGGCTAGCCTGGTCTACATAATGAGTTCAAGGCCAGTCTAAAGCTAGACCCTGTCTCAAAAAAACCAAACCAAAACAAAAAAATCTCATAAACTGTGTTCTTGCACTGATTATATAGAAAGAGAAGGCAGAGTAAGCTCTTCCTTATACACTTTAGCCCAGGTCTTGTGCCTGGTCTGTACTGTGAATGGAGAGACACGGTGGGGGGTTTTAAAAGGTAATTACATACCAGAAGAAAATTCACAAAGGTGAGCAAAAGAGAAGGAAAATCGTAAAAATGTTATCATTCAGAGATACTGTGCACTGAAGTGATACCCACTGTTAGCCATTTGAGCTAACTTTTCTAATCATGTTTATAATGTTCTTTAAAGGAATATTTGAAATATTGTGCAGCTTTCTTCCTCCACCATTCATAACTTGCCTCCCCCGCCCCCCCCCACTGCTGGGGATTGAACCCTTTTTAAACTGTTGAGATAGTCTTGCTAAATTGCTCAGGCCAGCCTTTAACTTATATACCTCTGCCTCAGCCTGCTGAGTAGCTGAGATTACACGTGTGTACCACTGTTGTCAGTCCTTCCAGAGCTCTTAAATACATCTTTCTGTGACCTTAAATCCCTTCTCTTGATGGCCATGCAATCTTACACCTTCTGTGTGCATTGCTTTTTTTTTTTTTTTTTAACCATTCCCCTGTTGTTGGGTATTTAGATTGCTTTCAGTTTTTCACTAAGGAAGTTGTGCATTTATCAGCAGATGCTTCCCAATACTCTGATTTTCTGCAGAATGACATCCATTGTCACTATGTCTTCCCAAAATGTGCAAAGGCATGTATCTCTGGGCTCACTGCAGGGCTAGACATCCTGCAGCCTCTAATGAGTTTGTCTGCTCTTGTATCTTAGACTCTGTTGGGGTGGTGCCAGGCCTAATGACAAGACTTTGGTTTTTTTAAAGCATTTGAGGACACAAATACAGGCTCTTTTGGCAATGCTTTCTTTGTTCAAAGTCTTAGAAGAAACTGGGCATAGTGGCACATGCCTATAACCCCAGCACTTGGGAGGCTGAGGCAGGAGGATCGATGAAAGTTTAAGGTCAGCCTGGGCTACACAGTGAGTTCAAGGCCAGCCTGAACCACATAGCAAGACTCTGCCCCCGCCCCCCAAAGTGATGTGTGGGTCCTATGAAAGGAATAAAGTACTTCAAGTTTGTGTACCCTGCATTTTTAAAAATAATGATTTCCACATTTACTATTAAATTCTCTCCCCCTATGTGTATAGCAAATCGCCTGAGGGAGATTCTGTTATCTTCATTTGTAGAGAGTTAATAAGATCTTACTGTTACTTAGTAGCAAACGGTGGTCTAACATATAGTACTGTGGCCTTTCTGCTATAACACATCTAGGTAGCCTTTGTTCTTGTTTCTCCCAGTAATGAATGTTGAAAAACAACATTTTTATTGAGCATGAGTTTTGTGGTTAGTGAAATTTTAGGAATTAAAAGTGAAACACATGTGAAGCTTTCCTTTGAGGGCACTCGTGTGAAACTGTAAACTGAACAGTTCTTGTCCTCTGTATAATAGGACAGCATAGTGAATATACTGTGTAATGATCCAGGTGTATTTGAGTCATATGCCGGGCATTGTAGCCCTAGATGGATGGACAGGGTTTGCATAGGCAAAAAGTAAAGTATTGTATATGGGAGAGCATCTATGTGAAGGGAAGCTACAGTTTCAGGCATATTTGAGCAGAGCTTATAGGGCATGCAGTGATGTCCAGCCTAAGCGAAGCGTATCTGTTGGAGAACAGTGGATGAGAAAGCATAACAAACAGGTAAGGAGGCGCCAAGCTTGAAGGACTTTGAAAACCTGCTAGAGTTTAGATTTGGTGGAGTAACCAAAAGGGAATCGTTGAAAGTTACCGAGTAAAGGTGAAGGCATAACTAAAGAGGTATTTTGGGAAGAGTAATTTTGAAGTAGGGCACAGATGTACAGGGAATGAGGTACAAATAAAAAGATTTAATGTGCTTGTGAGGAATATGACTTTGTATTATTTGAGAGACAAGAGAATGTTACCAAAATTTGCATTTTAAATCTTTGATTTTAGGATCTGTTCATTCAGCAGATATTTGTTCCTATTATTTATGTACAAAATGTTATGGGAGATATGCCCCAAAAGAACTTATGGTATAGGAGTGAATTTGAGATATTTACAAATAATTTTAGTACTAAAGAAATGTTACAAGATAACAGGTATAGATGAACTACTTTGTGAGATTATTTTCATCTGTCCATTAGAAATAAATGTGAACCACATGTGATTTTTAAAAAAGTAAAAGTGGGGATGTGTGGCATGGTGGTAGACCTCTTTGCCAGCATGTGCAAGGCCCTGAGTTTGATCCCCAGCACTGCAAACAAAACACAAATGAAATATTTTTTTACTTAACCCTTTGTATCCAAAATATGATTTCAACAGGTGGCACACTGTGGCTTGTGGTTTTGAATTATACAACTCATCTTTAAGAAAAATTGCATGGAAAGGATGGCATTTGAATTATGTTCTGAAGAACTTTGTATTGAGAATAAATGAGAAAAACCATTCCAGGTAGAGGGATTGGCTTGGTAGTCAGGATGGAAAAGCACACTTTTGTGTGGAGGATCATTTTGGCAGAAGCCTATGGTGCAGAAGTCATATTGGAAATCTGGGAAGATCGCTTGGCAAGCTTTCACTGACAGGAAATCTGACTGTACTGTATGGAGCAGGAAACTATAAAAATTTTGAGCAAAAAGTGATGTGATTAGGACTTTAAGAAGATGGGTCTGATAGCAAAGATATGGAGGGAGCCGAGGAAGATGAGAGACTGAAAGCACTGGGAATAAAGATTATGGATGGGACATTGATTGTAGATGTAGAAAGAGAAACAGTTTCGGGCCAGGGATTTAGTTCAGTGGTTCTGCCGCCTCCCTTGCAAGCGCAAGGACCCGAGTTTGATCCCCGGTACCAAAAAAAAAAGAAAAGAGGAACAGTTTCATTTCTCCCTTGTCTGCTGCCTTCCTCCAAACTGCTTTTGTTGTGTAATCCATTTCCTGTTGAAATTAGTCTAGATGCTTCAAAATCTGTGTTATATAAGCCGAAAGTTATGTAAGCGATAGGCATTAGGGCATTTAGCTATGGATTTTGTTTAAGTTCTTTCTGTGTGTGTGTGATTAAAATTTTTGAAGCAGGTGAATGTAGATTATTTTAAAGTTGTGCATTACAGTCTTATGGTGATGGTTTCCCATCTCCAAGAACTCTGTGATGATCAAAAAAAAGCTTGAAATAGTTGGCCCCAAATCAGAAAGGCCACATTTTAGTTTTTATTTTTTTATTTTTGCCACATTTTATTTTTAGGAAATAGGATGAGGACATTTGGGAGGTCCCAAGGAGTAGTCAGGATTTTTCCAAGTATGAAGCTTGAAAAAGTTGAGGGAGATAGCTTAGGAGCCTAGTAGGGTTGAAGAATTTTGTGACATCCTTTAGCAATGTCAATCCTTTGTATTTCTCTATTACTCTATTAAAATACTAAATAGAATGGCTTGATCCTGTGTTGGCTTTTGGCCAGAACTTCATTATTTGGAATTATTCATAGGTAGAGTTGCACAAGTGCTTTTAGTGAACTTTGAAGTTGACCTCTAAGTGACCTCTTTAAATTTGTCTACAGACTAGACATTTTCTTAAGCTCATTGAATCTGAAAGTGGATTTACCCATGTTGTGCTTGGCACTTTTAGGAACAATGAATTAGGGTTATTTAATAGAGATATTGCCCTGATCCCAAAGACTAGTGATTAAGAAAGTTAGACATATTGAGTATATAACTGTAAGATGATAAATGGTATAAAGTAGACTAGGTTATGTTGTGGTAACAAACAGCTCCAGCATTTCAGTGGCTTTACCCAGTAAAGTTTCTTTTTTACAGTATGTGTCCAGCTGTGCAGGAAACTGCACTGTACAGGCACCCAGGCCCTCAGTTGGGACCAAGTCCACTGTTTTATGACTGCACCATCTAGAATACATGGCCTTTTACGTGGCTGCTGTTAAGAGAAGAGAGCAGGGGAAACTATACATAGGATTTTCACAGTTTCAGTCTGGAAACAGCATCATTTCTGCTCATCAGTGGACAGAACTACTATCTTCTAATTGCTAGGGAGTGGGTGCTGGGAAATGTAAGGAAGCCAATGGAATATTTCATGAGAATAACTGTCTCTTGCATAGTCTTATTCTAGTGTTGTGAGTGAAGATGTCAGATGGATCAAGGTAAGACTTTGCTTTACTGAGTGCAAGCTTACAATTAGTGAGCCTTATATAGAACATAGCTCTGAGTATGATTTACATAATAAGCCGTAGGAAAAGAATCAGTTCTGAACTGGAAAATCAATTTTTTCTGAATTGTGTGGATTTTTAGTTTATGTTATGTCATTGTACTTCATCTAATAAACCACTTTCATGTGATAGGTCTCTGTTGAGAATTTTTCATTAGAATACAAAAATGACTTTTGGACAAAATCATTTTATTTATTTATTTATTGGTACCGGGGATTGAACTCGGGACCTTCTGCTTTCGAGCCAGGTGGTGGAACCACTGAGCTAAATCCCTGGCCCAAAAAAATCATTTTAGAAGTAAAGGTTACACTTTCTATTTTTAAATTGTCGATTGTTTTTAGAATACTACACATGTATATAGTAATGAAAGAATTTATTTACAAAACACTGACATTCCTACTAGTGTTTAAAGTAGTATAAAGTTTTTTTTAACTCAGGTATTACATGTTTTTATTCTGTGGCACAGATATAGAAATTTAAGCCAACAGTATGTAAATGTTTATGGTTCATAAGTAACTTTTGAGCTATATATTATCCAAAAATTACTGCACTCTATAATGGTTTATTATTATAGTGAGAACATGATTAAAGTGAGGCGAATAAGAAGCATTCATTAATTGGTATGTATAAAGGGTTAGATAAAATTATAAACTGAGGTCATTGGAATTTTTGTGGGGTTTTTCCCACAAAATCTTTTAAATGAACTCAGTTGTGGTTCAAGGGAATTCAGTTATGGTTTGAAGTTTCATGGCTATATATCCTGTAGATTCTTACTTATACCCAGTCAGAATTAGTGCAGATGCCTCCTGTATATTAGGTCATTTGTTCTCACAAGAGCCCCATTGAGAGAGTTGGTTCTTACTTTCTAGTAAGGAAACTGAAGGGCTCAGGTGAAGGGATTTAAACAAGACCATACTACTACTGAATAGCAGAGCTAGTGCTAGATAGAGCTCAAGTCAGCCGCCGTTGGTTTATGCTCTTTGCAGTGTGCCCTTGGAACAAAGTTATATACTACAGAAGATAGCATAATGATGGCTCCCATAGCTTTTGCTTTAAGGTTGTTTGAAGTGTAGTACTTTAAGTATTTTCCCTCTACTGCAGGGGAAAACAGATTTGATCAAAACCAAATAATAACAGCAGTGAGAGAGGGTTTTCTATATTATAGGAGAGAGTTGAGCGGTGTCATTTTAAAAAGCAGATACTTATTGAAAGCATTTAAAGAATATATATTTAGCATAAACCTGTACAGAAATTGTTATTAAGCAGTATCTATGTATTGGGGAGGTGCAGAGGATAGGGAAAAATCAAAGCTCTAGGAACAGATAGATGACTTGATTTCTGGCTGTCAACCATTTTCTACTTTCAGTGGTACCTTCCTTGAACCTTCATTTCTTTACCTTTAAAAATGGGGCAGAGGTTGTTTTGAATATCACTGTCCTGTATAACTGCTGGGAAAATTAACTGACCAAAATAATTTTAAGGCTTTGATGAAGTACCTGATCCCATTGGTACTCAGTATATAATCATTGGTGTTGATGGTATTTGGGACTAGGTGTTTTGCTTTCAGGGAAGCTTCTGTCCAGATGGTTTGGAAGAAGATTCACAGTACATTTCCTGGGCCCCCAAGTCTGATATTTGCTTTCTCTTGGTCTTGTTGTAGGGAATGACCATGGACAAAAGTGAGCTGGTACAGAAAGCCAAACTTGCTGAGCAGGCTGAGCGCTATGATGATATGGCTGCAGCCATGAAGGCCGTCACTGAACAGGGGCACGAACTCTCCAATGAAGAGAGGAATCTGCTCTCTGTCGCCTACAAGAATGTAGTAGGTGCCCGCCGTTCTTCCTGGCGTGTCATCTCCAGCATTGAACAGAAAACAGAGAGGAATGAGAAGAAGCAGCAGATGGGCAAAGAATATCGGGAGAAGATAGAGGCGGAGCTCCAGGACATCTGCAATGACGTTCTGGTAAGGGGCCGGTGCTTCTGCTTTAAACGATTTTCTCAATAGTGTTAATTTAATGCCCACCTGTAGACTCTCAAACACCTTATGAGAGAGAGGTTTCTTAATACACTGGAAAGCTGCAAACCATTTGCAGTTGCTTTTCAGGTATATGATGTGATTTTTTTTTTCCCTCATCTTTTGCTTGGTTGGAGATTGTTCATCACTTCTAGGGTTTTTTCCTCACCTATCAAGAAGACCTGTGAAAAATAGGAACATTTAGCATCCCTCCATCTCTTCTTCGGAAATAGAGGCCAGATAGACAGGCTTTTAGATAGATGCAGCAACCAGGTAGGCTATTCTATTTGTTAGTCTGAGTGGTGACATCATCTCCAGAATAGGGGGCAGGATTTAAAAGCTGAGCTGCCTTTTAGCTTCTCTCTAGTCATGTCTTCACATTGTAGTCCTGTTTTTGTCTGAAAGTTAGGTGCATCCATCAAGTTCAGCATGCATTTCCAAGGCCAAATCAAAGGTGGTTTGGGGATTTTTCTCTACAAGTCCTAGTCAGATGATTGATTTCCTCTGGCCATAGTTTGGGGTTGAATGGGAGGGGTGCATATTCTAGAACAAGTCATGATCATAATGTCTTTCCCTCACATCCTGAGCCCACTGGGAACTTTTTTTTTCTTCCAGGTGAAATCAGGTAAAAATGAACGGTGAGGGCTGCTTTGAAGGGAAAAGGAAGTTACACTTGTTGATCTACCTCCTCCCCTGCTGGCTGCCTCTCCGAATTACTGCCCATGACACCTTTCTTTTGAAAACCAGTGCAAAGCTTGTCAGCCATGAGGCAGTACTCCTCACCCCTAACCCATAATAAGTTACACCCTGTCTGTCTGCAAAGTATATTAAAATGACTACTGCCCCTTGCATCTCCTCACTGATTGGTTAAATCCCCTTATTGTTAGCTTTGCATTGAGCTTTTTAATAGACTCATGGTGTAAGATAAGAGTGTCATGGCTAAACTTGTTGCCTGTTGGTCATTTGGGGGTTTGTTAATGGTGCACTAATTCCTGAATGTTAGGTACATCTGGTATTCAAATGAAGTATGGCATGCATTCCAAGGGCGAGAAAGTTCCATAATTCCTGAAATGTAGACCAGCTTTTAAGAGCATCTGAAAGAATGTGAAGAAGAGCATGGTACTTACTGCCTCTTAACCAGTTTTTCAGGATGCCACATTCTAAAACAACTCTTCGAAAATATTGCTCTGTATACGAAGCTTGGACTCCTTCAGAACTACTTTTGTTGTAAGCATAAATGTTTAAAGGAATTTATTATTAATAATAGTACTAGATTCTTTGAGTGCTTACTACGTGCCAGGCAACGTGTTAAGCACTTTATGTACATTAGTTTACTTGTCCTCATAACTACTCTCGAAGGAGGCCATTGTGGCCCCCATTGTACAACCAAGGAAACAGACTCAGGGTGATAAAGTAGGGTTGTATGGATACAGATAGTAAGCAGCAGAAGAGGGGTTTCTTTCCAGGTCAGATTGATTCTAAACTGAGTTCTTGTGGTTTTGTTCTGTTACTACATTTATCCTCCCAGAGTAGAAAGAAAGCTTTTTTCTCTAATTACAGAAGAGATGTGTGTGTTGTGTGTATATATATATTATTTTTTTTTTTTTTTTTCTTTCTTTCTTTTTTTTTTCTTTTTTAAAGGACAGGGCAAAAGAGTAAAAAGTAAAACATCACTTGTAATCCTGTCATCCAGAAAACCATTATTAGTATAACTTCCAGGCTTTCCCTCTATGTTTTTGTGTTCATGTGCACATAGGTATTTTAATATTAAAATAGGATTCTTTGTAGTTATAATCTGGATTTTCACAATTTTTTTTGAGAGCTTTTTCATGTTACCAGTATAGTTCTGCATCATCATTTTTTCCTAGCATTGCACTGTAATAGCTGTATTTTATTAATCTCTTATGGTTGTTCAAAAATGACTTTTAACAGAAGAATATAGGCATCTATATTCATAACATTTAGTGACTTGGATTAAAAATGCTTTGCCTTTTTTTTTTAAGTCTTCAAAGAAAATTGGTAGTGGTAGTATATATCTTAAGTCTCAAACATAATTTTAACATCCTGTGAATAATTGAAAATTCTTAACAATGCGAATCATTTTTTAGGAGCTGTTGGACAAATACCTTATTCCCAATGCTACCCAACCAGAAAGTAAGGTGTTCTACTTGAAAATGAAAGGAGATTATTTTAGGTATCTTTCTGAGGTGGCATCTGGAGATAATAAACAAAGTAAGTAACATTTAAAAGTTTTTAACCAACAGTAGAGCCAGACTTCTTTCATAATGACCTTAAAGTTTTGCTGTGTGTGTTCACCATAGACCCGAACATCATAGTAATCAGAATTTAAAAGGCCATAGCATTGTGATGAACGAGGTCATGGTGTTGACAGTATATCTGAGGGCAAAGATTGAGGGCATTGGGAATCTGATTGTAGTGTATTTGAAGATTGGTTGGTAGTTCTCTTTTTAGAGGCAAAACTTTTAACAAAAAGTAGTCTACCCTTGACCATGGTTTTGTTTTTCCCAGTTTTAGTTATTCAAGCTCAGCTATGGTCTGAAAATATTAAATGGACAATTCCAGAAATAAATGATTCATAAGTTTAAAATTACACACTGTTCTCAGTAATGGGATGAAATATCACGCCATCCTCCTCAGAAGATGAATCATCTCTTTGCCCAGCATATCTACCCTATGTATGCTACCTGCCTGTCACTTAGTTGCCATCTTGCTTAGCAGATGGACTGTCATCGTGTCACAGTACTTGTGTTCAAATAGCCCTTATTTTACTTTCTCCGAAGTGCAAATTCTATTACAATGTTTTTTATAATTGTTCTGTATTATAATTAATTATCTTTAATCTACTGTGCCTAATTCATAAATTTATCATAGGTATGTGTGTATAGAAAAAGTTATTCAGGCTTCAGTACTATCCACAGTTTCAAGCATCCACTGGTGTCTTGGAACACATGCCACAGATAAGAGAGACCTACTGTATTTGCTGGTGTGAAACCACTATAGTGCTGCATTTCTTTATCATGTGAATTACTATGGGGGTGATAATTATAGCCTACATTAAGGGCCTACTGTGTGCCGAATACTTTGGAGTCCTATTTATCCTCATACAACTTCATGATAGGTGGGAGTCTGCCTGTTTTTGTAATAAAGGAAGGCATGACTTCTGAATAGAGGTTTTTACTTGCTCCAAGCCACAAAGCCATGTACCTAGTGAGTAAAAGTTGGGGATTCAGGGTTGGGTCTGCTGACTGTAAAGCCTGTTTTCTTTCCATTGGAGCATAATGTTTTCTACTTTCTCTTTTTTAGACTTTTAGCTGCTCTAAATTTTAGACTTTATCGTAATTGTCTGTTTCCCCCAAAGCATTTAATATAGTACTTGACTTAGGATAAACATTTAACAGACATTTAATTGAATGGTGGAAGCACTGACAACTTATTTTGATTGCTTACCTATTTCAGCTTAGTTTGTTGAAATAATTTGATAGTGAATCTAGTGTGTGTGATGCAACCTTTAATTTTTACCATCTTACTTACAGCCACTGTGTCGAACTCCCAGCAGGCCTACCAGGAAGCATTTGAAATTAGTAAGAAAGAAATGCAGCCTACACACCCAATTCGACTTGGCCTGGCACTTAATTTCTCAGTCTTTTACTATGAGATTCTTAATTCTCCTGAAAAGGCCTGCAGCCTGGCAAAAACGGTGAGAAGGACCCTCAGTGGTTTCTTTTCATAGAAAACAGTGCAGTGCTTTCTAATATAATTTCTTTTTATTCCTGAAAATCCTCATTGTCTTAGATTTTTTAAAAAATATTTTCTAGAAGAGGGATATCTTATGAAAGAAATACAGAGCTGTTAGTAATTCCTTCTCAACACCTGCTTACTTTGATTACTGTTTTTTGAGGGTGGTGGCAGAAAATTCTAGGTGAAGTTAGTTTGTGGTTTCTCATCAAATTTTGGGCCTTGGCCATATATTGTCATTCTTATTTGTACTAAGATATGAGATTATGGCTGTGTACACAAAAGAAATCAGACCATATTTTCTTCATGCGCTACATGTTTGTGGTCTTTCAATCTGTGTACTGCTACTTTTAATTTTTTAAATTTGGAAAAGATGCCTGAAATGAATTATCAAAGTTGTATTAATCAAATCAGGTTTAGAGAAACGCTTCACTCTTTTGTCCTTTGTATCAAGAATTTTTGAGTTTTTTTTCTTTTAAAGAGATTACTAGAAATGTCTTTAGTATTCAAGAAATTGCAGTTGGGTATGGTGCTGCACACCTATAATCCCAACACTCTGGGAGGCTGAGGCAGGAGGATTGGATTGCAGATTTTATCCCAGCCTGGGAAATTTAGCAACTTAATGAGACACTGTCTCAGAATAAAAAATAAAATGGCTGTGGATGTAGCTCAGTACAAAGGCCCTTGAATGCAATCCCCAGTATGACAAGACAAAAAAAAAAGAAAGAAGAAATTACATGAGTTTACCTAAAGTAAGTGTGCTGTGGTTAACAGTAATACTGCTTACTTATTAGGTAAAACAAAGTTATAATCCAGGAATTTTTATCATCTTGGTTGGTGCTTTATAAACATGAATTATATGCTTATTGAAAGAACTAGCAGAGAAAGTAATAAGAGCCTAGGTTCTTCCAAAGTACTGTAGAAGAAGAGAAATAATAATCACTTAGCAGAATAAAAGTTGGCCTAAATTCACTTCAGAGAACTTGTAGATGTCCTGCTAACGGCTGTTTGTTTTAGGCATTTGATGAAGCCATTGCTGAATTGGATACACTGAATGAAGAGTCTTACAAAGACAGCACACTGATCATGCAGTTACTTAGGGACAATCTCACTGTAAGTATGACTTCTGGAGAGTTTACAGTCTCTTTCCTATTTATCTACTTAATAGTTACTATTGTGCAAGATTTAAGAGAAATTTGTATTATGTAAAATATGGCTAAAACTCTAAACTGTTAAATAATTGCTAATATTTTGACCTTGGCGGTCATCACTGCAGTAATACAGGAGGAATTTTAAATGGTCGAATGAGATAAGATTCAGACTCTACCACCCTGAGTAAGTTTTATTAGCTTTCCTTTGATTATAGCTTTTTTTTCTTTTCTCTTGCAGCTGTGGACGTCGGAAAACCAGGGCGATGAAGGAGATGCTGGGGAGGGAGAAAACTAATGTCTGTTGTGCTTTGTGATCTGTTCAGTGTTACTCCACATATATCCCTTTGTGCGATAAAAAGAAAAAGAAAAAAAAAATTTGTATGTCGACTTCAATTTTTCACAGCCTCAGTCTAGCAAAAATGGTCCATGGGATAAACAAGTGGTATCAGTCTAAAACTCAGATTGGTCACACAATGCCACAGCATTTTGAAGTTTTGATTTTGATTAACATTGACAGGATTACTGTGTTTAATTTTTAAAAACTGAACACTGTGATTATGGGGTTTTATAACTTAGAAATCTTACTGGTAGAAAAATAGACCCGAATTGTGTGTAACTTTTTGGAAAGTTTAATCTGATATCAAAATAGTCACTAAAGTACAATTCTGTTGTAAAGTTGTACAGAAAGTTATAGATTATATTGTGGTGCTGGTACTTGGAGTGAGGCACTTATCATTTGGCATCCAAGATTAATAGCAGTTCACAGTAATTCTGCCTGTGGTTCAGGGCTTATAGACACTTGACCAGTTTGGGTTGTTGCCACTCAAAAATTCATAACCACAGACATCTACGGTGTCTTCCTCTGAGGAAACTCAAAGCCTGAAACTGAAATTCTTTGTGGCAGATAACTGGGTTATGACACCGTGAAAAGGTCCAGTGCTTCTATAACATGTGTTATTAAACTCCCTTTCCTATAGCAATATGTTACTGATTTGCAACTTGTGAAATAGTGGGTTCTTTTTTCCTTGTTCACTTAGCTAAAGGGGGGAAAAAGCCAGCCACCCTGTTTGTTTGCTTGATACACCTTTAAGAATAATGCTCTGTAGAGATCACCTCTTACTTGAAGAGTACTCTTTGGCTTTGTCCTAGCTCGGGCATTTAAATTTTAAAATTGAAACATGCTTTCCCTTGTCCTTTTGGCTTTTGATTTTGGTTTTGGTTTTCTTTTTCTTCTTTATGTCTTGCTTCCTTATATTTTTTTGTTTTGGAATTTTGTCTTTGTCTTTTGTTCACTTTTCATACTGTACAGACAGGGTGAGAGATGTTGGTGAGCAGGCCTTGCTTCCAAGAGTTTGAGAAGAGCTTCCAGCCGTGTCTTCCTCCAGTTCTCAGCATGCTTGCTCTTCAGTCACACCATGATCTGAATCAAAAAAATTTTTTTCTGAATACCCATAATTTCTCCGTGTATTGCAACCAGCCCCGATAATACTTGTATCTGTCACTAGATCTTCCAAATGCACTCATCCAGCCTAGTTCTCAGACACATCTAAACAAGACCCTATAATTCAGGGAAGTTACATGGACACTGCCATGGAGAGAATCAAAAGTAGCCAGGCCTTTCAGTCTCACAGTATCACCTCTGTACCTTCAACATTCCATGTAGCTGTAGCATCCATCTGTTTGTTCATCTGCTGAAATGAGAAAAGAAAAATTCATGCACTGATTTAAACCAAAAAAGAAAAGAAAAAAACCCACACAATCCCCCCCTCCTCTTTTCCTCTCTAGCTGAACAAAAATGTGCAGTTAATACTTGGCGCTTGAAAATGCAGTAGTGAATGTGGAACCAAGCCTGTCTGTATATCTGGTAGCTCTGCTTTGTTTTTCCTTACCAGTATTCTGCCTAACGTTTGCTTTTGTGATGGTTATATTGCCTAGCAAGCACACCCGTGGTTGTGAAATAGTATAGCAAAAAAGAAAAATCCCTGGTTATTGATGTACTAGATTTGTGTATGTCTTTTAAATAGTTCTAGTTTCACCTTACATGGAATAATCAGGAAAAGTGTAAAAATTCAAAAGCAAAATAAAAAATTTTATGTTAGTTGTTTGTGAATTGATGTGTTAACCTTACCTCCATCACTACCAGATCTAACTCATGATCACACTTATTTTTGGTTCTATTTTCTTTTTAAAAAGGAAACAGGTTAATTTTTATTATTTGGAATCAGAAGTCAAGGTTTGGTGGCAAAGGGGAAGACATTGTAATATCCTCTTTCCATGCCTACCTTCCACAGGAAACCTTCCACAGCAAACCTTCCACAGCAAACCGTCCAGGTGTTAGATGCTCTGTGGCTTGTAAGATTTAGTATGGATGATTACTTTGCATCGCTTTCAAGCCCCACTCTTTTTTTTTTTTTTAACTGAGATAAAACCAAGCTAGAGATGTAACCAAGCCTTCTAAGTCTTGATCATCTCTAAGGTTAGTATTGTGCCTGTCATATGTTTGTTGCTGTTTATAATAGCTTACCGCACTGTTTCCTAACGGGAGATCCCCACCCCTTCTAAAAATATCTACATTCCCAGGAGAGGAAAAAACTAGGGTAAAGGGATGTTTTTTAGCCCAAGATTAGAATCGATTGTTGCTCCCTTCTGTCCTTGGGAGCTACTCCACCTGTGGAAGCCACATCCAGTAGTAGGTCAGTGGGAACCTACCTGCTTTGTTTCAGAAGAGAACAAGGTGCTTCAGAAGAGAAGCAAGGTGAAGAATTGGTCTAAAATGGACTTGGATTTTAATAACATGGCCCTATACCACATGGATTGGGCTGCAAGCTCAGATTGACCATCCTGTTACTTAGGGCTATCTCGGCTCTGCTCAGCTGTTAAATGCCTACTGTTCTCTTGCAGCTGGGTCACAAGTAACCTCCCTGTTGGAACGCAGGGAGAATGGTTTAGACCACCGAGGTGGGAGGTAATATCGGAGGAAGGAAGAGGCCTTGGTAATAAAACAGCCAGCGTCAAGGAAGACTTTAGTGGACCTTAAGAGTTCTGCGCAGCCCTTAGTCCCCAGTCAAAGCCTCCCACCCTAGGTTCAGTAGCGTGGAACTGGGGGTCAGGCTATTTGAGAAACTTTGGCCGCTGGATAGTAGTCTGCACACAAATACTGAAATAAGGGGTCTGGCTGGGATTGTCCTTGACAAGAGGGTGTCTTCCCCACTGTCCAGAGAAGGAAAATGGGTCCAGAGGCAATGAATGACCTGGGATTAGAACCCAGTCTGCAATCCCGTCCACCGCGTTTATGGAGCTGGCTTCCCCAAGCCAGAACCGGCGCAAGGCTCTGCCTTCTTCGGGGCGGGGTCAGAGATGCCCCCCACCTGCGCCTTTAGAATCCCAGGGGCTCCCAGGTGGGGAGGGGCCGGGCGCTGGCGATTGGTGCGCAGGAGCCCTGGGGCGGTAAAGGGAAGGGGCGGGCCAGTGCCGCCGACTGGAACCTCTCGCGCGGCCACCCGCCATGCAAGCCGGCGGCCAGGGCTACCCCCTCTCCTCGCTCTACGTGGGCGACCTGCATCCGGACGTGACCGAGGCCATGCTCTACGAGACGTTCTCTCCAGTCGGCCCCATCCTGTCCATCCGCGTGTGTCGCGACGTGGCCACTCGGCGCTCGTTGGGTTATGCCTACATCAACTTTCAGCAGCCAGCAGACGGTGAGCCCCGGGGAGCTCAGGTGGAGTGGGAGGGGCGTCGGCCAGAGACAGCCTCCAGGCTGCCCAGGCGTTCTTCATTTCCTTTTGCAGTCAGGGAAACTGAGGCACAGAGCGTTCTAGGAGATGCTCCGTACTGGTATTGCTGTGTTTTGGGGAGGAGAGATTAAGGCCGGGGTGCAAACTGCTGAGAATATTGGAGTCAGGCCAAAGTGAGTGGAACCCAGCAGCTGTGTGACTGTTGAGCAAATTGCTCAACCATTCTGAGAGCAGTCGCTTGTCTGATCTCAGAAAAATCAGGCCTTATATGCCTTAAAGAGTGGTTGTGGGGGCCGGGGATTTAGCTCAGTGGTGCCGCCGCCTGCCGCACAAGGTCTTGAGTTCAGTCCCCGGTACAAAAAAAAAGAGTGGTTGTGAGATTCAGAGCACCTGAAGGAGCTAGGCGTGATGGGGCACACCTGTAATCCCAGCACTGAGAGACCGAGGCAGGAGGATCATGAGTTTGAGATCAGCCTGAACTGTTTAAGGAGAACCTGTCTCAAAACAAACAACCCCCCCCCCAAAAAAAAAACAAAAAAAGCCACCTGGAGAGGAAGAGGTCCAAGAGAACACAGTTGGAGAACAGGAAAGCCTTAGGCTCCCACTTTCCATGGCAGCCTGACACGAGGTCTATAGCTGGTGCCTCCATCCTTCCCAGCTCTGAAAAGCCACTTGCTTCCTGCAGGCTCCTCAGGGCTGATAGGTTTAATTAGAGTTTGTCAGCTGAGTAGAGTATTTTACACTTCTGTTGAGAGTAGAGGATAAAGGTTAAGAGCCCTAGGTCTTGCTGGAGCGCACTAAGCAGCTGTGAGCTTAGCCAAGACCACCCTCGACACCATTTTGCCTATAAAGTATGGCTAAGGACTTATTCCCCAACAGTATAAAGAATGGAAAGCTGGTGTTTATGGAATAACATTTGGTACATGGTAAGCACTCTTAAGTGATAACCTAAAAAAAGGTAGTAGTGTAATATTCTGGTGCGACACTCTAGAAACAACCAACAAATACCTGCCCCAGCCAAGTTCAAAATAATGCATCTTACTCCGGATCTAGGCAGGTGGGAGGGAGGGAGGTTGGTTCCTGAGTTGGAGGTTTTGCTGTGACTGAGCTGGATTCCAGGATGCTTTCTGTTGTGCTCTGCTCTACCCACTGCCTCTTTCTGTCTTCCTCCAAGCCATCTGCAGCATCCATGAGTGAACAGACCTGACCTTTTGGTCCCAGTTCATAGATGGGAGAATCAAGCTGCCGAGAGGAGGAGCTTTGCCTCTGGGTGCTTATATTAGGACGACATGGAGAACCTAGACTTCCTGAGACTTGCTCCACTGTGCTCACCTAGCTCCCTCCATACCTCTGAAACTAGCAGAGTCCCCAAGACAGAGAACTGCTCTGTGCATATTATGTGGGAGGGAAGAGGATATAGCAGTGGCAGGAAGGTACCATAGGGTGCTGTATCCAGACACACTGCCATTTACCAAGCAAGTTGTGTGTGCCTTACTTTTCAATCTGCCCAATACCTGGAGGTAGATGGTATTGTGTCCTTTTTCAGGTACAGAAAGGTATGTAAAATCATCATCATACTTATTTTACAGATAAGGAAATGGACTTGGAGAGGTGGTAGTAAGTTCTCTGAAAGCCAAACTTCTCGAGGTTGAATCTCAACTGATATTTAGCACTTACCACTTTTAATTTCCTCAAACTGCTGCCACCCCTTCTCATATGAACCCATCCTTTACATTCTCATTGACTCAGTGTGCTTTAGAGACCTAAACAGACCTGGCTGTACCACTGACCTTTCACTCTTCTGAGCCTAGATTTGCCCATCTGTAAGATGGGGTTAGGAATCCATGCTCATGTGGCTCTGGTTAGGTTGTAATGGAAGATGGGAGGATTACCATGTATGTTAATGGTAATTTCCTCTCTTTATCCCTCTTGAGCTTTCAGGTTCATGTCTCGGGTGATACCCAGACACTGGGTTTGATTAAGCACCATGGAGGTTCAGGGTCAGAAAATCCTCTTAACTTGTTCCTTTCCCTCCTTTTCTTCCTGTCCAGCGGAACGGGCACTGGACACAATGAACTTTGAGGTGATCAAAGGCCAACCCATCCGAATTATGTGGTCTCAGCGAGACCCAGGACTTCGAAAGTCAGGTGTGGGCAACGTCTTCATAAAGAACTTGGAGGATTCCATTGACAGCAAGGCTTTGTATGATACCTTCTCTACCTTTGGGAACATCCTCTCTTGCAAGGTGCGTTGCCTTTGAGGAGGGGTCAGTGTCAAATATCTGTGTGGTTGAGGGATGCCAACCAACACTTCATTTTACAAGGTTTACAGTTTATAAGGAAGACCTCAGGTACAGCAAGTGCTTGAACCACAGCTGTTCTTTCAATTTATCTTCCTAGATTTGTCAGGATACCTGTGCAGTAGTCTGCTGTCTGTCTAACCACCCTCAGACTTGGTGGCTATCAGCAACCATTGTTTATTTAGCTCCTGATCCTGTTGATTGTTTGGGCTGAGCTTAGTTGGGCAGTTGTTGGTGTGCCTGGGCTCCCTCATGCCAACTGAGACTGGTAGGAGCCCTCCATAGGCATGTACAGCAGTGGAGTGGCTGGCTGTTAGTTGGAACATCCCACTGTACGTCCCTGTGGTTTTCATCCTCCGGTAGTAGGCTAGCCCAGGCCTTCTCAAGGCATTGGCAGAATCCCCTAGGACAAAGAATAGAAGCTCACCAGGACCCCCAAGACTTAAACTCAGATCTGGGACATTATCACTTCTGCTGCATCCTCTTGGCCAAAGCAAATCACAAGACCAGTGAACATTCAGAGCGAGAAGGCAGTAGAAATTATATAAAGGGTGTAACTACAGGAAGGCCATTAATTGAGGCCATCACAGCAATCAATGGACCACATCTTGTTTTTATTTTGGTGCTGGGAATTGAACTTGGGGCCTTGCATGAGCTAAGTACATGCTCTACCACTGAGCTACAGTTCTATCCCCTTTGTAAATTATGTCAGAGTACTGGTCATGTTGTTAGTAATCATTGTATCCTAGTGTCTAGAATATTTGTGATACATAAAAAGATCCTCATACATAGTTGCTGAGTGATTGGATGTATTACCCTTTGAGAAGGGCTCTGATTTGTTCTCTGACTTTGTATAGAGGATATTGGGGAGCATAGGCCATGTAGCAAGTCAGTGTGTGCTAACCAAAGGGCCAAAACCTGAATGTTCTGTTTTTACCTTTTATGAGGATGGCTGGCCAGTTACCCTGCAGCCTCTGAAGTGCCCCCTCCTGGGGAGATGGGGGATTTATGGTGTCCTCTCTGTTAGACTCACAGGCCTTACTCACAGGTGAGTAGGGGGCTATCTATTTCAGAGGAGCAGACTGAGGCTTGCGGTGTCGAAACATTCTCAGGGTTCTCAGAGGCAGACAGGCAGAGACAGACAGAGGCAAACATCAGACAGACAAGGAGACAGATCAGACAGACAGGGAGACAGACAGACAGACAGGCAGAGAGAGAGAGAGAGAGAAGCTCCCTGCCTTTGAGGATCTGTGGGCCAAGTTCTTACAATGATGGTAGCAGATTTGTCAAATGCTTTCTATGTACTAGGTTTTCTGCATACATAGCCACACTGAATTTTCCACCACGGCCCCTTAAGGTATATATAACTGCAGGGGAGAGAGGTTCAAAGATTTGAGTTCACTTGTCCACTGTTCTATGTTGCACAGAGTGGAGTTCGAGTCAAGATTTGAACTAGTGAGTTTGCCAAATTAGCTAAAGCAAATTGAATAGGAAACAGTATGTCTTCCCCCCTTACTCAGGCTTTGAGGTCCTATGGACTGCTGAGAATTTGACAGAAAGCTCTGTGTGATGCAGGTAAGCCTTTGCAGGCCGAATGAAGCACTGTTGTTAGAAACAAGACATGCAGTGTGTTCTTACGGGCTGGCTGGAATGGTGAAACTTTTAGAAATGGCTGGAAATTAGGCTCTAAAGGAAGAAGCATGGTCATTGTGTAGTTGGGTGACTGGGAAGGAGGAAGCTCTTTGGTTGGTCAGGTAAGGTTTCTGTGGCACTGTGAGAAGAGTGGATAATCTGAGTCAGGCCACGTAAATGGCAAAGCCCAGCCGCTTAGCAAGGAGGCAACATAATGTAGTGGATCAGACCCAGGACTTTGAGGCCAGAAGACCTGGATTCAAATCCTGTCTCTTCCATTTTCTGGCTATGTGATCTTGGGGCAGTTGTTGTACTTGAATTCTCTCCTTACAGCTTCAGTTGGAAAGGTTACAGAATAGAAGTGGGATGCTGTGTTAAAAAAATGGAAACAAGTTTGTTATGGAAAAAAATACGTGAATTGGTAAAATTTAAACAATGTGGAATGGAAGAAAGCAAAAAAGGTCCACCTTTTTAAGCCCTCGTCCCCACAATGATTAAGTTTTGCATATCTGTTTCAAAACTTCCCATATATAGAAAACTTTGGCCCAAATAGCTAGATTTTTTTTTTCTGCTTAATATTATATCTTACAGATAACTTGTCAGTTGTGTAATCTGTCCATTCTCTCCAGTGGTGCACATATGGTGACCTGGGTAACCTGGTGTGAATGAACTGTAATTTCTTTAACCAATCTTCTCTTGATGGATGGACGCTCGGGGTGTTTCCAGTTGGTTGTTAGAAACAGGATTCAGGTATGGAGGTTTGAAGTAATGCTCGGTCCATTGTCTTTCTTAAAACTGTTGTGCGGCGTAGACAAAACCTGGGTCCATTCTGAGAGTGTTCTTCTTCCTTCCTTTGTTACTCATCTCTGAACTTCAGTTTCCCATCTCTAAAATGGGCTATTGTGTGATGTAGAATTGTCTTTTTCTTTTCTTTTCTTTTTTTACAGTGCCAGAGAGGAACCCAGGGCTTTGCACATGCTAGGCAATTGCTCTACCTCTAAGCTACACTGCTGGCCCTCAGCGGGACTGTCTTTTACATGTAACATAGCAAGCACTCAGGTACTGGTCATCATCACCTTTGCCATCATTTTCTCCCTGAATCCCCTGCTGGATGTTCTCTGTTCTTCCCATGGCTCAGGTGGCGTGTGATGAGCATGGCTCTCGTGGCTTCGGCTTTGTGCATTTTGAGACCAATGAGGCTGCACAACAGGCCATCAGCACCATGAATGGAATGCTGCTGAATGACCGCAAAGTGTGAGTGGCCGGGGCTGAGGGAGGGGCTGCCTCTGAGTGGCATCACCGATGAAGAACAGTGTTCCTACCGCAGTCCAATGGGCCCTGGATACCAGGCAGCAATCTTCTTCTTGAAATGTGACCTCAGATGAGTTGCTCAACCTTTCAGAGACTCTTGGCACGGATGATACCTGTTAGAAGATTGTTTTCTGAGTAAGAATAGATGAGTTTGAAATTCTCACTAATGGCCAAATCATGAGTGGACTCAGAGATTTCATCTGTTTTTCAGTCTCCGCAGTAAGGCTATGAATTTCCTTTCTGAAACCATGTATTGTTTTGTGGGATTTGGGAGCAGAAAGAAAATTAGGCTTATGCTTAGCCTGCTAAGTTCAGTGTCCCCCCCTCCCCACTTCACAGGCGGGAAAATTGAGATGCAGGTGCTGGGGAGAATCTGCATCTGGCTGGTCCTCTCCTCAGTCCTGCTGGTCCCCGTCTGATGGCATAGCCTCATGGTCAGTGCTTTGGGCTGTAAGATGCACTGAGTTATTTTGTCAGGTTTCCAGGGGCCCGGTCCTGTCAATCTGTCATGCTGAATCTGAGTAGGCTTTTCCCAGTTCCCAGAAAGATGCCATTTTTGTTAGCAACCACTCAATGAGGCTTACCTCTGCCATTTGGTTTTCTTCAGTTTTTACTGCCTGCTACAACTTGTTTGTGTGAAATGTGCTGTAGATACCACTAGAATTTTCTATGCTTGGTTTTTTTCCCCTTAATCAAGCTACTTTCCTGCCGGGCCCAGCTACTTGGAAGGCTGAGGCAGGAGGATCACTTGAGCCCAGGAGTTCAAGGTTAGCCTAGGCAACATAGTGAGGCCCCACCTCTTAAAAAAATCCTTTTCTAGATGTTTTTAAAATTATTGCTGTTTTGATGATGTCAGTCCATCCCCCTAGAGTGATGCTGGCATTGACCATATATAAGTCACTTACCCTTGCTTCTCCACTGTACCCAGTATGTGTTAAATGAATAAGAAAAGTCCCATGACATGAGTTGAATCCCAGTTTTGCAGGAATGACACTAAGGGTCAGAGAGGTTAAGTAACTTGCCCATGGTCACACAGCAAGGCAACTACAGAGTGAGGACTTAAGCTTTTGTCTGAATGCCAAGTTTATACTCATATCTCCTGTGCTCTTAGCTGCCTCATGTGTGGTAGTAGTTCTGTGTGCATTTGTCACAAGAGTGGAGTATTCTGAGCCTCATATGAGGGATAAGCTCTGGAACATAGATTCTTAGCTGTTTGAGGTAGCTGGGTCTTGGACATAGTTGGTTTTTGGAGTATAGCCCTGCCCGATTCCTGATGAGGGGATACGGACAGTGCTTGGCCCCCTGAGTTGCCCAGGGTTTCCGTGTGATGGGCTGGGATGAGGGGTGGCTGAGGGCTGGCAACTGCCTATCCCGTTGTTGTGTCCACAGTTTTGTTGGCCACTTCAAGTCTCACCGGGAACGGGAGGCAGAGCTAGGGGCTCAAGCCCTGGCGTTCACCAACATCTATGTGAAGAACCTCCACGTGGACATGGATGAGCAGGGCCTGCAGGACCTCTTCTTTGAGTTTGGTGAGTAGGTTTCCTAAGGGAGGAAGGGAATCCCTGTTGTTCCTCTTCTAAGCCCAGATCTGGCAGGGAGGAGGGCCTGCCTCCGGCTTCCTGAGGATTTGTGGTAAGGGAGGGAACTTCCTGGGGCTTCTCCAACTCTCTTCTGAGACAGGTTGGTCTTTTCCAGGAAAGATGCTGAGTGTGAAGGTGATGAGGGACAACAGTGGCCACTCCCGGGGCTTTGGCTTTGTTAACTTTGAGAAGCATGAGGAAGCCCAGAAGGTAGGCGCCTCCCCATAGTTTTATTCCAAGGAAGAAGCAGCGAGCCAGGACTAGGGAGAAGGGAGCAGGGGCCTCTAGCTGCTCATGGAGGAGAAGGAGGCCCCCCTCTTCCTAGGCAAAGAGGGGTGGGAGAGTCCCACACGTAGGCAGGACCCTCCCAGCCGTGGGCCTGACTTTTGCTGATTTTTTTGTGGCTAAGGCAATGAAAGTCTAACTTGGTGTAAATGGTTTGTGCAGTCAAACTTTGGATCTGTCTGGGCTGGGCATTTAGCTCAGTGGTTTTGCTCCCTGCCTTACAAGCACAAGGACCAGAGTTCGATCCCTGGTACCAAAAAAAACCCCAAACTTTGGATCTATCAGGGCTAGTCCAGTTAATTGAGGAAGAAGAAAAAAATCAATGAAGTTTAAGACCCAATGCTTTCAATAAAAGAAAGCCCTTGTAGTCAACAAAAAGGATTCTTTTGTGCTGTGAAATACAACGTGAAGTGAAGGACGTTGATACTGTCATGTCATTTTGAAAGAATTATGCTTGCTGCTTTGTTCAAGTTATGCATGTAGAGTTGCAGTAAGAACCAAAATTTAAGGTATTTTGTAATAGACTATTTTTTTGAGCAGGTTTAGGTCCACAGTACAATTGAGAGGGAGGCACAGATACTGCACAAACCTTCCACTGCTGCACACGCACAGCTTCTCCGTTTATCAGCCTTCCTCAGCAGAGAGAACACTGCGTACACCTGGTAACCCTACATGGACACGTCCTCATCACCCAGAGCCTACTGTTGAAACGAAGGCTCATTACCGTATGAGGACATGTTTGTACTCTTTCAGTGTCACACAGAGTGTGAAGTGTTTTCAGTGCCCTAAAAATCTGTGCTCTACTTATTCATCTTTCCTTATCCCCTAACTCCTGCCCACAACTGATATTTTTACTGGCTTCATAGTTCTGCCTTTAATAGGATGTCACATAGATGGAGTCAAGTAATATACAGCTTTACAGATTGGCCTCCTTCACTGAGTAATATGTGTTTTGTTTTTGTTTTTGTTTTTGTACTAGGGATTGAATCGAACTCGGGACCTTGTGCTTGCAAGGCAGGCAGTGGAACCAATCAGCTAAATCCCCGGCCCAATATGTGTTTTAAATATAGGAATATTTAAATATATTGGATATATTTCAATTATAAACATTGGGAAACTGAAAATTTCAATTTTGTGTTTTTTGGGGTTTTTTGCTTTTTGCTACTCGGGATGGAACTCGTGTCCTTGGGCTTGTGAGGCAGGCGGTGGAACCACTGAGCTAAATCCCCGGCCCTCAATTTTGTGTTTTTAAAATAGTTCTAATCAAATTTAAAAATTTTATAGTTTAGCCAGGCATGGTAGTGAATGCCTATAATCCCAGCTGCTCAGAACACTGAGGATCTTGAGTTGAGTTTGATGCCAGTTCTCTGAAGGCTGAGGCAGGAGGACTGAGAAGTTTGAGTCCTGCCTGGGCAACTTACTGAGACTCTGTCTCAAAATGAAAAATAAAAAGGGCTGGAGATACAGTTCAGTGTGAAGGCCCTAGGTTCAATTCCCAGCTCTTGTCCCCCAGTCTAGTTCTCCCTGAAATTCTGTTCTCTGTTTTTAAGATGTGGATGCATTTTAAATGTCATTGTCTTGAGGCTACTTATTCTCAGCTAGCAAGGCAGGCTGGTTTGCAGGACTAGAAGGCAGGTTTGGAGGCCAGGGCGAGGGCCAGGGTCTTGTTTGGGCGGTCACCAAGCACGCTCCCTCTCACCTCAGGCTGTGGACCACATGAACGGAAAGGAGGTGAGTGGGCAGCAGCTGTATGTGGGCCGGGCCCAGAAGCGAGGAGAGCGGCAGAATGAACTGAAGCGCAGGTTTGAGCAGATGAAGCAGGACCGGCAGACCCGCTACCAGGTAAGGGCAGGACTCCTGGTGGTGGCCACTTCTATATGAAAGTGGCTGTTTGGGAGCCTCCTGACTGTCTCTCCTTCCTCTAGCCGTTCTACTTCTGGAAACTTGGCTGGGGCCAGGAATCATGAACACTGGGGTGGTGTCTATTGCCTGACTTGTAACAGTGGAGTGACTGGATACTACCCAACCATGAGATGGGGGTTGTTCAGGTTACTGCTGACCACAGAGTTGGAATAATACTTTATGTAGGACTGGTTAGTATCCCTTGCCTCTGCCCACTCAGTACCTGTTGCATCCTCCAGTCATGGAAAACCAAAGGGCCTTAAAAATTTCTAAATGCTCCTAGAGGAAATCCTACTCCAGGTTGCAGATAATTAGGCCACATATGTTACATCCAAATGCCACAATGTTATGGTCATTAAAGTTACATTAAGTTAACAAATTTGATTAAAATTAATATTGTAGATGAAATAAAAATCTCTAAAACTTTTAATAAAAGCTTTAGGCTGAGCATGTCATACATACCTATAATCCTAGCATTCGGGAGGCTGAAGCAGTAGGAGTGTGGATTTGAGGCTAGTTGAGGGTATGTAATAAGTTCAAGGCTAGCCTGGACTGCACAGTGAGACCTTTTAAAAGAAAAAACCAAGTCAAACAAACAAAATAAAATGATAAAAGTTGTAGCTCCCTTATGGAGAGGGTTATGTGTGTGTATACCACATTGTGTGTATGTATACACTATATCTATGCATATACCCATACACACATAACCACACTCAGTAGCTCTCAATGTGGGACAGTCTCCCTACCCCAGGGTATTTGACAATACCTGGAATTTTCAGTTGTCACATTTGAGGGATAAGGTCCATGTGGCACCTACTGGGTAGAGGTCAGGGATGCTGGCAAATAATCTTGCACAGGACAACTCCCACAACAAGAGTGACACAAAATGTCACTAATGCTGAAGCTGACAGACCCTTGTATGTACACACAAACACACCATTGTACATTTGTAAACATTTTTAGGTTTTATAGACTTACAGAAGAAAACTTTCAACATGTAGTTAGAGTGAGCAGGATATTAAAGTGTCCAGTTGTGTAGTCTAAATTCTGTACTTGCTTTTGTACTTGGGAGGTCAGGGAGGAGGACATCCAGGTCCAGGAGGCAGCTGTCATTTAATGGCGAGGGGCCTGCGCTCTGGGGCCAGGCTGCCTGCGTTAGTTGTGACTTTGCCGCTTGCTGGCTGTTTGATCTGAGATGATACCTTTAACGTGTTCTTCAGTTTTGCCATCTGTAAAATGAGGATTCGTTTCCTCCTCTTAGGGGTTGTTGTGAGGATTACACATTAAAATGTGTAAAAGAGCTTGGAGTGGTGCCTGGTACCAGGTGAGGGTAACGTGTGGGGTGCTGAGTGGGAGCTCACCTACATTCCGCATCAGCCCTGGAGCCGGCCTGCGAGGGCCTCTGTGCTGCTCTACGCTGCTGTTCCTTCAGGAAAGCTCTCTTCCAGCTGAGCTCTGAGCCTCAGCCAGCTGTGGGACTTAGTTCTCCTTCTGTGGCTCCCATCTATGAATTGAGCAGAGCCTGGGAGCTGTGCAGGTGTGTGAAAACTGCCAGGGGCTGTGGGGGCTGTGGGGCTGCAGCTTCCGGCTGTCAGTGTGCAGAGAGCTATGGGGTGCAGCACGAGGCTGGGCCGTCGCATGCTCAGTGTTTCTCCTGGCCATGCCGGCCACTGCCCTCCCCAAGGCAGTCTGGGGCTTGCGGAGAAGGTTCCATGGAGCAGTATTCTGTTTCTGCAGGGTGTGAACCTGTATGTGAAGAACCTGGACGACTCCATCAGTGATGAGAAACTGAGGACAGTGTTCTCTCCCTACGGAGTGATTACCAGTGCGAAGGTGAGGGCCACAGCACCTCCCGGGGTTAGCCTTCCCTTTATTCCCACTCTCATCCCTGCCAGCCTCTCACCTGGCTTCCAGGGGTGGGTGCTGGGCTCCTCTTCTAGGGCTCTGTGTGACCCCATGAGAGCTCAGGATCTATCTGGAGCCTTGTCTGGTTGCAGGGGCAAAAAGAAGACATACAGTCCAGTCACAGAGCTGGACTTGGGGCCCAGCGTGATCTTGGCTCATTTAGCAAGCGTTTATTGTGTCTCCTGTGGGTAGATTCCAGGCATTTCTGCCTCAGTATTTCTGTGGACTTCTGTTGTCTGGCCTTGGCCAGTGACATAACCCCTTCTAGGCCTCTGTTTCCCCTTCTGAAAAATGAGAGCTAGGCTGCATTATTCTTCACCATTTACTGAGCACCAAGTATGTGCTCAACCCTGTGAGCCACCTGAGATGTAACACCTGGCTATTCTACTCTGTAATTCTTGAGTAGTCTTCTGAGCCTCTTTAGTAAGATTGAAAGTGCTAGGCTCACTGTGTGAGTCCCAACCCTGGGTTCTCATTTGAGTCACCTGGAGACTTCTTCAGTATGGATGCCTGGGTCCAAGTGTAGACCTCTATGGATAGGGCCCAGGCACTTTCTTTTAAAAACTCCCCAGGTGATTTAAAGATGATGTAATATGCCAGATGCTGTGGCACATTCCTGTAATTCCAGTTACTTGGGAGGCTGAGGCAGGAAGATCATGAGTTTGAAGCCAGCCTGGGCAACTTTGTGAGAGCCTTTCTCAAAATTAAAATGCTGGGAATGTAGCTCAGTGGTAGAGTGCTTGCCTCGCATGCACACACAAAAAAGACTGAGTTGAAGCTTAATGGTAGAATGTTTGCCTAGCATGGGCTCCATCCCCAGTACCGCAAAAAACAATTTGAAAAAACCCAAACAGATGACTGTGAATGTTTATTCATTCTGTAGAAGGGAAGCGTATAGGAATGAATCAAATAAATCAGATCTGGTCCCTGTCTTTGAGGAGCTTGTAATCTACTGAGGAAGTCAGACCTTTACAAATTCACATATTAGAAGATGGGGGTGAGGCAGAACTGGAGGTAGAGCTTTGGGATCTCAGTGGGACAGGAGGGGAGGCTTCGTGGAGGAAGGGTAAGTGGTGGCAGTGTTTGACTTGGCTGGGAGGAGGTAGGAATGAGGTATCTTCCAAAGAGATGAGTGTGGGTGACAGATGGGGCTGGGGATCAGCATAGGTGATGGCTGGGCCTTAAGTGGCTAGGAAGTTCTCTAGGCTGCCGAATCTTACACTTCCTGCGAGAAGCTCGGTATTTGTGCAAAAATGCTTTTTTTGGTTGTGGGCCTTTTGGCAGGTAGGGCAGAAAGCTATGGGACTCAGTAAATTTGGTTTAGCATGGTAAAAAGTCCACAGGCCCTCTTTCCCAGTAAGTTCGTGCATGTGGCACAGTATTGTGCCTGGAAGCTGATATTTTAAGAGTTGATCTAAATCCCAGTTGCAACCTTTCCTAGATTAGAACCCAAGCCAATGGCTGTCTTTCCGACTGTCCACCCACCCGTGCAAGGGAAACAACACTACCTCTAGAGGCAGTGTGAATGCCACTTAGCAGACTGCATATCAAGCACCTGCATGTCAGAAGCACTGGAATGTTGATTGTTGTGATTATTTGCCATATGTATCATACAGTTTCAGGAGATTAGCTGACCTTGAGGGTTCCTCAGATGAAGGGACAATATGAGTCTGGATGGCTCAGAATTGAGGCACACCTGGGGTGATCTTTTTAGTAGGCCAGCCATTTAATAAGATGGGAATTTTATATAATTTCATATATTTTCTATTATGAATTAACTATTATACACCACTACCAAGTTCAGATTAAGTTCTGTATGAGAATTATCTTTACTAATTTTGTTACAACCTTTTTCCATACTCGGGATTGAACCAGAGCCTCCTGCTGAGATACATCCCCAGTCCTTTTGTTATTGTTTATTTTGGACAGGATTTTGCTAAATTGCCCAGGCTGGGCTTAAATTTACAGTCCTCCTGCCTCAGACTCTAAGAGTGCTGCGGTTACAGGTATGTACTACCATACCTAACACATACTAACAGTTCTTAATAGAGATTCTTAACAATAGTTTTGTATTAGAACTTTTTTGACCATCTGGTGAGACTGTGAAACCCTTCTAAGAATATTTTAAAATACATAAATAGTATTATTTTTTAAAATGTATTGAAATATAACTCAAAATACTAAACAGTAGTACTTCAACACATTAAGCTGAGATCTGTCAAAATAGCAATTAACATAAATGATATTTTGAGATCGATAATGAATTGAAAATATTTGATTTTTCTTTATGACAGTTATAGGGATGGGTAATACTGCTGATTTTTTTTTGTTGTCCATATTCATAATGGAAATGTTAGTATGAAAATAAAGGTGTCAGTTTTTCCCATTCACAGACCCCCTGAATTCTATCTGTGATACCCCTGAAAAGGATGTATGGACCTTCAGGTATGCTGAGAAGTGGCAGTTTGAAAATCACTGAGTTAGAACATGGCTTCTGAGGGGGCAGGAGTTAAAAAAGAGCTCTAGTCTTTCTCGAGTGTGAATCAAGTCAGTGTCTTGACCCTAAGAAAGGTTAGAAATTGGGGCCGGGGATTTAGCTCAGCGGTTGTGCCGCCTGCCTCGCAAGCACAGGGTCCCAAGTTCGATCCCCGGTACCAAAAAAAAAAAAAAGAGATGCAGTGTGGATCTGGTCCTTGAAGAGAAAAATAACTTAGTTTAAACAATGAAATCTGGTAATACCCTGTGGTTAATAGGAGCTAATGATGTAATAGTTAATAGCATTGCACCAGTGTTACTATTGTAGTTTTGACAGCTACACCATGTTAACATCTGGGGAGCTGGGTAAAAGATATACAGCAGGTCTCTGTAATGTTTTTGTAACTTTTTTATAAGCCTCAAGTTACTCCCAATAATGTTATTTTAATAAGAGGGCTGAGAACAGCTTCCCCAGACTCCTAAAGACCCTGGCCCAGGGCCTTGCAGAGGCAATAGAGGTTATCAGATGTGTGCTGAGTCCTGGCTGTGTATGTGACTTTGTACAAGTCACTCTTTTTTTTGAGACAAGGTCTGGCTATGTGGTTCATGCTGGTCTTGAACTCTCTATGTAGTGCAGGTTGGCCTTGAACTTGTGGCGATCCTCCAGCTTCAGCCTCAAGTGCTGTGATTACAAATGTGCACCACCACACCTGGTGGATAAGTTACTCTTGAATCTCCCTTCCCTCCCCAAGAAGGTAGGGACCAGTGTACCCCCTTATAAGGAGGCTGCATGTGAGCCAGGAAGGCATGTAAAGTATCTGGCACACAGTAGGCCTCAGTAAACTTGGAGTGGACAGTTTGTTCCAATCACAGGTTTTCATGGGTCTGCTAGCTGTGGGGTTCAGTCCTGAGGAAGGAGGGGAGCACAGCCCTGGAGCTTCCTTCCCCGCCCCCAGCAACCCTTGTCTTGTCTTGCTTTTAGGTGATGACAGAGGGTGGCCACAGCAAGGGATTTGGCTTTGTGTGTTTTTCCTCTCCAGAAGAGGCGACAAAGGCCGTGACAGAGATGAACGGGTGTATTGTGGGCACCAAGCCGCTGTACGTGGCACTGGCCCAGCGTAAAGAGGAACGGAAGGCCATCTTGACCAACCAGTACATGCAGCGCCTCTCCACGGTGCAGGCCTTGGGCCGCCCCGTCATGGGCTCCTTCCAGCAGCCCAACAGCTACTTCCTGCCCGCTGTGGCCCAGGTGACAGTCTCCCCATAGCTCCCGCCCACTTCCCCAGACAGCTACCTAGAGCAGGGAAATGGGAGCTTCATGGGCAAAAGTAGGTTGTGCCGAAACACTAGGCAGACTGGTCCAACCTGTGTCCCCATCTGTAAAGAGGTGGGTAGTGCTGCTGTCAAACAGCATCTTGCAGCCTGAGAGAAATTCGTGAATGATGTGCAGAAAAAGACGGTGGTCAAATAAGTTTGGGAGATTTTGCATTAAACAAAGGAATCTTAAATTTCTTTACTATATCAGTTGCCCTCTGCTAATACATCAGTATTATGACTCTGCTCAGCAGGCATATAGTGTGTAGTGTTTCCCCAACTGGGATGGTCATTAACACCTCCCTTCACTGTTAGTGCTCTGAGGAGCATGATTTGGGAAGGTATAAGCCACTGAAGGCTGCTGGGTTGATAGTCTTCCCTCCCCTTTAGCAGTCGCTTGAGCTGGCACACACTAGAATATGGTGTGTCACCTTCTGAATCTAGGCCACTGGACCAGGCCCGATGAGGAGCAAGGATTGAAATCTGACATCACTCTGAAGGGTTCAGGGCTAATGGGGACCAGATGGGAGGAAGAGCCTGCAGGCCAGCTTTCTAGGCCTTTATTAGCCTGTTCCCTGAGGGGACAGTGGAGTCTTGCAGTAGTGTCTGTCCCTGAGGGAATGCAGTGCCTTACCTACCCTGTTCAGAGCCCCTCACTCTGTGGTCCTCTTCTCCCACACAGCCTCCAGCCCAGGCTACATGCTATGGTGGCTCTGGCTCCGTGGCCCCCGTCCAGCCTGCCCCCAGGTGGACAGCCCAGCCACAGAGAGCGTCATGTGAGTGACCCATCCCCCTCTCCCCTCAGCCCAGCCCGTGAGTGGCTCTGAGGCAGTGTGTAACACCGGGGTCGAGCGTGGCTCTGCCATGCCCTAGAGTGGGCCACTTTGTCTCTCTGAGCCACAGTTTCCTCTTCTGATCGTGGGCCTAAAGGAGATGTCTGTAAAGCACCAGGCACAGGGCCAAGCCTGTGAGCCAGGCCGGGTAGCCATTATGTGTACTCTCCGGAGACTTTTCTGATTTGTGGCTGAAGAGTTTCACAAAGCTGAAAAAGTGAAATTCCTCTGGTTATACTGGTGATGAATGGCCTTTCTCTCTAAAAGCCAAGTTCGCACTCACCTAAAACTGTCTTGGGACTAAATGTATGGTCATGGTTCTTTTGCATCTTGGGACTCTGGGTAGATGTGAACTGGTTCGTTCCTGCAGATTTCCATATCCCCCCTAGGTGAATTCACCCATCTCTTTGCCATGAGTTTCTAGTTACCCTTCCCAGCCCTGGAACCTTCAGGGTATTGTGCCACTCTGATTACCACCCACACAACCTTTCTCTCTCCATTTTTCTCTGTGCCACAAGCTGTCTGCCCTCCAACTGCCTCAGTGGTCCGGCCACCAGGCTTGCCCCGGCGCCCCCGGGCCCATGTCAGCAGTGTCAGGCAGGCCTCTACCCAGGTGCCGTACCTGGCACCCCACACCAAGAAAGTGGGTGAGTGTGGGCAGGGCCAAGAAGAATGGGGGTGAGAGGAGGGTGGGGCAAGGTCTTGGGGCTGGGTTGCCACTGGAGGGGAGTCAGGACTGGCCTTCATAGTGACTTGCCTTCTTGGTGAGCCAGCCTGACTTTGGAGGCTATGTGTGTAGTGTAGAGGTTGGCTTGGCCTCCAGCTCCCAAGAGTCACTCATTCTGTGGCCTTTGCCAACTCACCTCTGATAACCTATTCCTTAAAATAGGGATTAAAAATGGTGTAGTCATTTCTTTGTGAGGATTTTTGAAATCACACATGCAAGGACCTGAACCTTAAGAAGTATACAGCAGGGTAAACAAGGGTGTGGATTTTGGCTCAAAGGCAAGCACATCTGTTCCCTCATTCAGCAGATGTTCTCACATTTTTGTGCTGCTCTCTGTTTGGCACTGGGAATTACACATGAATGAGTT
The DNA here is from genome assembly GCF_000247695.1 of Heterocephalus glaber. Next base: position 9,554,013 of record NW_004624790.1, on the reverse strand, counting down.
AGATATAATCGCTGATGTTAGGTTGCTGACAGTTTCTGACACTCCTGCTTATTTTTATTATGATGATGATGATGATGATGATTGATTTTGAGACCAGGTCTCACTGTGCAGTTCAGGCTGTCCTTGAACTCACTGTGTAGCCCAGGCTGGCCTCCAACTTGCAATGATTCTTCTGCTTCAGCCTCCTGAGTGCTGCTATTGCAGGCATGCACCACCAAGCCTGGCCTCTGCTTATTTTTTTTTAATTGTGGTAAAATGCATATAAAATTTACCATTTAACAATTTTTAAGTGTACAAGTTAAGCGACATTTAGTCCATTGACACTGTTATGCAAACCATCACCACATCCACCTCGAAAACTTTTATCTTGCAGAACTGAAATTCTATACCCATTAAACTCCCTCCAGCCCCTGGCAGCTGCCATTCTACTTTGTTACTGTGAATTTAACTACACTAGGTACTTAATGTAAATGAATGACATAGTATTTGTCTTTTTGTGACGGGCTTACTTCACATACCAGAATGTCCTCAAGATTCATTCCTGCTCTAGCATGAGTTAGAATCTCCTTCCTTTTGGAAGGCTCATGTTTTTTTTCCCTGTAGTGGCTGTACCGTTTACAGTTCCACCAACAGTTCAACTGTTCCACTTTCTTTCTGTTCTAACCTACACTTGTTATTTTCTGTTTTGTATTTTTGATAGTAGCCATTCAAACTCTGCTTATTTTTTTTACAGCCAACATTGGTACCCAGACTATGGGAGCCAGCAGGGCATGCTCTACAGAAGGGCCATCTCTCTCAGCTGTACTTACGGCCCATGGGGTAAGGATGGCTGTTAAGTGTGGGCTCTGGGAGTCCTGGCTCAGATTCTTGGCTAAGGTGTTGGCTTTTGGGCTTTGGTTTTCTTTTCTTAGCTCGTAAAGTTTCACTAATGTGTACAGTCACAAAATATCACGCTTACCAACAGAAGAGGAAGGGAGGCCAAGGTCATATTTTGTTTTCTAATTGTGAATTGTTTTTTTTTTCCTTAAATTCTTTTATTGGAACATTTTAGGTATACAATATGTTTACATTTATCATTGGGTGCTTGTACCTGTACATGAATGTGTCTTGGCTCATATTTTTTACCCCATTACCTGTGTGCCCTTCCCTAATTTTTAAAATTTTTTAATTTTTTTTAATTTTTAAAAGCTTTTTGGTACCAGGGATCGAACTCGGGACCTTGCGCCTGCAAGGCAGACACCGGAATCACTGAGCTAAATCCCCAGCCCCACCCTTCCCTATTTACATAGACTTTGTTTCCATTTTTTTTCCTTTTCTCATAACTTTTCCTTTCCCTCCTTTCCCCTTCCCCTCCCACCACCCCTACCCCTTTGGACCTTTTCTTCCTATTTCAAATTATCAATTCTTTGTTTTAATCATTTTAATCCTTATTTACACTTTCAGTTTCTCACACTAGAGAAACTATTTGGTATTTAT
>NW_004624790.1:9449513-9549337 GCF_000247695.1 Heterocephalus glaber | reverse complement strand
GGAACACTCTGTAAACATCTATTAAGTTCATTTGTTCAATAGCTTGGTTCAGTTCTAGAATTTCGTTGTTAATTTTTTGTCTAGATGATGTATTTGTGATAGTAGGGTATTGAGGTCCCCACTACAGTTGTGTTAGTGCTTATTTGGTTTTTCATGTCCATTAATATTTGTTTTGTATAGTTGGGGGCATTCGCATTTGTGTGAATTGTTTTGCCTAGGTTATTATCAAAATTAATTTGGACTTTTTTACTTTTTCTGTTGAGCAGCAAGGAAAGGTGTTCTAAGAATATGCATGCTGGGTGTGGTGGCACACACCTGTAAGTAAGCCCAACACTCAGAAGGCTGAGGCAGGAGGATTGCCATAAGTTCGAGGCCAGCCTGGGCTAAAAAAAAAAGTGATAGTATTAAAAAAAAATAGTGATAGTATTCAAAATAGAACTGAAAATATCATATAATTAAATGAAAGACTGTATCTCCTTGTCTAAAAAAAAAGGTTTCAAATTCAGCATTATCTAGAATTTCAGTGTGTACAATTTGAATTCTTTCTTGCAAAATGAACAACAGTACTTTTTGAACAGCAAAAGCACTCTTATCAAGTTATCACTCTTATCAAGTTATCAAGATGTGGAAGGGTCAGAAGTGTGCTGGGGATGTTTTCATAAAGCTACCTGACAAGGTACTTTGTTTGGCACGGTGATTGGTGATGCATGGGTTTCATTTGGCAATGTTCACCAGGGTCTTTATGGGCTCGTAGAATGTCTAACAGAGCATATTTTTGCCTTCTAATTCATGTGCCCTCGGTAGGGATCTTGTCCCCCAGTCCCCCCTTCCAGAGCCTTCCTGGAAGCCTGTGTTTACCTAACAGGATAAGTGTTTAGAGACCACTTCCATGTGGTTAAAGGATGTGTCCCCGATACCATCTGCAGGTCCCGGAGCCTGCTGTGCACGTCCCTGGCCAAGAGCCCCTGACTGCGTCTATGCTGGCTGCAGCGCCGCTCCATGAGCAAAAGCAGATGATTGGTAAGTGATCCCTCTGCTGGCCAGGGAAAGCAGGGCTGGGAGCTGGCGAGCCTGTCAGGAACACCCGAAGGAAGGTCAGATGTGAAGATGAGGCCTGTTTTTTGTTACTGAGGAAGCTACTGGGTGACCTTACCCAAGCCACCTTGACTCTCTAGGGTCCTGTTCTCTTGTCTTAAAACACTGGTGAGACTAATTATCCTAAGGCTCTTTCCAGCTCTGCCATTTTGTGATTCCAACATAGGTGAGAGACACCTGGATGTGAGGCTGTCAGGGTCAGGCGGCAGAGTGAGGGTATGACTAGAGCTGGGGGTTACAGATCTTCACACCTCTTCTAACTGGAGGAAGCTTTCCCAAGTTTCTTATGTCTTCTGGTGTCCACTTCAGGGTCATGTGAAACATCTGTGTGTTATGTATAGGAGGTTCCCACTAGACGAATTCCTTCTGCAGTTCATCTCCATCCCAAGTCCAAGACAGGTCTTGCTAAAAGGTGCTGCTAACCGTGAATGAATGAGCAGGCTTGTTCCTCTTTATAGGGTTCTTAATTGCCTGGCCAAGATCTCCAGACCCTTCAGTGAAGGCCCTTAATGCCACCGCACCATCATTTCCTCAGCTTGCTTATTAGGGTTTTGCCATGTCACATCCCACCCCACCACCAAAGAAAACTTTAAAGGATGTAGAAAGCTTTGTTAGCAGTCCTCTGTAAACACTGTCACTCTGCTCATGAGAAGACCCCTATACTCTGGATTTAAGGACTCGATCCTGGCTGAACCCTCCATACATTGCCAAGGTAGGTTGGCACCAATAAGAGGCCTTGTAGCTAGAAATACTTCATGGTGGAATGTGAGTTTATTCTATATATTTCTCATTACCCCCTCCCTAAAAAGTTTCAAGTTCAGTATTACCATATCTTGTTCAGAATTTAATGGTGAAAAATGAACATGAATAGTCTTTTTTTTAAAAAAAAAATACTGTGCTCAGTCTACTTGTATTTTTGTTTGAGATGAGATCTCATATTGCCCAGGGTGGCCTCAAACTTACAATCCTCCTGTCTCAGCTCCCAAGTACCTGGGATTACAGGCATACACCATTGTGCTTGTAGACAAGCATAGTCTTTAAATGACAATCTACTTTGTGTCAGACCCTGTGCTATAATTACCTCACATGTATTATCAGATTCCTTCAAAGTATCCTCAAAGGTGGGGTTTGCTCTGCCCATTTTATAATTAGGAAAAAGAAGTCCCAGTAAGGTTTAGTGACATGGCCTGGAAGGAACAGTTCTGGGACAAGAACCCAGATGTCCTCACTGCTCTCCATGGTACCACTCCTGGGTTGCTGTTGTGTGAGCCAGGTGTGTGCATAGCAATCAGGGGTTGTTCCACACAGGGGAGCGTCTCTATCGTCTTATCCCTGAGGTTTATGCTGCGCTGGCTGGCAAGATCACAGGCATGCTGCTGGAGATCGACAATTCAGAGCTGCTGCTCATGCTAGAGTCTCCAGAGTCCCTCCAAGCTAAGGTAGGTGGGGCCTGGGCAGCAAGAGACCTACGGACAAGGGCCATCCTAGACGAGAGAGGACAGATGAAGTTGATCTTGCTCATAGTTATACCTGAAGGCCTGTTCAGTCTTGGAGTGGGAGAGGCCTTGATACTTCAGACCCTCCATAGACTAATTCTGGGTCACTGCATAGACAAGGTGTTGGTAAAAGGGGCTGTGTTCTGACTTGATATAAAGTTGAGATTCTTCTGGCGTCCAGCAGTATACCTCTAACGTGAAGTGACAGTGGGGCATGGGATCGTTTAAGCAGCAGTGGATGAGGGCACCACACAAATGCTGCGGGAATTTCTGCAAAGGGCGGAGAATCTTCCTATCTAGCATGCTGAGTCAGTGGGAGGTCATGGTGGTTCTGGGAGCCTGCTGGGGCAGCTGTACTGAACCCCTCCGACTTACGTCCCACAGGTAGAAGAGGCGGTGGCGGTACTACAGGCACACCAAGCCATGGAGCAGCCGAAGGAGTACATGCATTGAAAATGGCTGGGTGAGGGTGGGAGGAGCAGTGACAGAGCAGCTGAGCCTGGAAGTTGGAGAAAAATGGGTACAGGCTGACTTTCAGAAACTCAGTGAGAACTGTCTTGTATTGCTGGGTGGCTTTATTTGAAGTGCCAAGGAGTCTGAGGAAACTGAGAGGATCACAGAGAAGATGCACTGTGTGATAGAAATGGTGCAGAATGAAGGAGGTACTTGTGTCAGCCACCCTTTCTGGCTGCACACAAAATAGGCTGGGCTTTTCCTGAGCATTGCCTGGCTCCATGCTACTTATCTGAAGGCCGGGCCTGCCATCAGCCACTTCACCTCTTTCTTAAAGACTTGGGTTCCTGCTGATCTTTAGAAGCATTTTTCACCCTTTCCTCACCAGAAAATGGAATCCTCACTCCCATGGCTGCCAATAGAACAGCATTTCCTGCTCTCAGCTCTAAGGCCCTGTGAACTGTAACTTATTTCCCAATTGATCTGCATCTGTACTTGAGCTCTGGATGTGGAATGAAAACTGGTCACCTGGCTGGCCTCTTTTGTTCTGTGCATTAAAAGTATTGCAAAATCTATCTTGCCTCCAGGAGGCGGTCTTCTGTTTGAGGGATATGGGGGCAGAGGGATATGGGGAGTAGACCTGACAAGTCTGGGGCTTTGGCTGTAAGGAACAGAACCCACACAAGTGCTTTTAGTACACAGAAGTTGTGTGCACTAAAACAGAAAGAGTCAGGAACTGAGCTGGACTGTAGTGGTCCTGAACTAGAAACAACTGGCCCATCAACCGTGTGGTGGGATGGTCAATTGGGTATCATTGTGGAATGGACTAAGAAAATGGACTAAAAGCTACAGCCCACATTTACGTGCCTGACAACTGCCTTGAGTACCATGCAGGGCAGGCAAACGCCCTAGAGGTAGGGTGACTGGCCCTGGGTTGACTTGACATTTATCTAGCATGGTTAAGAAAGATCCCTCCTAGAAATGTGTTAGGGTGCTTCTCAGAGTCAGGTTTCCTTCCCAGGGGAGTTTCTCACAAAGGATCTTTAGGACATTTAAGCTCACCTCCCCTTGCGGGTGTAGACCTCAGGCTCTCTGCCCTCCCCTATACCTGAGCTGCCAAAGGACAGTGGCAAAAATCACAACCCAGCTCAATGGTACTGCTGTATGTTCTCCAGCAACAAACTGGACTGAGGCCTTAAGGTTGTGCTGCTATTCTGCTTCCACCCTTTCACAAATCTTACTTCAAACTTTCTTCACTCCTCAAACCTCCAATCCGCCGTTCCTTGTATTCATCCTCTTCCTCCTAAAGTTTTGGACAGCATTTCTTGAGGCCTGATCTTGCGTGGTCCCCTCCTTTTCTCTCGTCTCCTCCATGGTAGCTAACTTAGAACCACATCAGTTTGTATAATGACTCCATTTCTTCCAGAGCCAGTCCACTCTTAAAGACTCCTGAACCATGGATGTCAGAGCCTACTTGCTTTTAGCTCTGGTTGACACTTTCAACTCTTGTCTGAAATCAAGCTCATGACTTAGTATGCCCCCTCCGATTCTCTGGTTCTCTACCAGTGTTCATTCTTAGTAAAATGGCTCCATTCTGTTGCAAAAGCTAAAATCTGGTTTTCCCACCCCCTCTGCCAGTTTCACTTTCCCTCTTGTCTTCCACATGCAATCTATCAATAGTACCTCCTACTCTCAAACCTTTCTACTTCTCTCCAAAGCCACTACCATCACTTTAATCCAAGCTCAGCTGAACTTTGGCAACAGCCTTTCACTGGCTTCACTGCATCTGTCTGTGCAGGCCCTCTTCCGATCTGTCCTGTCATGCAGAGATGGCTTTCCTCAGAATGCAAACCTGATGTCTCATCCTGAGCAAGTCCTTCAGTAGCTTCCCATTATTGTTACAGTAAGGATGAAATTTACATGTCTGCGATCCTACATGATATGGCTTCACAGTCTGCAGGAGACCCCACCATTCCCATTCTGAAGGAGTGACTTCTTGGGGACAGTGATAGAATTCAATCATAGCCATTAAAACAATCACATCGATAGTTACCTGTTCCTTTCCTAGAAATGTTAACCTATGACAGACTTTTTTTTTCTCCAGCACTGAGGACTGAAACCAGGGCTTTCATGCTATAGTACAATGGTGGTGAATCTAATAGCACATGTGTTTGTTTTTAAGACAAATGATGTTAATGTATTGTCGGGAGCAATTCTACATGATTTTGGGGGAAAATCATTTCATAATTAAATCATGATTAGGGCCGTTTCCCTGTCTACAAGCCAGCCAAGACATATCAGGACATAACTGTTTTTATGTCTTCAGTCACAGCTAAGACCTCAATGGTCCAGAGATGCTGTGATGCTCCAAGGCAGGACTACACCAGCTGGAGACATCCTGGGAGGAACCAAATCTTCATCCACATAGTTTCTCATTGTTCTAGGATCATCCACTGCACCCTCTGAGTCAATTGCTACTTTCGTTTCTGCTGATGTTCTGAATAAAGGGGTGGCAAGCTCGGGGTCTGGGGTCTCTGGCGCCCAGAGCAGCATGGATCAGGCCAAAGCTCAGCTTCTTCTCCAAGTCTCATTTTCTGTCTATGTACTAATGAATTCCCCTTGTGCTGTCTCGGGCCACAGGAGACTAGGACCTGATGAAGAGGTTCTGTTCCCTACGATGTTTCAGTTGCTTTTTCTAAACTAAAACCTCAGTATTCAGGTTTAATTGCAGTGTTGGCTCTTTGTGATAAGTAAGTAGGTCTTGGGTTGCAGTTTAGCTACTCATCTCTTGCCATCACTGCTATTGTATATTCCCATTTCCCTCATCTTCTTTTCCCTTTGTGAGACAGGGTCTCACTGAGTTGTCCACTTTGAGATCACACTTGTTATCCTCTACTTCATTAAGGTGAACACAATTCAGTACCTAGTTCAAGAAGGTAGAGCACCTTCTGGCTAGATCCTAAAGTACTCAGCCTCATGCCAAGTTTTGTGAACTTGAATGGTAGTTTTTGGCCTCTCTTCCCTCACCATGTCTTTCCTAATAGGGTCATTACATATGCTCTCCCCTCTCAGCCAGTTAACTCACTTTACTTTTGCATTGAGGATTGCACCCAGGGCACTGGTCTTTCCTAATAGGGTCATTACATATGCTCTCCCCTCTTGACCAGTTAACTCACTTTACTTTTGCATTGAGGACTGCACCCAGGGCACTGTGCATTCTCGGTAAGTCACTGAACTACACTCCCAGCCCTGTTTTTATTTTTAAATTTTGAAACGGGGTCTAAGTTGCCCAAATTGGCCTCGAGCTCACTATCCTCTTGCTTCAGCCTCCTTAGTAGCTAGGATCACAGGCGTGCACCACCATACCTGGCTCTAACTTCTCACTTTAGGATTCAGTATGAGCCAGGCATAGTGGTGCACATCTGTAATTCTAGCACTTGGGGGGCTGAGGCAGGAGGTTTGCCATGAGTTTGAGGTCAGCCTGGGTTACATAATGAGTTCAAGGACAGCCTGTACTACACAGTGAGACCCTGTCTCAAAACAACAAATCAAAACCAAAAAAACCTCAGTATGAGCTCTACCTCAGGAACCTTTACCCTCCATTAGGCAGGTTAAGATACTGTTGGATGTCTGTTTCACTGTTCTTCAGCCAGCTGTAGCTTTACACTTGGGTGATTATCTGATTAACTTCTTGCCATTCCACCATCAGCCCTGAGATCAGGTACAGTACCTATTTATTCACTGTTGTTTACATAGTACCTACACAATGCTTGGCCTATACATGCATTTCAGTAAATTTGCTCATGGAATAGATGAAAGCCCAAGAAGCAGTACCTTTTATTACTGTTACCATGTTCCAGGCACAAAGTTGAAAAGGTATATTTATAAGTACAAGAGATGTGGGTACAAGAAACTTTAATGCAATAGTTTAAATACATAGTTCAACAAAATCAGTCACTTCAAATGAACATATTACAAAGAACTAAGAAGCTTGGAGGGGTCACTGCTGGGAGAAAAAGGCAGATTCTGCCCAGAGTGGAAGGACACTGACCTCAAGGACTCACCCCATCCCTCAAGGAGCAGCCATAACCACTGGGCTCTTGAAATACTTTGGGTATCTTGACAGGACAGCAGCAGAGTCAAGGACAGAGCCTCCAAGGGCAGGGCTCTGTCTTCCCACCAAAGGAGGGCCAAGACTAAAGGCACTGGGGCTCAGACACAGCAGACTGTGCCAAGGACAGGATAGGGACAGCAGCTGCACTCATGGGGAGATGGCAGCCCTGGAGATCCAGCTCAACAGGCTGCTGTGTCGGTGGGCAGGACTTTTAGTATATCATCCACTTCTGCCCAGGGGTTTAGTCTGTTGAGATTCATTGCAAAGAAGGGGGGTCTGCTAAAGCTACAGGGCAGCACTCAGTCTGTACACACTTGGAGGAGGAATAAAGCCAAGTGCTTTGTTAATGAGGATCTATGTGTGATCCTCTCTAGCTGTCTGGAGTAGGAATGGGGACAGTGCTCCAGCCTCACACTTTAGCTGGAATGGGGAGCTTTGTGGCAAAACAATGTCTGTGCTTGACTACAATGGACTCAATTTGAAGAAAAACCCCACAAGGGGTGAAGGGCTGCTGCCTCTTAGGGGCTGGGGTGGGGGTGCTTCAGCGCTCCCCCTGGGGCATGCTGGGTTTCAGGGGTGGATGCAGAGGGGAGGCCTTGGCTTCTTTGCAAAGGTCAGGTAGAAAAAGCTCCTGCTGCTTTTCTGGATTTTCATTTCAGGTTCTGGTTAACTTCCTGCTGCAATTTATGTGCAGGGCCATTCCTGGGCTCTATCTGTAGGAGGCTGCTGATGTCTGCAAGGCTAGATTTGTAGTCCTAATGGGAGAGAGGAAGAGTGTGAGGAAGGAGTTTGGATGAAGGGAGATCCAGCTGGGGTGGGGACAGCTGTTGAGGCAGCAGAGTGATTTCAAGCCCACTGCCCTGAGCTGCTCTGGGGCCCGGGAAGAGAAGACCCTCAGTAGGTACTGCCTCACCCCATGACTAGAATCCAAAGGCTAGCACTGGCATAAACCTTTTACCTTGAGTGCCTTATAGGCTTGAGCACGTCTGTAAAATGCTTTCACATTTTTTTCATCCAGCTTGAGGGCTGCTGTACAGTCCTTCACTGCCTCCTTGTACTGCTTCAGGACCAGATGGCAGAGAGCTCTGATGGGAAAGACCATTGTAGAAGTTCAGTCACTTCTATGGGCCCCACAAGCTGGAAGGTAGCTGTGGACCAATCTGATTTGCCAAACTCCTTCTCTGTGCTCTTACTTTCTATCTTCTTTGATACAACAATCCTACCCCTTCTTACAGATGAAAAAAACTATAAAAAATGTTCAGCTGGTTTGGAGGGATGAAAGGTGTCACAACTACTACCAGGTCTCTGAGGTGCAAACTAGGTGGGTTTGCTTGACTCCTGACCCTGCCGGATTTAGTTCTGTCATATTGTCTACTTCACTTTCATCAGACACTTCTAAGCAAAGAAAAAGCCACCCGAGACCCACCCCCTTGATGGAGTAGAAAAGTATCTACTGTTAGAAAAAACAAACACAAATACTGAACTCCAGCCAATGATAAGCACATGTTAGGGATGAAATACAAAGACGTTTGCAATTTACTTTGAAATGCATTAAAAATAGTAAGATGGACTAACAAATAGCTAAATAATAAAGCAAATATAACAATACTATTGGTCACTGATGGCGAACCTTTTAGAGCTTTCAATGATAACACATAGCCTGCTGCAGCATGCGAGCATAGGTTTGCCACCACAGCTATAGATGGTAATGTATATGGTATTCAAAGTACTATTCTTTCAAGTTTCCTGTAGTTTGAAAATTTTCATAATAAAATGCTGGCAAAAATAATTATGTACACCCATAAAACAAAATATTCTCCATTAGCAGGAGAAGAGTACATCTCTCATTATTCAAGTCTGCCCTTTTCTCCAGAGACTGTCAATAAAAGCACAACTGTCAGATGTCTTGGAACTTGTTACCCAAGTCCATTCAATCCCATCATCTCAACTGTTTTCAGTGGGTACAGGGTATTCACTTAAGTTTGTTTTGTTTTCGGTACCAGGGATTGAACTCATGACCTTGTGTTTGCAAGGCAGTTGCAGGAACCATTGAGCTAAATCCCCGGCCCTCACTTAGTTTGATATACCTAATTTACTTTACCAATTCCTCATCACTACTATTTTCATTGTTTCCAGTCTGTAAACAAATGATACTACAGTGAACACCCTTGGGCAAGGGACTGCTGAGTCTCAAGGTATATACATTTTAAATTCTGTTTGTTGCTGCCCAAATATTCTCCAAAAAAAGTACTCTCAGAAACAGTAACTGAAAGATTTTATTTTCCTAAAACTATACCAAACTGGGGGCCGGGGATTTAGCTCAGTGGTTTCGGCACCTGTCTCGCAAGCACAAGGTCCCAAGTTCGAGTTTGATTCCCCAGTACCCCCCTCCCCCCAAAAAACCTACCAAACCTAGTTCTCAAATTTTTAATTTCTGCCAATATGGAGGAAAACAGTAAAGTTCGGTTATGAACTTAATTCTTTCCATGATGCTGGATACAGGATTTGTTCTAGGATTCTGGTTGCAACTGATTTACTTTTAAAATTTAGTTGCTTTGGGCCAGGGATGTAGCTCAGTGGTGCCCCACCTGCCTGGCAAGCTCAAGATCCTGAGTTTGATTCCCGGTAACCCCCCAATAGTTCATTTATTGATAAAGCTGAACATCTTTACATAAGGTTAATTGTATGATATAAAATTTATCCAATTTTTCCTTAATAACTTCTATGGGAATTTTCTCCCCCTCATGTAAGTGGTAGAGGATGTATAAGGGGTGATCAAAATAAACCGTGAATATTTAATTAAAAGTTTTTTTACAGTAAAAGACACAATGTCATTAATCTCAACCTGCCCCCCAACACATTTATCCCTCTTGCTACTTTCTGAGGCAGTTTAGTGATCAAAAATATGGTGACCCCTACAAAGTGCTATACAATGGGAAGGCAGGCTTATAGTAAGTGTGTCCTCATCCTCCTTATTCACTAGATCTGGTACTGTGTGACTTCTGGCTCCTCCCTACAGTCACAATGACTGTGCAAGGTAAATGTTTTAAACTGATTTAGGACACTGAAGCAGCTAAACAGCACAACTACTAGATACAACAGAGGACTTCCAGAACTGCTTCCAAGAATGGTGGGATAAATGGGCTTTGATGGCAATGTGTCTTTTACTGTAATAATTTTTAAATCACTGTATTTTTCGATCACACCTGGACTTAGCATATATAAGGCCCTGGATCTAATCCCCAGCACCAGAGAGAAAGAAACCAAAGGCCTGTACTCATTAATCCATCTGTTCATCTTCTCCAGCCTGTTTGGGTAGAATGGGCCTATGATCTAACTTGGGAGACTTAAATAGCAGGTTCATCTGGGGCTGGCAAGTTGTAGGTGCTGGGTACTGAGTGGTGCTACACAGCCAAGTTTCAGCTGCACAAAGACTATGCCAGGGAGCCGGGTGTGGTAGTGCTCGCCTGTAATCCCAGCACTCAGGAGGCTGAGGCAGGAGGACTGCTGTGTGTCTGATGCCAGCCTGAACTACATAGCCAGATCCTGTGTCAAAAAAAATCACAACAAAATAACAAATACAAGCAAGCCAGGGACAAAGCACTGTTCCATAAAGATAGGTATGTGTGAGGTAAAACATTAAAACTACCTGAAGGATATGGTATGATTTCAGCCACAATGCACAAATTCAGTTTTGTAATTAATTAGTCCTCTAAATTAAGTTTATAAGCTCCACAAAATCACAACCCAAACCAACAAGATTGTTTTTGGAATTTGTCAAAATGACCCAAAGGCTTAGCTAGAACAAACTTCGAAGACTGCCAGGGATGCTATGGTTAAGAAAAATGAGGAAGAGGTCAGCTCTACATGACGATATAAAACAAGAGTAATAAAAACTGTGGCACAGACACATTTGCTTAAAGAACAGTGTTTCAACAAAACACTATCCCAGTTGTGGCTAACAAAATATCCAAGAGAATGGGTTAATTGGGGTGACTATCAGCATAAAGGCCAAAGAGAGCCCAGAGAGAGGAGTTAGCAGGTGCCACGTAAACATGGAGCAAACAGGCAGCAGCCTCCTTCCACTTAACCTGGCAACGTGGGAACCTGTGGTCCAGTAGAACCGCAGGTCCAAAACTCAAAAATCCAAACTTTCAAAATTTTCTTTTCAACCTTCTTGGCAACAAAATCAGACCTGAACTGACCTGAGACTAATTATCTTCCTACCACCCCATGTTACAATGGAATTTCCATGAGTTAATTTTACTTATGTTTGTTTTGTTTCAAGACAGGGTCTCACTCTGTAGTTTAGGCTGGCCTTGAACTCACAGCAATCTTCCTGCCCCAGTCTCCTGAGTGCTGAGATTACAGGTATGTGCCACCACACCCGGCTCTCCATGAGTTAATTTTAGTAAGCTACCTCAGACCCTGTTGGAGTGTTATATAATTCAAAACTGGTACATATTACCTCAAGTTTTGAATAAGGAACAGTGAACCCACACTGTATCAAAACATTAGTGACAAGTGCATGGTGGTAGATAAAGAAAAACAGACATAAAATTTTATAAGTAAAATTTTTCCTTTTAATGTTTATAATAAATGTTTGGATCAGAGATGGTACCTTGCTGACTATATCAAGCTTCTGACAGTAAAATTAACAGATCTAATTAGAACCAGACTCTAATTCTGGAACCACTATTTGGTTTGGTGAATTTAGGCAGAGTCCTTCCTTCTGTGAGCCTTGGTCTTTTCAATGTTCAAATAGAAGACCTACCACCTATCCCTTCTAGCATTGTTGCAGACACCAGTGAGTCCCACACAATAAAGGGATGGTGCACTATCAGTGGTCACTGAAGCGATCTCCTGGCACAGGGCCTCCCACAGACCCCCAAGTCTAACCTCTCAGGCTAGACTGCACCCCGGCTTCCTGTTCCCAGGCCAGGCAACAGTTATTTCACTCTCAGGGTTGTGGGCCAGTATTCTCAGACAAAGACTGGCAATATTTCTAACAAGAGGGTCTTTGAGAAGCCTTGGGGTAGGGAGCAGGAGGCAGACGGAAAGGCAAAGGGTCCTTTTATGGTTATGTTTACACAGCAAGCACACTGCTTTTACATGTGACTAATGAAAATTCTGGGGAGAGAGACTAAAATCCCAGGTTACCCTTTGGCATCCTTTAGTTTCTACCCCTTTAAGAGAGCAACCACTGGCAGTACGTGGCTCACAGTACTTGAAACATGTGTGAATGCATATTCTGAGCATATGACTTAACTGCTAGGGCCTGAAAAACCCACCACAGTTGGAAAGAAAACTATGGAACAAAATATCCAACTTCCTGAAATCCCCAGGCCAGCAGCTCTGTAGAAGATACCTGTTGCTGTACGTGGCAGATTCCAGGTTACTAAACAAGAGGCTTTCACTGTACTTCTCAATAGCTTTCTTATGGTTGCCCTTCTTTACAAGCTCATTGCCTTCTTCCTTCAGAACTCTGGCTCTCTCCACATCCCCAGCAGAAGGCACTAGATACAAATTCAGAAGAGGAAAAAACCATGGAGCAGGTGCCCAAGTGAGATCAGTAAGATCTCTTCAGCATCATCTCTTCTATGTTATCTACAACCCCCCCCCACCCCCCACCCCCACAACTGACTACACTTTTTCAAATCATCCTTCCTGACCAATGATTTCCCCAATTAATGGCTTCTGGGGAATTAAATAATTTTCATTCAGAAGATGTTGGGGACTACATCTTAATAAACACACACATAATAAAAAACACATATATAATCGAGTCACTTTTGGAGCTCAATTTCTTCACTAATTTGATGGGGCTACAACTATTCCACAAAAGGGTTATTGTTAGGATCAGATCTGAGAATACAAGAGTAAGTATAATAAACTTAGAGCAGAGAATATGTAAGTATTAACAAGCAAGCATCTAATAAGAAAGGCTGTAGCTTCAGGGCTTTTGAAAAAGGGCAGACAAGCCTTCTCACTGTATTTTTGTCTGTGCCTGAGTATTTGCCTCATCTAACATGCCACGTGATGCTCTGCTCCATCTTTCAAGAACAAGACAAGAACAAGGCGAACCCTAATCTGCTCACATTTGTGTTCAAGGCCTTTTGCTGCTTGGCCCCAGGTATTGTTCCAGCCTCGGTTTTCTTTAAAAAATACTGAATATTTCTAACAAGGGTAATGTTATAAGAATAAAACCAAGCCCTGAACTCATCCTCATGAATAAGAAATAGCACATTACTAGGACAGTGCCTTTGAAGTCCTGACAGGCCCTTTCCAACTCAATCCACTCTTGTAAAAACTATTATCCCTGAGTCTGTGCTTTCCCTTGTACTTTAAAAAATATATATAACTATGTGCAATAGTACCTATAAATTACCTGTTGTCTTGTTTTCTCTTTTTGAGACAGGGACTCGCTATGTAGTTCAGACTGGCCTTGAATTCCTTCTGAGTGCTGGGATTACAGGTGTGTGCCACTACACCTGACTGCTGGGTTATTTAACTTCATGTAGAGGGCCAGTCTATGGATTCTGTTATGACTTTTTTCTCCCCTCATTATATTCCTGAGATTTATCTGTATCAACACATATAACTGTTTTTGCGATTACAAACATGTCTCCTTATACACATGCTTGTGAGTTTCTCTAGAAGACAACAGTAGACGGCAATGTATGCTCAGCTCCAGCTTCACCTGGCTGTGACGCACAACTCACTGCAATGTTTATTCCCAGTTTACCCTGTTCTCTTTCATCCTCCAACTCCCTACATGTCTCTGTCCAAAATTCTGCCCCTTTCCTACCTGATGACCTCACCGTCAAGGTCTAGTTGAAGCTATCATCTCCATCACATCTCCTCTGTCAACCTTCCTTGACTCCCCCAAACACACTTAAGCCCACTCCTAATTTGAACTTTCTGAACACTAAAGACTACAGCATGTGTTCCTCCTCATATTTTAAAGTGTTCTGTTTCTATGTCTTACTCCCTCATTAGAGCAAAAGCTTCCTAGGGGCCAAGGATACCTCTGTCTTCTGTATCACTTTGAAATACATACGGCTTAGTAACTCTAAAGAACAAAATAAATGGCAGGTACTGTGAAGCCCTCTAGTTTATTAGCACCCCACATTTTCCTTCTAGGGAAGGATGGGGAACACTTACCAGGTTCTCACAAACCAGAGCAAGTGCTACCCATGGCAAGATAGGGGTCCTCCTGGAAAGAAGAGTAACTTCTGCCCTCCCCTAATACTAAGGGTTACTTACACATGATAAATCTCCAGCCCTGATCTTTTCTGCATCTCTGTAACCTCAACCCTTAGAGCCTGCCAGGCTGGGACACTTCCCTTGTAACATTCTAATAGCCTCCCAGTGAAGCTGCTGCCCAGTTCCAATCATTTTCTTACTAATCTTCCAGGGATTCACACAGAGCATGTGTTTATGGGAAAGCATTTCCCTCTAGTTATACCAGTGGGGCAGGTGGCCCAGGGCTGAGTTAGTCACAAAATCTTATCTCCAGAGCTGAATGTGATGGTACATGCTTGTAATCTCTGCACTCTGGTAGGCTGAAGCAGAAGGACTGCAAGTTCAAGCCCCACCTGGGCACTTAGACCATCTCTAAATAAAACATTAAAACGTATAGGGGCTATAGCTTAGTGCAAAGACCCTGGGTTCAATCCCCAGCTGTAGGCCTGGAACTGCTATAGCTCTTTTACTACGAGAGCTTGCCTGAAGACAAAGCTGACACACAACCAGGGAGAATGGAGGGAAGTACTGAAAACTAGAGCGAGTCTCTCTGATAATGTAGTGAATGGCAGGGGCACACAATGCCTGAATGCTTTGGATTTTTCACTTACGTGAATCAGAGTTCTCTTTACCATTTTATCATGATTTTTGTTCTTCCAATCAAAAACAACCTAAGTGATACATTCAAAATGCTGCCAGAGGAACGGGAACTAACACCATATAGTTATGTGTCAGGCTGGAGTTTTATATACCTTCTATTAATTGTTACAGCTATGAGATAGGTTTTATTATCACCGCTTTGTATAGCTGAGGAAACAAATCTTTAAAAAGTTGATTTTCATTCTATTTCTTTTCCCCCCACTTCATTTGTAAGATTGTAACTCGGCTAGATGAGGCCAATTTTTACAGGACTAAAGAACTGGAAGATTCTTTGGGCAAGCAATCAGTTTACCTCTGTTCTTCATAGCTGCAGTTTCTTTGGATTTGTTTTTAGCTGTCTCTTTGTGCTTCTCTGAAGGCAAGGAATTCCACCTCTTCTGGGCTGAGATGGGCACTACAGGGATAGCAGGTAACTTCAGTCGCCATTCAGGCCCAAGTGAGTCTATGAGAGCTCTAGTCATTCTGGAAGAAAAGGGAGGGTTGCCCTTTCAGAAAAGTCACAGTTCTCATCCTCCCTCAAACAGGTATGAATATCTGTTTATAACCTATAACATGATGCAACAGAGGAACACAAGTCTGCCCCCCATAGATGCCTATTTGGATCAGCCACCATAGTGCTCCTTGCCTTTAGCCTGGTCATACTATGTTAACTTTATAAAGTGCCAATCTGTTAAGGACACATTAACTTTGCCCCCAGAAGACTACACATTCCCCAAGAAAAGATTCTGTGTTTTCAATTTTTTCATTTTCTCAACAAATCGTATAAAGCCATGCAAGCACTGGATGTTTGATTATGCTCAGGTTTTTTTGGAACTGAAGATTGAACTCAGGGCCTTGAACACTGAGCTATATCCCCAGGGTCTTTAAAAAAAATTTTTTTTAGACAGTCTCCTAAATTGCCCAGGCAGGATACAAATTTGTGATTCTCCTGCCTCAGCCTCTCAAGTACTGGGATTAAAGGTGTGTTCCACTGCACCTGGCTAGATTTCTTTTTTTGGTATCAGGGATTAAACTCGGGACCTTGCCTTGCAGGGCAGATGTCAGAACCACTGAGCTAAATCTCTGGCCCTAGATTTCTTTTTAAAATGCCCAGTTTAAGTCATTCTCAAATCTTAAAACCCCTTGGTGGTTCTCATTTCCCTAGGCTAACATGTGAGGTCTAGACCCCTCCCTCCTTCCACTTCAACTTTTATTGTGTTCCACATTCCCTCTTGATCCTCATGTTCATATTTCTCTATCTGGAAAACACTCTTTTACTTACCTTTCCGACCTTCTAGATCCAGCTAACTCCTACTTCTTTTTTTTTTTGGTTACTGGGGATCGAACTCAGGACCTTGCGCTTGCAAGGCAGGCAGCAGAACCGCTGAGCTAAATCCCTGGTCCTCTCCTACTTATTCTTTAGCTCTCAGCTTAACATGCTGCTCTGTGACCATGTCCATTTTGTCAACTGATCTCTAGCACCAAGCTCATCATTTGGGACCTAACAGAGCCAAATACGAACGTGCTGAATGAGTGAACAAAGCCAACTCTAAACCTTTTCTGCTTCTACAGACACATTCACATGTTACAGGAATGAAAATCACACACATTGATTTTACTACAAATTCAGCTGTTTTCCTGGTCAGCCCTGCTGTTTCAAAGCTCCTTAAATCTGTTCCCTAACCATTCTCTATTTTCAAAGCAAACTTCCTTATACCCTAAATACAAACCTACCTCTCTGGGTACTCAACCCTTCCTATTGCTCTCTCTCCTGTCACAATAGAGGAGACAAAAAGGCCAACCCTTCCCCCTAATCTCTGGATCCCATCTCCTCTTGCCTCTCTCAGGGACCTCACCCAGGCAGATCTCTCCACAACTATACCCTTTCTCTTCTGACTATCTGCATTTAACTATTCTTTCCTCCCATAGCGTCAATCCACCTCTGTGTTGATGGCCCTTAAATATTTATGACTGGCCTACATTTTTCTGCTTTGCTCCAAACCCATGTAAATACCCAACTGCCTTCCTTACATCCAACCACCCCTGGACCAGGAATGGAACCCAGGGCCTTCACACTGAGCTACATTCTCAGCCCTTTATTTAATTATTTTTTTGTGGTACCGGGGATGGAACTCAGGACCTTGCGCTTGTGAGGCAGGTGCAGCACCACTGAGCTAAATCCCCAGCCCCCTTTGTTTTTTTGTTGTTGTTGTTGTTTTTGCTTTTTTTTTTGGTACCGGGGATCAAACTTGGGTCCTTGCGCTTAAGCAGCAGGCGGCGAAACCACTGAGCTAAATCCCTGGCCCTGTTTTGTTTTGTTAACACAAGGTCTAAGTTTCCCAGACTCTGCTCGAACTTGTGATCCTTCTGCTTCAGCCTCCCAGAGTGCTCAGATTACAGGTATATGCCACCATACCTGACTTTCTTATTTGTTTCTTGTCCTGGAGATAACTACAACAGAACATGTCCACAACCTGGATGTTCTCTTTTTTTGTTGGTGTTTGTGTGTGTGTGGTACCGGGGATCGAACTCAGGACCACTGAGCTAAACTCGGTGCCACTGAGCTAAATCCCCGGCCTGGTTTGTTTTGTTTGAGACAGGGTCTCATTATGTAGTTCAGGCTAGCCACAAACTTACTGTAACTCTCCTGCCTCAGCCTCCTGAGTGCTGGAATTAGAGGTGTGTGCCACCACACCCAGCTCGTCAGCCCTCTTATATTCTTGCCTTCTACCACCCTACACGCACACCCAAGGTCACTGATGTCCTTCCTATGTGTCCTCTGAATTGTCCCAGTGTTCTCTCTTCACTATTTCCCCTGGACTGCTGCATGCCCACTTCCTACTTCGTTTCCCTTCATCTCATCCCGGAATGTGTCATCCAGTGAGTTTCTCTCTAAAGTACAATCTGCTCATGTGGCTCCATGGATAAAGACCTTTTCTGATGCCTCATTTGCACTTCTTAAGTCCAAACCCCTGAAGACCAGGCCCTGTGTAACCTGGCCTCAATAACCAAGGCCATGCTGAGTTCCCCACCTGCAGAACCATGCGGTATGTAATCCTCTAATACATCACGCTCCTCACCTTTCTCCTTGCTAATCACCTGTCCCAAATCTGTTTTAGCTCAGCTCTCCTGAGAAGTCCTCTGGCTTCCCTCATCCTTCTAGCTGGCTGAGTGACTCTCTGTCCCAAGAACCCCGAAATGCCTTCCATCATATCACTTAACACACTGTACTGAGGTTGCTTATTACTAACTGGTATTTCCCCAGAGACCAGAAGCTCTATGAGAGCAGAAGGTGATTTGTCTCAGTCATTAGCTTCAGCTGGCACATCCTTCCACAAAGTGTAGCACATAACTGGTAGATTTTGTTGAATGACAGAAATTAAAAGAGAAAACAGAGGGTGTTGTCAAACGTGAAGCAAGAAATCAAACGTTATGAAGAAAAGGATTTGCTATTAGTTTGGTGTCTGGCTTTCTAGCAGCTCACACAGTGAGGGGAAACATGAAATAAAAACAATCCATGGGTTGGGAGTCCAGAAGTTTCACTTGAAGGATGTCACAGAAAGGTCACAGCACAATATCCTGACAACATTCCTACAGGTTGTGCCTGAGCTGCTTGTGCGGGTGCCTTAACCTCCCAATTAGAGTTAGATCTTTGCAAAAGAGTAGGGTCTAAATCTCTTTTAAATTTCGTATCCCCAGGGCTGGGGATTTAGCTCAGTGGTTCCGCTGTCTGCCTTGCAAGTGCAAGGACCTGAGTTTGATCCCCGGTACCAAAAAAAAAAAAAAAAAAATTTCGTATCCCCAACTGAACCTGGCACAATATGTTGAAGAGAGCTAAATACTACTGTGTAAATGAATTCACACATCTAGGTAAAAATCAATCTTAGTAATTTTGACCCCTGCAAGCCTGAGAAATACAACAGCAGATTCTCCCTCCACACTTTCCCTGCACTCATTAGGAGTTTTCTATGACTAGCCAAAGGGATCCCTCCCATATGACAACCAACACAACAGCCCAAAGCCAAGTAAGGAAAATGGGCTTTCCAAGGAGGAGTTCTTCTGTGTACTGGGCTCACCTGCTGACACCTTCCAGGGCCAACATGACACTATTGTCAATCTGCAACACAGTCCTATAGTCGACATAGGCCAGGGGGTATCTCTCCAGAGCTTCAAAAGCAGATGCTCGCCGAAGCAGGGGCTTCATGCTGAAGGGAACCAAGGCCAGTGCTCTAGAACAGAAGGCAAAAATGTCATCTACCTACTGGACCACCAGAACTCCCTTGCAGTTTCTTCTAGGCAGGGTCATTTGTAGTACTTAATATATGAAGTACTTAATATAGAGGTAATTTCTGGCCAACAGATACTGCTAAAAAATGCCAAACCTCAGAACAGGGCTTTTCAATTTAAGATTGAAGTGAGGTGGAAAGAGGGCAGAGGACCACTAATACTGTGAAATTTGTGTGCATGTGCAGATGTCACAGCTTCAATCCCTCCCACAATAAGCCAAGTGTGGTGGCACATGCCTGTAATTGTAGCACTTGGGAGGCTGAGGCAGGAGGATGGCTGAGAGTTCAAGGCCACCTGGGCTACAAAGTAAGTTCAAGGCCAGTCTGCACTACCTATCAAGATCCTGTCTCAAACAACAAACACACACACCTCAAAATGCCAAACAAGAGAGTCATGGCTTTCATGTTACTGTGTGTTTTTACACTGTGGCCCAGTGAGAGTAACAAACAGGATTTGGAGTCAGCTAGAGTGGTTTTCAGATTCCACCTCTGCATTAACCATGTGACTTCAAGCTCCAATCCTTGAGAACTCAGTTCTGGCCTGGGAAAGAGGATAAACTTACCCCACAGAGTGGTTGTGAACACTGAAAGAAGGAAATCTACCACACGTTCCATGAGCATATTCCCTTTCCAGCTCCTCTCCAGTCTACCACCAGGGCACGAATCTAAGGTAATATCACAGCTATCAAGCTTGAGAATCCAATTAGGGGATGCGTGCTAGTTAGTGACAATGAACAAAGGCAGTATAAGACTGGCCTGAAGAGGTATGAAAAGTTGTTCAATATCCTCCATAACTGGTTAGTGATAGATACTCATTTCCTTTCTTCTTTTTTTAGAGACAATCTATTAACATATATCCCTCCTTCTTTCCTCTCATTCATCTAACTCAGGTAGGCAAGTCAGTCATGGGTCTGTAATTCTACAATGTGATAAAAAATACAGTGAATATTTTATTTTTAAAATAAATTTTTACAGTAAAAGACAGATAATCATTAATCCCACTTGCTTTGATTACACTTATCCCATTGTTCTGGTCACTTTCTGAAGTAGTTCTGGAAGTCCTCTTTTGTGAATATCTTTGTTATGCTGTTATGCCTACCTTGATGTCCTGAATCAATTCAAAACATTTACCTTTTCTGGTCATTTTGGATTTGGGGATAAACTAGAAGTCACAGGGTGCCAGATCTGGTGAACAGGGTAGATGAGAACATACCATATATTTTTTTTTGGTACCGGGGATCAAACTCAGGACTTTGCACTTGCGAAGCAAGTGGCGGAATCACTGAGCTAAATCCCCGGCCTAGCATATTTTTATGAGCCTGCCTTTCCACTGAATGGCACTCAGTAGCATTCACCATATTTTTTTACCACACTTTATAAATACACACAAAGAAATTTCAGAATTGCTTCAGAAAGTGACAAAGCTCGGTGTGAAGTCACATGCCTGTAATCCCAGCACTTGAAAGGCTGAGGCAGGAGGATCACTGCAAGTTCCAGGCCAACGGGGGCAACATAGTGAGTTCAAGGCCAGACTGAACTGCATAGTGAGACCCAGTCTCCAAAAACAAACAAAAAAAGAAAGTGGCAAGAACAATGGGATAATTGTGTTTGAAGAAAGGGGGAGTATTTTGAGGGGGACTAATAGAAATGTGTATTTTACGGTAATACATTTTTAAAAAATTTAAATATTTACCATATACCTTATACCTCACCTAAGGTCCCAAGTCTCACAAAGCCTTGAAAACCTGCCTCTAACTGCCCTAACTCTTTTTTAGCAGCAGTAGTGCTAAAATGTCAAAGACACAAGAAGTCGGGGGGCCACAAGGACCAATTAGAGCCTCTCATTCTGAGTAGCCTGGTGACACTTCCTAATACCTGCCACAGATAAAACTGGTAGGATCCTTCCAAAAAAGAAATAAGTCAGATAAACCCACACTATTCCTCAAAGTCCCTCAGGCATCCCAAAATTGCCTTGGGCACTTACGAGGTGCAGTCTTTGATGCAATCTGTGCAGTTTCCATCCTTTAAGTGACAGGCTGCTCTGTTGGAGTAGAGAATACTTTCCTCTTCAGGGTCTGAAGAACCTGTTTAGGTAGAGGCAGAATGAGTGAAAAGATCATCAGTCTGGGAAATGGATGTTTCAGGATACAGGGATGCCCTTTATACCAGCAGCTCTCTATGCTTTGGGGAAAGGTAGCAGAGATGACTGCAACCTGATGTGGCTTGCTTGTTTACCAATTCTTATAGGAGAGAGGGGACACCCAGCTTGCTGCTATTCTCAGGGAAACGAGATCTCCTCATGCACTCATCTAGCACGGAATGTGGTACCAGGCAAAGGATATGCATGATCCTGAGTTCCATTCCCAGTACCCCCCCCCGCAAAAGATACGCATGAAACACCTGGTTCCTGTATCAAAAAAACCCATGCTAAACTGGGTGTGGTGGCACACACATGTAATCCCAGCTCTTTGGGAGGCTGAGGCAAGGAGATTGCAAGAGTCCAGCTTGGGGAACTCAGTGACTTAGCTACAGCCTGTTTCATATTAAAAAAAAAAATGGGGCTAGGGATGCAACCTAGTGCAAAGGCCCTGTGTTCAATCGCCAGTATGACAAAAAAATAAAATAAAATTCCACAGTGTAACTACTTGAACATGTTAATTACAGAAAACATGTAAATCAAAAAAAGATAAAGGGGTAAAGAACAATATGATTAAATCCCTGACAAATGGACTGACCAGGTGTTATAGGAACAAGAGAGCCAGAGTGGTTCTATTTGGTCAGAGAGGGCTTTGCAAGGGAAGAGGTAACTAAGCTATGTCTGCCAGGATACTTAGGAGACAGATACCCAGTGGGGAGGAGAACTGTTAGTCACTTTTCTAAAGATAATTATTACCCTCAGAAATCACAGGTCAACTCCCGCATTGTGGCCACAGTGATTTTCTTCATTTTTTAAAGACAGAGTCTTACTACATACCCCTGACTGGTCTTGACTCTTGATCCTCCTGTCTTAGCTTCTGGAGTACATGCACCAAATTTTCACTGTTAAAGATACTTTTCAACCAGTTCATACCCATAGGTCCTAAAGTAACAGTAACAAAACACTAAAAATAGGCGTTGACCTAGTAACTCTACTCCTAGGTATATACTCATAAGGACTGAAAACAAGATCTTAAAAAGTTGAAACATACATTGAGGTGGAAGGAGGGAAGAGGGAGGAGATGGAAAGGAGAATAAAAAGTTAAGATACATTATCTACTATAGACATGAACAAATAAAAAGAGCTGAAACATACAGAAAACCAGATAATAATCAGTATCTTCCACTACATTCAACATAATTATATTTTATTTCCAGCCTTCTTAATTTTTGATATGGCTAAAGCTCCATTCATTCTTGTCCTTTACCCTGTGCTCTCTCCACAAACTCCCAGAGGCTGGTACAATCCTAAAGCTGGTGTGTAAATCCTCAAGCACTGCCTGTTTTTATTACGTATACAGTTACAGGTAAGATACAGTTATCATTATATACTAAACTTTTCCTCAGTGGCATCATATTGCCTATCCTTGCTTTTCCTTCAGTATCATGATACCATGTTGATATCTGATATCTTTCATTCAATACCAATAATAACAACATAATAAATTAATAAATAAATTAATTGCTCTTTTCTCCCTCTAACTTTGCCGGGCTTGGAGACAGAATAGATACATAAAAGTACACTGTTTCCCTTACGAAATAAGTACTCAGTACTCAGAACAGGTATTCTATCTCAGGTCACCAGAGCACGGCTGGTCAGAAATTGCAGTAGAAATTGATGCAAAGGGCATCAGAATCTACAATCCAGCCTGTGATCTTGTGTAAGTCACTCAACCCTTCTGATGCTGTGTGCTCACCTACTACATGAAGGTATCACTTCACAGACCTGCTTGCCAGGGTTCACTGCATTAGGATACTCCCTGTGCTCCTTTCAGGATCAAGAAAAATGATCAGAGAAATACAGACTGGCCTACAAGTTACCTACAAAATCAGTAGCAGGATCAGAACCAAAATCTGGTCTCTGGTAAATGTAAATATCTGATCAGCTCGTCTAGGGACTCAGAATAAACCCACAATAGCACAGCTTTCCCACACCAGCTGGAGTGGGATCAAAGAGGCAGAAACATCAACACCTCACATTCTCCAGCAGCCTCATCAAATACGGCTGAAATGAGAAGGTAGGTAGTCCTAAAGGGGTTTGTGAGGGAGCGAAGGGGACTTTGTAACTGCTAAAAAAATTGAGCCAAAAAGCCTGAATTTGCAGATTTGGGTATAAGTCCAACTAAATGGTTAAAAATTTGGATTTAGCAATCAGACCCATGTTCAAACCCTAGCTCTGACATGTGCAACCTCATTGTGTAACCCTGAGATAGGCAATCTAATTCTTCTAGATTCTTCATCTACAGTGTTTTATTCACAGGGTCATGATAAACAAAGACAATGTCTGTAACATCCAGCACTCAACAAATGCTAGACAAGAAAATAAGAAAGAAGAGTTGGGCATAGTGGTGCACACCTGTGATCCCAGCGCTCTAGGAAACAGGCAGGAGGATCACAAATTCAAGCCCAGGCTGGGCAACTTTGTGAGACACTCTGTGTGTCTCACTACATGGTGGTGTGGGGGATGGAGTGTCGTGGTTACAGCTCAGTATGAAGGCCCTGCATTCAATATTTAACATCAGGGATGAAAATGAGGAAGAGGAAGAAGGGAAAGGGAAACAGATACACAGCAACTTACAGAAAACACGACCCAATACTCTTCTCAAAAGTCAAAAGCTTTAACCATGGGAGCTCCTGGATGAGTTTTGTTTTGTCTTGTTGAGACAGGGTCTTGCTATGTAGTTCAGACTGGCCTTGAACTCATTATGTAGCCTAGGATGGCCTCCAACTCACTTCCATCCTCCCGACTCAACTTCCCAAGTGCTGGAACTACAGGTGTGCACTACCACGCCCAGCTGGATAAGATATTTTGGAGAAAAGACAAGACTTTGGGGAAAGGTCTGTGATTGGCTAAAGTCAGTTGGAAGTCCAGGAAACTGAATATGCTACTCTTCTGTTTAAAACTCTCCAGTAGCTCCCGATAAGGAAATAAAAATCTAGACTCCTTACAAGAGCTTAAAACAGCTACACGATAAGCTTCTGCCTACTTCATGTCTTAGTATTACCTCTACCGGCTTACTATGCTTCGACTCCTGAACATAACATGTTTATTCTGTCTAGGGGGCCTTTTTATTTTTTTGGTACTGGGGATCGAACTCAGATCCTTGCGCTTGCAAGGCAGGCAGTGGAACCACTGAGCTAAATCCCTGCCCCCCTCCCTTTTTTTGAGACAGGGTCTGGCTATGTAGTTCAGGCTGGCCTCAAATTCAGCAATCTTTCTGCCTCGGCCTTCCCAGTGCTAGGATTACAGGTGTGTGCTACCACATCCGGTATGGGGGCTTCTTACTGCCTATTCTCTCCTCCTGTAATGCTCAGCACCAAAAATTTCTGAGGGCTGGTAGCTGCTTCATCATTCAGACATCACCTCAAATAAAAGCCCTTCTTCAGGGGAGCTGTCCTTGCCCTCTCACTCTCAGACCTGCTCCAGTCAACTATCCCATCAAATGTGTCTTCTTCATAGACCAAACTATCCAGAGGTCTTGTTTACTTATTTACTAGCTTAGGATCCACACACCACCCACAAGAATACTAGGCCTTCTTTGCCTCGTAACAGGTATATAACAGGTGCTCCGCTGATGTTAATTTAACTGAAAAATAAAGAGTTGTGGGTAAGGAGGGCTCAGCTGTATTTTCAGGAGCAGAATGAGGCCTGAATAACTTAAGAATTGGAGCCAAGAAGCCAGTTTACAAAACCAATGTAAAGAAAATGCCAGAAGTTTCTCGAAGGATGTCAAAGTCGGGGAGCGGCGGGAAGCGCGCTAAGGGCCTGGGGGCCACTCGGGCGCCGAAAAGTGAGGTCTACATGATGGCGTGGGAGAGGTGGTGGTGGGGAGGGGGATACGGGTGGAAGGAAACGGGCCGGGGAACGGAGGCGGGGGGGGGGGGGGGGGGGGGGGGGGGGGGGGGGGGGGGGGGGGGGGGGGGGGGGGGGGGGGGTTGCATACCTCGCGCCTGCAGCAGCCGCAGCGCGCGGCCATACAGCGCGGATGCCTCGGGGTACTGGCCACTGCGGAAGCTCTGGTTGCCAGCAGCGCGGAGCCCCTCCACAGAATCTGGGAGTTTGGGGCCCATCCCCGCCGGACCAGCAAGCGAGGAGAGTCACGTTCTCCCACGAGTGGAGCCGAACGCGTCCGGGCGGAAGCGCAGGCTGCGCGTACCTCAGGCCCGTAGCTAAGGCGGCCGTGAGGGGGCGGAGCCTTCGGGAATCCAAGGCCAGTAGAGGCCCTCACTTTGCGCCTGCTCAGTTTGTTCGCCTTGCCTCGCCAGATGACTCGGGTTGCCTTGGATGCTAGTAGTGCCTTAACGCTAAGGGTGCAGTTGTGAAAGAGGCCAAGTTTCTGTCCTCAGGTTCTTTTTCTATCTGGAGTAGTCAGGCAGGCAATCAAATCACGAGTAAGTGAAAGTGCTTATTTTATAATGTGCTCTAAAGAAAACAAAAACAGGCAGTGTTGTAGAAAGTGACCATGTGGGCACGATTAATTTTTCTTTTCTTCTGGGGAGGTATTTTAAATGAGGAGGCCAGGGACGGTCTCTCTGGGGGATGTGTAATAATTGGGATGAGACTTGCTAAGATTTAGGGAATGCTTTTCCAGACAGAGGAACATAAAGTGCAAAGGCCCAGAAGCTAGAAAAGACCTGGCCCTTCCTGGACTATTGATACTGACTTTGTAAATGAATGCACAGATAGGCTGACTTTCACAGAAGGTGACTTCAGTTCATCTCCAGCCTCTCTGTCACTTTCACTGTCCCACCAAAAACTTCATTTAAAAAAAAATCTTTTTCAGCACTTGGGAGGCTGAGTCAGGAGGATCACTGCAAGTTCGAGGCTAGCCTGGGCTACTTAGTGAGTTCAGGGCCAGCCTGAACTACAAAGGGAGAACCTGCCTCAAAAAAAGAAAGAAAGAAAGAAAGAAAGAAAGAAAGAAAGAAAGAAAGAAAGAAAGAAAGAAAGAAAGAAAGAAAAGGACTGGGGATTTAGCTCAGTGGTTTCACTGCCTGCTGAGCAAGTGCAAGGACCCGAGTTCGATCCCCAGTACCAAACAAACAAAAATCTTGGGGCCAGGAATATGGCTTGGTGGCACCACACCTGCCTCGCAAGCGCAAGGTCCCAGTACCAAAAAAAAAAAAAATCTTTCTGTTACCTGTACATATTAAGCTCTTTGCCTTGCCTCCTAGCCTTTGCTTATATTAACCACTTCTGAAATACTTCCCAAACCCTTTCACCTACCTAATCCTGAATCAACTTATAATATGCAACTCAAATATCATCTCGGAAAATCTTTTCTGATCCTCCTCTGCTCCCTATTGACCCCTAGGTTTATCTCTAATTTATCATTTACCACTCTGTCAGTTTATGTTTGCCTCCAAGACTGTGAGGTCTTTCAGCCAGCAGTAGGCCATTCCTATCTTTGTCTCTGCAAGATCTATTAAGGTCTAGCACTCAATATGAGTGTTTGTGCCCTGGCAAAATTCATATGTTGAAATGCTTTCTAACCCTCAAGGTGATGGTATTAGAGGTGTGGCCTTTGGGAGGTAATTAGGTCATGGAGGAATGTCATGGGAATGGTGTGCTTATAAAAGAGACCTCCCTCCCAGCTGCTTCCACTATGTGGAGACAGCAAGAACGTGCCATCTATGAACCCAGAAAGGGAGCTTCACCAGAAACTGCATCTGCTTGCTGGTGCCTCAATCTTGGGCTTCTAGCCTGTAGAACTGAGAAATAAGTTGCTGTTCTGTTATCAGCCCACTAAAGAGAGTATAGCTGTATACTTGTTCCTTACCCAGTAGAGCCATGTGGCCCTGATGAGATGGTAAACTCTGTGAAAGATGAAAATCTTTTTTTTGGGGGGGGGTACCGGGGATCGAACTCGGGACCTTGCACTTGCGAGGCAGGCAGTGGAACCACTGAGCTAAATCTCCGGCCTGAAAGATGAAAATCTTAAAGTCAAAAACATCTGAATACAGTGGCTCATTCCTGTAATCTCAGCACTTTGGGAGGCTGAGGCAGGAGGATCACAAGTTCTAGGCCAATCTGAACTTTAGACTCTGTCCCAAAGTTAAAAGAAAAAGAAAATAGAATTAGGGATGCAGCTCAATGTAAAGGTCGAGTTCACTTCAAGGTACTACAAAAAAAAAAAAGTTACCTCCTGCTAAAAACTTGATACAATCCAAATGTTCATCACCTGATGAATGGTAAGTAAAATGGGCACCCAAAATGTATACAGTGAATATGCCAACAGTACTGGACTGAATATTCTGTGGGAAAAGAGGTCTATCATAATTTCAGTTCATCATGTGGAAAAATCCTAAGAGACA
Organism: Heterocephalus glaber; assembly: GCF_000247695.1. The sequence continues at coordinate 9,521,498 of NW_004624790.1, read as the reverse complement.
AAGGAGAGATGTTTGCTATTGTGCGTTGGTTAAGTTGAGCCTAGAGTTCAACGAGGTAAGCAGTAAAAACCCACAAATACTCAGGCATACTTGGAGTAGTGCCTCTCCCATTGTGCAGAACTTGGCTTGTCAATCAACAGTTCTTACCAAGTTCGTGCTTTGGTAAAACCTCAGTATCTCTGACCGAGTAATGGGAGAGACCCTTAGAAAAGATGGATTCCCGGCCTGGGGCTCTAGCGTCTTGGGCCGATACTGTAACAAATAGCGCCCCCTGTGGACTCCGCCCGCAGTGACACCGGGGTGAGGAACCTAGGGTTCAAGGTTCCCGGGTCCACGCCCCTACGTACCACGTGACCTGTAGCCGCACCACGTGATCCAGCCTGCGTCCTCACGGCTCCGCCCTCTCGCGCACCGCTTCCGGTAGGGACGGAAAGCGGAAGTGTGGGAGGGTCTGCGGGGCGGGCTCAGAGAGGTCTTGGGGAGGATGGAGCAGTGAGAGGGTTTGGGCGGCTGCTGGCGGCGCCATGGAGACGGTGCAGCTGAGGAACCCGCCTCGCCGGTGAGGGGCCACTGGCTGGGAGGAGGGAAAGGCGGGAATTGGCTGAGGGAACACCTGTGTGGGAGCCCCCGGAGAAGAGGGACCTGCGGGGCGAGGCGTCTGAGTCGATGGGACCCCTGCTGAGTGAGGGGGCTGGATCCCTGGCGGCTAGAGGTCCGCCTGAGCTCAGCCCCGGCGGAGAGGGATAAACGTGCGGGGGTATAGAGGGAGCATTCGCTGTGGGGAACTCTATTGAAAAACTTTGGGACAAGTTAGAGAGAACACCTGCTGAGGCCAGGGGCCTCTCAGAGAAAGGAGCTCCAAGAAGAAACTCGGAGGTAGAGGCGAATGTTGAGACAGGATAATGAGAATGTGCGAGGAGTCTAGGATTCTAGGGGAGTGAAGTGAGAACTCCGGAGAGAAAAGCAGATGGAGTTTCTCAGGATTCTAAGTCCCAATTGAAGGGTGCAGCAGGAAAGATCGGTTGCGCGAAAAAGCTTTGCCTCGGAGGCTGAACTGCGAAAAAAGGTCGAGGGTCCAGCAACGGAAAGGTACCTGGAGGATAATATTCAAAAGGGTGTTTTTCTCCCCACTCGAAAATTTTGGCATCTTTTCCTGATTTTCTTTACATTCTTCTCAGTTCCTCACAACCCAACATTGGAAGTTAGAAAAGGAAATAAGATATTTTTAGCATGTGCAGTCTGAGTTCGAGAAGAGTTGAGACATATGAACCTGGCTAGATTGTACGCTTTTTGGCCTTCTGTTGTTTTGTAACCATCAATTCCAGATCCTAGTGGTACCTGGAATTGTTTTTGGTCAAGATCTCAAGGAGGTGGTTGATCCTAAAAGTCTGCAGTCTTGGATTTGTTGCAGTTGTATTATTGATTTCCCCTGGGACACTTGGGTCTATGCCACTCTGCCACATCTGGAAGAAAGTAGGGAGACTGAGGAGAGTCATATTTCTCTGTTAGTTAACTTCTGTTTCACAAAGAAGACTTCTGACTTCCTGCAGCAAAATGAACACTGAAGTAGGAAGTGTTCAGTGTGTCTGAGTGCTGGGCAACTGAAAGATGAAGGAAAGGGTTGACAGCCTGGGCAGCCCTCTTGGGGGTTGATTGAAGTGCACAAACATTATGGAAGGCAAATAGCTTGTTGGGATGGGCTCATAATTTATTTAGTCTAGTGTGCTGAGGAGGTAATAGCAACTTGTACCTTTACAGGGTGCCAGGCACTGTTCTGAGTATTTTGCATGTCTCCTATTAACCGTATGAAATTGGTAATACTTGACCTTTTTTTTTTTTTTTCGGTACCGGGGATCTCAGGACCTTGTGCTTGCTAGGCAGGCGCAGCGCCACTGAGCTAAATCCCCAGCCCATATTTGATCATTTTTGAACTGTAAAAAATGATAGTTTTGGGCCGGGGATTTAGCTCAGTGGTTTCGCCGCCTGCTGCGCAAGCACAAGGTCCTGAGTTCGATCCCCGGTACAAAAAAAACCCAAACAAACCCAAAATGATAGTTTTCTGTGATTCAACTTATTGTCTTATATAAAATGGATATCCCTGTTTTATAGATTAAACTGAGCCACATAGAGGCTAGTGATTTGCTGGAGGTCCCATAGCTAGTAAGAGGCAGAGTTGGCGTTTTAACGTGCAGGTGCTCTGGGCCAAAGTCTACGCTCTTAACTGCACCACTCTGATGCTGTATGGAAGCACCCTCGTTTTACAGGTCATTGTGTATGGTAACATATATTTACTGTAGCATCATAATGATCCAATTAGGAATGTATACTGGTGATTTTTTTTCTGAAATAGATTCTATTTGGTTTCTTTCTTGGAGGCTTTCATTAGTTGAAAGAAGATGAGGAATCTGAGTTTTGTTTCCTCCTTTGCCTCATGTTGTATAATCTTAGGAAAAGGAATAAAGTTTTTTGCTTTTTGACATGTTCATTTCTATACTTTCTAAATTTGTACTGAGGATTGAGCCAAGGGACTGCTGACTCGTTTTAAGACATATCTCAGTAAGTTACATAGGATGGGCTGGAACTTGTGATCTTTCTGCCTCAGCTCCAGAGCAGCAGGGAATCATAGATGTCTGCCACCATGCCTGGCTTCCTGTACCTTTTGAATAAAAAAAAAAAATGTAAGAGAAGGCATTGCAGGACTGAGTTCTTGAATAACCAGTGTATTTTTTCATTATAACTAATGGACCACCAAATTTGCCTCAGATGAATTTTACTATCATTTGTATTGGTTTTTTAGGAGTGCCCTAACAAACGTATCACACCTGAGAGGTTTAAAACCAGAGAAATTTACTTTCTTACGGTTCTGGAGACTGGAAGTCTGAAATCAAGTGTGATGGGCAGGGTTGTTTCTTTTAAGACCTGATTGGCTTGTAGAAGTCTGTCTTCTCTAGTTTTCATATGGTCTTCTTTCTGTACCTGTTTGTATTTTCATCTCTTCTTGTAGGAACATCAGTCATACTGGATTAGAGCCCACCTTTATGACCTCATTGTACCTTAATTACTTCTTTAAAAGCCCTGTCTCCAAACACTGACCTGTTCTGAGGTACTGGGAATTAGAATTGGAGCAGGGTGGTAGTTGGGGACACAATTCATTATAATTTAAAAAATTTAAAGTGTATCTTACGTATTTGTTGTAAGCTATATGAAAATTCTGTTTGGAAGGAGAGGTAATGTATACATAAATAAAATGAGCCTTTTGAGGAGTTTTCTGTTGGGAGAAAGAGATTTGAAATTATGCAGTAGGTGAACACTTCATAAACACCACTGTTTGTATTTAGAAAGTCTTTTCAGAGACTCAGATGGCATGCGTTTCCAACCATCCCAATGCAGGAAATACTCTTTGTGTTCACAAGTTTGACATTTGTGTGTGACTAAGTTTATTCACTTGAATAAATGATAGATTGGTGTCCTGTGTGGGAGTTGGTGATTGTAAAAAGTGAGTTGCCATTAGGTAATGGTGGGTGGAAGGGTTAGGATGCATTCCTGGGATGCTAGCCACCCATGTGGCCGTCTGACTTAGGAGAGGAACATTCACCAGTATTTCATGGAATTTGTGTTGGGTAGACCTGCTCCTTATGAACAAGTGCTCAAGCTTTGTAGGATGTGGAGAAACCCAAGCTGAGAGACCTGCATCATCATTGTTGGGCTGTTTTGGGTAGTAGTACTTGTTCCATGAAGTATAAAATATCACTATGAGTCATTTATCAAAAGATTTTCCATAGAATCTTGTTTATAATCTAATAATACTTTTTGTTCTATTCGATATTCTATTTTATTTTGATAGCTCACAAAGATTGCTATGGTTATGATTCTCATCATTACATTTGTTGTAATGTAGCATTTAGCAGATATTTTTTGACTTCCTCTTGGTTATCAGGCACCAGAGTTATAAACTTCTTTTAAGTTCAAGTTGTTTTAAATAATCCCAGATGAAAACCAAAAAAATACTTAGATCGTTTTAAAGAAGCATCTGAACAGTCATATAAAGTTTGTTAAAAATATTATCAGAGTCTTGCAGCTGTCTCTCTGTTGGCAATGGCAGTTTCCTTTGTTATTCTGTGGTCTCAAGTAGTGAGTTTTGCTTTTTGTAAGGCAAAGGAGTCAAACTTAAAAAAAAAAAATTTACTCTTCCTTTATATCAGCTGTTTATAAAACTTTAATTATACTTGTTTAACGAGGTATTGTCCATTGTTGTTACAGTTATAATTCAGGGTTTTACCCAAAGGCCTTGGCATATGAGATGTTCATTTTAACTTCTGAGTTCATAGAAATTTCAATTCTGAAGTTTAAGGAGTTTCAGTTCAGCACCTTTTAAGCTGGGAGTTTTTATGATGTCATTGGAATTTAATTTTTATCATCTTTTCATTTTCTTTCAAAGGTCAGTGTGGTTACCATGTTTCATTGATCTTCAATTATGGCAAGTTGAGGCTTTGACTTTTAGTGATTCTCCATTTCTGTAGGAGATAACCCTTGACATTTATAAAATTATGTAACACCATCCTTTGTGAGGTCAGTGTTTATTGGTAGATATGCTTGATGGTCAGGTTTTTCTTTTTTTTCTTTTTTTCTTTTTGTCTTTTGATTTTGCTACTTTCTTTGGGAAGTGTGTGTGTATTTTAAAATTCAAGTCTTATAAGAATTGATATTGTCTAGTTAGTTTAAACCATTTTCTTTACAAGAAAACTCCAGTGTGACTACTTCCATATATCACCATTTCCTGAGTTCTCTTTTTTGTTGTTGTTGTTCTTTGTAATTTCAGGAAGCCATTGTATAGATAATACACACATACACAAACACACACACACACTCACACACACATATATTTCTTCCAAAGCTCTTTTCTTTTTAAGCCTGTTAATAATTTTCAGAGGTCTCAGAATTTTTTTTAAAATTGTAAATTTATAATCTCCCTTGCTTGTTATGATTGTCTAGCATAGCTAGTAAATCTGAACTGTCTGAAAGTTGTGAATAGTCATGTACTTTTAGTTTTTTGAACTAGCCAAAGGTACATGACTGCTCATGAGAGGTCTTTGTGAGACTGAAACTCCCAGCTGCCAAATTATTTTTCACTTTTGCTCATATCTAAAGGTATACTTTCGGGGCCAGGGATTTAGCTCAGTGGTTCCACCGCCTGCCTCGCAAGTGCAAGGTCCTGAGTTTGATCCCTAATACCCAATAAATAAATAAATAAATAAATAAATAAATAAATAAATAAATGTATACTTTCCACTTTGTGTTTCTGTGATACTATAGAATTTACGTGTTTTGACAAAATTACTGAAACCGTTCTAGTAGAGAGCAAAGAGCTCCTGTCTTCTCTGACCACCAGTCTAGTTCATGATTCAATATATAGTTTATCTTACATTGACCAATATCTTTTCTAAAGAGATAGTTATATCATTTTAATTTGTGAAATCTCAAGATTTAGATGAATTCTAAAGGATTTATCTAATGCTTAAATCCACTCTACAGCATTTAGCCAGATGATAATTCATTTTCTGTTTAAATTTTCCAATGATGAGAACCTAGAGACCTTGTAAGGCTGTCTAAAATAACTTCTCCTGTTACAAAATTCTTAAACATGCTGAGTTGAAATCTGACTCTTAGAGATTCTTCGCCTTTTGGTACTGACTTTCTTCATCAGGTGACCCAGAACAAAGTCTTTCAGTGTCCCATAAAAGTATCTTAGTTTCGCTTTGTTGTTGTTTACTACTGAAGAGTTTATAAAGAAGTTCCTAGGATGCTAATTGTAAAATAAATGATGTGTTTTATGGTTTAGGTCCTAGCAAGTAAAATGCTTTTTGTGTTATTTATTCACAGACAGCTGAAAAAGTTGGATGAAGATAGTTTAACCAAACAACCAGAAGAAGTGTTTGATGTCTTAGAGAAACTTGGAGAAGGGTGAGTGAAGAGAAAATATGTGTAGACCAGTGGCTCCCAGTTTTTTTCCTGCCCCATCACCTGCTGGATATTTACTTCTCTTGTGGCGATAATTCTCAAACCTGAGAAGAAAGAGGAATGTTGTCTATCAGCATGGCTCTAGGGAAGATAGGTGGAAAATTTACTGCTGGAAATGCTCTTCCTCACTTCACCCTAATCAGTATTATGGAGAGATTTAATGATTCCCGGTTTTTATTATCAAGGACATCTGTTGTTTTTCCTCTTGCAGAATCTATAGTTTGTATGATTTTATCTGGTTAACAGATAGCACTAATTAGATCAGACATATGCACTTTCATTTGTTCTTCGTGACTTCTGATTAGTGTGTACTAACTGCTTTAGTAAAAAACAATAGGGTTCAGTATTAATTTAATTCTGTATATTTACTTTTTCTTTAATAAGCAGGGTATTAAAATATTAGGAGCACCTTTTCTTAAGTTTTTTTTGTTAACTTTTGAGTAGGTAATAAATTTATATGATTCAAAATTCAAAAAGTAAAAAAGTATATATACAGTAAAAAAAAAATCTGCCCTTTGCCTCTCTCAGCCATCCAGAATCACCATTGTAGCAGTTTCTAATATATCTTTCATAGATGGTTCGTGCATTTGTAAGCAAGTTGTATGTATGTGTGAATTTTTAATCCCTCAGGAATACTGCTAGTTTAAGAGATGTCCTGACATATTAACTTTAAAAAATATGTTCTAGTGACTATGCTCTTTAAAATCATGAGCTATTCTATTCGTAAGCTTTTTGTGCTGTGGCAAAATACCTGAGAAAAACAACGTAAAGAAGAAAGATTTATTTTGGTTCATGGTTTCAGAGGTTTCTGTCCATGGTTGGTAGGCTGTATTGCTTTAGGCCTGAGGTAAAGCAGAATATTATGGTGACAGTAACATGCAGTAGATGAGACTGCTCATCTCATGTTGGCCAGAAAGCAAAGAGAACGAGGAATGACAAAATACCCTGGAAAGGCAAACCTCCAGTGACCCACCTTTCCAACTAGGAACCACTTCCTGAAGTTTCCACTGCCTCCCAGCCACCAGCTAGGACCAAACTTCAAAACATGAGCCTTTAGGGGATATTCAAGATCCAAACTATAACAGTAACAGCTCTTGTTGTTACATTTTTTTGGAGATTAATGTTATGCCAACCATAGATCTATAATAATGTTAAACCCAATCCTGGATTACATAGAATAGTTTTTCATGGATTACCTCCTTGTAAAAAAAATTAGTCTCTGACTTTTTTGTAAGTTGGAAAAATACTCTTTGGAATCCAGCAAGAGATCAAGCAGAGAAATAAAAGATGATACCAGCTGTGTTGAAAAAAGACAAGTCCAAAATGACTCTGAAGACTGCCAGCTGACTGGTGTCATTTAAGGTATGGGGAAGTGACAGTCCCTCTTACATCTCTTGCTTGTCATTTTAAGCTTTAGCTTGTCATCCTTGGTATATTCCTGAAGGCATTGAGTCCATGGGCCTTAATGTTACAGTGCTTTTAAGTTACAGTTGGAATAAGATAAGGACTGGTGGGCATAATTGTTTGTGTAACTAACTTGTTTTTTTCATTTTTAATAAAGGTAGGTTGTAGAAGTAACTGTAGACTGTGAAGTCACACAGACCTGGGTTAAAACTGTTGCTCTACTATTTGTTGTATAAGTAAGTGAACTTGAGATTATTATTTTGGAACTTCACCATCCTCTTCAATAAAGTGGAAATAATAATAGTATCTACTTCGTAGGCCCATGGCAAGTATTACATAAAATAATAGGGGTAAAGAACTAGATATAGTGCCTGTCATATAGAAAGTGCTCAGTAAGTCATAACTATTTTTTTTTGTACCGGGGATTGAATTCAGGACCTCATGCTTGAGAGGCAGGCGCGGTGCCACTGAGCTAAATCCCTGGCCCAGTCATAACTATTTTAATATCAACTAAATCATTTTTCGGAGTTTATATCAAATCAAAGTTAAATCTTAGGTGTTTTAAGTATATTTAGGTATTTTTACAGGTGACTCTGGCTTAATTGGATTTGGGGAATGTCAAAACTAGACAGACTATGTCAGGAATATACTAAAAGGAAAAACTAAGCTAATTATGATTTTTAAAAATCATGTTTTAGATCTATGGATATCTTCAGCAAGAAACTTGGAAATTTCCCTCTAAAGGTGTCACCAAGACGAAAAGTAAAGCTTTAGATCTTTTCTTCTGCCATGCAGTCACCTTATATATATAGGGCTTTTAAAATATACCACAGATATATGTGGATTTCTGTCATTCAGACTTTAACAGCCTGAGCAGACTTCACTGAATTAGCAAGATCTTGAAGCAAAAGCGGTTTACTTTTCTGAATACAAAATACCGTGCCATCCTTACATTTTTCTGGAGAGTGAATGGGTTGTGAACTTTCACCAACCTGTGTTGTGTGAAGTGCGCTTTTGCCAAAGAACTATATTGGATTCTGGAGGCTGTGGTCACGCCGCATTTTGAGAAAATCTTGTGGATCTGTGGCAGAGTATAACCAGAGCACCAGGCCAAGATGAGTAGAAAGTATTTGGAATTGAAACCTCCCACCTTTTTCCTTCTCTTACACTTAAAAGTTTTACACACTGACTTAAGTTTTTATTATAGGATAATAAAAAAGCATCCTTCTAGTGAGTGATGTTGCCAGTAAGATTTGTACTTGATTACATTGGCCTCAGATACTCTTTACATTGATCCTTGCCTTATATGGCTTAGGTGAAACATCTACTTTACCATCTTTGTTCTCTGCCCATTAGAATTCATTCAGTCATTTGGGGTTTGTTGTTGTAGGAAGTCAGGTGTTAGGAGACTTGCCTATAAGTGAGGATGATTGCTGAAGTCTTCTAACTCTTCATCAGATTGCTATAAATACAGCGGGTGGAATCGTACATCTCAATTGTTCATATGAACTGTTGGAGTTTTCTTTGCTATCGAGATAGCATAAGGAGGTCTGGAGATTGCTTTGGTAGTGACTGCTGAGTGAGTGCATGCAGAGCTTTCCTGTTTCCATTTCTTACACATAAGAATAATGGGGCTGGGGATTTAGCTCAGCGGCACTGCACCTGCCTCGAAAGCACAAGGACCTGAATTCAATCCCCAGTACCAAAAAAAAAAAAACTGAAAAAGAATAATGAATAAGCCAGGGGTATTGGCACATGCTTGTATTCTCAACTACTCTGGAGACTGAGGCAGAAGTGTCTCAAGGTCAAGACAACCCTGGGCAACTTAGACCTAGCTTTAATGAATGTCAGTTCTCTTAAATATTTAATTTTTATTATAAAGAATGTTTTATTAAAAGGACATACAGGCAGCTAACGGCCAGGGGTAAAAAAGAATTTATCATAATAAAGGATGTCTTATCCTTATCAGGAGATAGTAGTTGGGCTTTCTACATGAAGTCATAGGCTAACACTAGGTTCCCTATGTGTGAACTAAAGCTGAAATAAACTTGCCTTACTTATAGTCTAGGGAAAAAGCAGAGGTACCGGTCTGAAAATAGGTATGTTGTCATTTTAGATATATGTTATTATATCTCATACATACAGGTATGAGACCCTGAATGGCAAGGCCCTCAAGGACCCCAAGCAACAGGACTGAGGGAACCATAAAACCATCTCATTGAGCATTGTGTAATAGAAAATAATTTGAAATGAAAGGAAATTCATTCAAAGAAACCCACTGCCATGAGGAGATAATACTGATAAGTTGGAGAATTCACACTCAAGAATATAGAAATAATGGAGCCATTTAACAAGAGATTTTCTTTCCTTTTCTCTCTCTCTTTTTTTTTTTTTGAGCTGGGATCTCACTATGTTGCCCAGGCTGGTCTGGAACTTCTGGGCTGAAGTGCCTTACTTTGCCAAGTATCGGGGACTACAGGCACATGCTACCGTGTCTACTTGAAAAGAAATACATTTGCAATTTTCAAAAAGCTGAAAGGAGGGAATAATATCCTTGAAAGAAGAACACTATACTAAAATAATTGAAATTTTAAAAACCCAATAATTGGATAAATAAACTGGACAAGATGAAGAGAATTTGTTAATTGAAAGAGAGAAGTGAGACTGATTACTGATGATACTAATCACAAAATGCAAGACAGAAATAGTATTGGAAATCAAAGCAACATAAATTGAGAAGGTCCAATATAGGTTCATAGAAATTCTAAAAGAGATGAAATAAAGAGAAAATGGTGAGAATTTTTATACTTGAAAGACATGAGCCCTCTGATTGAAGAAGCTTATGAAGTGCCAAATAAATCAGCTCATAGATAAAGTAAAATTGTAGAATGAAAATTAAGGAGAAGGCATCTTAAAAGGTATGGAGAGGTTCCTTACGGAGAATAGTAATCTGATGAAAGCAGGCTTCTCAGCAACAGCAGATCCTGGAAGACTGCAGTCAGAGTGCTGAAGGAAGGCTGTTGTCAAAGGAGAATTCTGTGACCAGCAAAACTCATTTTGGAGTGAAGATGAAATAATTTTCAGATATGTAGGGTCTAGTGTATCAAAAATATCTTTGGTGAGCCGGGGATTTAGCTCAGTGGTTCCACTGCCTGCCTCGCATGTGCAAGGACCTGAGTTTGATCCCCGGTACCAAAAAAAAAAAATCTTTGGGTAGGAGTTACAGAATACTTCAGCTTGGGCCAGGGATTTAGCTCAGTGGTTCCGGTACCTGCCTCGCAAGCACAAGGTCCCGAGTTCGATCCCCGGTACCAAAAAAAACCCAAAAAACAACAGAATACTTCAACTAGTAGTGGCTAACCTATAAAGGCATTTAATAACTAATTAATTTTGAGATAAGAGATTTCAGAAGGGGTTAGTTGACTTAATGATATGATGTTTTTGGCAGTTCTTATAGTCTCAAGATGGTTGCATTAGTTTTAAGTGTTATCCTTCACCTGACAGCAACCAAAACAAAAAGGGAGGTGGAAATGAGTCTTATATGCTTGTCTGTTGCCAAAGAGAAAAATCTTTCCCAGAAATCCTTCAGCAGAATTCTGGGTATTTTTTTGGTACCGGGGATGGAACTTAGGACCTTGTGCTTGCGAGGCAGGCACCGGAACCACTGAGCTAAATCCCCAGCCCCTTCAGCAGAATTCCAATGAAATACTATTGGCCAGAACTAGGTCATATACTTGCTACTAGTTCAGTCACAGGCAAAAGGGACAAGGAATACCGTGACTGGCTTGGCCTAGTATAATTTATCCCTTAGGACCAAGCACGTTGCTATCCTAATAAACCAAGGTTATTATTAGCAAGGAAGATGGGCAGTGGTTGGGTCTTCCACATATGGTCAGTAGTTGCCTTTCTGTGACAAAAATGTATTTGATGCCATATTTAAGCATCATTATACCAATTTTGAAAATACAGGAATGCTGATGTTATTTTTTATGTGCTGTGCATGGATTTTTAAAAATTTTATGTTACTTTGACATTGAAATAATTTTCAAGCATCTTTTGGGAAGCTAGAGTATTTTGCCAGTTTGACATATTAGGTGGCATTGTTACTTTGATTTTTTTACACCAAGACAGTATGTAGAAATAGATGTGTTAGTGAAGGCTCAAAGGCAATTTGCACATTATTTCACTCACAGTGTCCCAGGATTCTAATGAAAAATCTGTGTAAGTTGAGGTATCTCACTTGACACAACTCACTTACAGTTTGTATTGTTATTTTACAGTTGAGGAAATAGAGTCATAACAAAGCTAATAATGTGTTTGTAAGTAATAATATGTAGTGGTAGTAGAATGTAATCTTAGGTGTTGAGATTCTAACTCTAATGTTCTTATAGCCCCCAAATTGAATGGATGAACTTTTAATTTATTTTAATAATAATTTCTTAAAGGGAAATGGAATAGAAGGTAAAAATATTTATATTTGCACAATTCATCTGATACTAGGATTATAGAGGCTTAGATTTTGATTATTTTTCCATAATAATTTAAGCATTATTACAAATAAGAGGAAGAAGGACAGAAAGATCTATGGTAATCAAATGAATTTAAGAAAACAAACACTTTATATTATACCTGGATGTAGATGTGGAGAGACAAGCATTGTGTTCAGACAACCTAAGTTCAACTCCTGAAACAAACACTATCACTTATGTGACATTGGGAATATCATGTAACTCTGAATATTTGTACATTTATAAAATAGGCGTAACCATCTCTCATTTTTTTTGTAAAGTTGAACTGAGGGGATGCACACTTTCTTGCAGACATTATGCATATAGAGCACAGAAGTTATTTCATAATAATTCATAAATTTAGGTATGAAGTTTTTAAGGTACCACTTTTCCCCAAAAATACATACTTTATCTCAGTTTTGCAAGTTTAGCTAAGTATATGTGCATATATACATACATACTTAGGGATGTAAGTACTTAGGAATATAAATTAGAACTGTGAGTTCTTTGTATTGTACCGCTTCTTATCTCTTGGCTTGCTTTGATTTTTCTAAATGTTCTGCTTCCCCCAATTGTAGGTCCTATGGCAGTGTATACAAAGCTATTCATAAGGAGACTGGTCAGATTGTTGCTATTAAACAAGTTCCCGTGGAATCAGATCTGCAGGAAATAATCAAAGAAATTTCAATAATGCAGCAATGTGACAGGTAAAGGCACGTGGGGTTCTTTTGGAGAGGACATGGGTTTGGGTTTATTATGCTTAGAGTTTGACACCTAGACATTCACTTATTTTGCAGAAAATAGAGGTCAGTGGAATTACATTATGTGTGCTTTTAAAAAAAAAGATGAAAAGTTGTGTGTTTTTATAGCTAAAATTTGATAATTTCTATTTCTGCATTTTTTTTTTTCCTTCACTAAGTCCTTTTAGAAACTAGGAAAAAGAAGCAGAAGGTATTGCTGGCTCTTTTTTTTTCTCTTTTTGATAATGATCTCTTCCTAATGAGAAATGTTTCTGTAGAAACAGCTTAGACAAGATAGTTCAAATACTTTTTAGCTCTAGAAATTTTAGAATAGTAGATTGGTCTGTAAAAAAAGAATACTTAATTTATATATTACTGTTCCTTCATATTTAAAGTTATTCGAGCTGAGAATAGTTAAGTATTTTATTTTTGAGGAACCAAGATTTGTCAAATGTAGTAAGCAGGAAGTCGGGTTAGAAGGCAACCGCAGAAAAGCACGTGGCTTGCTCTCATTTTCTGTGACAACATGAGTTGGTCACTGTGATGGAGCAGGCTTCCCCACACTATTTAGGTTTGAGAGAAACATACAGTTAAAGATGATGCCAGCTCTGGGGGGTTAGAAGGACAGGTGAAAAGTTTTGGACTTGAGACTGCATTCATTTTCCAAAGGTTTTTTGGTCAGATCAGCTTAGTACTTTCTTGTAAAGCTTCAACAAAGGTGGAGCTGCCTGCCAGGACATTTGCCTAGGAACTTTAAGTCTTACAGACTTCAAATACAGCCAGTTCTAGTCTCTCTCCCTCTTTCTTTTTCTCTCGTGGTCACTGTCTACTAGATTAAGTCCCCATTCTTGTTGATTGGATTGACCAGATTAAGTTAGTTCTCTCTGAAATTTGTTTTATCTTCAAGCTTGAGACCTAAAATTCCAGATTTGATCCTATTTTTTTCTCCATATTTTTTAGATTTATAGTGCGATTTATTATCACAAAGTACCTGTGACATTTTAGAAAAATGCAGATGGAAAGAAGGAAATAAAATCACTTTTCCCTTTTGAGAAATTGTTAAATACTCCTTCATGCTCATATTCTTCCATGTCTCTTTTTGGAGTTTTACTATGCTTACTATTTTGTAGTCCTTTTTTTTTTTTTCTTTTTCTTTTTTTGGTAAACAGGATATCTTATGTTATCAAATACTCTGTAAACATTTTTTCATGTATTCATGATGTTCATTATATGATGATCATTATTTCTTAAATTCTCTAATGTTGGTGGCTATTTAAATTGCATCTAAATGTTCACTATTACCAGTTCTATCTATGTTGCTATTTTTGAATATCTGTAATTCTTTTCTAATTGTAGACTTAGAAATGTTGGTTAAAGTACTCACTCATTTTTTGCACTTCTGTTATTTATTAATCTTTGGAAAAGCTATCCTATTTTTCATTCTTAGAAGACTGCTCATTTTTCCTTATCTGGGAATAATTGATCCTTTGAGATGAGAAATTGGTTTTCAAATATTGAGCAGAATGAATTAATAGAGATGTATGAAGGCCATTCCATTAATTTATGCTACATCTTTCTTTAGCCCTCATGTAGTCAAGTATTACGGCAGTTATTTTAAGAACACAGACTTGTGGATTGTTATGGAATACTGTGGGGCCGGTTCTGTATCTGATATCATTCGATTACGAAATAAAACGGTAAGTTTACTTTCTAGAATGATGCTGCTTAGCCAGTGGTCTTATGCCATTTTCTTTTTTCTTGCCTTTTATTCATGTGTTTCTTCTACTATCGTAACCAGGAAGATGACAGTCAAATTTCTCCTTTCCCATAGTTCTGTCTCCCACTTTACGTTTATCTCCTAAAAGTGACAGCTCTGACACAAACTCAATCTGGTGATTTTTACCACAGTTTGTTTATTTCTTACTGGGGAAAATGGCTGTTAAATCTTGGTTATGGAATGAATTTATTTAAAAAATTTAAAAAAATTTTTTTTAGATGGAGTTTCAAAATGCAGTTCAGGCTGGTTTTGAACTCACTATGTAGCCCAGGCTGGCCTCGAACTCACAGTGATCCTCCTGCCTCAGCCTCCTGAGTGCTGGGATTACAGGCATGTGCCATCATGCCTGGCTGGAATGAATTTTAAATGTTTAATTTTGAATTTGAATTTCTTCTCTTACCCAGCATGTTCACAGATTAATTTTCTCTACTTCGACTTCTTGTTAATCAGAATAACCTCAGTGTGAAAGATTATTTGCTATTACTGTGATTGCTGGAATAAGACCTAATAGTCATGGATTCTGGCTCCATTTCAATTGTTTAAACTCTCTTTATTCACTCAGTAAATATTACTAGAACACTGCTTTAGGCCTTAGGGGCCCAGTAGCAAATAAGAGAGATAGTAAGCTTGTTCTCATGGTAGCACACTTAAAAAAAAATTATTGGTATATTTTAGATATATATAATGATAACATTCATCATAGGGAATTTGTACCTGTACCTGATATATCTTGCTGCTTCTTTTTTTTCCATTCCCCTCCCCTCTTCTCCTCTCTATTTACAAAAGCTTTGTTTCCATTTTTTTCTTCTATTTCCTTGCCCCTTACTTCCCTTCTCCCTCCCCCCTCCCTTATTCCCCTTCCCATTGAACATTTTCTTCGTATTTCCCAATATCTATTATATAGTTTGGTCCTTATTTACACTCCTGGTTTCTCACACTGGAGAAACAATGCACATTTAAACGTGTGTCTGATTTATTTCACTTAGGAATATGGTCTCAAGGTGTATCCATTTCATTAGGAATGTCTCAGGCAGTAGCACACTTTCTAGCAGGGCAACAAAAAGAAAATTAGTGGTGAATAGAAAAGAAATACCACATAGTGATAAACACTATGATTAAAATGAATGAGGATGAAGTGATGGTAAAGTGATAGAGAATGCTTGGTGGCTTACAGTAGAGCAGTGGATAGTTGAAGAAGATTATTTGGAAGAGGTACATTTAAAGTAAGACTTGAAGGACAAGAAAAAGCTAAGTCTCTGGAGGGAATAACCAATACAAAGATCCAGAAAGAATTTGGCATTTGAAAAAAGGTTGCTGTGACTAGAAGAGAAGAGATGAAGGGGGAACTGGAGAAGGCGTTAGACAGGTGGGTAGGGCTTGATCGCATTGGGTATTGAAGGTCATGATAATGAGTTTGAATTTTGTTCCATGTACAGTAGGAGACTTCCTGGGTTCTAAGCAAGTGAGTGAGCCATCTGTCTGATTTATGGTTTTAAAAGATAACTGTATAAATTTTGAGTGAATAAAAGCAGGAGAAACTTTCAGCCTTTGGGGTTTTTTTTTGTCTTTAAGAAAAATAAGAATTAAAAACCCCCATATTAAATATTTGCAAAGTTGTGAAAATTTAAGTATGTGAAAGTAGGCTGTAAAAATTTTAAGGTACTATATACATTATAAGGTGAGGGCTGCTTTGAAACTCAATTGTAAGTTTTGGCTTATCCATACCACTATCTTCTTAATTTATGTTATTCAGAGTTAGTGTGTTTTTTTAAGCAAATAGCAAGTTCTTGAGCAAGGAATAACATCCTAACATAAGATATATTTAAAGAATTAATAACTTATTAATCTAAAATTTGGATTCCAGAGCTTCTTAAATGAAGCATTAAGTTGTTTTGTTTCAGGTATTTTAAAACAATCCAGAATTAATTTTCATGGTGCTCTTGATACCTATTGATAACTTGGTATTTGTTTATTATTTTTATATAATTTTAACTATTAAGTGAGAATTTTTAATTATTACCCATACTTTTGCTAAATGTTATAGTTCTACACTGTTCATCCACTAGCCATGTGTGGTTATTGAGGACTTGAAAAATGACTGGTCTTAATCGAAATGTGCACTAGAATGAAAGTAATGAAAAGTATGAAACATGCACTAGAGATGAATTACTACTGATAAAAAGTAAAAAATCTTTAACTTTATATTAATTACATGATAGAATAATATTTTAGATAAATACAATTAAGTAAAATATTATGCAAATTAATTTAAATTTTTCTTTAAAAAAAAGTGGCTGCTGGAACCTTAATTATATTTGTGGCTTCTGTTGTGTTTCTGTTGGGCAGGACTGTTGTAATTGAATAGTGCAGCTGATTAAAACAAGGAGTCAGCTAGACGTCATGATCTTTGTTTCTTTTGGCCGCAGAAGATACTCAGAACTAGCCTGTTACTTTGGCAGTAGTATTTATTTGGACTTTAGTGAAAACTCTTATTGTTTATTATCTCTGTGACCTTTGGCACAAATTACCTTTCTGTCCCTCAGCTTCATTAACTTTTTGAGACAGAGTTTCTCCATATAGTCCAGGCTGGTCTTGAACTCACTATGTAGTCCAAGCTGGCCTCAAACTCACAGTGATCCTCCTACCTCAGCCTCCCAAGTGCTGGCATTACAGGTTTGTGCCATCGTGCCTGGCTCCTCAGCTTCGTAATGTATTAAGATGGTGATGATAATAATAGTACTTCCACCTCATTTAGCAGTTTTACAAGAATTATATAAGATTACAAAATAGTGCCTCATATAGATTAAACACTTAGAAATGGTTACCTATTTTTAATATTATTAGCATAGCTCCTGGCTCATAATAGGTATTTACTAAATTTTTGTTGATTGATTGATTATGTGGTAGATATTAAACTATTATTAATCATAGTGTGTATTAAACCATTAAGCATTCTGTAACTTCATCTTCTTGTTACTGTTGTTATTGCTGGGGATTAAGCCTAGGGCCTTGGTGTGCTAGAAAAGCATATCACATGGTTTTTTGTGACTTAAAGATGGTATTCCTATTTTGAATATTAAGAAATTGAGCCAGGGAAATTAAGAAATTAAGAAATTGGGCTGGGGATTTAGCTCAGTGGTTTCACCACCTGCTGCGCAAGCGCAAAGACCTGAGTTCGATCCCGCCCCCCCCCCCCAAAAGAAAGAAATTGAGGTTAAGAGCTCAACAACTTGCTTAAGTCAGATAGCTACAAAATAGGGTTGAGTAAAGGATAGGCCTTTCTAATCCTAAATCCTATACTTTTTCTGCCATGTACTTTTCTTTAAATGTGAGTTGTTTGTCCTAAGGGGAACCGTGTGAGAGCCTAATAGACTGAGTTTATTTATGACTTGGGTTAGATCTCCACAAAATCAGCGTTGGTCTGATCAGACAATCTATGCCACTCTTTGGTGGTTTGAATTTCATTTAGCTATCATCATTCAGTGATTATTTTTTCACTGCCCATTATTTGCAGGATGTCTTTCTTGGTATTAGGAATACAAAAGTAGGGGAGGGAAAGAGGATGAAAAGGGGAATTGAGATGTATTATGTACATATACCAGGTCCTCGCAAGGAATGTAAACATTATGTACTACAAACATGTACTAATAAAGAAAATGAGCTGGAAAAAAGGGAATACCAAAGTAAACAAATCAAAGACTTTTTGGTTTTGGTACTGGGGATCAAACTCAGGACCTTGTTCTTGGAAGGCAGGTGCGAGCACCCCTGAACTAAATTCGCAGCCCTCAAAGACATTTCTAATGGAACTTATTTCTAATAGGGAAGGCATCATACTGATAGGTATGTAAATAATGTATAGTGTGTTGGATGATGTGCTGCCCTGACAAAGTAAGCTGAGGGAACAGAGTGAGTTGGGTGAGTAGGAGGTTGCCAAGTAGAGTAGACGTGGGTTCTACTTAAGATGCTTGCTAGATACTCAGAGATGTTGCAGGCCGATGTATGAATCTGATGTTTGGGACGACACCTGGTCTGGAAATACCACTTGGGGAGTTTAACATATAAATATTATTAGCAGTCAAATGTTGCTCAGGTGTTGAATAAGATTTTATGTTTATAGTTTGAATCTAACTTTTCTTTTTCAAATGTGTGGTGTAAACATAGGATTTGACCTTCTCATTCTTTTTTCAGTTAACAGAAGATGAGATAGCTACAATATTACAATCAACTCTCAAAGGACTGGAATACCTTCATTTCATGAGAAAAATACACCGAGATATCAAGGCAGGAAACATTTTGCTAAATACAGAAGGACATGCAAAGCTTGCAGATTTTGGAGTAGCAGGTCAACTTACGGTAAGTAAAAATGGTATTTGTATTGATACTTTCAGCTTTGTCCTGAGGGATCAATTCCTTTTACTTATCTTTAAAATATAATAATTGACTTAATTATGTTAGTAAAAAATTATAGAATCTACCAATCAATAGGTTACAAGAAAGTTAATAGATTATTTCAGATCCTTTCCTATGGTTCAGGTCACATTATTTAACTTTGTTTTAAATTTTTATAAAAATGAAAACTAAAGGAAGAAATGATTGAGTATTTAAGTTCTGTTGAGCTACAAAAGCATATTTATAAATGGAAGAAAAATTAAATCCATGCTTTCTTTAAATAAGGCATAGTATCATCTCATTCAGCTTCCAAGTAATAATTTAACAGTTATTGTACTGAAGACATTTTCACTTGGTTTCAGCATCATCTGTTGATTCTCCTCCTGTCTCACTAGTGCATGGCAGGGAAAAAAGAAAAAAAATTTCAAAATAGGAATTTATCTGATTTTGTAAAATACCCAAGAATATGGAAAAGTATATACAAAAAAAGTAGAAATAATTATAGGCAGGTGTACATTAAAATTTACAACTGTGTTATGTATCAAGTGATTTTCTTGAGTGGTAGAAAGGATATGCACACACATATATATGTATATACAACTATATAGAGAGAGAAAGAGAGACTTTAGAATTGGTATTACGTGTAATTTATTTTTTTACTTTAAAATTTGTTTGGGACATGTTAGGGAGTTTTGTATTACAACAGCACAGAAATTGCTCTGATGTTCTAAAACAACTTAGAACCTTATTCAGGTGGTTTGTGGACTCTTTACATATTGTTAATAAGTAAACCGAATCAAACAATATTACATAAACTACAGTCTTAAGGAAATCAAATTAAAAAGTGTAGTTTTCTGATGCTTTATAGAAGTGTAATATTAAAATTAACAATGTTTGTTACATTATGTGTGTATGTACATATGCTACAGCCTGTTTCTGGGCTACTTTTCTGTTGCTCTACTATTATACAAACTAATATAACTTTAAACACAAATCTATATGATATTAGTATCTACTCATTTAAGTCTCAAAAAATTTGTAGCTATCCAAGTATGTATCTATTTCTAATTGAAATAATCTAGTGAAACCTACGTTGACTATTGTCATATGAAAACACCCCTGCAGATTTGAAGTTTCAGAACTAAGGAAATGACTAAGCAGTAAGTTATTTCCTATGTTAATTTTTTACATAGGACACATGGTGAGAGATCAATTCAGAAATGTTACCGGTCATTTACTCTAAATTGGCATAACTTAATTAAGCCACAGGCATTTCAGAAGGACCAAACATAACTGATGATGATCGAAAGTCCTTTTTCATCTTTAGTTCTGTTTAAAAGTCCTTCTCCTTCTAAGTACAGGAGCTGTAGGAAGGTTCTCTTTCAGTAGGGCTGTGCCATTCTGGAAAAATGTGCAAGTAATTATTTGCCGTAGTATGTAATTTGTGTACTATGTCCACATATTCTTTTAGCCACAGTTAAAACTTTTTTATATATAATTTTTTATATGTAATTTTTTTTTGAGACAGGATCTCACTTTGTCCAGGCTGGCCTTGCATTCCCTATGTAGCCCAGGCTTGTTTTGAACTTGAGATTCTCCTGCCTCAGTCTCCTAAGTGCTGGGATTACACACCTGTACCACCATACCTGGCTATATATATAAACTTGAAAATGTTTTCCTGATTGCTCATGTAATAATGTGTCATCAGAATGTTACAGAAGTATATGTAGTACGGAAAGTAAAAGTCTGTATGATTCTGCCTTCTAGATAAATAACTGTTAATGGTTTTCTGTGTATTACTCAAGATTTTCTTTTATGTTACAACATTTTTTCTTACTGGTTATTGTTTTATTATCTTGTTATTTTCTGTATTTTCCTTTCACAAAAATAGGGCTATATTATATATAGTTTTGCAGCCTAATTTTTTTTGTTTCATAACATATCACATACATTTTTTCCATGGTGAACAAAAGTATCTGTCTTTTTTTCTGTGCGCGCGCGTGTGTGTTTCTGTGTTTGTGGTGCTAAGGCTTGAACTGAGGGCCTAGCACATGCCAGACAGTTGCTCTACTGCTGAGCTACACTTCCAGGGGTTCCTAGTCCCTCCTTTTTTCTTTTTAATGTGATATTTCAGTATGTGGCTACATACTATAACAAATGACCCATGTTGGTGGATCATTTGAATTGTTTCCTTGTCTCCTCTCTCAATTACGAACACTTCTACCATCCTTGTGCATATGTCTTGGGGCACTTCCATATAAGACAAATTTCTACAAGTAGATTTGGATCAAAGGATGTGGATATTTAAAGGTTTAATGAATATTGCAATGTGCCTACTAAAATTGAGTACAAAAATTTATACTCCATTGACGTTGTTTCAGGGCCAAGTTTTGTATGCTATTTTCATTCATTCATTTATTTATTTTTGTTTTGTTTTTTGGTTTTTTTTTTGAGACAAGAGTCTTGCTATATACAAATTGGCCCTGAACTCACTGGGTAGCCCAGTCTGGCCTCAAACTTGCATTGATCCTCTTTCCTCAGCCTCCTGAGTGCTGAGATTACAATATGTGCATCACCACACCCAGCTTGTATGCTATTATTAGTGCCAGTTATTAATTTAAAATTTTATCTTATTTCATATTTAACAATTGATTAAGAATCTGTTTCTTTTTTTTCTTTCTTTTTTTTTCTTTTGGTACCGGGAATCGAACTCAGATCCTTCCGCTTGAAAGGCAGGCAGCGGAACCACTGAGCTAAATCCCCAGCCCCAATCTTTCTGTTTCTTGGTCACTTGAAATTCTCTTGTGAATTCTTTTTTTGTTTGTTTGTTTTGTTTTTTGGTACCGGGGATTGAATTCGGGTCCTTGCACTTGCGCAGCAGGCATTGAAACCACTGAGCTAAATCCCCAACCCTCTTGTGAATTCTTGGTCATGGTTTTTATACAGATTTTAAGTACAAAGCATTTTGACTGTTGGAAAAATCCTTTTAAGTAATTACAATGCTTTGTCTCTCCTCTTTCTATTTTAGGATACCATGGCCAAGAGGAATACAGTGATAGGAACACCATTTTGGATGGCTCCAGAAGTGATTCAGGAAATTGGATACAACTGTGTGGCAGACATCTGGTCTCTGGGAATAACTGCCATAGAAATGGCTGAAGGAAAGCCTCCATATGCTGACATCCATCCAATGAGGGTAAGGAAATGGATGGAGAACAAGTGGGGTTAGTTATTGACCATCTTAATACTTTAGGCACCTATGTTTTAACATGGTAACCCTAACTGGAGCTGAGTAGTCTCCTTTATGAGCTTTCCACGAAGTCCCCAGGCTTCCTTATTGTATTACTAAGTATCAGATATCATTTATTAGTGTTTTCTCTAATACTTTGATTGAACTCAAGTCAGTAACACCTAGTCTGATTCATCTGTTACCTTTTTCCCATCTGGCCTCTATAGGTACTAGAATTTGTAAATTCTGGAATGTGGATCCCAGACTTTTCTAGAGACTCTGTTCTCTCCACCCTCCATCTACTTTTCATTGTTAAGATCACATAGGCTTCATCTCCTCTGAAACTCCTAGTGTTGACACCCTAGTTCTCCAGCTTCTCCCACCCCTAGAACTCCTTGCAACAGCGCTGTTACAGGGCCTCAACCCTGCCTTCCTCAAGAGCGCCACAGCTCTTTCCATAGCTCCCAAACCAGCGTTTCCTCTTCTCTGTAACTAATTCATTCCCCCTTGCAAGACTTGAACTTTTTTTTTTGTAAGTATTCATGTGCCCAAAGATAAGCTTCCCTCTTTAGCAGGGGACAAAAGTTGGGAAGAATGGAGGGTTTACTGGTTATATTTTTAGATTTAAAGGATATAATTTAAGGTGCTTATTGCAAAGGGTTTTATCTTTCCAAAAAGACTTTTTTGAAACTCAAAGCTTTTTAAGTAGAATTTGACTGATGCAGTGGAATGATTTTTAATTGTCTTTTTTTTTTTTTTTTTTTCCGAAAAAGACTTTTTTTAAGCTCAAAGCTTCTTTTTGAAGTAGAATTGGACTAATGGAGTGGGATGATTTTTAATTGTCTTTTTTTTCCCCCAATATTTGATTTGTCTTGGCTTGGAGTTTACCTTGTGATGTTGAGACTTCTGGTTGATGATCTCCTTGTAGTCTAGACATCTAGAGTGGTGGTGACTTGGACGGAAGCAGGAAATTAGACCGCAATGAGGTTATCTTCAGTATATGGGTACTTGTAGGTGTTGCCTTTCCACTTTGAAAGGCCTTGTAATGTAGTTAGCATAAAAAATGAAAATACAAAGCTTCATCAATATTGCAAGGTTTAGGGGAAAATACAATGAGAGAGGGAAAGAGAAGGAGAGAAATATATCAAGTTCTCTAGTTGTCATATTTCATACATTAAGATGTTGAGACTTTGGGTGAAACTTGGTTGCATGGGCTTATCAACGGATAAGAGAAAAATCATTTTATCAAGCTTCAAATGTAAATTATATATATATATATATGGGTTTTTTTTGGTACCGGGGATTGAACTTGGGGCCTTGGGCTTGCGAGGCAGGTGGAGGCATCACTGAGCTAAATCCCCAGCCCTGTAAATTATATTTTGTATTATATTTTGATTGTATTTTTATTGGTGCATCACTTTTTATTTTACCAAAAAAAATTCTTTTAATTAGGCAATCTTCATGATTCCAACAAACCCTCCTCCCACTTTCCGAAAGCCAGAGCTGTGGTCAGATAACTTCATGGATTTTGTGAAGCAGTGTCTTGTAAAGAGCCCTGAGCAGAGAGCCACAGCCACTCAGCTCCTACAGGTATGAGTCACACTGTTGCCCTCCATTCTGCTCACCTGCTGACTAGAGGATCCTTTCAGCGACCTGCATGGAGATGGTCTTACTAAATTATTTTCCTGCCTAGATGGGGTAATAAGAGTTTATGGAAAAATATCTCCTGTACCCCAGCACATGTCTTTTTAATCTGTGCGGTATTTAGAAGGCCTTGGAGAACTTACCCTCTGACACAAGATGGGGAATAGAAAGTTGATTGCAAAGAAGAAACATAGGACCATATCAGACTATTTTTGAAAACAACAGGCAACCCCCCAGAAGAATTTCCATATGCAGTTTTTACAGCAGAAATTTTTTTTAATCATTCTGTTATAAACATAAGATAGTAATATAAAAAAAACTTTGCAGTAATTTTTATAAAGGAAATTCAGCAGTGTTCCTATGTTTCAGGTGTATTTGCTGATTGAATAATGCTTGAGTCTACATCTGTTAGATATTTATGATCAGTTTTACTAACTGTGTTTTCATACTAAAAATCCCTTTTGGCTACATATGTAGTTGTAAATGCTATAGTACATAGAATAGAAAGGATAAGTGGGATAAATAATTTATGCAGTGATGTCTGAACAGTGGCTTTATTTAAGCTCCCCTTTCTAAAATCACCTCCCAGAATCACTAGACATTTTCCTATCTCTTAAAAATATTCAGTATTGCTAAAGTGTAACATGCACTTGAAGACTTTTTTTTTTTTTGGTACTGGGGAGCGAACTTGGAACCTTGTGCTTGCGAGGCAGGCAGCAGAACTACTGAGCTAAATCCCTAGCCCCTCTAAGACACTTGAGAGGTGTGCAGAATATGCCACAGTTCATTGCCATGCAGGACCATTTCATACTTCACAGGCTTGCTGGCATGCCTGTCTCCCACCCCATGCCTTGTGTGCTGTCCAAACACTAGCAACAGGCTCCCAACATGTTTACTAAATCTTAGTCTAGGAGGTGATAGCACCTTGTTGAGAATCTGTAGATTTGACAGAAGAAATGGCATAGGCATTCCAGCCAGACTGAAAAAAGTGGGCAAAATATGAATGTGTACTTCTCTGCCCAGAGTTATAAAGTCAGTATGGTTTAGCTGTTGTCCAAAGCATAAAGAGAAAGATGTTCATTGATAAAGGAAGATATCAATTACTTGCTGTATGCCAGGAACTGTTTGACTCTGTAACCATATAAGCTGTCTCCAGTGTTTCCATTTTCTTATTTAAGCACCCATTTGTCAAGAGTGCCAAAGGAGTGTCAATACTGCGGGACTTAATTAACGAAGCCATGGATGTGAAACTGAAACGCCAGGAAGCCCAGCAGCGAGAAGTGGACCAGGATGATGAAGAAAACTCAGTGAGTGGCAAGCTTTTCTGTGATCCTCAGGCATTAATGGTTGTTATTTCATGATTGCCAAGACAGGTAAGGTGATAATTGTATCAGCTTGGAGCTGGAAATTCTTTCTACGTGACCTGGACCCAGGTTTGCCAAATTTCTGAATCTGTGCTTGTTCTTCCCCTGGTGCTTCCTAAAACTCTTTTAAATTTCACTGTTTTCCCTCTGTATCTTCTCATTAATTTTACTTTTTATTTGAGAAAGAAAGAATGCTCAGATCTGAGACTTAGTTTTTCCAAGTCCTTTTGGGAAATCTAGGCTCTATACTTAACATGTAGCCTTTATTTATATAGTCTTCTCACCTCTGAGATTCCAAGGGTGCTCATGTCAACTTCTAAGATCTATCTTGCAAAAACTTATGAGAATAGGGGAGGAACAGGATCCTTTAGGTTAGATATGCTGCTCTTTTATGGGTAAATATATGATCTTCTTTGGTTAAGTAAGAATACTTTCAGTTCTACAGTATGAGTTTGGAACTGGAAGAAGTGTCAGTTCCAGAAATATTTGAACCAAGATAAGTATTAGTAATTCAGATAACCGTAATTCAGGACAGTAATTCATAATTCAGAGATTCAAAGTCTTATGATCAAATTAGTCCTGATTTGAGACTTTGTCCTTTTACAGGAAGAAGATGAAATGGATTCTGGCACAATGGTTCGAGCAGTAGGTGATGAGATGGGCACTGTCCGAGTAGCCAGCACCATGAGTGATGGAGCCAATACTATGATTGAGCATGATGACACATTGCCATCACAGCTGGGCACCATGGTGATCAATGCAGAAGATGAGGAGGGAGAAGGGACTATGAAAAGTAAGACTGATGAAATACACCAATTTCTTAAAGTACATGCATTTCATAGAGTATGGGCTCTCATGACCCATGCATGCTTAGTCTTGAGTCCTCCTCCTGTTGCCACAACTAAAGGAGCTCACCTGTAAGGGGCATGGTGGGGTCAGGAGGCTTGAGGAGAGAGAAAGCTGTCATGTGGACTCAGATAAGAAAGCATCAGCAGTGAGAAGTTTTGTTTTTGAACCCACCTACCCATTCTGTCATTGAATGTTGTCATTCAAACACATGCATGATTTTGATGCATTATTTCAAAGTGTAATGAAATTCTGACCTATTTACCATGCATATCTTTAATCCATTTTCATGATGGTCTGTGTGTCTAACCCAGGGTTTTTCTGTTTGTTTGTTTGTTTGTTTTCTTGTTATTGGGGATCAAACTCAGGACCTTGAGCTTGCAAGGCAGGTGAGGTGCCACTGAGCTAAATTCCTGACCTTAACCCAGGTTTATCTGCAGCCAGTCATTTAAAGATGACTGTACAAGATTGTAATTTCTGTCAAGTCCCATCTCTGACCCTCCCTTCCTCCCTTCCTAACTTCCTAACTTTATTGCCATGACCCGAACAGTGTAGGGTCCAAAGCTGGGGAGAGCGGTGGGAGATGAAGAAAACTGAAGAATTACAAGAAAGAAAGACGCATACCAAGATTAAACTTGAAAGCTGAGACCAGGTGGAACCATAGCCTGTTGAGCTAATGGCTGCCTAGAGTCCAGTGCGCTCTTTATTTATAGTGTAAGACAAGACAGAAGGCAAGGTAACTAGTGCCACGTGGCTCACATGGCCCATGTGGCCTAGGCTGAATGTAGCGTGATTGTCTCATGATGGGACATGTGCAGAAAAGAAACAAGGAAGAAGGATACATAGTGTAACTGTCTCCTGGGGCTGTGCCATTCATGGTCTACAATCTTAGTCAAACAGACTATGTCTCTAGTCTATGGAGAAGAAAGGGAGTAGGGATTAGGCAAAGGACCATCTTCAGGCCCGGCCTGCGGCACTTTATTCCTTTTTTCTTGTTCTCACATTGTTGCCCAAGCTGGCCTTGAGTTCCTAGGCTCAAGTGCTCCTCTGGCCTCAACCTCCTGAATAGCTAGGATTATAGCAGTGCACCACCATGCCTAGTCTCTGACTCATCCTTTTTTTTCTGTGATTAAGGCCTAACACCTTATGTTGAGCTCCCATCTTAGTATGCCATACTGTACTCTTCAGCTATTGTCCTTCCCCTTATTCTGAGCAGTATAGACCAACTCAAAGTACCAAATGATAATAATTGACTTGTGTAGGTAAAATTTAGCCTAAACGTCGCATAGATCTTTTCATCACCTTTATTTTTCTTCCTTTTTTTTTTTTTTTTTGATACCGGGGATTGAACTCAGGACCTTGTACTTGTGAAGAAGGTGCCGGAACCACTGAGCTAAATCCCTGGTGCTTTTTCTTTCCTTTTTAAAATTTAAAGGCCCATCCTCTAAACTAGGGATTTGCAAACTGTGGCTCATGGGCCAAATCTGGCTCACCACCTGCTTTTGCTAATAAAATTATATTAAAACAGCCATTGACATTCATTTATGTGTTGTCTATAGCTGCAGAGTTGAGTAGTTGGGATAGAGATGATACAGCCTTAAATATTTGCTATTTGGCCCTTTACAGACAGTTTGCCAGGCTTCCTCTCTAGACTCTCTGCTTTGTGATTGATTAATTCATTCAATAAATTTTTCTTCAATGCTTCCTATTTCCCAAGTACTTTGCTAGGTCCTGAGGACAGCAGGGAATGAAGCAGCAGTTTTTTCCCTGGAGGAACTCCTTGTCTAGTCTAGGGGAAAGATCATTAATTACAATTCATGTATGAAATGAGTTAATGCAGGGTAAGTTGAGGGCCTTGTTGAAGCAGTGTGGAAGAGTAATTTATACTGGGGCTCACTGAAAAATTCCTGGAGGAAAAGGGCAGCAGCAGGGTTGTCAGTACACAGGGTGAGTGGAGCTATTCCAGCCAAGAGAACAGTGTGCACGGGATCCTAGGTAAGCAGTGGGTATCTTCAGGGGAAAAGGCTTGTTTATCGTGGCTGGAATGGACAGTTGCAGAGCAAGGCTCTCAGGTGTCCCCTCTAACTTCACTTCTCAGATTATGATCTGTATGTGTATAATCAACTCCTTGTTTTCAAAGGGAAAATATTTTCTTTTTATTTTGGAGCTCAGGCTCATTATCTCTGTTTGGCTTCTGGTCAAAATTGTATTCATGTTGAAAGAATGGTAATAATGACAGTAGATTCATAAATTGGTATAATTTTTCTCAAATCCAATATGTATGAAGAATTTAAAAATTTCAGATCTTTTACCCAGTGAATTCCTCTTTTAAGAATCTGGTACAAAAAATAATTGAAGATACAGAAAAATATATTTAAGAATTTTCCCAAACATAGTACTTATGATTGTAAACAAAACAAAACAAAAGCCTGGATTAGTTTAAATGTTCAGGTGCAGGTGATTGGTCATGTTGTAGTACATTCATGTTGAGGTACGTACATTCCGTAGGATGGAATACTGTGCCATTGAAAAACACCTAAAATCCTGTTTTGAGGAACACTTACTGAATTGGAGAAATATTTGTATGGAGTGGGAAAAAAGAGAAATCAAAATTATAGCATGACTACAGTTTTATAAATGTAAAAAGATAGTATGCTCATAGAAAAGAAACTGAAAAAGGAAATAAATGAAAATATGCATTAAAAGTGATTGACACTCTTAACTGGTACAGTTTTGAGACGAATCTGAGAGAAGGTGCAGTCTCACCCAAAATGGGAAGGACAAGTGAAGGATAGCCAATGGTGCTTGTCTAAGATAGTAATTTTTCTCACTTTTTTCTGAAACACATGCAAGGGCAGAATAGCCTACAGAATATCTACCTGAATACTCACTTTGTTTGATGGTAAGGAAAACTCACATTTTAGAAGTTTCCATTAGGTCCCCAGGTACTATTCCTATATGAAGTACTTAGAGTATAATTTACACAAAAATTAAATGGATATTTTTTAAAATTTGTAGTGTTAAAAACTACAAATAGCTGGGCATGGTGGTAGATGCCTGTAATCCCAGCGCTCAGGAGTCTGAGGCAGGAGGATTGCTGAGAGCTCAAGGCCAGCTTGAGTGAGACCTTGTCTCAAAACAAAGCAAAACAAAAAACCCTACAAATAATGTAGCAAAAATGTGTGTGTCTTATATGTAGAATTAACATACTGGTAGTTTTTTAGACACATTTCACACGTTCTTAAGCAAAAACCACCTATGACTTTACTGATGAAGTTAAAGTTGTCTGACATCTCTTATTAATGACAGTAATCAAGAATGTGGTGTGTAATTTGCTCTGCTTTGTTTCTGTATCTTTGCTGCATATGTTTATATCCATAAATAGCTAGGGCTGTTTTACTTTGTAATCCTGGAGATTGATACCTACTGCTGTTTGGTCCTTTTTACTTTGCAGTCCTGGGAATTGAACCTAGGGCCTTCTGCTGAGTCACACCCCCAGCCCTGTTTTTAAAATTGAATCAGAGTCTCACTAAGTCACTGAGTTTTCCCAGGCTAGGCTTAAACTTGACATTCTCCTGCCTGAACCTTCCAGAATGCTTGAATTACAGGCTTTGTGTGTGTGTGTCCATCTGTCTGTGTGTCCGTGTGATTAAATGATTAAACTCAGGTCCATTGCACCTAGTTAAATCCCCAGATCTTTTTGTTTGTTTAATTCTTGAGAGATCTTGCTAAATTTCCTACATGATCCTAAGTTGAACTTGTGATCCTTTTGCCTCAGGCTCCCAGAATGTTTGGGATTACAAGCGCACACCACCATGCTCAGCTCAGCTTGCTGTTTTTAAACGGAACTATTTGAGTGAGATGGATCCTTGCTGATAAGTGATGGAGGAATGTATGTAGCACAGTATATATTCCTGTTTTGCTGGATATTAAGTTGCTTCTAGCTTTTTGCTGTTAAAGCATGTCTCTGTATGTGCCCTTTAGACATTCATTTCTTTAGGGAAAGTCAACACCTAGTCTCATGGTATGAGCTCTGGTGTATATACTTAGAGTCCTCCACACTACTCTTCTAACTGAAATAATTTACACTCTGATTAGCAGGGGATGAGAATTATGGTTTCTTGTATCTTCTGCAGTAATTGATATTACCAGGCCTTTTGCCATTCTGAGGAATGTCAAATGTTCTTGTTTTTCATGAAATTGATATAAAAATTAATGGAGAACACAACAGTATTTATGTATATACTACCAGTTTAAGAAATGAAAACATTACAAAAGTATTTACTCTGTGACTCCTTTCTCTGTTGTATTCCTCTCATGTCTTCACCACAGGTAATCATTTTGTAGTTCTTCCTTCTTTATTTGAATTTATTGTCTTTCTAGTTTCTTGAATGTAGCACTGAGCCTTTCGATTTTAAACTTTAGAGTACTGTTTTAAAACAGTATTCCACAAGTGCTGGTGTACAGTGTTGGTGTGTATAGATTGTCAGTTATATTTCAAGTTAATTCATTTATTGTGATAATGATACATTTGGACTTAGCTCTACTCACCATGTTTTTCTCTTGGTACTTTTTTCTCCCTTCTTTACTTCTGTTGGGTTGATTGAGTCCTCACTCTCCTCACCTTCCTACCTTTCCCTAACCCCTCTCTCCATTCTCTGCCACCAGCTGGCAGAGTGTATGCATAAGTATATGTCCACTTAACTTTGTTTTTCTGATACGTTCCAAGTTGATATCTCTATCCTACTTCTGAATAAGAAAAAAAACCTTAAAACATTTTGCCTTTTCCCAAACTTCCTTTGCCATCTTTTGTTGTTGTTGTCTTCTATTATCTTGGTTCCATCAGGTTTTTAAACTCACACATTAGCTGCTGTAATAATTATTGTGAACCCATACTTAGATTTGTGGACATACTGTGCTACTAATATCTTTGCTCCTTGTGGCTTCTTTCAGCCCACTCTCTCAGACTAACTTTCTTCTAGAAGTACATCCTTTCGGTGACCAATTCTTCCAATTCAAAATCATTGGAATTAAAATAGCATAGACGATGGAGTGCTTTCATAGAAGAGTGCTTTCAGATTAGTAAGTCTTAATTGTTTCTTCTTTATTGAATATAGTTTATCTACACTTCTAAGTTGATTGTTTTCTCTTTGTACTTTGAAGACATGTACATTTTCTGATTTCTGTTGATGGTGATAAGAATTGTGGTGGCACGGCTGTTCTCTGGAAGGTAATTTGACTTTCCCGTTTTTTCACTTTCCTGGATATTTGCTGTTTTGACTTAGTGTCCGTAGATTTAATTTTTTTTTCTTTTCTAATTCTGCTTATTATGCCTTTGCTTTTTTGAATTAGTCTGAAGGTTTTAGTTGTGGCAATGAAATTTGGGTGCGAGTTATTCTGACCACCACACGTAGGCTTCAGCCAGACTCACTTCTATAAACAAGCCAGTTGTGGGGTTAACTCCTTACAGCCTGCCTTGGGCATAGTCAATATTACAGTCCTCTGCAGTGGGACTTATGTTTTTTGGAGCCCCTTGTGTTTGTTAGGCTTTTACCACCCAATCCGTGTGAGATATTTCTTTCCAGAGCAGTCTTTAGATTCTTTCTCAAATCCATGTCATATTTGTGGTCCAGGGGAAATATACTTTTATTTTTTGATTTACTTATATTTTTGGTTTGTTTGTTTGTTTATTTATTTATTTATTTATTTATTTATTTATTTATGGTTTCTAGCTATGTAGTTCAGGCTGGCCTTGAACTCACTATGGAACCCAGGCTGGCCTCGAGTTTGCAGCAATCCTCCTGCCTCAGCCTTCTGAGTGCTGGGATTCCAGGTGTATGCCATCACACCTCGCTAGGGAGATGAACTTTTAGAAATTGATTCTTTCTACCCCTTATCTAAACAAAAGTTATCCTTACACTGTTTCTTTCAGGTCTTTGTTGCTGCACCCTCTCTATAAGGGAATAGCTTCAGAGAGGCTGTTGCTTGTTCATGGTCCAGTGGCTCATGGTCTCAGCTCTAGTGAGTGGCAGAGCTGAGAACTGAAAGCGCTCCATATTCTGTGCCATTTTCATCCCACTGAACTTCTATTCGTTTTGGTTGCCTATTCTTACATTCATAGGCATTAGATTCATAATATAAGACTCATCAGAATTAATAGTAAGTCTGGTGTTGTCTTCTGATGAGATTCCAGGGATATGTTTTCTTTGTGTTTTTTAAACAATTCGTTATTGTGTGTTTTATTTATTAGCCAGGCCTAGTGTTGCATGCCTATAATCTTACCTACTCAGGAGGCTGAGACAGGAAGATCACTGAAGCCCAGGAGTTTGCGATCAGCCTGGGCAATGTGGTGAGACCTCATCTCAAAAAATTATTTTAAAAAGTTATTTATTGTCCTATCCAAACAGATATTATGACTATTAGTAATTATTATTGATTAGGCTCTTAAGATATGCCAGGCACCGTGCTTAATTCTTTTTATATTTCACATATTTTAATCATTACAGCCATGCTATGTGGTAAACATAAAATCTCTTGTTTTACAGCAGTTGAAACTGAGTTGTGAAGATATTAATTAACTGCTTATGATTACAAAATGAGTAATAGAAGAGCCAGAATTTGAGCCCAGATGTGCTGGATTTTAGAGCTCATGCTCCCCACCATTATATTAAACAGCTCCTATTTAGCAAGTTGTTGGGGGCCCAAACTAGGGCATAGATTGCAGGTCATGTTGGTAGGTCCCCACCTGTAGTAATAGGTCTCTCCTGGCTGCTTGTTTCCCTAACTAGCTCTTCTGCATATGTTCCCATGATTTCCTGAAGCAGATGGCTTTCAGAGAGGATGTGCTTCTGATGGGTAATGATATTGTTACATCTGAGGGATCTGTATGTGTGTTGTGTGTTTGTGTGTGTGTATACTAAGGAGTAAGACTGCAATTGGAAGGAAGGGGTTAAGTTGTGTGAGATTTGATTGCTTTATAAGTAATCTTGGGAATGCCTGTAAGAATCCTACTAGGCACACCATAACCCACACTACTTTGAAAATCTCTATCTAGATAAAATGTCAGATTGGGGATTTTGGAAGGCTTCTATTTGTTGAAATACAGGTTTTGTTTTGTTTTCTGTTGCTGCTGCTGCTGCTGCTGCTTTATTTTCCCCCTTGTGGTGCTGGGAATTGAACCCAGGGTCTTTTATGTAGCTAGGAAAGTGATCTACCATGTTTTTATTTTTTTTAATAAGGGTTCTAGAAGAACTATATTTGTCCCCAAGAATTTAAGAGCATACTACTGTGCTATGAGAAGTAAAGTAACAGGAGAGGTTTTTATTGTTAGGATTATTGTGCTTTCTGTGGGCCAGCAGAGGGAGCTATGTAATAGGTTATGAGTTAAAATTGTGTTCCTGTCCAAGTTCACAAATCTCCTTTCTATGATAGGCTTTATTGTAGATCAATACCAGGACAATGTTTTTATTTTATTTAGCTAGGAGATTGGATACCTCATACCTGACAAAGTTCAGATAACACTGAAGTCAACCAAAACATCTTAAAATAGAAACTTTTCCTCTCCCTAGATTTTTTTTTTTGTACCGGGGATAAAATTCGGGACCTTGCGCTTACAAGGCAGGTGGTGGAACCACTGAGCTAAATCCCCGTCTCCCTAGATTTCTTAGTTGACTTAAACTAGAATTGGCATTATGCACATAGTTTTGAAACTGAGCAGTTTAAGTGGTTAATTCAGTAAATTAAAAAAATAAAACTAATTATTCTGTAGAACTGATTTGGGAAAAAGTTTTTTATGTATAAAAATAAATGTTAATAACACTATAAGTTTTGTTGTCTGGTCTTTTCAATTTTATCTTTAGTTTATTTTTTTGGTAGTTCTGGACATTGAATCCAGGGCCTCATGCATGCTAGGTAGGTACTCTACCACTGAGCTATACCCACAGTTCTAGTTTTAATCTTCCTTATTTCCATCTTAACTATACAAAAGTCTAATACTGGATAGCCCATTCCTAGTTTTTTGTTGTTGTTGTCAGACTTTTTGCTCTTGATTTGCAACATTTCTTTATATTTTGGATATACATGTGATTATGTGGATTGTAAATATTTTCTCCCAGCTATGGCTTATGCTTTTAACTTTGCAGAGTCTTTTCTTAGACAACAACTTCCATGAAGTCAGATTTGCCTGAATTTTCTTATACAGTATACTTTTTTTGTCTTTTTTAAGAAATTCTTTATTGCCCACATGTTAAAAATGTCTCTTTTTTTCCTGTGTGTTGTAGAGTTTTATTGTTCACCTTTAGGATTTTCTTGAATATATTACAAATTTGTTTTTGTTTGTACTATGATCCATAGTCATCTGTTTTATTTTTTCTAGCTAAAAGACATGCTTCCTCCCTCCATTCAGGTCTTTGGTCCTAATACTCTCTCGTTCCTTCTTTGACCATTTATTTGAAGTAGAGGAAATGAGCTGAGAGATAGATTAGTAATAGAAAATATATTCTTTTAAGATCATGATACAAAGTGTATTTACCATGTTATTCTCTAATAATTTTTTGTTATGAAAAATTATTTTTTCATAGAATGGCTTTTATATTTTCATATTAATACCTACTTATATTACATTAAAATAAAAAAAGTTTTTTTAAAGTAGATTCCCCCATATCCTTGCTTTTTTCAATGCAGACTAGTACTTGAAGTTTATGTCATCATTCCCACACATGCACTTTAGTATCACTATATCAAATTCTGTAAAATATCCCTAGGATTTTGACTTAATCACATGGAATAGATAGATTAATTAGGCAAAATTCCTATCTCTCTGATGTTAATTCCTGCTTATGAACATCTTTTTGGTTTCTCTTATATCCTTAATGTTGCAGTTTTATCCACAAAAATGTTTTAAATCCTTTTATTAAATTTAAAATGCTTTATCAATTTCATTGGTATTACAAATACATACTTTAAAATTTTTTATTGCTAATATTTTGCTTTATAGATGACTGTTTTTAATAGATTATTTTATTCATAAATTTTAAGTTTTCTGGAGTTTTTTAAAATTAAGATAGTCTTACTGTCTTTGAATTATGACCTTAGTTTTTTCTTCTGAGACATACATATATATATAATTTTTTTTTTCTTTTTAGTCTAAGGTCTCCAGTACGGTGTTGGATAGTAGTGGGCATACTTGTCACTGTAATGAAAAATTTTCTAATGTTTTAACATTGAGTTTGATCTTGCAGCAGGATTTGATAGATTGTACTTAACTAGGTTAAAGAAGTTCTCTAGTTTTAGCCTATGAGATGGGTCTTGAAAAAAAAAAGAAGAGGAAAAAGAAACCTCCCAAATTGTTGTTAAATTGTATTGTTTTTTAGTTGAACACTTAGCTTTTTAATTTTCTTGCCAGGTGTGGTGGTGCACACCTGTAATCAATCCCAGCACTTGGAGGGCTGAGGCAGGAGGTTTGCTGTGAGTTTGAGGCCAGCCCCGGCTACATAGTGAGTTCAAGTCCAGCCTGAACTATATAGCGAGACCCTGTCTCAAAAAAACAAAAACAAAAATAAAGCATAATTTTCTTTTTTCCTACTGTAGTTAACACTGTGACTTTCTCTGAGCTTTGCTTTTGCTGCACCCCATCCGTTTTTATAGTGTTCATCATCACTGCTTCTTCTCAGCTTGAGGTGGTTTGCTTTTTATGTGTTTCTTTTTTTTAACTTGTAAATTGTTCACATGTGCTTTTTTAAAACTACATGTGTGATTTTTAAAACCTGCATATTTAAAATTTTCAACTTTGGAGAATATGGCTAATACGGTGTGTGGTGACAGCTTTTTAGTGTTTTTTTCAGACATTTGTGGTTTGGCATGTTTGTTAATTCTTGTCAAATGTGGTTTGTGTGTCTTGGAAAGAATGTGTGTTTTTCTAATTGTTTGGTGTATGGACTTATAGATTGTAAATTTAGTTTGTGTATGTATTTGTTTTGGTTCATTTTATTTTTGTTTTGAGGTTGTATTGTTTAATGTGTATAGATTCAAAGTTGTTTACTTGTTCTGGGAATTATTTCTTTTATATTATTTGGCCATCACAGCCTGCCTTAGATAGGAGTATGTTGGGTCAAATTCCTGCTATACAAGTGAAGAAGTTGAAGCTTGGAGAAAAGTTTGTCTTCTCTGGGATTGTACTGGACCTCAAGCCTTTTTTGACATCTAGTCTTCATTGCCACTGGGTTTCTTGTTAAATATTGTAAAAAATCCTGTATTTCTTGTCTTTTGATACCGATTTCTAGGGAGACTCTTGTGGTGAACCCTTAGGCTGTTGTGATGTTGTTGGAATTTTGTCTAACCAAGACCCTAAAGCACGATGCCGTTTGGGGCATCTCGGTGAAGGGCATGTGGGCAGTCTTGGTGACAGTGCAACTCTTTCTAGGTCTGAAATTAATCAGCAAAAACCACCAAATGGTTTAATCTCTAATTTTTAGTTTTTAGAAGAAAACCTCAAAAGACTTAATTAGGATAGTTCATAAATTGAAAAGTTCACTTCACTGTTTCCTAGTGAAGTGGTATCTTGAGGTTGGCTTTTACTAACTGATCCAGATACTGTTTGTCATTAATATTGGTAGAAATATGTGCTTCTGAATATGAATTATGACAGAGACTTAGGAAAATGTTGAGTATTGCTATTAGGGTACCATCTAAAGTAATGTATTGGCACTGAATACTGTTTTGGTATTGCTATGAAAATGATGACATTTCTGTGTTTATATATATTTTCTGTGTTTTATATTGTTTTCATTCCCTTTTGTTTCTTCATGGAGAAAAGTTGCTTCATTAGTATCCATTCTCAAGCAAACATCTTTTTAAAATTTTTGCTGTGATTCCTCTACTTTGTCTTTTTTTTTTTTTTTTTTTGGTACCGGGGATTGAACTTGGTCCTTGTGCTTGTGCAGCAGGTGGTGGAAACCACTGAGCTAAATCCCAGGCCCTCTACTTTGTTTTTGATAGTACATGTTTGTGATACAGAGTGTTTACAGTCAGCTTCGGGATTTGATATGTACACATATCTTATCTTGATTGGTTTTACTCACCCCACCTCTTCTCCATCCCTGTATCCCTTTTTCATCTGTGTAGAGTCTTCTTCCCTATCTGCCTCCCTGTTTCTTTTTGTCGGGAGATCGAACTCAGGACCTTGTGCTTGCTGGGCAGGTGCAGCGCTACAGAACTACATCCCCTGCCTTACCTCCCTGTTTCTTAACATGGCTGTTTATTTTACTCTTTAAGTTGTTTATATTTTGGGTCTCTTATTAGAGAGATCATGCAATATTTAACCTCCTGTGACTGATTTATTTCACTTAGCATTGCAAACATCTTTTTTAAGGGAAAACAGTTTTTTCTTGTGTTTTATTTAATATCAAATAGGGTGTTAATATCTAGAGCTAAAATGAGAACATTTAGTTCTATACTCAGAAGTAGAAAGAGGTCTGGGGATTTAGCTCAGTGGTGCTGCCGCCTGCCCCGCAAGTGCAAGAGCCTGAGTACGATCCCCAGTACGAAAAAAAAAAGAAGTAGAAAAGAATCCAAAGCTTTAAAATCATTATTAAAACTATTCTTGTAAATACATTATATATTTGAAAGCAAAACATTTTTTTCAGGTGGAAAGACAATGAAAGAATGTTTTGGAGCAACTGAGATAGCTTTATTTGCACAAATTTGTAGTTTAGCTATTAAGTGCCTTTACCATATGAGAAGATGACAGGGCAAAGCATGACAATTGAAATAGTTAAGTACCCATTTACCAAAGATCTGATATGCAGTGTTTCTCCTCTCCTGACTCTGTGCCTCAGACATCATGGTCTTCCAGATGCATAGCAAGTGTTTCCCCCCCCTTGTCTTCAGCTTGTTACCTAATGAAAGGCAGTTTGTGGACTACTAATTGCAGAGTTGCTTTCCCCTGACTCAAGGAACTCTTTAAATTAATAGACTCTGAACTGAAGGAGATAGATAATTTCTCTTAAAACTTGCACTTAGACCGTAAAATTAAAATTTGTCCCCTGGATCAATAACCACATTGATCTCTTTGAAATAATCTTTTTTTTTTTTTTTTTTAATTTTTGAAACAAAGTCTTGCTATGTAGTCCAGGCTGGCCTTGAACTCACTATGTAGTCTAGGCTGGCCTCAAACTCACAGTAATCCTCCTGCCTCAAGTTCCTGAGTCCTGGGATTATAGGCATGCACCACTATGCCCGGCTGAAATAAAATTTTAAAGTACAGTAGCAAAATTACATAAGGCAACTCAGAAGCATGTTTTAGATAAATTACTGTGATAGTATTATGTGGTCAAAACATCATGTGTTTATAGTTCCCCAGAAAGTCCTAGGTCTCATGAAAGCATCTGTTGTTGGTGTGAGTTTCCTTGTTTAAAACCAAAGGCCAGGCTCTTGTTGGAATGATTTCCGTTTCAACGGTGTCCATCAGATACACGTCAGAGCTGCATAAGAGAGAAATTCTTGGGTCACAGCCTGTTTTCTTTCCACCTTCAGTTGTTTGAAGGAGGTTGTTATAAAGTTACCTCCTTTGAATGTTCTCCTTCTCGTTCTCTCTGACTTGGCTTATAGCATTTGCAAGGATAGTAGAACATCAGCATTTTAACATTTCTTCTACCACAGCAGTCTTACTGTCCAATTCAATTGCTTCAGGATTTTTAGAACTATCATCAGAGTATTAATTGTCTATGTGTGCTGGCCTCTCACAGTCCGCATCATATGAAAGTTTCAGATAGTGTTAGTACAGTTACACAGATCACAGCTCAAACTTAAAACATTTGGTTTTTCTGAATCATCTTTCTGAGTAAGAGCAAGAGAAAGAAGGAATAGTAGAATAAGGATTGATTTTTTTTTTTTTTGGTTCCAGGGATTGAACTCTGGTCTTTGCGCTTGCAAGGCAAGCAGTGGAACCACTGAGCTAAATCCCTGGCCCCAAGTATTGATTTTGGGACTGGAGTCTTTGGCTTATAACTTGCTTGGCTTGTAGTCGTATAGACTGTCTGCTTGGAAAGTTATTCCCTTTTCTCACTTTCAGTTTCCTAGTCTGAAAAGATGGGGCAAAGAAGTTCCAATTTTGTATATTTGTCAAGATGTTACTACAATGAAAAAAAAAATACATATATCTTAGTGTCTAATGCCCCAGAATGCTTGATATTGTAGTAAATACTAATGTTATGACTGATAGTGAATGAAAGTAGCCTTTTCCATTACACCTTCAACCAGGACCACTCTTTTCATCCTCATTTCCTTTTCTCCTTTGGTGTTAAAGGTATTTTGTAAGTGCCACATTGAGTATGTCTGAGTGCTGGCATAAAGTGGTTGAGCTAAAAGAAGGTCTTTTGTCCATTTCAGTAATGTTTTACAAGTGTACTGAGGAGGGGGAGTGTGTGGTTTAAATTCCTTGGCAATAAGATGATAGATGTTTTGAGAATCTGCAAAATAACTCAGTGTACAAGATGGCAGATTTTAAGGAAGGCCAGATTTTGGATCCCCATGAGCTTTCTTTTGTAAAGTTTAAAATGCCTGTCTTTATACCATGGAATTTATTACTGAATAGGTCTTTTTCCATTCCTGAAAGATAATCACTGGTTCACTGTGCATTTTATCAGCAGTTCCCGAAGAGCAGTCATCTTGAGGCTTAGATTTTTCTCACAGCTTCACAAATAATTCAAAGTCATCTGCCAGAGTGGAGGCTAAATCCTAATTGTGCAGTTTCTCTTATTGTATCCAGATGTCGGGCCCACTTTTATCTTTGGAAACCATTAACATTCTTGATTTTTTTTTTGTTGTTTTTGATGAGCCAAAAAGCACAGACTCTTGGTGCCTGAAAATTCATTCAAAACACCCTGCCAGACCACATGTTAAGATATGAAAGTACCAGATCTCAGTGTGATTTGGGTGAAGGGCTCAAGGCCTATATTTTTGAGAATATAAGGTACTCCAGTGTAGTTATATTGGTAAAAGAGCCAGGAATAGCCTTGGGGAAATGTATTTTCCCAGAGAAGGCAATAGTGTGATAGTAATGAAAAATAAGAGAAAGTGAATCTAAAAGATATACTGTACTTTGGCTCTTATGCCTAAAAGGAGGATAAATCAGTCTTGAACAGTTAGTTGAATATATTTCCCTGGTGCTCTGAGCTGTTCTGATATGCTTACTTTTAACTAAGGTTTGGATCATTCTCACTTGTGAACCTTTTGCATCTTCTTAAATGTGGTACTCTTATTGCTGTAGTTAGTAACCCTTTGAAATTTGAATTTAGCTCTCTTTGAACAAGTTGTATTGCAGCTCACCAGTATTAAGACAACTAGAGCAAGAATCAGGTCAATTCACATAGAGGCAGTTACCCAAACTGCTTAACTAAAGGTTACTCTGGACTCCAGGCAGCTTATAACTTGGGATGCCAGCAATTCTTAGTGGTTTCAAAGAACATTCAAAGCAATACTCATGGTCACACTTAGCAACGTGGATAATAATTTGTGTAAGTAAATGAGTTGATACATGTAAAGCACTTAGATGCCTAGTAACAAAAGCCACACACATACTTCAAATGCTAAATTTAAAAAAAAATTACAGTCTAAGAAGTGTGCCTTATGGCATATTATTCCTAGCCAGAAGAAGACATTGAGGGGTTACTGGAGTTTTTTCTTGCAGATATTTATACATAAAAAGAAAGAAAATGTAGGGTCTTGCCCAATTTGCTTTGAACAAAATTAATTACCATTTAGGGGAAAAGTTATCATAGGAACTAAGGAAGGAATTGTTTACCATTATGGTTTACTTAGTGACAGTCTGAAAAATGGAGGTTTGAAATGGAAGGTCATAAAGTTTAAGCTCTGTGGTAGATGATCATTCCAAAGGAAAAGTAGGCTTCATTCAGTCTTTGGCCAGACACAGTCCTAGTTACAAATACCCTGACTTTGTATTATAGTCCCTACAAATCCAGAAATAAGAGCAAATAGCCGGGCACTGTGGTGCATGCCTGTAATCCCAGCACTCAGGAGACTGAGGCAGGAGGATTGCTAAGAGTTCCAGGTGAGACCCTGTCTCAAAAAAACAGAACAGGGCTGGGGATTTAGCTCAGTGGTGCCACTGCCTGCCTGGCAAGCACAAGGACCCAAGTTTGATTCCTGGTACCAAAAAGAAAGAAACAAACAAAAAACCAAAACAAAACAAAAAAATAGAGCAAATAGTGGAGGAAAGGCATCTTATCGCTTCACTTTTTTCAAATTGAGTTATTGATATGTAATTCATGAACCATATAGTTCGCTCATTTAGAGTATACAGTTCAGTGGTTTTTAATATATTCAGAATATATAACTATCACCACAATCTAACTTTAAAAGTTTCTTTCTTTTCTTTTTTTGTATCGGGGATTGGACTTGGGTCCTTCCTTGCGCTTGTGCAGTGGGCGGCGAAACCACTGAGCTAAATCCCGGGCCCCAAGTTTCATTATTATTATTATTATTTTTGGTACTAGGGATCGAACTCGGCTCCTTACGCTTGTGAGGTAGGGGGCAGAACCACTGAGCTAAATCCCCGGCCTTAAATGCTTTACAGAATTTTTTTTTTTTGGTACCGGGAATCAAACTCGGGACCTTGCGCTTGTGAGGCAGGCGGTGGAACCACTGAGCTAAATCCCTGACCCTGTTTCATTGTTTTTAATTGCAGTGTAGTTCATATATCATAAAAGTCACCATTTTAAAGCTTATCATTCAGTAGATGTGTAGTATATTAATAAGATATTGTAACCATAAGCACTATTGAATTCCAGATATTTTGATTACTCCTGAAAGAAACTCTAATCCTGTTAGGAGGCATTTCCATTATCCCTCACCCCGGAGCAACCATTAGTCTACCCTCTGTCTCTATGGATATACCTATTCTGGACATTTTATGTAAATAGAATCATACAATAATGTCACCTTTTGTGTCTTGCTTTTGTTTTGCACAATATTGCATTGGTCCATATTGTAATGTATTACAATATTTCATTTTTTCTTGCTGAGTAATAGTCCATTGTATGGATATACCAAGTTGTATTTAACTGTTCATCAGTTGGGCTACATTTGTATCATTGGGTTCTTTTGCTTTCACATAGCATTTATAAAAGAAAAATAAATAGAAGGTACATGTACTTTTGAATTTTCACTTTTGACTGTGGCTTAGACAGACTGTCCTTTAGCTTGATAAAAATGCAACTTACTATGAAAAAAGTAGGCCAGTCATAGTGTAAGAGCTCCCATAAAAGAATCAGAGCAAGACACAGCTAGTTTCAAGGGTTTAGTTATTGTGCTCAATCCTTTCTATTGTGCTCAATCCTTTCTCTCTGTAGCTTTAGGTTTCTTGTGTTATCATTCCACTGAATGTCTTAATTTCCCAGAATACTTCTGAAAAAATAGCTCATGTTGAAACAGAAAGCTCACCAGCCAGCTGAAGCCCTAGGGACAGTATGTCCTTTAATCAGCTTGGAGTGATTCTCATGCTTTTTATCACTGACAGGCCGCTGTCCAGCACTTGATCATCTAGCTAGCTAAAGGATGCCAAAAGAAAAGTTCAAAGATAAGGTTCCTGGGAAAATTCCATTCTCCCCGTCTCTTTCAGCAGTCAATTTAATGGCAGAGCTAACATGTCAAGAATCTACATTTTGGTTTTAGAGAATTTGAAATACGAGATACAGCTTACCAGACACTTAAAAACTTGACAGTTGGCATTCAAATCTTATCCTTGTTGGTTAACAACTATGAAATCTTAGGCAAAATTCTCACCTATAAAACAAGAATGATAACATATACCTCAAAAGATTCTCTGAGGATTAAGTGACGTAGTACTTGGTGTGGCACTTGTTAGGTGCCTAGTAAGTACAAGTTCTCCTCCTCTGCTTTATATAGTGTGGTTAGGGTGTTTGCATGAAAATATCATGTGAAATTATCTAGTAGAAAGCCTGAAACTCCAAATGTATTTAGGAAATGTTACTTGAATTTGAACTTGAGTTCCCAAAGGATGGGTCTGTTTCTGTGTGAATATAGCAGGAAGGTAGGGAGACGCAGTCAGACTTTGTATCATTTAGCTTTTGTGGCTTAAAATTTTGTGGCTCCAAAATTTAGTGGCTTAATTCATGATTCTGTAGGTTGGCAATTAAGTTCACTCAGCTAGGCATCTCTTCTGATCTTGTCGGTTAGCTCTGTTCTGTAGTCTGCTGGTAAAATGGCCGCTGGGGCTGGCTGCCTTATGAAGGCCTCAGTGGAGGTATCTGTTGACCATGCCCCCCTCCATGATATTTTATTATCTAGCAGGCTTTCTGAAGGTTATTTACATTGTAGTAGAATACACAAAAATTTCAATGTCTCTGCCAGTAACTATATATTTGTGGTTGTCTCAGCGACCAAAAGAAGTTAGACTGCCAGGCTGGGAGTTACTGTGGGAGGGCATAACTCAAGGAAGAGTGTACCAGTAGGAAATTATTGTCACTATTTTTGAAAGTAGTCTTAGATACTAATTGTGATAGCAGTGCAGGTCTGTTCAGCAAGAATTATCAGTCTATACTATCAGGCTGAGAGCAAGTTCTGCAGTTTAATCACAGTGTGATTGAGGAAATGTTGGTCACACTACGAATGCTCTCTCCTCCAAATAAGTATAATCCATCAGTGAAGCATTCTCCCATTTATGGAAAG
This sequence comes from Heterocephalus glaber, assembly GCF_000247695.1. Next base: position 9,477,873 of record NW_004624790.1, on the reverse strand, counting down.
AATAATTATGGTGTTGGCAGTTCATTTCTGGACTCACTAAATAAAGGGATCCCTGTTTCTGACTGTATGCTGTTTCTTGCCAGTGAAGGTGGCTTCCCCCATCCGTTTATTAATTTCTTCAGTTTATGTAAAATATTTTTATCACCTGCATATCTAGATGATATGGTTATTATTTTGAGTCAAGGAAAATTTGGTCTCTTTCTCTGCCTGTTATAAAGGAAACAAAGCAGGCCTGGGAATGTAGCTCAGTGATAGAACATAGGCTTAGCATGTGTGAGGTTCTCGGTTCAATCTCCAGCACTGCAAAAAAACTCCAGACCGACACAACAACAAAAAACCCAAAATCAGGGGCATTCTTGTCACTAAAATATTTGTTGAAGGCTATTTTTTAGTTTAGTCTAATCTTTGCTTTGTGCCCATATACATCTAGTTTGAGGCATATTTTAGATTAGAAGCGATCAAGAATCATCCCTTTGGAGATAAAAACTTCTTTTGAATAGTTATCAATAACTGGGGCATAAATATGCATTTAGATGTGATTACCAGTTAGAATCATGTAATTTTCAAAATTACAAAGAAGGGTAAAAATTATCTGGTCCAATGTATACTTTGTTACAGATTGGAAACCAGTGGGTTTCCTAAGAACATACAGTCAGGACTAGAATCTAAATCTGAGAACTTCAAGATGGAGAATTTTTTCTTCCAATTAAAAAAAAAAATCATAATAAAATACACATAACATAAAATCTCGGGATAGGAACTTTTCTCTTGTTCTGTTTCCACAAATCAACTTTAACTTTTTAGTAATCTGATATAAGTAATCTTTTTAACTAATCATTTTGCTATAATTAAATTTCTAAGAAATGTGTGAATTTCACTTCTCCAGCTTATGACCGAATATGGAATTAAATTAAAAACTTCTCTATAAGATTCATTCTAGTTCTGAAACATTGTATTCTAATAAATGTCAGATATAATCAGATCCCTGTATTAATATCAAAAGATAAAGACAAAGTCATTTTAGATAGAATTTTTAAATTTATGACTTCTAGTGCTTGAGATAAGAATAGTTGGTGTGCCTGGTGTGGCAGCACATGCCTATAATCCCAATACTCATGAAGCTGAGGCAGGTGGATCACTGTGAGTTTGAAGCCAGCCTGGGCTACATAGTGAGTTCAAGGCCAGCCTGAACTACATAGTGAGACCCTGTCTCAAAAAAAGAAAAAGAAAAGGAATAGTTGTTTTATCTCCAACAGTATTAGAGAAGTTAGAAGGTCTGTCATCATCAAATAAAAGAAGAATTCAAACATGAAGAAAGTAAATGTCCTCATTTTTTCATCTGATGCATGATTGTATTTTAGCTTAGCTGACAATCCTTTGATTTTTTTTGGAGGGGTGCCGGTGTACCAGGGATCGAACTTGGGTCCTTGCGCTTGCGCAGCAGGAGGCAAAACCACTGAACTAAATCCCCAGCCCCAATCCTTTGATTTTTTTGTTTTTTTTCATCACAGAAGCTTTTTATTACACAGGGGGAGGCAGGGAAAGCCACAGACCCTGCGTGGCAGCCTCAGCGTGGGTGTGACCAGGAAGGCAGAGGGTGCTGGGGACCCTGCTGGGGCCGTCACCCAACTCACTCCTTAGGGAGAGGCTTCTGCAGGCAGTGTGTGTGGCTCAGAGGTCAGCCGTGAAAAGCAGACTACCTCCTGGACAAAGGACAAGAGCTGCACAGACACCGCTGGAATGTAGAAACCAGATGAGGCTCACGACACGAGAAGCACACTTCACCAAGATTATAAACGGGAGCAGAGAGGCAGCACTAGGCTCTTAGGGGGCAGCTGTTCCTCTACAGAAGATGCTTTTGAAAGTTAAACACTCGCAGGGCCTTGCCCCTTGCGAACAGCAAGCAGTACACAATTTCTTTTAAAACTTGTTATCTTTGTTATCTATTATTTGGATTTTGAACAAAATTGATGGAGTAGGAGCCAGTGGAGGAATCTTGTTTGATCTGGAAATTTTCTGTGGAGAGCCCAAAAGGTCGGAGAACCAAGTTCCCAAGGTCTTTTAGTTTACCTAGCATCTCTTCTTTAAGCCTTTCATTACGTTCTTCAGTTTGCCTAGGTAATCGCATGCAAGCTTCTCTTGCTTGATGTACTGATGGATCCTTTTCTAGCACAGTTTTATAGTCTTCCAGGGCTTCATCTAGTTTGTCCATTTTCTCGTACAACTCTGCTCTCCTCAGTATTGTCCGGATGTAGCTGGGGTTTAACTGGATTGCTTTGCCGCAGTCACCGATGGCCATCTCCTTCTTGTCCTGTTTCGTTCTTGCAGCAGCTCTATTTGAAAACAGGACAGATCTCTCTTCCTGGAAGCATGACAGGCACATCGGAAGGGCTCAACTGTAGGAACTTTCAGCTTCTACATAATCTCCTTTCTTAAATTCCTCATTTCCTTCTTCCTTTAGTCTAGTGCTCTCTTCTCTTCTTTTCTGTTTCTCTTCTTCTGGCATATTTTTTTCCAGGTCTGTTAAGTATTCTTCATCTAGTTCAGAGGAATTCACGTCGTCATCAGCTTTGTTTTGAACTTTATCCACTCCTGGCTCCTCCTCAAATGAGGCACTGCAGTCATGAAAACATTCTTCTTCTCCCTGCTCCTCATCATCCTTGAGCAGCTTGCTCTGAGAATGCTGATCTTTGGGATCAGGAACTGCAGGCCTGGCACACTCTGCTTCCTGGGGATCTGTAACCTTCAAACTATTGAACAGATCCTCTGGAACCTTACAGTTCTGTGACTTCTCCATGCTGAATTCATTTAGGGAGGTGAGGCTGAAGCTAGCCTCACTGCTCCTCCCCAATCCTTTGATTTTTATGGCCTGGTTTAGGCTTAGATAACAGAAATGTTATCTTTAGGGTTTCATCCTTAGTTTAAAGATTTAACTTCTAAAATTGACTTGTATTGCAAGCAAAAGGAGTTAATGAAGCACCATAGAAGTACATTGTTTTGTTATTGGGTATAATGCTAATTTCATGGGAGACGAAATCTTAAATTACCAATTCTATCTAGAATTGCTATTTTTATTGACTTTTTTTTAGTCATTTCCCATTTCTCTGGGTGTATATAAAGATGATGGATAGATAGATGGAAAAAGGGTACAAAATGACATGGTGTATGACATGGTATATCAAACTGTGTGTATTTCCAAAGGAGATGTTCTGTTTGATGTTATTTCCTAAGAAAAAGTATATATGTATGTTTGCTACCATGATGCACTTGTCAAATGGTGATTTTAAAAAAGAAAAAAAAATTTTTTAGAAAGGTTCATAGTAAGCCCTCCAGTTCAAATACAACACCCCAAGGTTCTGTGCCTTTTCCAATTTCATGTTTTGATACTTAGTTTCATGTATTGATACTCAGGATCCCTTTCTTGTCCATTGTTCTGCTGTGCATTCCAGTTGAGTCACATGTGTGCATGCCTGTGTCCCCATAGCTTTACCAACACAGAGTGTGTTGTCCTGCATTTGAGTTTTTGCCAGTCTGAAATGCAAGAAATAGTATTTCTAAGCAGTTTTAGAGTTTCTCTTATTGCGAGTGAATCTAAACATTTGCTTTTTCGTATGTAAGGACAATTAGGTATCTTTTGTGTGTATTATCTTTTCAAGTCTTTATTCCATTTTTCTACCATTTTGGATCTTCTTTTCCTTGATTGAAAAATTCTGCCTAGACATGATGACTCAGGCCTGTAATTTCAGCACTTGGGAAGTCCAGGCAGGAGGATCATGAATTCCAAGCCAGCCTGAACTACTGTATAGCATGACCCTGTCTCAAAAACTAGAAACATTTTTTTAAAATACTTGTACCGGGCCGGGGATTTAGCTCAGTGGTTGCGCCGCCTGCCTCTCAAGCGCAAGGACCCGAGTTCGATCCCTGATATCAAAAAAAAAAAAAAATTAAAAATTTAAAAAAATACTTGTAGCTTATCTCACTAATACATAAAGCACTCTTAAAATTTTCAAGATACTTGTTGCAAATTTTTTTTCTCTTTATTGTCTTTTGGCTTGGCTTATAGTGTCTATGTGATTATTAATTTTTAAAAATTTGTGGGGTTTTTTAATGCACTTTTTTTCTTTTTTTGTCTTTTTTCATTGCATTTGGAATTTTGTTACAGTTAGAATATTCCACACATAGATTTTAAATTAAATGCATTCACATGTTTTCAAGTACTTTTGGTTTCCATTTTTACAATTAAACATTTTAACCATTTGGGATTTTCATGGTTAAAGGTATGAGACAGATCCAGTGTAATCTTTTCTCAAATAACAGTCCAGTTGATTGGTTACCCGTTTGGACATCTGTTTTGTTTCTGGGCTTTCTATTCTGTTCATTGGTTGGTATACCTGGTCAGGATATTTTGTATCAATGTATGCCATGTTCTGCATATGCCAGTGGTCCACCAATAGTATTTGTTAAGGTTGTGTAGCTCTAGGAGGTTCTTTGAACATTTTTTCCCCCAGTACTGGGGATCACACCCAGAGTTTCACACATGATAGGCTAGCGCTCTCCCACTGAGCACACGCCCAGCCCAAACACTTTTATTATTATTTTTTAATATGTTGGCTATGTGTGGGATTGCTGCAGACTTGTGTCAGAGCCAGTAATCGCCTCTCTTCTGGTAGTCCCAGAAGGGACTGAGCACAAGATTAGAGCTTCCTGACTGCTCAGCTAATCTAAAGCACCATTGTTTTTACACATTTTATTTTGTTGTAGTTCCTGGAGACCTGTGGTATGAAATAATACCTGAAATTTAACTTAAAACTAAACAAACTAGGCATGTTACATACACCTGTAATCCCAGCAGTTTGGGAAGCTGAGGTGGGAGGATGGTAAGGTAGGATGATCATGAGTTCAAGGCAGCCTGGGCAACATAATGAGACCTCATGTCAAAAAAATAACCCCAAAACAAAAACATGTAAAGCACCTAACATTGTACCTGAAGCACACAAAACAAAAGACCATGTACTCACTGACTGAGCTGAGCAAACATGGTACTTAATCCCCTAAACAAAGAGGCAACAGTGTAGTAAACTCTTGGCAGCGTCTGGAAGTGGGCAAATCTGGGATTGGCTGCTGTCAAACTTGGCATTGGTGATAGAAAGATGACAAAAGTCTGGGAGACAAGGTGGTGGCTTGAAACTAGGTTAGGCAGGTGTTGTGTGATAAGATCACATGGGACGGGGGTGCCAGGGAGAAATACTTGCTGTTCTTTATCTTCCAGATTCACCCACATTCACCAGAATCCAAGGCTCTGAGCCTTCTGATCCTTTTTCCTGGTTACTGTGGGAAATGGCTATGTAGACCCACTGTATTCACAGAAAACATGGAACACTCCCTGTATTTACCCATATTAGATTACTAATCATAGGCACAAATTGTGAAATAGGTACAACTAGCTAGAGTTTGAGATCATGCCCGGTGAAATTATTCTTTTTTGCCATTGTTACTAGTAACTAGCAACAGCTGTGTTATGGTGTCATCTAGTAACTGCTTTTGCATAACTGCTGATTTTGGGCTGGGGATTTAGCTCAGTTTTTCCGGTGCCTGCCTCTCAAGCTCAAGGTCCTGAGTTCAATCCCCTGGTACCAAAAAACAAAAAACAAAAACAAACAAACAAATAAAACCTGCTGATTTCATTCTCTGTGGTGCTTTGAGACACCACCTAAACCCTCCCCTCAAGTTTTCCTGACCATTCACCTCCAAGATCTTATGGGCATATGTATCAAATCAGCTCTACTCATTAATTATATCCAGCACTATCTTCTTTAAAAACATGTTTAAAAGAAGTAAATAAAATCACCTGTAGTCCTATGACCAGAGACAAGCCCTGTTAACATTTGGTATTGTTTTTCCAATGTTTTTCCTTCTTTACATGATTTTACACCATTGAGAACATAATATATTACATGTATATAATATTGTATCCTATTTTCTCCCTTTGTTGTAAATCATTTGTAGATAGTACTTTAAAAGTTATGTAATATTTCAGAGTTGGATGGATTATAGTTTGTTTTTTATTTTTTATATATATTTTTCTTATTATTCCAGTTGGATTATGAGTTTATCAAGAAAAGTCACCCTAATATGTGATCCTCCTACCTACTGCAATGCCCATAGAGAATTTTGTATATAGTGGGTACTAAATAAATATTTTTGCTTGCTCCTCAAGTGTTTTCCCTTTAGAAGTTATAGGAACTATGTGATGAAGGGCATCCAAAATGTACTATTTGCAGCTTACCCAGAGTTACTGCAGGACCCAAATCTCTCTATCTAGAAAAAGAGGCCTGTCAGCATTTTTGTTTATGTGTATATTGGTACTGTAGGGAAATCTTGAATTCTATGAAAAATAATTTAGTGAGTATGTGTACACTTTTCTGTACTTTAATTAGAGGGTTAAAGGAGTCCTTTTCTAACCAAAAGACTCATTGCATTGATCCAGTGGCCATAGTTCATCTGGAGATCTGTTTACTACAGTTACCTAAAATACAGGACTATTCCTTTTTACCTTTTAATTTTCTTATGTTTTAGGAAGGGATGAGACCATGCAGCCTGCAAAACCATCTTTCCTTGAATACTTTGAACAAAAAGAAAAGGAAAATCAGATCAACAGCTTTGGCAAGAGTGTACCTGGCCCACTGAAAAATTCTTCAGAGTGGAAAGTACCTCAGGATGGAGACTATGAATTTGTAAGTAATATTGGAATTAAATGGTTATGTCTTCTGGGAGAAGTTATTTGAAATATCTATGGAACATCCACTTCTGTCATTTCACTGGAAGTACCTGAGCACTTGAGCATTTTCTTGTGCAGTTTGAGTCTTCTGTTAACTGCCCCTCCAGGAGCTCTCCGCCAAGGACCTCATGAGTTTCAGACAGCATTTTCCTGACACTTGAGCAGTTCTGAGTTCCCTGATTAATGACTTATTTTTGCTTCGTAAATCCTTTATTTGCCATTTTTCTGTTTGTCCAGTTTGAAGTTAATAGTGGTAAAAGAAATAGTCATCAAATGAAGATGCAACAGTCTTTAATAGTTTATTTAGGATGGTGATTTTACACAGAAGCATTAAGATTGAAGGGCAGTTGATACTTGTGTCTTTGTTGTTTTGCTAGTCAGTCTCTTAATTTTGGACTGAGATTATTTGAAATCTTTTTAGAGGATGAATATTAAATTATTCCAAAGCTTCCTATGAAAAACTGGGTGTTGTTTTTCCTTTCTGTGCTGTGGAACATTCTCCTTCAACCGCAGACACTTAGTAATAGTCATAAGGATTTAATGAGTAGAGGCAACACAGTTTTTTTTTAAAGTAAGCTAAGGAGTTCATGTTCCTTTGGTGAATATTTCTAGAAAAGATTTTTCTCTTCAGGAATTCTTTATTTTTGCATTCTTAATTCTAAAGTTTGGTATTCAGCTGACACATTTCTGTCATTGTTTCTAAAAGGGTTTAGTTTGGGCACTGGATTGGAACTCCAGGAGGCCTTTTTAACCTAGCTTTCCACTATCCTCCTGATGTGGCTTGTGTCTAGATGTCCCCCTCAAAGTCTCATGTGGATGAGGTGGGACTTTCTTTTTCAGAGGTCGTTGAATCCGGAATATGTGATGCTGGGGTTAAGGGTGTGTGATTACTAAACCACTACATGCAAGTGATTAGTTTGGCACCACCCTAATCTGGGTAGTTTGGATGGGATAAAAGGCAGAAAGATGTGGGGAAGCTCTCTTTTATTGCTTTTGTTGTCTTCCACCGGCATGAACTGAAGTTTCCTTGTTGCCTTTGCTGCCTTGTGCAAACCATGTTGATTCTCCTCTGCGATGTCTTTTTGCCTCCCCTATCCTGGAGCCAGCTGACTATGGACTGAAACCTCTATGAACTGTAAGCCAAATAAACCTCTTCTCCTTTAACTTTGGGTGTCGGTTATTTTGTCTCAGCGAGAGAAAAGTAACTAACACCTCCTGACAAGCCTAGAGGAAGTGATGTCACTCTTCTGTGACTTAATTTGTACCTTCATAAAATATGATAGATTATACCACCAAGGATAGAGATTTTTTGAGAACAAAAACGACTCACCTGTGTTTATTTGACTGATTAGTCACTGGACCAATGTTAGAACCCAGGTTCATTTGCTTTATCATTTGTTTGTTCCTACATCTCTTTAGTCAGTGTTTTTTTATGTCCTTGAGACTATTCTAGGGAGGAATAAGTAAACTGAACAGCTAAATACTCATCCCTTATGGAGATTTTGTTCTAGAAGAAAAATAAGTAAAATATTTAGTGGGTCAAGTGGTGTTAAGTATTGTCGAAAATACTATATATAAAACAAAAGGAGGCTAAGGGAGAGGAACAGCTTTTTAAGATAGAGTAGTCAAGGATATCGTCAGTAGTAAGAGGATAAAATTGTGACGTGTGTACATATCCAAAGGAAGAGCTTTCTAGGCAGTGAGAATAGCAGATGTAAAGATCCTGAGGCACGGACTTGCTTAGTATGTCTGGAATGGCATCAGGAGAATGCACCAGGAAATGAAATCAGAATATAATGGGAAGCTAGATAGTGGGGGGCTTTTTGTGTAATAATGAGTCTAGCTTTTACTCTGAATAGAATGAAAAACCATTGGCATGAGGTGATATATTTTAAAAGTATTTTTCTAGTCACTATGTTAATATAGTATATATGGACTGTAGATTTTCTGACACAGGTACTGTGTTTTTATCTACTATATAAAAGAGGCCAAATAAAGAGCACATGGATTGTCATTCATTCCTCTTTCAGGTCTTTGGCATTCATTTTTTCCACTGAGTTAAGATTTGGCTTTGGAAGTCTTTTGTGTGTGTGTGTGTGTGTGTGTGTGTGTGTGTGTGTGTGTGTGTGTGTACTGGGGATTGAACCTAGGGTTTCATGTGTGCTAAGCAAGTATACTACTGAGCTACAGTTTCTGCATTCACTCATTCATTCATTCATTCATTCAGACAGGGTCTAGATAAGTTGCCCTGGCTGTCCTTAAACTTGTGATTCTCCTGCCTCAGCTCCTTGAGTAGCTGGGATTATAAGTGGTATACCGCCAGGCCTGGCTGAAAGTCCTTAACATGGTGCTCTAGGATGTTATTGTTAGAGTAAACTTATGAGATTTGAATTATTGTGCTTGCTATTCTTTGTTGCCTGTGTAGTTGTAAGATGTGATTTTCTCAGTTTAGTGAATTTCTAGGCAAAGATGTTTAAATGACTTACACTTACCAAATCACATTATTAGGTGTGATAGAATGCTTAAGAATCCTCAAGTCTGTACTCTTCTATTTTTATTTTTTCTTTCTTTTAAAAATGTTGTAGAGGGCTGGGGATTTAGCTCAGTGGTTTCACCGCCTGCTGTGCAAGCACAAAGGACCCGAGTTCGATATCCGGTACCAGAAAAAAAAAATGTTGTAGAAGTTAGTGATCCTGAAACCCTCATCATTATTCTTAGATCAGTAGTTGCAAGGTATGAAGAATTCATTTCTCTGTGCCACAGTTTTCTCATACTAAGATCATTTGCACAGAACTTGTTTTGATGGAAAAGCTGCTTATAAAAAGGTGCTTTCTTTCATAGGTCTTTAGAGAAGGCTTTTAATTTTGGAAGTAGGTGATTGCTAGAGTAAGTGGTCCATGAGCAAAGTGAATAGGTTAGCATGTTGCCCAACTCTTATTCTTTTAAGACTTTCTTCTAACCTAGAGGCCATAAACTGACAACATCCAGCCCACAGACCTGTCTGTGTTGTATACAGCATTTAGATTTTTTAAATTACAGTGTTTTATTATTACTTTAAATTACAGTGGTTAGATTTTTTTAAATTAGTTGCCTACATTTAAAACTTGAGAGATTTTTATATGGAATGTTGGATCTGTGGCATATCTTGGAAGATCTGGCTATAATAGACCTATATTATTGGATTGATGGGTGTCTGAAACTGAGTAGCATCTTTAGCCTGGCCTCTCCAGTCTTCCACATTATCTGGCCTACCTCACTCACTGTCTGACCCCTGACATTGAGAGACATTTGATATTAGGACTCTTGGTCTAAATCATTTGGATTCATATATGCCTGAGCCAAACCATGCAGATATATAAAACTCTATTTTTGCTTTCAGAATTTAAAGACAATTTATTTTTTAATATTTTAACAGCATTTCAAACTTAACAATGGAAGAAACTTGAAGTGGGATATACAGGAACTGCTACATCAAAAAGTACCAGAGATCAAATGAAAATTGTCTCTGATATCTTGATAGTCTTGATATATATCTCTCACCTTAATCCCAAAGCAAATATGTAAATGATAGTCTAAAAGAATGGTCCTCAAAGTGGACCCCAGACCATCTCCTGGAAACCTGTGGGAAGTGCAGTTTTTCAGACCCAGTCCCAAGCCTACTGAATTAGAATCTTTGGGGAAAGCACCCAGTAGTATTTTTATATTGCCTACCTGGTAACTCTAAACCATGAAAGCTTATCTAAAAGGTTTTTAGAATGTCGTGTGTCTTCATACAGGTTTCTTCTTTCTTTCCTGTTTGATAACTATAGATATTCAGAGATATGGATGTGTTCATATTTCATTACATTGTATGATTTTAAATAGGCTTTTTACTTCTTTTGAGTCTCCTATTCTCTTATAAGAGGTACCAAAGAAGTACCAAAAATACAGAAAATGTATGTAAATCTCATCCATTGAATAGAGAAAGTTCTGAATAATCTCCCTAAACTTAATAAGGCTGTGTGTCAGGCTAGCTAGCGTATTCCCTTAACAGTCTCATAGGAAAGACTTTCTGTCCAGACCAGCAGTATTGAACTATGAAAACAGATACCCTCTTTCCTCTTGTGAAGGCAATTGCTATTTTGAAATGAACTTTTCCCCCAAAATGGCAAATAGGAAGTAATTTAATCAGTAGTGGCAGAATTTGATACTGACCAAGAAAAAAAACTTTGTATTTTCATCTGAAACTGAATACTTGTCTCATTTCTAAAATCGAATTGCCTTATTTCCTAAGTTGAAAAACAAAAACTCAGATTCCTCTAATGTTTAAGATATGTAGTAATCAAGGTACAAAAAGGTGCTTGAAAATACAGTGTTCTCTAAAATTGATTTCATATTTAATAAACAACACATTTTTGGAAAATAATATTACTTTAATGAGAATATTCTCATTTTGCCCATTCCTAACACCACAGAAAGCTATAAACTTAAATCCAGTTTGACTTATGAATCTTCTAAAAATACTTAAGTTTAAGAATAACTTGCATGCCAGCAATAGTGAACAAGATGGACAAGGCCCATCCTTTTAGAGTTTATAGTGAGAAAAGCAGACATTAAGTAAGTAATCTAGTAAAGCCAGTTCAGGGAATCATGGCTAATTTTTAAAAAGCATAGTGAAGAGATAGCATGAGGGAGGCCTTGTGGAGAGACAGGACATTCAGTGAGGACAAGAGCAGTTAAGGACAGCAAGCCATAGGAAGGTAGAGGGAACAATACAGTGACTGAAGCAGGACCTGGTTACAGGACCTAGTCAGAGTGTGTAAGGAGAGAAAGAAATTCAGCTTGACTAGAGCTGAATGACGTACAGGACAGAAGTCTAAATGTAAACACATCAGTCGTCACAGTAAGTATTGTATGTGCTGCAGAAGCGAGCTCAATCACAGTAAATATTGAGTGCATTAAAATCACCTACTAAAGCCAGAGACTCTTTGGATTAAAAATAACAGTCAAAATCCAGCTAAAAGCTATCTGTAAGAGATATAAAATAACATATCACCAGGCAGCTTGAAACAGAAGAATGAAAAAAGATATACTAGGCAAACACTCAAAGTGAAATGGAATTTGAAAGACTATTTTATGAGAAGGAGAAGTATTTTATCTTGGTACAGGGTATACTGGTCCAGGAGATACAAGTCATGATCTATATGAAGCATATGTATTTATCTAAAATTGATAAAAATATAGTACAAAGAACAATGAGAAAATTACCATCATAATTGAAGACTTAAATATTCTTTTCTCAAATTGACATTTCAGGCTAGGAGCATAGTTCAGTGGTAAAGTGAATGCTTAGCATATGCGAGGCCCTGGGCTCAACCCCTAGCATGAATGAATGAATGGATGACATTTCAGCTAGAAAGAGAAACCCAAAACTAGTGCTAATGCAATTAACAAAGTTGATAAAACGGAAAACAGAAAAACCTTTCAAATGAAGTTAAGCTTTAAAAACATATATGGAATATTTACAAAACTTGACTGTATTTTAAAGTGCTCGAAAAGAAATCCCTCTCAGAGAAATTATACATGCTGTATTCACTGACTATAACTCAGTAAAGTTAGAAATTAACATTAAGAAAAGTAGCAAAGCCACGTTTTCCCACTTGGAAATGTAAAAATGTTTATGTAAATAGTTCTTGCTTTAAAGGTAAAATTGAATAGAAATTATAAGCTACTTATAAATAATTTATAAGAATTCTATACAGTTTCTATTCTGTAATTAAGGACTTGTGTCATGTGGCAAAAAATGATACTGAGAGGAAGATTTATAACCTTAAGCGCATTTTCTGTTTAGGATGCCAGAAAGATTGTAAGCTGAAAATAGGATAAAGATAAAAAAAATTTAATGAAATACAAAACAAAAAGTTGATCAGGGTGGGGGAACCTCAACTAGCTGAGCCCAGGGGGAGCAGTGATGTTAGACAACATCCTGCATAGAGCTGGACAGTCTCATTGTTACGGCTTCAATATGAAGCATCCCCCAAAGACCCATAAATTTTTTTGTACTGGGAATCGAACTTGGGTCCTTGCACTTGCACAGCAGGCGGCGAAACCTCTGAGCTAAATCCCTGGCCCGCAAAGACCCATATATTAAGGGCTTGATTCCAAGCGCAGCAGTGTTCACAGGTGGAGCCTAGAGAGAATCAGTGGAACAGGATAGAAGATGCAGAAACAACTCCAAGCACACTCAGCCACCTTATCTTTGACAAAGGCGGCAAACACCTTCACTGGAAGAAAAATAGCCTCTTTAAAAAATGGCACTGGGAAAACTGGCTTTTCACATGCTGAAGATTGAACCTAGACCCATATCTCTCACCATGCACTAAACTAAAATCGAAATAGATCAAAGATCTAAATATAAAAATAGAAAACACTAAATCTGCAGGAAGATAGACTGTAGGTAAAACTCTGGAAGACATAGGTGTAGACAACTTTATGAACAAAACCACACAGAAAATATTACAAAGAATCAACAACTGAGATCACATCAAATTAAAAAGCTTTTGCACAGCAAAAGAAACCACCAACAGAATGAAGAGACAACCCACAGTGTGGGAAGAAAATTTGTTAGTTCTCAGACAAAGGACTAACATCTAGAATATATGAAGAACTCAAGAAAATCGGACCTCCCAAATTTAAAGACCCAGTCCAAAAATAGGTATCTGAAATGAATAGACACTTCTCGGATGAAGAAGTAAATAAATATATGAAAAAATGTTCAACATCATTTGAGAAATGCAAATTAAAACAACACTGAGACTCCAGAAAGAATGGCTACCATCAATAACGAGTGCAGGTGGGGCTGTGGGGAAAAAGGAACCCTTCTCTACTGTTGATGGGAGTGTAAATTGCTACAACCTCTTTGGAAATCAGTATGGAGATTCTTCAAAAAACTAAAAGTAGACATTCCATTTGGCCTAGCTATTCCCCTTCTAGGCATCTTCCTGAAAGAGTTAAAAGCATCATACCACAGTGATATAGCACACCCATGTTTATAGTAGCACAGTGTATATAATAGCTAAATCTTGGAAATAGCCCATCAATAAATGAGTGAATAAAGATGTGGTGTTTATATACAGTGGAGTACTACTCTGCCATAAAGAAGCATAAACTTGAGTCATTAGTGGTTAAACGGATGCACCTCTTTGCAAATAGGGAAGGGTGGAGGGGGTGAAGGGAGGGCAAGGGAAGGGGAAAAAAATAAGAACCATGATACTCATGTAATGGTACAAGATCCCAATGATGAATGGAACTATTTTATACCTAAAATGTACCAATAAACTTCATGGGAAAAAAAAAAAAGAAACCAAAAAAACCAAAAAACAAAAAATGGATGCACCTCAAGGCCGTAGTTTTAAGTGAAATAATACACACGAGCTTAAATATCACATTATTTCTCTTGTGTGAGAAACTAAGGATAAACAAGGAACAAAATGGAGCATAGATGTTGAGAAGTAGGAAGAACATGTTCAAATGGAAAAGGGAACGAGGAGGGGGAGAGGGAAGGGAAGGAAGGGGAAAAGGATTTACAAACAAGGGAAAAATGGAAACAAAGCTGTAAATGGGCAAGGAAAGAGGTTAAAGAGAGGGGAGGTAAATAGGAAAAAAGAATTAAGATATATTATGTACAGGTACAAATTCCCTATGATGAATGTGAGCATCATGTATGGCAAGTAGGGACTAATAAAAAAAAATAGTCGCAAAAAAAAAAAAAAGTTGATCAGAGAAAACAAAGGCTGATTTGTTGTAAGACTTGACATTTGACATACTTGATTAAGTCAAAAACAGTATATAGATCAACAGAGGTTTGAACCAAAATGTCTTGGCTTGAAAGCCCAGCGTCTTAACCATCTGTATAGTATGGCCTCTTTCTCAGTCTTTTTTAGTAAATTCTTTCTGTTATAAAAAAAAAATGTTGTAGGAGTCCAGAAGAGAGCAAGAGTCGCAGGGAAGGAATCTAGAAATCTCATTTGAAGTATGTTTTGAAAGATGAATAGGAATTCTGTAGCCAGGAGAAGAGGGAGAAGACATTGGCCTTAAAGAGGGAAGGGGTCTGTGGTGCAGCCAGGAGGTCCTGAGTAATGGTAACTGCAGCATGCGGGTGTGGGGTATGAACAAGCCAGGAGACAGGATGGACTCAAGGGAAAATGTGTAGGTGAGGGAAATTAGTGCCTGCTGTACCCTTTTGTTCTGGACATATTTGCTTTAGTTTTTCTTGGTGTATCAGAGAAATTAAAAATAGAATCTTAATGCAGCACAGAGATCTAATATGCTTCTGAAGTTGTTTGATAATGGGTCCTTCAGAATGTAAAGCCACTGAACTCTTAATTCAAAATTAATTTGATGAAAGTAACAGAACCTGAACAAGATTGATTATTCAGATTCCCTCGATAATTACATCATTCAATTGTCTTTTTATGGTAGGGAAGAATAAATTTTAGTCTGGAGTTTTGCCCCAGGCAGTTGACAACAATCTGTGATTTCTACAAACTTTATTTTAACCATTCTTTGCTAGATAAGGACTCCAAATTTGATTGTAAGTTCAGATTTCTTTGAGCTTTTATAAAGAATTTCATTGAATTGCCAGAACATGGTCAATTATTCATTCTTTATTAGGTCATGCTTTTTGCTTTTTCTCATACTTTGGAAATTAGACATTTGCTGGGAAGCACAAATTACTCCCTCCTTGTTTATAATTTAAAATCATGATTGATTTGGAAGCAGAGATCCTTCATTTACTCATGCTTAATACTACCAAGCACACATTTTCCTGTTTTCTGGGAACCTAGGTATCTATAACTTGAAATTTTATCTGCTGTTTTATAAAGACTAATAAAGAAATAGTCTTCAAACAACTGTCTTTGAACTTGTTGTCCATTTGTTGCAAAATGAGTAAAAGATAATTAGTGCATATCCTTAAATATACCAGCCTCCACTCTAAGATGAAATCTAATTAAGTTCCTTCCCATCACTCAACTACAACAATCTTAACTTATAACTGAGCTTGTTTCATCTGATCTTCCACCTTTGTTATTCCTTATCCTTACCCCTTGTTTTGAAGTAAACAAAGGGAGATACATATCATTTCCAAACGTTTTATGTATATCTATAAAAGATTAAACACCTCTTTAGAATTGATTTTTTGTTTTGTTTTGTTTTGTTTTTTGTTTTTTGAGGGGTTTTTTTTGGTACCAGGGTTCGAACTTGGGTCCTTGCGCTTGTGCAGCGGGCGGTGAAACCACTGAGCTAAATCCCCAGCCCTAGAATTAGTTTTATTACACCTTTAAAAATTAATTCTTAATGCTATAACATACTTGTCACTGTTCATTTTTCTTGTTACACTTTTTTTTTTTACAGTTTATTTGAATTAGAATCCAAATAAGATTTTATATATTCCAGTTGGTTGATCCTCTCTTAAATTGCTTTTAATTTATAGCTTCCCACCCCCACTGCTTTGTGATACTGTTAAGAAACTGGTTGTTGTCCCACAGGGTTTCCCAACAATCTGGATATTGCTGATTGCATCTGAGTGATAACTGTTTAATATGTTCCCTGAATTTTGTACAAATTGATAGTTATATCTAGAACAGGAGTCTGTAGGATCCCTTCACTTTTATCATCTCAAGTGAGGCCTGGAGGCACGACTTAGTGATAGAGCACTCGCCTACCATGCAGAAGGCCATGGGTTCAATCTTTGGCATGGCGGGTGGGGACAAACAAAAGCTGCTGTTGAGGTCCCTCCAAAACCTTTGTTTATGTGGGTTATATTTATTGATATTTCTTGAATTAGAAATTAAAACTGAGGATGTTAAACTAATTTATTAACTTAAAATAAACTGATACATTAATGTAAATGTGTTTATAAAAAAATGAACCATATTTACAAAAATAAATGAGAAAAATAACTTTTAAATCTGTATGGCTTAATAGGAGACAGCTAGATTATCATATCTTCTTTTGCTTTAAGTCAGAATATATAGTTTGGATTGAAATACATGAAGAAAGTCTGACCTAGCATACATGTGTAGTTGGAAAAGGGAGACATTTTAATAGGCTTTTAAGATAATTTTGGTTATTTTTCTTTGATCCTACATACAGACTCAGTGGTGATGGTTTCATAAAGGTTAGTTGCAGTGTGGAATCTGAAGCTATAAACTTTTCTTACTCTGCATATTAAAATTCTTTGGCATGTCTTGTATATTGAATAGAATGTTTATTCACATGTGATGTAACATCAGGCCTTGGTCATTTGGGAAACATTGGTTCACTGGATTACACAGATTTTCCAAATGTTGGCACATTTCCTTGTACAATATATAAAAAGATTCATATTCCTTAAAATTATGACAAATCTCATCAGAAAACTGTCTAACTATAGGGAAATTATCAAGCTTTACAGTGGTAGAACAAGTTTTCCAAAATTCTATTTTTTTGTGTGGAAAAATTGAATTTTAGCATTGGCAACAAACTCAGCTCTTTTCCTTTAAGTGACAGATTTGCTTTTTTCATTTTTAAGAAAATGTTTGTCATATACCCAAGTCTGAATAACTACTGTTTGTTAGTAAAAATGGTGCTCTGTGGAAAAAATAGCTGGTTGAGGTCACAGCTCAATAGCTCAAATGTTTGCTTTAAAACGACCACCATATTTCAGTTAGAACAACAGCACTGTATGTCAACTTCCCATTTCAGCATGAGTTTTACTGTTAAAAGGAATGAGCTTTAATAAAATTAATACTTTTTACTACCTCAAGGATATTCTTTTTTCTTTTTTTCTTTGGTGCCAGGGGTCAAACTTGAGACCTTGTGCTTGCGAGGCAAGCAGTGGAACCACTGAGCTAAATCCCCAGCCCCCTCAAGGATATTCTTAAGGGAATTTTTTTTTTAAAGCATAGCCCGTAGTTATGAAGAATGTGGTAACTGCTAACACTATTGGGTACCGCTTTTTGATTCATACTAAGGCTAGTAGTTAGACTCACCATTGCTGCTGAAATATCAGTGAAATGTCAACACAGTAGAAAAGAAAAAATGTCTTAGGATTAATATGAAAACAGTTTGATCTTGAAGATTCCCCTAAGGAGGGTATCAGAGATCTCCCAAATGTCCCATATCATAATTTGAGAACTGCTGATCTGAAAGTGTGATCAGATTCTAGTTCAATTTGGCGGGGGGTGGGGGTGGGTGGCTGGGTGGCACAAAGATATAGGTAGTATGTGTACTTCTATCTGGAGGTTCAAAATGTCTGGGTATATGGTTGTCTCTCTTTTACTATTGTTGATATCAACTGAAGTTCATTGCCTACATGTCATTTGATTAGAGGATACAGAATGATGACATTTGATCATTCCTATACATTGATCAACTGAAATACTTCTAAACTTAAGTGTTTCATTAGTTATGTAGATATTCTTAGGTACAATTTATATGGAAAAGAAATATATATTTGATTTTCCCCTTCACTGTTTTTCAAAATAATGAGTTGGTTCTGCACCATTTTCCAAAGATAACCAGTAATTTTTTGTATTACTGTGAATTCATGGATTTTAAAATATTTAATGAATTTCAGTCTTTTTAGTTTTTTAAAAACTTCAAATCATTTCATCTTCATATGTCTCAGAACTTTTAAAAATCTGTTTTATTGAGGTGTTAACCAAAGCTGAGTTCTTGGGTCTAGAAACAAAAGAAATGAGATTGGACTCGGGAATATAGGTATAGGGAAGACTTATTGGGATTCTGGCTTGAGCAAGAAGAGAGTCACATCTCTGTTGAAGAGCAAGTCAGGCTGGTAACTTCCTGAACAAAGGAAAGGGGTAGCTAACATAGGAAAAGTTCATGCCAAAAGTTCTCATCCAGATTCTCTGTGCAAACATGGGATTCAGGCATGCAGACGGTACTCAGCCCTGACTGGTCAAGTTTTGAGTCCAGCTAAGGGCAGCTCATTTGCAGCTTTGACTGTTAGGGTAAGGCAGGTTTTCAAGAGATTGACCCTGTCTGGCATTTGTGTTAGTAGGTTGTGTTTGTAGCTGTTTTTGTTTGTTTGTTTTTGTCTTTTTAAATCCAGGACTGTATGTGAGCCCTGGATCCCCATTTATGTCCTTGTTTGGTTCTGCTGAGAAAGCACAAAATAAACACAGTCCCTGTGGGGCCCCTTCTAAGGATTTAATCGTTCTGTTCCCTTTTGGGTGGTTCCTACTGTCTCACCAGTGGTTTTCTAGAGGTTCCTTTGCTTTCCAGGATGATGAGCTGTTCCAGGCTTAAGTCTCCATTTCTTGCAGCAAACCTGGAAACAGCCATTTGTGAAGGCACTCTAGATCCTTTTAGAGGAAATCGTATTTAGAGACCACGATTTGGTAGAAGATATGCTCATTATAATTAGGTCATTTTTTTCCTAGGGTTTTGTTTTGTTTGGTACCAGGGATCGAACTCGGGTCCCTTGCGCTTGCGCAGCAGGCGGTGGAACCACTGAGCTAAATCCCTGGCCCTTCCTAGAGTTTTTTAATGAACAAAATAATTAGTTATATTTATTACAGACTCATGAATTCTTACACTATTTCCAGTACAGATTGAATACAACAAATGTTTTACTTAACCACTTTGATCCTACATCTATAATTCTTTTCCCCTAGTAGTGTTTATATTTGCTCTTCGTTCCATAATAAACATGTCAGCCTCAGAAGAACAGTACCAGCAACTTCTACCAACAGTTACTGAAAACAGTTGTGTTAGTTCTCTTTGTCCTTAGGATATATCCTAGTAAAGATGTACAGTTGAATTATTTTATGTTAAAGCCAATTGTAATAACTTCTGTGGGGATGTGCCATAAAGTCAGATAAGTTTTTTTTTTCATTTTGCTTTCTCTTTTTAGGTTTTGGTTTTTTTATTGTTTTACTTTATATTTATATAACCTATATGGTTCCAAAGGCAAATCCACAAAACAAAGTTACTCAGTTTTAATCTATCCCCTCTACTCTTCTTTGTCTATTTTTATTGTTGCTTTGGAGATTATACACAAATACACATATTTGGACCCCCATTCTAAAGCAGTAGTGGAGTACCATACACACTTTTTTCTGCCTTTATTTTCATTTCATCTAACTATGTATCCTTGAAATCACTCCATAGCAGTGTTGTAGATAGTCCCATTCCTTTTTTCTTGATGCCTAGTACCGTTGAAAGTTTATTCAGGCAGTCCTCTGCTAAGTGTTCAAATTATTTCCAATGTTTTTAAAGTTTATTGGTTCATAAACCTGTTCGTAAGTAGGGAATGATACTTTTTATAATTGTTACCTTTGATTTTTAAGGTTACTGCTGTTAGCCCTTCAGTTTTGAGAGGCAAGTTACATATTTTAAGCCTGTTTAGCTTTCTTTTTATAGTGAGGAATAGATTTATTCAGATGTATTTCTCTGCCACAGTCTGGTGCTGTTTATATATACAAGCTAGGCTCTAAGACTAATTTAATCATAACACTGTGTGTCACAGCAGTCAGTCTTCCGGCAAACATCCTTTGTTAGTCTGCTCCAGGTATCCGAATGTTGCCAGGTTGGTATTAATTATGAGAGAGTCCTGGAGTTCCTAATTGCTATAATCAGAACCGGACATTTTAAAAGTTTGGATCTCATTACAACCACGTGCAGATTTGGGTCAGTTACTTTAATTTTGCTGTAATTTGAAGTCAGAAAAGGAAAGAAAAAACAGCTATAAGTTCAGTACTGTTCATTCTTCATCAAGAAGCTACCAAAGATGGAAAGATATTTTAGAATCTTCTAATCTGTAGTCAAGTGTTATCCATTGTGCCACAGGCCCGTACCCTGAAAGATATTTTAACATGTAACTTAGTAATCTAGAAAACAAAGTTTTTAGTTTTTAGCTGAAGCAAATGTAAATTGTTTTTCTTATTACTAGGTCCACAGCCGTGACTGAGTTGTGATCTCTTTTACCGGGACATCCATCTTTTACTCATCTTCCTCTGAGCTGTCAAAGATACTTTCTCAGCTTCTCTCATTTTTTTTTCTTGTTTTGACTCTTGGGAGGTCAGTAACCCACATTTCTGGGATGTGAAATGTTAAGACAAAAGAAAAGATTTATGTAAGTTTTCTCACCCCATCCAAAGAAAAAGTCTCTATTTGAACTTGGAAAGCAGTACTCCTTATGTTGCCCAGTGTCTCTGGAAGAAAAACATAGTGTGGGATGCCTTTCGTTACCTGAGATGTGTCCCTTACGTCATTTCCCTCTCCTAGCATGACCACTTAATAAAAATCCCTATGCTCCATTACTCAACTAAAATACAACACAGTTGAACATTTTATGTCTTTTGACAAGTTTACTTCAAGTGCTAGTCATTCTTGAATGGAAGGCAGATTTTTTTTCCCTTCGTTTCACTGTTGGAATTTTATTACTGAGATTTTGAACTGACTGTAGGCAAAAAGAGATACTGAGAAGTTGAATCAAAGAGGAAAAGGCTGATTGTTGGTACTTTATTATACTGCTACCGAGAGAAACACAGCTCAGGCTATTCGTTTTTCTGTATATACAGGTTTTTTTGACTGAAAAATGTTAGATTTCACTTTTGTTTAGAAGGTTCTATAAAATTACAGCTGAGTCTCTTTGCATGGAAGTAGGTTATGTAACAGTACCAGAGAGACTGCAACGCTAGTTACAAGATAGTGTGCCTGTTCCTTAAGATCACTAGAATCAGACTTTTAGGGTTCAGATAGTGACTTTGGCATTTGTTGAGTAGCTTTAGGCTAGTTTTCTTCTCTCTGAGCTTCATTTTCCTCATCTGCAAAGTGGAGATAATACTATGACCTATAGAATAGATTTTGTGTTGATCTGAAAATCAAATGGAGTAATGCATATAAAGTGACTAATGTAATGGGTACTTTATAAGTGATAATTTCATCTTCTTTCCCTTCCTTTCATGAAACATTGTCCATGGCATAAATACCAGTTACCTAAAATTTTTCTCCAGTGATTTCCCACTGACTTACAATAGAAAACTAGAGATCCATTTCCTAAGAGAACTTCCTTCCTAAGAGACTGATTTAAAAACTGCTCTAAAACTACTACTAGTTAGAAATTGATTACCAAAGTGGTCATAGGTATAATTTTCAGAACTCTCCAATTCCTTCTCCATTCTTCCCTTTTTCTTCTATCTCTATTCAGTATAATTTTTCTTTCTACCCACCTCTGCTTTCACAAACTGTTGATGTTTACTGATACTTGAATTCTTGAAGCAGAGTACTTCCATTGCAATTACACACTTTTCCCAATAGATGCTACCCTTTCACTTCACGTGTGTGCAATCTATTGTGTAGAATATCCTTATGGCAGACAGGAGGTTGCCAGCCAGGTAAAATGGGTGATAAAATTAATTCACCAGCCTAGAAATAGGGCATTGTATAAAGCGAGTTTCCCATAAAAATAGTGGTACTTTGTGTCACCAACCAGTAGAACAAACGTCAAATTATATCAGAAGAATGGTGAGTGACCCTGGCTTTAACTGGGGCCTTCGGTGAGTAGCTCTCCTCTTTGGATTTCAGGTTTGTGGTCTGTAAAAATCAAGCATAATATCACCTGTCCTGCGACTCCCAAAGAGTTGGTAGAAGGATCAAATGCGCAATGTAGGTTGGGTTATTTGAACCAAGTTTGCTTTCAGAACTATGGCGCAATTCTGATAGAGAATTGTAAGGCTGTTTATATTTGTTTTGGGTTTATTGTGTGCTAAGTATTATTGCTCATCATTTCTCATTTTGTTTTACTTCTGTAAAAAATTATCATTTGCTTTTTGAACGAGAACAAATAATCTAGAGACAGGGAAAGGCCAAGAGAGCAGTTAAGTCCAGACTTCTGATATGCTGCCATTTGCTGTTGATAGTAATATTATCATCACTTAATATATAGCATTTAATACAGTTAAAGGTACATTTAATACAAAAGTATATTAATATTTTGTTATCTGATTTGGTGATGCTTACAGTGTTCCCATTGGGAAACAAGGCAGAATTTCTTATCTTTTTGTATGGTTTGAGGAACAGAAGTTAGGAGAATGACTGACTTTCTGTGTGTGGGGGGGGGGCTTGTTAATGGGGGTTGACATCAGGGCACTGGACTATATTCTGACCCATGTATTTTTTTTTTTTAATGTTTTAAATTTTGAGACAGGGTCTTGCTAAGTTGCCCAGGCTAGCCTCAAACTTGGCAGTCCCACTGCTTCAGCCTCCCAAGAAGCTGGAATTACAGGCATCCATGACCTTTTGAAAGACAGTTATAGTGGCTGCCCATTAGAAACTTGCCTGCTGTCCCCCTTGATAGTGTACTCTGGCCTGAATAAACTGTTACCTTTATTCTTATCCTTGACCAGATAAATTTTTCACTGCTCATGTCACTAGCATATGCTGTCTTACACAGCAATAACCTTCTTACTTTGTCCCAGAATCAGGTCTAGAATTCAAATTTCCAGGGTCTTTCCTGTCTCAGTTAACTTTTGGGTATTTTCTGACATGAAAACAACAACGAACAACACCGTGAGCACCTGCTAGGTGGTACTTAATTAGTATTACTAGCCAGGAAAAAGAATTGTTCTTAAAGTAATATGTGATGGGGACTAGAGTAATCAGAGACAATGGTTTCAGGACTATTTCATATTCCTGGAAATTTTGTGACATTAGAGCAGTATTTATCATTGACTCAAAATGATTTTTTTATGGTGATTCAGAACACAGTGCAGATTGACAAGCTGTGCATTTTGTCATTTAAGTAAATATTTCCCCTGTTGGAACAGCTTAACTATTACCTTTATTTGATATATTCTTTGTTTACTTTGTAACCATGGATTTGTACAATAAGTATGTTGTGACAAAATGTCACGCTAACTAAAAAGGCATTAGTATTTTAAAAACACTTTTGATTTTGACCAACTGTAACCTCTTGAAAGTAAAGGCATCTGTTTACTGTGGAGGAGGCTTAGTGGCTGCAGCAAACATTTGATGTGTTTTCTGGGCTCTTTCTCTCACCGCTGGTCTCATTCAGGCACTTGTTTCCCAGTTTTTCTTCTCATAACTTGTAATCCACTGTTTAGTCATTATGGGCTCTTTTCTTTTTTTCACACCAGTAGGAGGTACTGAATATTTTTAGTAATCTTTACATTGGTTCACATTTTCTTATTTTTCATTTTATTGGCAGGAACGCTTGCTGTCTTAAGACTAGGTTGTAGAATGTGGGAAGGAAGTGGCACAGATAATAGTTATTGCATACTTATGTAGAGTTTTGTCCCATTTGTTTCTCAAGAAGTCTTCTCACCTATGCCCAGTAGGTCTCATTCTCACTCACTTAGCAGTGAGTGTTGGAGACACTAGGTGACGTGTCATCTGCAACACATGATGAATAAGTGATGAAGTTAGGCTTTACATCCAGATTTCCTGATGTCAGGATCATTATTTTTCTTAGAATAACAGACACATGTTTGCATGGAAACCATTATATATGTGCGGATGATAAACATCCATTTAATTCAGATGCTGCATATTCTTTCTTATGTACTCAGCACTTGGAGAATAACCACCGCACATAGGTGCTCAGAATGTGTTGTCATTTGAGCCCACTGTACATTCTTTTTTTTTTTTCCTTGAGACAGGGTCTTGCTATGCAGTTCAGCCTGACCTCGAACTCACTACGTAGCCTAAGCCAGCCTCAGACTTGTAGCAATCCTCCTACCTTAGCCTCCTGAGTGCTGGAATTACAGGCATGCACCACCACGCCTAGCCCACTATAATTCTTTACAGAACTTTCCAGATATTTTCAGATTTGTATTTGGTAGTAACTCTTCATCTGTGTGTATAGGAACTTGTTAATTGGACTATAAATTTGACAGATGTGGAATTTAGGTTTTTTCTTCCTTCTTTCATAAAACTTTAGTAGAAAACATTGATTGGAATTGCAATGTTGGGAATCCTCTAGATTGAAGTTGAATAAAGCATATTAAGCATTTAGCAAAAGTGCATGGCATTTCTACTCTTATTTATTTATTTATTTATTTATTCGGTACTGAGGATCGAACTCAGGACCTTGGGCTTGTGAGGCAAGTGGCAGAACCACCGAGCTAAATCCCAGCCCCTACATTTCTACTCTTATTATATATGTGTGTTCCTTTCAAAGAGATGGCTTTACATCTAGTTAAAAAAAGCAGTGGATCAGGAATCACATCTTCACTGTGACAGTAATTAGCTTTGTGTACTTAATCAGGCCTACTGACCTTTCCAGAGCTCTGTTTCTTCATCTGCTAAAGGTGGGATTTAAAAAAATCTTCAAGAGTGCTCACTTCAGCAGCACATATATTGAAGTGTCTTCAAGAGCCCTCAAGCTCTCTTGGTCTTCATTTGTTAATTGTTAAAATGCGTATCTTTCATAGGAGTTATATGAGCCTGAAAGTGATAACCTGTATAAAGCAGGTAGATATTGCTTAGTATTCATAAAGATTTTTTTTTCCCCTCTTGTCCTTTTTAAGAGCTTCAGACACTCAGCAGATTAAAATGAACTTAGAAGGGAGGTTAACTGACCAAGAGTCAGATAAATCTTGCCAATCCTGGCTTCACTATTAAGAGATCTGTAACTCTCGGCAAGTTGCTTAACTTAAAATGAATATACTAACCACATTTACCTCAGGGTTATTGAGATTAAATTTTTAAATGCTTATGAAGTATTTTAGCAGAGTGTCTAACACAGAGTGGGCATTCAGTCATGTTATGTATATGTGGAGCACTTAAGGTGGAAAGACTGATGAATTTCCAGAAAAGGAAAAGACTCAAGATAATGAGGTGATCTGCTCCCACAAAAGGAGGTAGGAGGAAGCCGTAACACGTTTTACACATCTTGGTGAGGACCCTGCCCCAGGACACCTCCCTCTTCTTAGCTCAGATGTTCGTTGTGAAGCGTTTAGTATTTAATACATAGGTATTTAATACCTAGATGAGCTGAATTCTTTTATGACTTTCTTCTTCCTGGAGTTTAGGTATCAGGCATACTGACTGAAACACTGGCAGACTGTGTTTTCTCTGACCAGATTGCCTGCCTTCTGTGCTTGCCTGTAGAAGCTCTAAGACCTGGACAGTTCCCACATTTTAGTTTTCTTTTTCTTTCTTTCTTTCTTTTTTTTTTTTTGAGTTTGACAAAATGTATTGGTTATTTTAGTAAAGACATTCATCTCAGCTGTTTCTCTCCTCATCGTGACCTTAGATTAGTTAGCATTTCATTTGGCTCAAGAAAAGAGTATGTAGGAGGGAGATGTTATTTTAACAAACGGTAAAATGGACAAAAATGAAGAGTTTGCCTACATAAAAGTAAAGTTAAAGTTAAATTCATGTATCTTGGTATAATTAAATCATGTAAGAACTAAGAGTTCTATATACATTCCCATTGTTTTACTTGGGGCTTCATCTAAACTTTAATGTAAAAGAACAACTTATTAGGCATGTGTGCAGGTTTCTTCTCTGGAGTTAACTATTAAAAAAGATCAGCAAGTAACTACCACCAATAAAATAGTCTGAAGCTGCCTCCAGATTTAACACTGTAGGCATTCTGAAGGAAATCACTGTATCATTTTTCTTTTGTCTGTGACTGTGCCTTCAAAGATGTGTTTAACTGTCACTTTTAAAAAGTCCATATACAATACAAAAATACAAAACAAAACACCCTGCAGTACACAAATCTAACAGTATATGTGATGAACAATTCTATAAAATGTGTTTGAAGATGCATTTTCTTTCATTTTCAGTACCTACAATATGCCCAGGCCACTGGGTAGTATGTATACACTTAAACCATATAATTGTTCTAATAAGAAATCCTGTAGTGAGTTCAATTCAAATTGGATTTAACAACTTAGTAATGTAAATGTGTAGACAAAGTTACAGAAAATGCATCTTATTGTCGTCCATCTTCTACAGTGTTAATTTGGGGGGGGGGGTTGCCTTTTAAAAATAAAAACCAGCCAAATACTTAAACAGTATGTACATTTAAATTTTGGTGGTGGTTTTTATTTTAAACAAAACAGCTTCCTTATGATTTACCTCAAGTTCTGGTGGAAATGCTTACAACAATTAGCTAATAAACAAACAAAAACAAAGAGAAGCACATTCAAAATACTGATTTACTTTGGTAGCAAATGGCTGTTCTTTGAAAACTAATGAAGGTAGACCAGACCATTAAAGTGAAATGGGCTATTTCAAATACGACACTTCACATAGAAATTTTTTTTTTTTGGTACCAGGGATTGAACTCGGGTCCTTGTGCAGCAGGCGGTGAAACCACTGAGCTAAATCCCTGGCCTCTCACATAGAAATTTTTTTTTAAATTATTTTTAGTAAAAGAGCTAAGCATCTGTATCCACTGATAGCAATGCAGTACCTAATAATATGATAACAAAACAAATGCCCATAAGGAAAAAAACTATTTTAATTTTATCTAAATTTACTTTCAGTAAATAGTCCAGCAACATTTTCCTTTCAATACAATACTCCCCCTTTCTCTATAAGGCTGTTCCTGGGAGCCAGTCAGTTTAGTTAATGAGGGAGTTCATTTAGGAGTAACTGCTGACAGTTTTAAATAGACAGTTATTTTTTGCTTCTCTCTTAATGTGCTAATAGTTGTGTCTAAAAAATATGCAATTCTTAAAAAGGTACCATCTGATTTATTATCTGTAACCTTTGGGAACTAATCACATGAAACTACAAAATTAGCAAATGTCTTGAAATCTGTAAATAAAACATAAATTACCTCTAATTTCAAACTCTCACTTACTAGTGTACCACTCAATCTTAAAAAAAATGAAAAAGAAAAAGAAAAAGCGGATCCAAAGATAGTCTTATGCCATTTAAAAAAAGAAACTGTTCCTTTTAACTTTACACCCACCCCACACCCCAATTCAAAGCACATCATTTAATTGTCTCGGTCATGGACATTTCCAAGATGAGATTTTACATTTCGTTCCCATAGCTTCTGGTTATCAGAAAACCCATGCTTTCCTTTATTGAAAGAGTTTGGTCCTGCTGATATTGGTGTATCCCTTCCAATATCCTTCATCCTCATCTTTGCTTCTGGAGGCATTTCCTGTGGGTCACTATCTTCATCTTCATTAAAAGCTGCTGCTACTGAAAGGGTTTTTGGAGCAAGAGTTGGAACAGTTTCTTTAGGTTTACTTGATCCAAGTTTGATGGAAATAGCTGATGCTTTCTTTGTTGTCTGACTACCTATGGCAAATCCAAACTTGGAGATCTTTGTAGGCTTTGTTGGGAGGTCTGCAGCTTCTTCTTCAGCTGATCGCTTCTCAGCGCTGCGACTGGAACTTTCCCCACCATTACTGGAAAAAACAGTCTTAGTTTTACAGGTTTTTCTGCTTCTTCTTTAGGTCCTCTGGCGGCTCCAGCTCGCTTTGGCTTCTCAGGCTTCTCCTCTCCCGTCTTTTCTTTTTCTTTCTTTTTTTTTTTTAAGTTCTTTTATTGGTACATTGTAGGTATACAACACAATTACATTTCTCACTGGGAATTGTACCTTTA
>NW_004624790.1:9371778-9444433 GCF_000247695.1 Heterocephalus glaber | reverse complement strand
TGGATTCCATTTGTTTCCTATGTTGGGATTCCATCATGTTCCTGAGGTCCTCTCTAGATTTATTAATCATGTCTTGCACTAGGAGCATAATTTCTCCTGTTATCTGAGAAATTATTTCTGATTTCATTTTTTTCAGAGCCCCTTTTGTTGCCAGTTCAGTGCATCCAGGTGGTCGAGTATCAGAGTGTTCCATCTCATTTCCCTTTGGGGTTGCTGAAGGTGATCTGGAAGTCTGGTTTTGAGACTTATTTACATGTTTTCTCATTTTGACTGCCGGGCCGGGTGGTGTTGTTGGCGCCTGCGTGGCTCGCCTCCTCTGAGCTGGCAGAGTTGGGCAAGGGGCCAGGAGCGGTGTAGGGATGGTGGCCCAAAAGCCCCTTTGTCAGGTCCGGGAGTGGTGGGATGGTTG
Organism: Heterocephalus glaber; assembly: GCF_000247695.1. The sequence goes on along the minus strand of NW_004624790.1, from coordinate 9,444,024 downwards.
GCGGCCCGGAGGCCCCTTCCTCTGGACCAGGAGCAGTGGGACAACAGCTCAGAAGCCCCTACCTCTGGGCAGGAATTCTTTAAATGCTGAGAACTTGAGTAGCTCCAGTACAGTGGTCTGGTGGTCCGGTGTCCTCTGTGTCTTTGTAGTGTGGAACCAGGTGGCAGTACAGAGAAGAGGCCAAAGGAGCCAGGGCGGGGGCGGTATCCAGTGGATTGCTGCCGGGGTGGCTGATTTGGTGTTTTCAGCACTACTGTGGACCTCGGGACCACGCCTGCAGACCTGCCTGCCTGCAAGGGGCTGATTCGGTGTTTTCAGCGCGACTCCTCTCCAGTCTTTTCATCCGCCATTTTCCTGGCAGTGGCCTCCCCTGCAACCATGCCAAGAATGTCACGGCCCAGCTCCACATTTTAGTTTTCAAAACAATTCTAACCCTCGTAGTACAGTGGTTAATATAAAATAGCTCAGGTAAGTGTTTGTGAGAGAGAGACACACAAAAACACAGAGAACTATCTGGGGGCTATCGGCTATTGGGGCCCCTGTCCATGTAGCTGAGTTCCTTTTGCACACATTGGTTCCAGATTTGGCCAGCTGCTGAGGAGGGGCAAACTCAGATTCATTTTGTAGACCCACCACTCACTTCCATTCTTTAGAAAAAACAGTGATGAAAACTATTCTGGAATTTTGTAGCCTTCATACATGGATGTATCTAGTTTGAGTTTAAATATCTTAAGGGAGTGATGTTTAAAGTGAAATAAAGTCAGGCAATTTGCTTTCCTCTCTCAAATACTCTTTATTCCCAGATATGGCAGGACCAAGCATAAAATTATTTTCACACATTGGGAAGAAATGTTTCATTCTGGATTCAAGTGGAAGTTTTCCACTTTTGGAAGTGCTCCTAAGGCTATAATTATAAACTACAACCATTCTAGGATTAATTTAAAACAGTTCCTGGGATGAATTAAGATTTTGCAATGAAAATACCATATACAATCTGTTAACATTATCTGTGGCAGCTCTTGCTTGTGCTGGCCTAGTTAATGAGAAGAACAGGTGGAAGCTTATTGCTGAAGGAATGTTTAACAATGGTATGAATTCAACACTTAAGTGAGAATAGTGCTTGAGTTTTCAGTTATGTGGAAGGTATGTGATGCATAGAATTGCCCTTTTTTTATTCTTAGCACTTCTATTTTTTCCTATGGAAAGTGAAAAATCCAAGAGGAAAGCCTGGCCTAGTTCTCTCATTCCTTAACTTCTGACCGCTACTCCATCACTCTCCATTTCTTTCCCCTTCCTCTGTGCACTTTATCTGGGCCTGACCAGAGTGAATGACTGCAGCCTCAAGAGAAGCTTTGTGTTAGACTAAACGACCTTCAAGGTTGGGTCCAATCCTGAGAGTCTGTGATGACACATTAGTGTACCCTTGTAACTACTCACATGTGATAGAACAGGCGAGCATTCAGCATCCAAAGTAAGGGGATCGGGCTGGGGATTTAGTTCAGTGGTTCCGCCGCCTGCCTCGAAAGCACAAGGTCCTGAGTTTGATCCCTGGTACCAAAAAACCCCAAAAACAAAGTAAGGTGATCCTCATAGGCTGGTTGCTGAGAGAACAGGCAGCAGCACTATGCTATGACTGTAGATTACACCTCATCTCCAGGGAGGATGGAGGCTGGTGACTGGAGAGCCATGTTGGCCCATACTATGTATAATTTTTATAACTTGAACTTTGAAATGAGCTCTCTAGTTCACTACAAATCTCACTACCTCCTATGTATTGTTTTAGAACTGGCCTGCTGAGGTTATTTCTGTCATCTGTGCCAGGTTCTGAAAACATTTGTGTTTGTGACCTCTGATTTAAGTAAGCTCCAATTCATGGACATTTTAGGTGGCCACCAACTTTTTTAATATTGACAAACATTGTAATGAACATCTTTGTATGGCATGTCTGTAGAATTAGTTCCTGCAAGTAGAATTATTGGGTAAAACGATGTATAAATTTGAAATTGTGATACATATTGTCACATTTCTCTATTCTTTTTGGTACTAGTTTATGTTACTTTTCTGATTTTCAATGGAATTCTTATTTTCTTATTTTTGACAGTCATATCAATCAAGTATGATTATGAATATTTTAGCATATAAAGATTATTCTGTCGATTTTTAAAGCCATATATAGTGTCTAGATATACAAACATTTAAAAACATATGTATATATATATGTTTGTTTTTTTGTTTTGTTTTGTTTTGTTTTTTGGTACCGGGGATCGAACTCAGGTCCTTATGCTTGCGCAGCAGGCGGCAAAACCACTGAGCTAAATCCCTGGCCCCAAATTTTTATATATTTTGATTTACTAAATTCTTGGTGGTTTTTGGACTTTTATGTCATGTTTAGAAAAGATTTGCATAACTAAGATTATTAAAATATTAACTCCTACTTTGTTTTAGAGTTTTCTTTTTCAGTATTTAATTAATGTTCACTTTTTTTTTCTTTTTTTTTTTTTTTTTTTGTGCCGGGGATTGAACTTGGGACCTTGCACTTGCAAGGCAGGCACCAGAACCACTGAGCTAAATCCCGAGGCCTCTTTTTCAGTATTTAAAATATCTGGAATTTGTCTCGGTATAAAGAATAAGGTAGCAATTCAGCTATATATTTTTTCAATAGGTAGCCAGTTTTGCTAACAATCAAAAAATTTTGAAAGACATGGTTAATTTTGAATTGCTAAATCTTGATAGTGTATCTAAAAGCAGCATGTTTTTACATATAGAAAGTTTCACCTTTAGAGTCTGAGTTTCAGTACTTTTCTGCTTTTAAAACCTCTAGAAAGATCTGTGAACAAAACACCATATTGTTTTTGGCATTGCCTTTAATGCATCTCAAATAGGCTGATTCTACAGAATTTGATCCAAAGTACTTCTGTGTCTTGATGCCTTTTGCCAAGTAAAATTGATTATTTCTAACCAAAGGGCCTTCAGTGCTGAATTGAGGAAAAAAAAGTAAGGATGGCCTCCTAGGCTGGTTGCAGATTATATAATTTGGCATCATGTACAATGCTTTTTCTTTTTCTTTCTTTTTTTTTCCATTAAGTTTATTGGTACACTTTAGGTATACAATACAGTTACATTCATCGTTGGGATCTTGTACCTTTACACGATGTATCTTCTTATTTTTTCCCATTCCCCTGCCCTCCTTTCAACCCCTCCATCCCTCCCTATTTACAGAGACTCTGTTTCCATTTTTCCTTTTCTCATATTTTTTCCTTTCCCTTCTCTCCCTTCCCCTACCTCTCCTACTTCCCCTACCTCTTTAAACCTTTTCTTCCTGTTTCACATTATCAGTTATACATTTTGATCCTTATTTACACTTTTAGTTTCTTACACCATACCTATTCAGTATTTACACGTGTGTGCCCTATTTATTCCATTTAAGAGTATGGTATCAGTGTGCATCCATTTAGCTATAAAAGTCTAGTTTCTCATTCTTTATGGCTGAGTAGTACTCCATTTTATAGAAAAACCACATCTTCTTGATCCAGTCAGTTATAGGCAGTTGGGCTTTTCCCAAGCTTTAATATTACAAACTGTGCTGCTGTAAACGTGGGTGCACATATATCGCTGTGGTATGATTCTTTTAATTCTTTTGGGAAGATACCCAGCAGGGGAATAGCTGGGTCAAATGGGACCTCTAGCCCTAGTTCTTCTCGGTATCTCCATACTGACTTCCACAGTGCTTGCACCAGTCTGCACTCCCACCTTTCTCCCCACACCCCGCCAGCCCTTGTTATTGGTTGATTTCTTGACAGCAGCCATTCTTTCTGGGGTGAGGTGGAATCTCAGTGTTGTTTTCATCTGCATCTCTCGAAGCCAATGATGTTGAACATTTTTTCATATTTTTTTGCTGCTTTTACTTCTTTGTCTGAGAAATGTCTGTTCATTTCAGTCAGAAGGCATCATGTACAATGCTTTTTCTTTTCCTTTTTCTCTTGTTTCTTTCTATTCTGTAGTCACCAATGGTCCATGCCTCTTTTGTTGAGAGGGTTGGGGACTTTGGAAGGACAAATTCAGATCCTTTCTCTCCAGGTTCTAGTAACTGTATCTTTAAATGGTTTTTCTTCTTTCTTGGAAGTTTGTGTTAAGTGCATATATGGAGTCTTCTTTGATAATTAGTTCTTGCTTTCCCTTGTATTGTGGCATTTAGCTGTGGGCTAATTTTCTGTGTTGGTATATTTTCAGCCACAGTGATACCTTGCTCTCTGATAGAGATTCTGTTTATAGCTTCAGTTAGAGATGTTTTTAATTTCTCTAGTTTGACAATTTACCTGATTATCTTACTTAAGTACCTAGATTCCTCTTGTATACTCATATCCTCCTACATTATTATAGTACCTTTTAAATAAGATTTTATCAGCCAAGGTTTTTTTTGTTTTTTTGGTTTTTTTGGTACCAAGGATTGAACTGGGGTCCTTGCATTTCAGAGGCAGGCGGCGGAATCACTGAGCTAAATCCCCGGCCCTCAAGGTTGTTTTTTAGTCAGCAAACACTCAGGGAGACAGATTTTGCCATTCTTAGCACTTCTGTCTATTTTTTCCTATGGAAAGTGAAAATTGTAGTGGAGGGATAGTATGCACAGCAGTTAAAACCATCTGAGTCACTCTTAGGCTTCATAGCCCATATACCTGCTACATCACCTGCCTAACCCTCAGTTTCCCTATTTCTTGAAAACTAACAGGATCACAGTTATCTCATATGACTGTAGTGAGTATCACATGACATATTTCTCTTTTTTGGAGTTAGTTTGCTCTTCAAGGATACTACAATGCTGTTTTTCTGTCCTAATAGTAAGAATATACAGCCACTATAGAAAGTGTTGAGATTGAAGAAAAGCTTAAAGAATAAAGTGTCTCCTATAATTCTACCACCTCCTAGCAGTAATCATTATTTGCAATTTAATGTGGTTCCTTCCTTCCTTTTTTTTTTTTTTTTTTTTGGGTACCGGGGCTTGTACTCGGGACCTTCCTCTTGCCAAGCAGGCAGCGGAACCACTGAGCTAAATCCCCAGCTCTCCTTCCAGTTTTTTATACTTGTATATTATTTCACAGAGCTAAGATCATTCAGCATGCATAATATATCTTGATTTTTTTCCAGTTCATATATTCTGAACATTTTCTTACATCATTAAAAAATATATAAAATCATTTTTGAGTATCACATAATAGTCCCATCACATTATATTATTTTGATTGATTTAATTCTTTTTATTTGACATTTAGTATTTGGGGCTTTTTTGGTTAGAGTTGGGATGCTTTTACGTCATTTTTAACTTAATAAGTCGGGTTTTTCTTCCTGCCAGTGAGAGGGAAGGTTAGGAGTTGAGACTTCATGTTTACTTTTATATTTGTTTTGTTTTGATTTGCTTTTTTGCCTGTTGAATTATGTATATGAATTAAGTAGGGGGGCTGGGGATGTGGCTCAGTGGTTCCGCCACCAGCCTCACAAGCACAAGGACCTGAGTTTGATCCCCAATACCAAAAAGAAAAAAAAAAGATCCACACTGTATGAATTAAGTAGGATTTCAACCATCAGATTCTGTGCTTTCAGACTCTTCCCACCACCTTTCTGGAAAATCTCCCTGTTTGTTTGCTTTATAACCTTTCTTGATGAATTTCTTTTCCTACTCCTGCGCTAGACGAAAGATGAATGGAGACTGTGATTAGTATTTAGGTCTCTGACCCAACTGTCCCATGTGCATGCCTTGCAGCTAGCCGGATAAACACCAGTTGCATGTTAATGGATCTTTACTGAAGTAATCATGCTGAGCAGTTTCTGGTGAGAAGACTATCCTAAATTGTTCTTGACAAGTCACATTATTTTGGTTTCAACTTTTTATTTTTCCTGTAAAGCCAGGTTTAAAGTATGTTGAAACTGAATTCATTTGTACTTTGGAATATAATGAGATCTTGTATTCTTTACTTTCAGAAAACCAGCCAAGAACAGCAGTCTGAAAAAGACATATGTATCCAAAATTGCCAGGGAAACCTGCTGTGTAGATGTGCTTTCTGAGAAACCACATGACAAATGAATGTCGGCTTTGTCTCAGAACCCACACAAGCTTGTTTCTGCTGGTGAATTGCACTAACTGATTTCAGTTTGGTTTTTAACACAGTTATTGAAATGGCGCTGAACGCAAGACTTAAATGCTTGTGGTTTATGACCCCAGGAGATTTCTTAGAACAGTATTAGCCTGTGTGAGCTCAACACTGTTTTCACTTCCTTTGTTTGGTTCTGAGACTGCCCCATCCAATGCTGTTTGGCAGCCTTCTTCAAATAGCTCTTATGGCCTATTATTCTCTAATATTAAAATGTAGGGTAATTTTTATCTTAAGTACATAGTGAGCCAGAGAGCAAAGTCCACACTGGCTCAGAAATGGATCCTAAGGACTTCAAAGGTGTATCTCTGAAACTTAGGTTCTAGGAATGCCTGTCCCAAGGTCACTTGACTCCCCAGGAAGCACAGGTAACAAATCATGATTTCATCTGTATTTTTAAATGTATTTGCATAAGGTTTTGGATTTTAAAATTTGCACTATCTGGAGCTGGATGGGTAGGTTAGTGATAGAGCATCTTGAATTCCCAGAAGCCATTGTCCCTTTCAGCTTGCTACTCCAGCAGTGATTCAGTCAGAAAATGATAGACTCATGATTAATGGCACGTGTGCCAGCTTCTACTTTATCTCTTCAACAGAGGCATCATGGAGTGTTTTTTTGATCACCTCTGGACATTTCTGAGAAGAAAGAGAATTCCACAAGGTGGAAGGTAGTCCACATCACTGTTCAAAAGCTTGGTCTACAGATACTACATTTAAAAAATTTCAGCCAAATTATTCCCAGAGAACTTCTGCCCTTGAAATTTTTAATATGTAGCACAGAGTTTACAGGTTAGCTCACATTATCTGGATTTTTCATTTCACTGTTGAAAAAAGCCAGTCTTTTGCCCCTATGCACTTAGTGTTGTAGTAACTTGGCTTGAGTAAAACTTGCAAGCTGTATGCTAGCTCTTTGTTACAGAGGCAAACAACTAAACCACATGTACTCGTGTATTCTGGTGCTGCTCAACATGAGGGCTTTTGTTGGTGTTTTTGCACTTCATTCTCTTACTACTTAACTGAATTAATGTTGTGAAAGCACCCAGTGGTAGATGTTGGATGATGTTTCATTAAAAGTTGAATTGAGCCTCGCAAGCACAAGGTCCCAAGTTCGATCCCTGGTAATAGAAAAAAAAGAATTGACTCAGGAGAAAAAAAAAAAAGCATTCAATTTTAGTCTCTGCCATGTGCTGACTGCTTAATCTCAGACAAATTGGATTATGTAATTCCCCAAACCTCAAATTCTCCATTTGTAGAATCAGGTTAATTTTGGTTATAAGATTTAGTAAAGCAGGGCCGGGGATTTAGCTCAGTGCCACTCACTGCCTCACAAGCACAAGGTCCTGAGTTTGATCCCTGGTACCAAAAAAAAGATTTAGTAAAGATCAAGTGAAATTAATATACGTGAATCACTTAACATGTGACCAGCTATAATGAACAGTTAATAAATGGTTTTTAAAATCTGGCTTTTATCATTGTTCTTCTTAGTATTCATCTAATCACCATACAGCAAGGTCCTTGAATCCTGCTCTCTCACCAGGGCAACACTAACAGGACTTCTGCTTGCTCTTCAGTACTCTGTGATTCTCTTCCTCTCTAGGACTACCCTAGTGTTCATTTTACCCAATTCATTGACAGTAGCAGTGTTAGCATCATGAGAATGGCTGGGTTTGGGTATACCACAGGTGTCTCTGGACCCCACAGCCCCCACAAACAATGTTTTCATTTTCTCAGAAGTCAGCCATGCTGCCAGAACTAGAAGTTGAACATTGACTTTTTTCCTGCTTCTAGAGCAGTGATGGGAAACCTTTTAGGGTTTTTAATGATAACAAACAGCCTGCTGCAGCGTGCATGCTATAGGTTCACCACCGCTGTCTATAGGCAGAGCACCAATAATATTGTGGTTGTGTCTACTTTCAAAGATTGTTTCATACTGTTACATGTTTTTAACACTTTTGCTTCATCTTGCTTTGTCTTGGTAGTCCAGATTTCTTTCTTTGGTTTCATTACAGATTAAGGTTTTCTGCCCTAGAAATCATTTCATCTTCATTTTTAAATGTATTGGCATAAATTTTAGATTTTAAAATTTGCAGCATCTGGGGCTGGATGTGTAGGTTAGGGGTAGAACATTTGCTTAGTGTGCCTGAAGCCCTGCCTTTGATCCCCAGCACCTCCCCTCCCAAATAATAGCATATCTGTAGTTATAGTTTGCTGTTCATTCCTAATATTTGTATCTTCTTCAGCTGCTTTTTAAAAATCCAACTTAACAGAAGTTTTTAATTGTTCTTAGCCAAAACTAGTTTTTGGTTTTGTTGATCCTTGCCATTAAGCATTAACTTTTGACTTCATTAATTTATGTCCTTACCCTTTATCATTTTCTTTTTTCTACTTCCTGTGAGTTTATTCTGAATTTTTCTTCACTGGACAATTCAGTTTATTGATTCTTCAGTCATCATTTTCTAAAATATGCATTTAAGGCTATAAAATGCCTTTATACATTACTTCAACACTTTGTTTTTTGCAGCTAATATTTTATTGGTACATTTTAGGTATACAGTATAATGACATTCATCATTGGAAATTTGCACCTTTACATAATCTCTCTTGGTTCTTATTTTTTCCCCATTCCCCTGCCCTCCCTCCAACCCCTCCATCCCTCCCTATTTACAAAGACTTTGTTTCCATTTTTTCATTTTCTCATATTAATTTCATTCCCTTCTATCCTTTCCCCTACCCCTCCCACCTCCCCTTCCCCTTTGCCCCTTTCCTTCCTATTTCACATTATCTATTATACCTTTTAGTCCTTTTTTACACTTTCAGTTTCTCACATTAGAGAAACTATTTGGTAATTTACACATGTGTGTCCTATTGATTTCACTTAAGAGTATCACCTCAGTGTGCATCCATTTAGCTATAAATGTCTCTAATTTCTCATTTTTTATGGCTGAGTAGTACTCCATTTTATAAAAAACCATTTTCTTTATCCAGTCTCCAGTTGATGGGCATTTGGGCTGGTTCCAAGTTTTAGCTATTACAAATTGTGCCACTATGAAGATGGGTGCACATATATCACTGTGGTATGATTCTTTTAATTCTTTGGGGAAGATCCCCAGCGGGGAAATAGCTGGGTCAAATGGGACTTCCAGTCCTAGTTCTTTGAGGTATCTCCATACTGATTTCCACAGTGGTTGCACCAGTCTACACTCCCACCAGCAGTGGAGCAGGGTTCCTCTTTCCCCACACTGCCGCCAACATTTGTTACTGGTTGATTTCATGATAGCAACTATTCTTTCTGGAGTGAGGTGGAATCTCAGCATTGTTTTCATTTGCATCTCTCAAATGACCAGTGATGTTTAACATTTTTTCATATGTTTATATGTTATTTCTACTTCTTTGTCTGAGAAATGTCTGTTCATTTCAGATGCCCATTTTTGGATTGGGTCTTTAAATTTGGGAGGTTTGACTTTTTAAAGTTCTTTATAGATTCTAGATAGTAGACCTTTGCCTGAGGAACAGCTGGTGAAAATTTTTTCCCACATTGTGGGTTGTCTCTTCACTCTGTTGGTGGTTTCTCTTGCTGTGCAGAAGCTTTTTAATAAGAAGAGATCTCACTTGTTGATTGTTTGTGCTGGTTCACGGGCAACTGAGGTTTTGTTCATAAAATATTTTCCTACATCAATGTCTTCAAGAGTTCTACTTAACCTCTCTTCCACCTGGTTCAGAGTTTCTATTTTAATATTTAGATCTTTAATCCATTTTGATTTTAGTTTAGTGAATGGTGAGAGATATAGGTCTAGTTTTAATCTTTGGCAAGTTGAAACCTAACTTTTCCAGCACTATTTATTTATTTATTTATTTATTTTGGTACCAAGGATCTAACTCAGGACCTTGCACTTCCGAGGCAGGCGGCAACACCACTGAGCTAAATCCCCAGCCCGCAGCACCATTTATTAAAGAGGCTATCTTTCCTCCAGCGAGGGTGTTTGGCTCCTTTGTCAAAGATGAGGTAGGTGGCTGAGTGTGTCCGGAGTTGTTTCTGCATCTTCTAATCTGTTCCACTGGTCCTCAGGTCTGTTTCTTTGCCAGTACCATGCTGTTTTTATCACAATAGCTTTGTAGTAGAGTTTCAATTGGGGTTTGTGATACCCTCTGCATGTCTTTGTTACCTAGAATTGCTTTTGCTATTCTCAGTCTCTTCTTGTTCCAAATGAAGTTTTGGATTATTTTCTCGAGGTCCGTGAAGTATGCTACTGGAATTTCAGTTGGGATTGCATTGAATCTATATAGCAGTTTTGGAAGTATGGCCATTTTCACTATGTTGATTCTTCCTACCCAGGAGCAAGGGATGTCTTTCTATTTTCTGATATCATCTTCAATCTCTCTTTTAAGAGTGCTATAATTTTCAGAGAAGAGGTCTTTGATTTCTTTTGTTAGGTTGATTCCTAGGTATTTCAGTTTTTTGGATGCTATTGTGAAATGAATTGTTTGCCCTGTTTCTCTCTCAGTGAGTCTGTTGTTCGTGTAGAGGAAAGCTATTAATTTTTGTGTGTTGACCTTGTAACCAGCTACTTGACTGAATTTGGTTATTAAGTCTAGGAGACTTTTGGTGGAGTTCTTGTCACCTACACTTTTTAATATGTAGTTTTCTTGTTTTGTAAAGTCAGAGTCATTGAGCTTTTAACTTACACATTGTAAAATTTCCTCCTTTTAAGTGTATAGTTGATAAGTTTTGACAGATATATATAGCATTATAAATGCGGTCATAATCAAGTGATAGTCATCCTGAAAACTTCTCTCATGCTTTTTCTTTGTTCTTCCTATAGGTTTGTCTTTTCTAAGGCATCATTTAATACAATCTTTTGCCTTTTGTGTTTAATTTTTTTCACTTAGCTGTTTTGGGATCCACCCATGTTACTGAGTGAATCTGGGGTTTATCCATTTTTATTGCTGAGTAGTTTTAGTTGTGTGCATGAACCAGAGTTTGTTTATTCAGCAGTAATTTTCAGTGGAAGAAAATGAGAGTATTTTAATTCTAGGTTTGAGGTATAAATGTACGTACTAGACTACTATGGATTTAAAATTCTCTTGGCATTTTTCAAATTTAAACTTGCGTTTGGTGTTTAGTGCCTTGGAAGTTTGGTTTTTTTGGTTTTTTACTAGTGGAAAAGCATGTACTTGTGTATTCATTTGCACCCTTCTTCCCTGAAGCAAGTGTAGGTGTATTCAGGGGCTAGAAACCGTGAAGTAGATTAAGAAAGGGAGGTTTAATAAAAACAAGCATTGCCTGCAATAAAAGAGTATCAGGACTCATGCAGAGAGGTACATTCAGAGCTTAGAGTGATAACTGATTTAAAAACTCAGGCCAGAAATGGTAATAACTATATACTTATACACTGGATCCTTGACTTACAAACTCAATTGGTTCCCAAGGGCTGGTTGTAACTCAAATTGGTTGTAAGTCAATACAGCTGAGATCTGGGTGTTTACCTGGGTACATGCTATAGATAACAAGAGACAGATGAATCTTCCATTAACCTAATTAACCCAAGTTGTTTGCATGTCAGGCCGGTCGCAACTTGAGGGTACTCTAGTTACTGTACAAGTACTGTATTGTACAAGTTACTATGCAAGTACAAGTAACAATCAGACTTTTCATGAGAGGAAAAGAATTTTTGAAAATTAAAATGTATAAGTTCAGGTAATAAAAAATATGTTTACAGACATATAAACATTTTAATCATGAATTTTACCTTCCCATGGTACCTGCCTGTGACATCTACACAGCATTGTATTATTACCATTCTCCTCTTCCTGCCTACTGTAAATTCCAAGACTAGAGGCAGTTTGTTTGTTCAAGATGCTTGTCCATTTTAGAAAACATTTGGGATGCTCATTTTGAAGAATGTGTTCCTATCAGGGAGGTTAAGTGTTTTTTGTTTTTGTTTTTTGTGGCACCAGGGATCGAACTCAGGACCTTGAGCTTGTGAGGCAGGTGCAGTGCCACTGAGCTAAATCCCTGGCCCTTAAGTGTTTTTAATTATGAGCTTACAGCTAAGAATATGATGATCATATATTCTGAACTGAAAAACTAGGGCAGATGGTCTTCACAAAGAATTTTTTCTAGTTTGTGATTTTATACACATTTGGAAAGTATTATCATGGCATAAATTGTCACATTTGATTATAACAATTGAACACTTGTGGAGAAGGATAAAGAACTATCCCAAAATATCTAGGGCATATACATATTAATGCTTCTAAGAATAGGAATTAAACCCACTTTTTCCTAAAGAGTCTTAAAACAAGAACAGTGACAGAAACAAAAATGATAAAAGTCTCTTTTAAAAGTTGCATGGTTCTGGAAAACGGAAATCTCATATATATGAGATTTTTAATTTTTGACCCGATTTATATGTTTAAAGCTGCAGGGAGTCAGGTCCTGAGACTTTTGGTCATTGCAGAAAGATCCTTAACATTTCTTGCAGATAGGATTTGTCTGCTTTCGTTGCAAGATCAGCACCCCCTACCCAAAGGATTGTTTGATAAGGATTTTTTCTGAGGGGTATTTAGGTTGTGAATCTTGGACTCTTCATTACATGGGTATATCCAGCGATAGGGCTTAGACTGTTTGATATACTTTCCAGAGAGTGAATGTTATTTACTTGCAAGTTTTCTCACTTTAAAAAAAGCAGAAAAGATAATGTGAAAATAGAAGGGGGTCTGTTAGGAAAAAAGAGGGGTACTGGTGGGAAGGAGGTAAAAAGAGGTAGTAGGTAGCAGGGAAGGTATATATGATCAAGCATATTATAAACATGTATGCAAATACCACAGTGAAACCTATTAATTTGTTCAATTAGCATGTGCTAATTTATAATAAGGCAGAAATTATAAAAATTCAAGCCTAGTAAATAGCTTTCTTAGGGAATGTTCTGTTTTGTTTTGGCAGTATTGGGAATTGAACCCAGGGCCTTCACACTGAGCTACATCCCCAGCCCTTTTTGAGACAAGGTCTTGCTAAATGGATAAGCTGCCAAGGCTGGGGTCAAACTCAGTATCCTACTGCCTCAGCCTCACATTGGGCTGGGATTATAACTGTGTGCCACAGTGCCTGACGCTCAAGAAGTTTTTATTTTCATTCTTGACTAGTTTTCTTCAAACATTTATTCTTTTAATGTATTTAAAGTTGGATCCTGAAGATACCCTTTAAGACTACATGAAATAAAATGAGATCAATTTTCATTTTAACATCCAGATGTGGCCTGGGATTCTTTGGGCTTCTGTTATTTAGTAGGAAGAGAGAGAAGCAGTCTGGCCTTTGTGCTGTCTTAGAAACTTCCAGCCTAAGACAGGGTACAGAGGCACATAGCTTGCAGAGAGTCTTTACACACACAGCCAACTTTTCCTGAATTATTAAGCTACATTTAAAAAACAGCTTGGTGCACTTGGTGTTTTAGGGTTTCATATCTTCTGAAAGATTAATAACCCTAGAAAAATGACATTACTTTTGATATATCCTTTTAGTATTTTCAAATGTCAGTAGCATCACATTCCATTCTATTCTTGTTCTCCACTCTCTTTAGGCATTTACAGTTATTCTAGGAAGTATAATGGGTGTTACTAACTTCCTGAAGTTTCTCCTCTCAGTTTCACTTAAGTGTAAAATTTATACACCAATTTAGAGCTACTCTTTTTTTTCCATTAACTTTATTGTACATTTTAGATATACAGTACAGTTACAGTCATTATTGGGATCTTGTCCCTTTACATAATGTATCTTGGTTCTTATTTTTCCCCCATTCCCCTGTAGAGCTACTCTTAATATAGGATTTTTTTAAATTAAAAGAGCAATCATGAGCAAATAGGACTAGGGTGAATTTTTATGTCCATTTTTCCTTGTAATCAGGAGAGTGAATTTTGGTTTTGGAATGAGTGGGTCAATTTTGAGTAATTGACTTAACCTTACTTAATGAATGTATATTGTCCTCTTAGGCTTATGTATTGATTATGTACTTTTAAAGTCTCTGAAAAGCCTGATGTCTTCTCACTGCTTGAGAGAACCCAATACGAAGTTATCATTTTCAAGTTAGGACTTAAAGATTATGTACATGTTTCTTTATTAAATTTTTATTGAGAACTTTTTTTCTGCTGGCCCGACCCTCTGAGCATATATCAGATATACAGTACTCCCTATTCTCAAATAGCTCCCACTTTAGCAAAGGAAATGGCATTGGTGGAGAGAAAGAAATTGGAGCCTGAGCTAGGCTGGAAGGTTGGCTGGTCATTCCCCTACCCAGAAGGCCGAGTTACTCAGCAGAATCACGGAGGTGTGAAAAAGCAGGGACTTGAAACAATTTTGAGTAGTTACTGGTAATATTGACAAATAAGCTTGTCTTTTCATTTATTTAACCTAATTTTATTCTGTGTCTCTCAAGTGTGATAATTACTGGAAACAGCTAAATTTGCATTTCATTATTAAGTATATGTGCTGCCGCACTGTATTTCACTTTTTAAAAACTCTTAAAATTCAGACCTTTCTCTGATAAGAGTGACCTCTATAAATGTAGAAAAAGATAAGGTCTCTCTCTGAGAGACTGTGACCATAAGAACTCTTCCTTCTCTCTGTTCCTGTAGCACGTTTCCTTAAAAGAGTTGTCTGGATTTTGGAGAAAGAAGCCCTAGGGCTTATAACCGAGCTCATTCACGTCAGACTGTGGGCCCATGGGCAAATCCCCATGTCTCTCTGAGCTTCGGTTTCTATCTCTGTAAAATGGGCACGATGTTACTTATTTCACGGACTGTTCTGAGAGTTACATGAGATGATGGATGTAACCTGCTGAGTACGATGTCTAGCATGGAGTACTTAGTTAAAAGTAGCTCTAATTGCTATCATTGGCCCTTATTAGATAATGCCTCAGACTCTAGCTTGCTTCATGATTTAACTGCCCCATTTTCCTCTCCTCCTAGGGTTAAGGGAGCCTGCAGTATGTCTTTTGTCCCCTACCCACTCTTACTCTTCTGTGTTATTCTACCCGTGCCCATGCCAGGCCTACCGCCGGTCTGACGCAGTGGGTACTTTGTGATTCAAGTTGTAATGCTAGATCTTAGCAGTGCAGAGCCTTTGAGGATTGTCTTAGTCCAGTAATGGCAAACAACCCTTTTGGAACTTCAGTGATAACAGCCAGCTGCAGCTCCTGTGCCATAGTCTTGCCACCACTGGCTTAGTCCATCATCTGTTTCTGTAAACAGAATACCACAGACTGGGTAATCTGTAAAGAACAGATTGATTTGGTTCACATTTCTGGAGGCTGGGAAGTCCAAGAGCAGGACACCAGCATCTGCTGATGTCCTTTATGCTGTTCCATAACCTTGTCCAAGGGCAAATGAGAGTAAGAAATGCGGAGAAAAATCAGACTGAACTCATGCTTTTTATGTAGAGCCCCACCCTGTGACCACAGCACACATCCATTCTAATCACCTCTTACAAGGTCTGGCCTGTTAATACCATCACAATGGCAGTTCAATTTCAACTTGAAAGAAGTTTTCAGCTTGAATTTGGGAGGGAGGTCAAACTTTATTAGCAGGATCTGTTACCCTTTTCTCTTCGGAATGTGGAAGTTCCTTCTGTGTTGTTGCCATGGCGTGGAGATGTTAGGGAACCTACCCCAGTGTGAAACTGGGGGGAAGGTGGGGGAAATGACCAGAGTGTGTCGTGTGACTCTGCCAGCACGAAATCTATTAATCTGTATAACTAACATGCTCTAATAAAAAAGGTGTGAAAGTAAAATGATAGGAAAAAATCTGGACCTTAAAAAGTCAAAACTGTTTTACTGCTTTTGGCCAAAGGCTACCATAAAACTCACAGAATAAGTGCACTGTGATTTGCATAGCAATCTGTGAACTTTCAGAACAGAGTTGGAGAAATTCTAGCATATAATAGTACTTCAAAAATTAATTTTGTTTTATAAATAGAGAATGATATCCAATTAACCTTAAATAATAATATGCAAGCGATAAACTATATTATAGTAAAACTCCATTGTTGAATGAAAACATCTTTCACTCTTTGTGTTTCTCTATTTATCAAACCATATCCTTTTAAAAAATTACTGCATATTAGCAATACAGAATAGTGAGTTTGGGTACATGATATAACATACTTTGATTATTCTCTCTCTCCATTAACCCTTTCCCTTCCCTCCTCTCTCCCCCAGTCCTCTTCTGCATCTCTAATAATCTACCTTCTACTCAAACCATGTCCTCCTTTACACACACAAACATGCACGCGTGCACACACACACACACACACACACGTATGTCTCTGTGACCTGTCCACTTGTGAGGGTCCTTTGAGGTAGTCTTCAGGTTGTTCGAGCCAATCTTTTTAAGAGACCAGTGCCAGAGTTCAATCTTATTATCTGTATTTCACTGCAGTCTTCTCCTCTTCCCCCTCCTCCGCCCCTCTTCTTTCTCCTTTTTTTTTTTCTTTTTGTTTTTGGTGGTTTGGAGCTTAAACCCAGATCTTTCCCACTGAGCTACCTCCCTAGTCCTTTTTTAATTAATTAATTTTTTTTTTTACCTTTAAGACAAGGTCTCACCAAGTCATCTAGGCTGGGTTTGAACTTGTGATCCTCTGGCCTCAGCCTCCCAGAATTCATTGTAATCTTGGAAAATAATATTGTGGAGGAATTACATTGTGTCTGTTTGAAGTGATTATAAACTGAAAGTGAGTTTAAGTAGTCATTAACTGGTAATAGTTTTGCTGCTTTTCTTCCTTTTTGGAACAGCAGCAGGATTTTATAGGGGCCTGACAAAAGCATCATTTGACATGACTAATTTGAATCAAAAGAAATCTCTTATTAAAATTCTTAGCCAGGGATTTAGCTCAGTGGTTCCGCCACCTGTCTCGAAAGTGCAAGGACCCGAGTTCGATCCCTGGTACCAAAAAAAAATCTTTCTCACAGATTTAAGGAGCAAGTTCTTTTGAAACTGATGGTGTGGTGCTTAATTAATCCATACAAGTTGTGATTTGGTGGTCAGCTTCCTTAATTTTCTGCTTGGTCATCTTTTTCCTCATCAGGTGAGTGATTACCACATCACCTGAGAATGTCATCTTATTAGTCACTTCCCACTCCTGGATAGAGACACGTTCACATCAGGACAGAACAGGTCTCTTCGGTGGAGCTAAGTCAAGGTCATAGGTGCCTTTTGATGGACCTTTGTACGTTTTCTCTATTGTACTTTGTGCCAGCTTTCTATTGAAGGTGTGGAATGTCATGTGTCTTCATTCAGTTTTCTAACTTCTATTAAACTTCCCTGTCATTTTGCTAAATTCCCAAAGTGTATTCTTTCCTCATTTGTGACCATAATAAAACATCATCATGAGTCTGACTTGCCCATCCAGAAGAGATGATGTATTTGGGAAATACTGTTTGTGACATTTGAGGCAGAATTGTGAGTATTCAAGTGTGGGATGTAAGGAATTGAAGTTTGTCTCTAAAAGCTTTAGCAAATATCTCCTTCATGATTTTAGGTACATCTCGTGGCATCATTTACATAACAGACTTGTAAGGTAGAAGTTTCGAGCATCAGAACAGCAGAAGTTTGAAATGAGTCTAAACCCTATATGCGGTATGGGCCAGCCCTGTTTGTTCCCTGTGGGGCTTGTCAAGGCAGGATGAAGCTCTGCTGTATACTCCCATGTGTTTAGCTTAGCTCATCTCTGCTTATTCAACATAGGCTCATTGTCAGTGTCATTCTCTTGGGATGAAGGCCTCAGCTGAGCTTCACGATTGGTCCCTTGCCAGTTGTGCATTCACATTGCTATGATGTGATTCAGAATTTCAGAGTTGTATAAGTCTGTTTGAGAAGACGTCAGTTCCCATCAGCTTTTTGTATTCCTACTGATGGATTGAGGATTTTGCTGTAGTCTGACCCAGAGGAAGTAAGCCAGGTTGATCTGATTTGGAGTTTCTTACACAGATCATTAGAGATGCTTCTCTGCGTGTGTTCTGTGACCTGCACCATATTGTGAGCTCATCTTACAGGAACAGCATCTACTGTTTTTACATTACATGTTTCCTCCATTTTCCAGAGGATTTAAGGTTGTAGCTCCCAACTACCAGGTGTGATCTAAAAATATGATGTGTGTTTAAATTTTTTAAAAATTTATTACAGTAAAAGACATTAATTACCATTAATTCCCCTCAGAATACTCTCCCTTGCTTCAAACATACTTATCTGATTGTTCTTGCCACTTTATGAAACAGTTCTGGAAGTTCTTTTTTGTGAATATCTTTAGTTGTACTGTCATGCTTGCCTTGATATCCTGAATGGCTCAGAAACTTTTGCCTTTCATGGTCATTTTGACTCTGGAGAAGAACCAGAAATTGCATGGTGCCAGCTCGAGTGAATAAGGTGGATGAGGACACATTATAATGTTGTTATAAGACTACCTTTCTGCTGGATGGCACTTAGCAGTGGCATTCACCATATTTTTGATGACTCTTCTTAATGATACACAAAAGGACTTCTAGAACTGCTTCAGAAAGTGGCAAAGACCCGGGCATGGTGGTGCATGTCTGTAATCCCAGCACTTGGGAGGCTGAGGCAGGAGGATTGCTGGAAGGTCGAGGCCAGCCTGGGCTACATGGTGAGTTCAAGGCTAGCCTAAACTATAGAGTGAGACCCTGTCTCAAAAAAAAAGAAGTTGGCAAGAATGATGTATGCTTGAAGTGAGGGGGACTACTTTGAGAGGGATTAATGGCAGTGTATCTTTTACTGTAATATGTTTCAAAAATCTAAATATTCACCATAGTTTTCTGTCACCTCTTTTGTATCCACTTTCTGGTATGCACCAGGTATGATGGTATATATTTTGCCAATATTTCTAATCCTTACAACTTCCTTTGTAGGACAAATCCTAAAAATAAGGAAACGGAGGCACATACTAAATGATTTGCCCAATAGTATCCAACTACCAGGGGCATAGCTCAAAGCCAGTACTTTCCCCCTAAGCTAGCCAAGTATCTGATATTTTGCTTTTTTAAATTCATGTTCAACTATTCCTAGTCTTACGGAACTGGTAGTAATGTTGATTGATTTGATTTGAAAATTAAGCCATCTTGAATTGAGTCACTGTAACTCAGCAATGTGCTATTCATGTAGGAAGCACTTTATGTGTTTACAAGAAGAAAGGCAGCATACCCATTTTACAAATGAGGAAACTGAGTTCCAGGGTGATCAGATAACTTGCCTAAAGTCATCCATCATGACTGGGGGCAGCAGGCGCTATTGAGCATGAAGGGCCATGTGACATATTTAATGTCAGTTAAGATCATAATTCTTTTAGTCTTCTACGTTTTTTCTAACTCAGCCACATTTCCGGAATGCTTCAGGTTTCTTCTCATTACTTGTCTTTTCTAATTACTTATTGTATCACTTCAGGAAAATTATTTGCCTACTGTTATCAACCTCATATATAAAAGAAGGAGAAGCATAGTGCCTACCTTAGAAATAGATTAAATGAAATAGTGCAGATAAAACATTTAGTTCAATGTCTAACACGTGGCAAATGCTAAAGTAATTAGCATTTCTTCCATTTGTATGTGTAGAATTCAGCACTGTACCCTGGTAAAACAGGGTGAGGCTGAATTTTGAACTAAAAAAAAAAGGTCTACTTTAAAATAGAGTCTTTCAAGAGAAACCTCATCTGTACATATGTTGCCTTACTTGCTCACACGTCCTTCAAGAGACATCAGGCAGCATCTGACTGGGTGAAAGGTAATGGCAAGCAAAGTCTAGGTGTTTATTAGACAACAGGCATTGGGTGCAACCACAGACATCGGTACTGTCATGCTCAGAGCTCATCCTTTCCCACTGATCCAGGACTGATTTATGCGTAGCCTTAAGGTGGTCTGGAAATGGTAAACACCCATGATTAAGAGGCTTATTTTAATTTCTCCTAAAATGTGACTTCTCCCCGGAAGAGAACCAGAAATCCCAGTGCGTGGTCTGTTTTCTTCAGCATAACCCACATCCACTAATCAGCTGTTGCTCTGAGGTGGCTCCATTCACTCTGTCTTGTCCAGGAGGATCTCTTATTCTTCTCATTATCTCATTCTTTCCAGGGTGTTTCTCTTGTGGTAGTTCTTTTGTGTCTGAGTAAAAAGTTTAACCTGGCATGCCTTTTAGAGATGGTTGACCCAGAAGTTGACACCTGTTTCTCATCAGCCAGTACAAAACAAACAATATTTAGTGAGCAGAGATTTTCTTTGATTTCAAAAGACAGTTGAGCAGGAATTACCTTTAAGTTTAAAAGCTTACTGGGGACAAAAACTTACCTCTTATTCTTTACCTAGTCCTCTGAGCCCAGAACCAGGTTGCATGTGCGCTACTCAGTCTAAGTCTGCTCTTGTGGCTTCAGTGGCTTTCGTTATTGTGTGGCTAGAAACGAACGGTATTTTAACCATTCATCCCTCAACCAGGGTTATGTGTAGCATGGTGAGTAAGACAAACAAGGTCATTCATTCCTTCATAGAACTAACATCTTAGTAAGAGAACAAGTAAAAGAAATACAGATAATTACGAGATACATGATTGTTTTGAAGGAAATAGTCTCTAGACAAGGTAACCTCTCTAGAGAAGATAGTCAGAAAAAGCTCCCTGACATCCTCTGTGGAGTTGACATCTAAGCTAAAACATAGGATAAGAAAGAACTGTGCATGAGCCACCCAGGCAAAAGCATCATCAATTCTGTAGGCTATTGAGGATGGAAAATGTGTAGCCTGTTTGAGGATCAGAAATAAAGTGTGGCTAGAGGGCCCTGACCAAAGGGGAGAGTAGTAAGTAGGTAATGAAATTGGAAGGGAAAGTGGAGGCCAGAGATGTGGCCTGGGGATTTGGATTTTATTTTGAGTGAAGAAAGAGACATAAAAGTGATATGATTTGGTGTATTCCTATGTTTTTAGGTGTGTTTGTTGCTGTAAGAGGATAGTGACTTGGACTGAGGGAATGAAGGTGGAGACAGAAAACTAGAAAACTATGGCTGGGCTTGAGTAATACCATTATTTTAGAAATGAAGTCAATAGGATTGCTGAAGTTTGGATGTAAGCAGGAGTGTGGTAAGGTAATGGGAACGATCAGGAACATTTCTGAGGTCGAGAAGACTGAGAAGTAAGGTTGAAGAGGTTTTGGGATGAGGGAGAGTTGATATTTAGGAATTTTGTCTAGAATGTCAGTTGTAAATTTCCATGAGATACCAGGGACTCAGATGCCCACTGAGTGATCTGGATGCATGAATCTGGAGCTCAGAGAATTCTGCCTAGATGTATACATGTGGGAACCACAGCAGAGAGAGGATGTTCAAATCCTACGTGAATTTCCCTCAGCTGGTAAATACTTCATGCTACTGACATGGCTAGTTTAAGAATTTGCTCCTTTAGGATGTTGGCAGCCGTACAACTGTAGAACTACAGTTATTTTACTGAAAGATACCCATTTAAAATTTATTTATGTCACCAGAGACCAGGAAGGTGAAACGCTACCCTTGGCGCCATAAAACCATTGTCTGAGCATGGTTTTCAGAAAAATCCATATCTGGATAGTGTGACCAAATGTTCAACAGTGTCTGGCTGCTGTATTCTAATAGGTCAGGTATAACTCAAGCCCCAAATGCCTTATGGCAGCCATAAATTACACTGAAGGTAGCTGAAGTGTAAAGCAAGAGTGCTTGTTCGCCCCAGATTAGAATCAAAGGCAACAAAGCTGTCTAGACATTGGAACCCTAGATGAAGCCTTGGACTAGAGACAAGCAGCATTTATTTTGTGAGAATTTTGCTAATAGAACAACAAGAAGGAAAATGTAGAATCATGCTTTTCAAATTTGAGGATTTTTGAGAAATACAGGAATTGCTTCTGAAAATGTAAACACCTCCCAGGGACTCTGGTTAAGTAACTCTGGGTTGGTGTTCAGGACTCTGTATTTCTAACAAATGATTCTGATACAGGCGATCCATACATCTCACACTGAGAAATATTGAGTCTGGAAAGACCTCTGAGACCATCTACTTAGCTGCCTTTTAGAAATGGGGAAACAAGCCTTGTCGAGAAGGGTCTTGCCCAAAGTTGCAGACCAAGTTGAAACGTCAGTGCAGTTTAGCAACTTACTGTTACTTTTCATCCTAATGGGTGGATGGAAAGCCAGTCTGCCCTCCCAGTTCTCACATTGCCTTCCTTCATTCTGTTTTTGCTTTTCTTTTTCCAAAGCACACATCACCTTCTAATGTGAGAATAATTCAATAATTTATTGTGTTTATTATTTGTCTCACCTCAGTAAAATAAAAGCTTGTTTTATTTCACTGAAGTCTCCTACATGCCTCAAATGGTGCCTGGCCCATAGTAGTTCAGTGAATATTTGATAAATGGATAGATGAAAAATATTTTGTTAAACTGTAAGTTAATGGGCATTATGGGAAAGTATCAGCCCTTAGGCATTATTAGTACAAAATAAAGTAGAATTTTTTTTCACTTGTTTTATTCTGCTTCAATTAGAGGTTTCAGGAACAGCTTGTTTATGGAAGACTAAAGACTTTCTAAGAGTATCAATAATAATAGTAGTAACAGCAACAGTATAAACAACAACTACCGCTTACGGAAAGGTCACTGTTTGTAAATATGTACTGTATGAAGCTCTGAGCCAAGGGTTGGCTCACACCCACGATCTCACCGAAGTCTCATTACAGCCCAGAGGTGAGGAACTGGCGTTGTCTATTTTCCAGAGGAGGAGACTGAGGCTCAAAAGGTGGATTCACTTCTTGAAGGATACACAGCCTATACAGATTTAGGGTCTGTGATTCTAACAATTAAGTTGTCAGAAACTTTCAGTACTAGGTTTGGGGTGTTCTCTCTTTGGAGAAGGAATTGAAAAAGCTAAAGACTAGGCAGCATCAATCTTTGGGTTGCCCCTGGGCCAAAAACATCAATCTCCAAGGTGGTATAAAACCACAGGCTGGAAAAACATATGCATTTTTTTAAGCTCAAGTTTCCAGCCTTTCCCTATACTCTCAAGTCTTTCCATTCTCACATTACAAAGAACCTTTCGTCTTGAACTGGTGGGTTTTTCTCACTTCTCAGACAACCTCCCTGGAGTTGGCCAAGGAAAATTCCTGTGGTGACAGGTCACGCTCAAGCATTTCTAGGGAGGCCACTGCAGCACTCATTCACACCCCGTCTCCTAAGGAAGGGTGGACGGAAAGGGGCTCCTTCACCCACCTTCTGTAACACTTTACTGTGGAGGCTGAGGGAGATGATGGTTTTATAAATGTGGGCACAACAGATCTCTTTGTGAGACTTGGATAGGCCTTTGAGTTCTGGATACACTGTACCTTTTAAACTGCTTAAGAGCAACAGAATGAAGTATCACAAGCTGCTGTGGATAATGTTGGCATTCATTCTTACCCCTGGCAGCGAAGAGTAGTCATGCTCCACACATATGGCACCAGATCTCATTTAATTCTTACAATGAACAAGATGAGACATCATTGTCCCGCTTCTGTGGCTGAGGAAGACCTTGAGAAATTGGAAACTTGCCTGTCTCCTGGCATTAGCCAGAGGCAGAGCCATGTGTTAAATACAGGCTGAGCTCTGAGGCTTGTCTTTGCTAGTTCTTCTGGAGGACTGGTGGAGCATGGACTCTGGAGCCATACTACTTGGGTTTGAATCTTGGCTGTGCTACTTACTGGCTGGGAAATATTGGGTAGGTTAGTTAGCCACCCTTCTCTTTGGCTCGTTCACCTGTAGCATGAGGTTAATAATGTACTCATATCACCTGTTATGAGGATTAAATGAATAAGTGTATATAAAGCACTTGGCATCTGGCACATAAAAAGCATGTAAGTGCTATCTGTTATTAATTTATATATCAAGTCCTTTTTTGTCTGGATGGAAACTTAATCTCAGAAGTTTCAGGGTTTTTCTGACTACCTCCATCCCCCAACCCCTGCCACCACCCAAAGGTTGGGTCCACATGCTTAAGCATCACATGTGGATGATGATACGTAGCACTGAGAGTGGCACCTGACATATAATTAGCTCCAGTAGATCTCAGTGCTGATGGGTATGATATTGCCAGGACATTGAGGGTATGGGAAGGTAGGAATGAGGACAGCATCTGTCTCTCAGTTGGTACCATACTCTGGGGTACAGATCCAGAAAGCAGTAGGGACTATCTAGGTGCTTCTCTCACAGACTAGGTAAGAACCAAGAGGCAGTCATTAGTTTGCATATAGCAAGTTACTGTTATTTTAATGCTCTAGCAATGAACATATATTTTATTAATTTAAAGGATAGAGAACAGGGAAGTATGCAGAGTTCTTGCTTAGACCACATTGAATAATAAAAGATTAGTACTCAGAACGTTTCCAGGGATGAATTGTCTCAGAACAGCTTTGTGATGTGCCATTTATTGCAATGAATTGTCACCCTCCAACCACCACCACCCCATACTTGGTCTGACCACAGTATCCTCCTCCTGTCTCCCTTTCCTCTGGGAAGGCTAGGCTTCTCTGCTCTTCTGCCATTAGTCTGTGACTGTGCATTTCACTTTTCTTCTAGCTTAAGAGTTGGACAGTGGAGGACCTTCAGAAGAGGCTCTTGGCTCTCGACCCCATGATGGAGCAGGAGATTGAAGAGATCCGGCAGAAGTACCAGTCCAAGCGGCAGCCAATCCTGGATGCCATTGAGGCTAAGAAGAGGCGGCAACAAAATTTCTGAGCGAGGCTGGGCCCTGGGCTTTGGTGAATCCTGGATTGCTCGTTTCACATTTGTCAGCCAGCACTTACACTGTGTCATTTCTCCACAGCACCTTTGTGAACTCAGGAATGTGCGCCAGTGGGAAGGGCTACCTTGACTGTCATTGTGCCATCTTGATGTATTTATATTGGTCAGGGATATTATTTTGAAGATTTATGTCGGCGCTTTTAACTCAGAATTTTAAACCCAGAAACAGAGACTCTTAGTTGATAGCTGGAAAAGTTTTACATTATCTTTTTTGTTTTTCTTTTCCCAATAATTTTTGATTGTTCTTTCTGGAAGACTTTTAAAAAATATATAAATATGCATATATATATAAATTATAAATCGATTCCCCACTCAGTGTGGTGGCATCTCTGTACAGGTACAGTTTTGAACAGTTCGCCTCTTTTCTGTAAGATTATGGTACTGTGGAACATGGGGGCCGAGGACATCAGGAACCTGTTAGGAGATCACTGAGTCCTGGGAGCCAACCTCACCCTTTGTAGGGCTGCATTTAAAACTCGGGATTGGTTTCCACCGTGGTTTCGACCTTGCACAGTCATCACTGACTGGCTTTTGGAGCTGACAGTGATGCTCAGAACACCTCGAGAATTTGTGTTTGCTCTTTGAGTCCCAAGAGAAGCCTGGTACCCTTTTTGCAAGTTGACCTTTAGTGTTTCAGTGTCTTTCATCCATCTCCACTCTCCCAACTGCCTAAAGTCACATCACAGATGTTTCCCAGTGCCTTAGAGGAGAGGTGATCTGGTAAAGGGACAGGCCTACCAGGAACTCTCGGCAAACACAGGGCTGTGTTCAGTCCACAAAAGGAAAGGGATTTTGAAGCTCTCGTTGTTCATGTGAAAAATTATACAAGTGGCATTTTGCTCTATTCCTTATAGGCAGGGGTATGGAGCATTGCTTTTTTTTTATCCACATTCAAATATGTGACTGTTTTCTTTCTTCTTTTGCTACTAAGGGGTCTGGAAGTATAAATGAATACTCCAGGATGCTCAGTCTGGACATATAGAATGCCAGAGCTAGAAGGGACCATAATGATCATCTGGTCTTACCCTGTGAGAAGGGAAGTGACATGGCCAACCTCAGAAACCAGGTTACAGTAAGAGCAGGGATTGGAACTCAGGTCTCCATCCCTGGGACACTGAACTGAGCAGCCCCTTCCCTGAGGAAAAAGATTTGAGTCCATTTGGGTTAAGTTGTCCCACGGATCCCAGCTGACAGAAACCTCTTGCCTTGCTTCTTTTTAGGTGACATGGCTATGAAAAGATTCCCCAGAGAAAAATATCAGAGAGTCCATGAGTTCTGCTGTGCCTAGCTGACATGCACCCTTGGGGGCAGATTTAGGGGCCAAAGCACAGCAGAGGTCTTTGCAAAAAGACAGCATGGAGCCTTCTTCCTACGACTTTGGCTCAGAGCCACACCGGTTACACAGAAAAGAGAACACAATTGGGAAAGACAAGTATCTTTTTATTTTCTTCTAATATCTCTTCCTTCAGCTAGGGGAACCATGACTAGGTTGTACCAAAGATTTTTGTAATTTGACTCCATAATTGCTCTTGCTCCCTAAACCTGAGAATCAATGGAAAGTCAGGGATAGTTCTTCTGTGATCAGATTCTGTTCTTTGCAGTTAAAACAAGTTTTTAAAAATGCAAAAGGCAGTTGGTCTTCAGGGCTTAGCCTAGCTATGTGGCAGATAAAAA
Source organism: Heterocephalus glaber (assembly GCF_000247695.1). The sequence goes on along the minus strand of NW_004624790.1, from coordinate 9,417,377 downwards.
AGAGGACAAGTGAGGATCTTGCAGGAATAATAAAATGGCAGCTAGCATTTATTGCCAAGCCCTGGGCTAGGTAGGCTTCAAATTTCATAGTAGTCCTCTGGGTTAAATACTTTATCTCCAGTTCATAGGTACAAAGGAAAATGGGTTTGGAGAGAACTATTCCTTCCCAAGGCAATACGGCCAATAAGTGGTAGAATCGGGATTCGTAGCATTGCTCTATAGAAACACATGCAGCCATGTCCAACCTGCAGGCCTCAGGCATAACAGATATAAAAACAAAAAAGTTTTGTTCCTTATACACACCAACTATATTTAATATTTTTATGTGGCCCAAGACAATTCCTCTTCATTCAGGGTGGCCCAGCCAAGCCAAATGTTGGACACTCATGGCAGAGAACAGGAAAGTCATGAGTCTGTTTAAAATGAAATGACCATCTTTTCTTGCCCAGCCTGAGTATCATTTTTAGGTTGGAAAACAGCTGAATTAATAGGTCTGACAGCCAGCTAAGTTTTAAAAACCAAAGCATTGAGCATTGAGCATGGATACTCCACTTGCTGTGCTAACAGTTCTGCCTTAGTCTCTTTCCTCTTTAAACAGAGAGCTCAGAGAAGAAAGCCTTTTTCTCCTTTCCTAAGCAAGATCTAAGTAAAGGAAAACTCAGTTTTTCTCCATAAATATTGGTGGGCCATGAACCTCGATCTGGAGGTTATTTTGTTCTAAGCATATCTACATCCAACATACTGACCCAGCAAGTCGTTTGCTCATCACTCTAGCTAGACAGAGCCCTTTGGCTAGAAGTCAAATTGTTTTGGATCAGATAAATTTCCTGTATATTTGTCTTCTAGTGACAGAAAGGCAGAGGAGCAGGTCCTAGTCATTTTTTCTTTAAATATTAAGTTCAAGATACTTCCGTTTTCATTGAGCTTAAGCATTTGTGTCTCAAGCTTCCAAGGAACTCTAAGGCTTTCTGTACTTCCAAGAAACCATGACCCACACTTATTACATCTTTTTAAAAATCTCATCGTCTCTTAAAATATCTAAATTGCTCTCCCACTGGTGAATCTGAAGCACGTTTCTATTTTTTTCTTTATATTCTTTTGTCCAACTACCAGTTGGATGGATGAAAATTTGGCTGAGGAGGAGAAAGATGGATAGATAGAATGATATAGGGCATGGATGAACTAATGAACCAGTATTCTGAAGCAGTTTATGAACCATAGACTTGACTCCTTGAGACTGTAGATTCCACCCAGGAAACATTGATTTAGCACCTGTCAGATGCCAGAAATTTATTATACCATATAAAATTCAGTAGCCCAGCCTGGTGTCAGAAATGAGAGAGATGACATCATGATAGACCCTGTAGATATTAAAAGGCTAATAACAGAATCATATGAACAACTTTATGCTGATGCATTCAACAATTTAAATGAAATAGACAAATTCCTGGAAAAATACAAAGTTCCAAAGCACACTCAAGGAGAAATAGATAATCCAAACAGCCCTATTTCTATAGAAACTTAATAGCTTTGAGAGATACAAGTAAAACTCTCCTCATTTTATAGATGATGAAACTGAGGCTCAGAGAGGTAAAGTCAGTTGCTCAAGACCATGTCACTATAGTATAGAAGAGTCAGGGTTTTACATCCATGTCCTCTGGTTCTTACCCAGTGTCCTTTCTAACATACCACGTTGGCTCGACAGACTGCAGCTCCTTATTTATGGGGGAATTGTTCCTCCTCAATCCACTCTCCCCTCTGCACCCCATGCTTTCTTGGCACCATGTTTATGTTTCATCAGAATTCCAGTCATGGTCTTTGGAATCCATGTTCTTTGTGTTTGGCAAAAAACTCACCAGCTTGCACTTGGACCAACTTGGATTTAAAAATAAGCTTAAATGCTGTTGCTAATGTACAATTTAAAATGTGAAGTTTGTAGCTTTAATTTTTTTGTAACAAAAACTAGTAACACTGGCTTAAGTGCTGACTTGAAATGCTATTTTGTAAGGTTTGGATGTAAATAATCAGTTGAGGTCAGCAGTTTGTATATGTATGAGACATGGCTTCCTCCATTACCTTTTACTATCTTTTTTTAATTTGAGATGCTTCCTGTATACTTTTATGTTAAATTTGTTGTTTTTCCTCCTCCTTTCTTCCTGTACCTTGTCAACCTTTGTTTTAAATAAACTGTCCTTTGGACCGCAGATCTCCTGTCTTTTTAAAAATGAAGTCCTAAATACATGTCTGCTTAATGGTGTGAACCTTTGTGACACTGACTATGTGCTGTGTATATTTTAGGATCCAAAGCTGGGACAGATAGGTAAACTTGCTGGGACCTACTGTGTGCCTGGGGCAAAGCTAGTTGTCACCAATGTAAAAAATACATGAGAGACAATTCTTGCATAGCACCTAGGGAGTCAGTCAACCACAAAAGCATACAACACTGGAAGTACTATGAGAGAAGAAGAAAGTGCATGGCTTGTGAACACACAGGAATGAGCGACAGTCAGTGCTGTCGGGGCATCCAAGGATGCTCTTGGGGGAGGTAACACTATCCTGAAACTTGGAAAACGAGGAAGAGAATGCCAGGTTGATGAAGAGTAGGAGCTGAGGGAGAAGGTGAACAGAAGGCCCAGCCTGGACAAAGATCCTGGAGTGGAGATCTAATGTAGGGTCATCAGGCGCCTGGTGTCGGAATCTACCATCCCTGTCTGCTGTTACATGAAGTCAGGCATGGCCCAGGATTCAGAGTGGAGCAGCAGGATCCTGCACTTGGATGACTCCTCCTTTTCCAGAAATAATTCCCCAGCCTGACCCTGAATTCTCTTTAGTCTTAAAAAGTTTTCCCTGGCAGCAAGGAGGGAACAGAGTTACACTGCACTAAAAAGTAAGTGTAGGTCTCTTGAGTCAGACTGCTGTATAGTATTTAGTACAGTAATTCCATAGCCTGTCTTCATAACTGTCATGCTGTTGCCAGGGGTGATGACAGATGTTCCCTATTGGTTAGGTTAAGAATCTATGACCAAAAGAAGCAGGGATGGAATAAATTTACATGTAATAGCACCTACTGTGTGATAGTCACAATGCAGAGCCATTTAGGTTACTTCATTATGTTTTCACAAAGACTCGGGTGTATAGTAGTGTCCCCTCTCTGTAGATAGGTGATTCTCAGGGCACTATACTGCCCACTGGATTTGTTCTGGAAATATGTGGGAATGTTTTTGACTGACAACAGTTGAGGGCCCTACCAGCATTTAGGGAGCAGGGGCAGGTTTGCTGTGTGCCCTGCAGTGCATTCTGGGATAATTCTGCAAAACATCAAAGGTTATTTTGGTGAAAAACTTGTCTGAAACCAAACCAGATTTCATTTACAACTAAAAGTAAAGTACTTTTTAAAAAAAATTATTTTATTGGTACATTTTAGGTATGTAATACATTTACATTTATCATTCGGTCCTTGTACCTGTACATGCTGTATCTTGGTTCTTATTTTTTTCCTCATTACCTGTGCACCCTTCACCCCCTCCACCCTTCCCTATTTACATAGATTTTGTTTCCATTTTTTTTCTTTTCTCATAATTTTTCCTTCCCCTTCTTTCCTTTCCCCTTCCCCTCCCACTACCCCTACACCTTTGGACCTTTTCCTATTTCAAATTATCAATTTTTCATTTTAATCACTTTAATCCTTATTTACACTTTCAGTTTCTCACACTAGAGAAACTATTCGGTATTTACACATGTGTGTCCTTTTTATTTCACTTCATACTTAAGAGTATGGCCTTAATATGCATCTATTGAGCTATAAATGTCTCTTAGTTTGTCGTTCTTTATGGCTGAGTAGTACTCCATTTAATAAAAATAAACCACATCTGTATCCAGTTTCCAGTTGATGGGCACTTGAGCTGTTTCCAAGCTTCAGCTATTACAAACTGTGCCACTATAAACATAGGTGCACATATATCGCTGTGGTATGATTCTTTTAATTTAAAAGTAATATCCTTGTATGAGGTTTTACCATTAGTTTTCCAGAATAAACTATGTAGAAATTGAGAGACACTTGTAGTTTCTTTTGTTTGGAGCTTTTCCAAGAGATGTTCTCTGTTTCAGAAAATCACATCATCAAAGGCAGCAATGCTTGTGATTTTTGACTCACTACTGCAAGGCAAACGTACCAAGATTGGTTTAATTTGTAACTGTTGTATTCACAGAGACTATGTAACATGTAAACAAATAAATGATAATTACAGAGAATGATAATGTGCTACAAAGGAAGTAAAATAGGGTAACAGAATTGAGAGTAAGTGTGTGTAGAGAGAAACAGCTTTACATCGGATCATCTGGGCAGGCTCTGAAGAGATGTTTCAAGGGAAAACAGAAGGACAAAAAGGAGCCAGCCAGGTAGAAGACCTGGAAGATGTACATTGCAGGCTGGGGGACAGCAAAAGTAAAAGTCCTGAGGCAAGGACAAAAGTTTAGAGTTGTTGGGAGAATGGAAGGATAGCTTGTGTGGCTGGAACAGCACTCACAGGTAGATGGAAGCATGAGTATGCAGAGCTTTTCGGTCCACGAGAATGGGTGTGGGTATTATCCCTGATGAGATGGTGAAGCATCGGAGGGTTTTCAGCTGGGAACTGGCATGCTTTTCTGAGATAGTACTCAACTTTAATCATCAGGAACATATAATGTACTACCACTACACACCTACCATAATAGCTAAAATGGAAGTGATAAGAATTTTAAGTGTTGGTGAGGATGTGGAGCAACTGAACTCTCCAATACTGATGAGTATACACATAACCCAGTAATTCCTCAATAGAGATGTATACACATTTTTATAAAAAAAGACATAGAATATTCAGAGCAGCAGCACTCACCATTTTCCCAACTAGAAACCACATGCCCAGTGATAGCAGAATGGATAAATTATGTAAAGTTACATAGTAGAATACAGCACTGACTATTGCTACTGTGGAAATAAAGGCTAAGCAAACAGGGAAATCAGAGACTCTTCAGAGTCAGCCACTAATGACTTGCATTTTGGCAGGCAAAGGAATGGAAAAGCTCTATAGTAGATAGAAGACTACAGGCGTGCCCTCACTGGAAGCTGTGGCGTAGGAAAGCTGTAGGCAAGCTAACCAGAACCAGGACATTCTACATGATGGGTATGTTCACTTTTCTTTTGTTGGCCTAAGAAGTCGGGACAAAAATTTAGAAAGTTATCAATTATTAGTCCAATACTGGCCATTTTGAACGGATTGTTACAGAATTTATTGTTTAGCTTCCTGAATTGTCAACTAGAGATAGCAATCTGGCTTCCTGCAAATCTGACCAATAGCAGCCTGGCCTCCTGAGATGTTTATTGTGGATATGGGGTTGGTTTCCTGGGCAGCATTGTCTGCTTGTACATTTTCCTGCTATGTACATCAGTATGGCTGAGTCAAGTGTCAGAATGAAGCCAGACGTTGATGGATGAATACAATATGATATATATACATAGAATTGAATATTATTCAGTTCTTAAAAAGAACATTCTGACAGATGGCTACAACATGGATAAGCCTTGAAGACATATGCTAATAGTGAAATAAGCCAATTGCAAAAGGACAAATATTTATGATTCCACTTATATAAGATATCTAGGGTAGTCAAATATAAATGTAGAATGGTGGTTGCCAAAGAGAGGGAGGCATGGGGAATTGGTGTTTATAGGTAGTGTTTCAGTTTGGGAAGATATAAAAGTTCTGGAAACAGATGATGGTGGTGGTTAAATCATAATGTGAATGTATTTAGTGCTACTGAACTGAGCACGTGCAGGGATTAAATGAGTAAGTTTCGATTTTACCACAATAAAAAAAGCCAGAGACACAAAAGAATATTTAATGTATAATTCTATTTATATGAAATTCAAAACCAAGGAAAGCTAGTTGATGTTTGAAGTCAGGAACTCACCTCGAGGTTGTGAGGCAGTGACAGAATGGGAGCATGAGGAAGGCTTCGAGTTCTAATTCTTTTTTTTTTTTTTTTTGGTACCGGGGTCCTTGCGCTTGTGCAGCAGGCTGAGAAACCACTGAGCTAAATCTCCGGCCCTAGTTCTAATTCCTTATTTGGTTGCTTATTACATGGGGGGTGCTCACAGTGAGAAAATTCACTGACATGATCTCTTGGGGTCTTTTTCCCCTGTGAGTATTTTATACTTGAATAAACAAAGATACTATGCTCCACTGGATTGTTTTTCCAAGCCTTGGAGGTCATGGATAGGAAACTACCCAGCTATGTACAAATGTAAGGGGTGGTTCCTCTTAGTCCACTAGCATTTAATTCAGCACCTTGGTTTGGTGAATGATCAACCAAGGCCCAAGGTTTGGCAGTGTCAAGTCCAGACTCAAACTCCAGTGTTCATTCTGTGGCCTCAAGTACAGTAGTGAGTCTGGTTTGCAATCTGTAGATAAGCTAACTACAACCTCTGCTCAGCGTTGCTTCACCTCTCTGAGGAAAATAAGACCTCAGGAGGAGGATGCTGATCTCTTTCCTTCCTGTGCATTTTTTGGTTTGTTTAACATTTAGCATTTCTAGTTCCAGGCATATCACACTTGAACTTGACATTAACACTCCGAGAGACAAGTATAGAAACCGAGGTTCAGAGAGGCAAAGAAACCCAACCAAGATCACACTCATAAGTAGCAGAGGTTCAAGTCCAAGTCTGTCTGGTCTTAACCATATTCTCTCCACTACAGGGCACCCCTTAGGTTCTCCCATCAAATAATTTTTAATAAACTGGCTGCCTGAGAATGAACCCAACACAGGAAAGGCCAAGCAGAGGAGAAGTAGGGAGAGATGATGACTTCAGTTGAACCTCTAGACTCCCCTATATTTAAGCCATTTTGTTGAGTTTCTGCCATTTGTAACAGAAAGATTCCTTCCTGATCTAAGTAAGCAAAGATAAAGGAAGGCTTTCGATGTTAGTGGGAGGTTTCTCCTGAGGTGATGCCCCTTAGAGGCCAACAGGTCCAATTCAAGTCATAAGTGGCAGGGCCAATATTTTAAGCCACATCTGACTTTAAAGCTGAGTTGTGTGCAGTCCCCTTCTCTATTCTCAAAGGTTAACTGCCTAGTCTACTAAGCTTCCTAAAGAATTTTCCCCATCTTCAGTCACAAAGCCTAGCTGGCCTGAAATATGAGGTCTGGTAGTCACTGAGGACCATGCAGCCAGCACCTAAGGGCTGTGTCCAGAGCCTGAAGAGAGAAGAAGTTCATAATAGGACCTATATTTCAAAGCCACTTCCTTCAATGGTCCCCTAGGAGTTGTTTGCCAAACAAAGTGATGATAGTGGTAATGTGGTACAAAAGTAGTATCATCCAGTGTCAGGAAGCCTGAGTTTGAATCCCTGATCCACTACTTTATAACTGTCTGACTATGGGCCTTAAGTTTTGTCGCCTGTTCAATTATGGTGATCCTATTTTTTTATTATTGGTATTGTCTTACAGGATTGGTGCAAGGAGTATATGAAATAATGGAAGACTTTGTAAATTAGAGTACCATAGATAAGTGGAGGGTGGCTATGATTGTTTACTGGGCTATCTTCACTCTTGGGAGCCTCAACAAGTACCTTAAGAGTCAAAACGATTCTCTTCCACACCTGTTTTCCATTGTGAACACCCCACTGGCTCTTGAGCTAAAAAGTTCTCACCCAAAGAAACTCAGGTATGGTATGGGTTTCTTGTGTGATCTGGACTTCTTTGGGTCTGTTTTCTGATCTGTAATATGGGTCTGGGGAAGAGGAGATTTTAAATCTGATCATAAAGAACACTATGTTTCACCCACCAAGGAAGTCCCTGCCCCAAGACACAGCAAATAGAAACTATCAAAGTGTCTCCATCATTAAGAACAAGCACACCACATTCCAGAGCCCTAGATGTCCTGATTTGTATGCTTCAGACCCAGGGCACCAGTTTCTCCTGAAAGTTTCTGGACATCTCCTCTCCATTTTATAGAAAATGAAACTGAGGCTTGAGAGAGTAAGGCTTCAAGGGATAGCTATGGATCTGTACAGCACTCCCTTTCCCTTCTAGGAACTGCTTGACTCTCACACCAGCCACGGGTTCACATGACAGCTGCCAAGTTCTTACAAACTCAAGCTCCATGCCACCCCTTTTAGTGATCCAGTCACCTTGCCAGAGCTGGGCCAATCACTGATTTTTTTTTTCAAACTGGAACTGGAGGAAAGAGTTCCTTAGGGGAGGTGCTACAAGGTATGGAATTGGGAGACTTTAGTAACCCTGTGGTTTACTACCATGTGGTGCAAACGTTAATCTTTATGTCTCTGTCCTCCTTTATTCTTGGTTTCTGTTGCTGAACTCATGTAGATAGCTGCCATTCTCACCCAGTGGTCTTGTAAAAGATATGTATTGGTTTTGCCTCCCCAGGATTCCTTTCCCTCATTCTAATGAATGCATTCCACTTTTCCTTAGGGAATTACACTGCCTTTGGTATTTGACAGGACTGTGATAGCTCCCCTCATCCCTCCCTCAAGTTTTTAGCTTGAGAAGAGTGATACATAAAATGAAGACAAGTGTCATTCAGGTGTTTTAATAACAGTATCCTAAAGAGATGATTCACTGGTTCCAGTTACTTCAATCTCTATGTTGCCTTCATTCCTTTTTCAAAGTCTGTTTAATTTTATCTTGATCCTCTCCAGTATCTGTTCAGTGTAGTCATTTTGTTGTTTGTAACCAAATATTCCTGATATCAGAAACAAGAACTAAAGTTGTAGGAAATATATCCTCCAGGAAAGTAAGGTATTCAAAATTATTGGGTTGTGATGGGGCAAATCACAGTGAGGTTTTTCCTCATGCACTGGTCTCAAAGACCAGCAGACTGATATGCAATGATAAAGAATTATTTCTTGCATTACTTGGTATCATTTGAGCATTAAGGGTATGGTTCTTAGAGAAGAGATAGCATTTATCACAATTTAATTTTCAGGAATCGAGGAATGATGGCTTGTGTGATAGATGTTTTGTTTGTAACTACATAGAATAATATAAAAGGAGAGTCAACAAAGCATCCCCAAATATTGTAGCTGTTACTTTTGCGGACAAAAAGAAATGCAGAGAATTTGTGTGACCATGGTGAAAGAATCATGTGACTTGCTGTAGGGCTGAGTTCTTCAAATACCAAAGTTGGCTACTGATTACACAAGTGGCTGAATTCATAGCTTCACAGTGGTTTTATGAAGTTAGTCACTGATAAAGAGGGATTCTGATGATCAATAGCCATATGAGAAGATGCAGGAAAAACTCAAGGCACTCTAAAACACAGATGCAAGCAGCTCATAACCTTCCTTACATGCAAAAGCGCACAACTTTCTGCTTGCCCCATTTCTCAAGGCTGCTTGGCTGGGAGAGACCAGTTTGGCTTGGAGGGTGAAAAGTAAACTGAGCAGGAAATCATCTTGAGCCCATATAGAATTGTAGAAACTTGTTAATTGATACCGTCAGAAATTTGGCAAGTGTTTGTAGGAATGGGGATTTTTGTGGTGTTTGATCAAGCAAGGGGAAATACAATTTTGGATCAGGCTGGTCTTGATACGGATGCACTTAACAGAGATTCTGCCTTCTCCATACTAGCTCCAGGAGCTGGCTAGGCTCTTACAATTTGACGAGTTGGCTAAGGCCAATTTGAACCAAATGCTGGCCCACATGAAATGGAACTTACAGGGCGCAAATCCCTTGGCATCATGTGGAGGAGGGAATAAAGACAGGATGCCTGATTGGATCTATTTTGTGCCTCCTTACCACAGATACCTCTATAGCCTCCAATGAACCCAGCATACTTTACCCGTGCTTTGAAGAAAGTCAAGGTCAGGAGTGCTGGGTAGAGGAGCTATAATTTGAAATGAGTTCCCTGAGATTAGAGGGAAAGAAAACAGTTGCAGAGGTCAGGTGTTAGTACTTCATCCTCAGAAGTGGATATGATCATCATGGTATACAGCAGGCTCTGAATAAGGCAAGAGCTCAGGGTGTAGGGTGGCCATAAAATGTTAAATCAAACATAACCCACTAAAGTCTTGTTTGTATCACCAATACAACTTAATAAAAAAAACCCTAACACCCTAGCTCTCACAAGCCACCGGGAGAGCTACAGATCATCACTTAACATCAGCCTGAGTTAATTTACTGATCTAAAGCCCATCGCTTGAAGGATACTGTACTTGCCCTTGAGGAAGGAATCCACTAGCACAGAATGGGGTGTTATAAATGCTAGTAGCAGTCTTGTGACCATATTGGGAATGAGGTGTGATGCCAGAGGCAGAGACTGGAGTGACGGCAGCCACGAGTTCAGGAAGGCCAAGGAATGCCAAGAGCCAGAGTGGCAAGGAGGGAATTGTCCCCTGCAGCCCCTAGAGGGGGTATGGGTCTGCCAACACCTTGATTTTGGATTCCTGACCTCTAGAATTGTTAAGAAAATAAATTTCTGCTGTTTTCAACCATGTGGTCTATGGTAATTTGTTATGGCAGCCACTGGAAATGGATGCACCTTCCAATAAATTGGTTTTTTGCTTAAGCTAGTCAGTTTCTGTTGCTTGCAATCAAAGAATTTTAATTATGTTATTCATCACTTTCATCATTTAATCCAATTACTACTCTTTCCATACTAGGGGTTGAACCCAGGGCTTTCACACTGAGCTACATCCCCAGGGCTTTTATTTTATACTTTTTTGAGAGTCACTAAGTCGCCAAGTTACCCAGGCTGGGCTTGAATTTGCAATCCTCCTGCCTCAGCTTCCCTGAGTGTGCTGTCATACCTGGTTTGAATTACTCTTTTTGGCCAAGTTTGTTCCGACTAGATTCCTGTCACTTGCAACCTGTTCTGGCTGGCATTACCACAGATAAAGCCTGTGCCAAATTCAAGGTTGGAGCAAGAGGCTGTGGATTCCACATTACTTACTCCACATACTGCCCAGCGATCCCAATCACTCAGAGAGCACATCAGAAAACCAGCTTCATGAACGTCTTGAGGCACATATCTTTATTTGCATAATGTTTTTCACTGATAGACTGGTTTGGGAATTGTTGCATTTCTTTCCGGACCATGCACAATCTTGTGGTAGATGCAGGCCAGAGAATTCTCCCCTGAGGGGTCGCCACACCAACTTTTGGGTCCTGTTCATGAGGTCAGAAAGTCTGGAAAACATCTGACTTCTTAGTGTGTAAAGTAACACCATAAGAGTAATGCATGCAGCCCTGGAGTGTCTGCCCCCAACCTGGGCACATCTGGGCCCAGACATTACGAGGTGAGTGTGGTTAAGTTCCTGAGAGTCCCTGTGGCTCCTGGTGCTGCTCCAGTCTGGAGTCTTGGAATCCACAAGCATGTTAGGGGCCCACTACATATTAGAAGTGGTGGCAAACCTATGGCACGCATGCTGCAGTGGGCTGTTTATCACGGAAAGCTTGACAAGGTTCGCCATCACTGTACTAGGCTCTGTGTACAACACAAGACTTTCACATGTACTTCTGCTAATGCTTGGAGTACTCCCTCCCCGGAACCCCCTCTGCCTACTTAGCTGTCTTTACAGTGACAAGTTAGATCATCACTTGCTCAGGAAAGGTGTCTGATCTTCTCGGGGAATGGTCTCTTGTACATTATATACGCTTATAGTTAGCTCCTTGCACTTAATAGAGCTATTATATGTGCCTGTGATTCTTCCATTGCAGTCTGTCTTCCCTACTAGTCTGAGTAGCTTAATGTATATAGGGATATATATTTTGTCCATTGTATTTTTTGAACTTAGTAAGCTGTCAGCAAATCAGAGGCTGAGTGGGTAAAGTAAATCTACAACACTGGTAACAGGAGCATGTGTGTATGTGTGTGTATGGGATCAGGGAGGGGGATGGTATGGGGAACTGGAGACTGCATGCCTCACCCAAAGGCAGTCCCAGTTTAAAAATATACTAGGGGCTGGGGATTTAGCTCAGTGGTTCTGCCGCCTGCCTTGAAAGCACAAGGACCTGAGTTCGATCCCTGGTACCAAAAAATAAATAAATAAATAAATAAATAAAAATAAAAATATACTAAATTACTGTTCGGCTGAACAAAACATGTCTGCAGGCCACATGTGAGGCCCCAGCTTACGACTCTTCTAACAGAGATTTCCTGAATGAGTAAAGGAAGCCACTGTAAAAACCAAGCAGGGCCAAGGGAGGCAAGGGTCTCGTCCAGTTTCTGAGTATTTCTTCTTTCCTTTCAGTGCATGGCACACAGTAGACTACAGGAATTGGTCTGTCTACTAAACATGTACTAAACAACTGCTTTGCTCCAAGTGTGAAGATCAGCCAGACAGTGCCTTCCATCTTGAGGCTTGGTGTGATGGGACAAACAAAGCCACAATCTGGTCACAATGATATTGCTCAAGGATGCTCTAGCTATGGTATGTGGAAAGGGCCATGGCGACCCTTCCTGTCTTTCTCAGCACATGGACAGAGGCTTTAGCAGGGGAGTTCTACAGATTTACTGGCAGCAAGGATGACAGGGCCAGAGCTAGCCAAAAGGGATAGCCTGGACGGTTGCTCAAGGTAAGGCTGGTAACGTGTGGTGGGTAGAAGGGAATTGCCAGAAGGGGGGCACATGCACGGCAGCCCCTGGCACTAGCATTTCAGAGCTAAGCTGTCTTTAAGTCAGTGCCTCTTCTGCCCCATTTGGCTTCTTCATCTCCCTCTGGGTCACAGATTGTGACCATTTGGCACAGGTCTGGTGACGGCGGTAGGGGTTGGCTGCTTCACACAGGCTGTTCCAGAATTGAGTCTGGACCTCAGGCCAAGGCCCCTTCAGATTTTCTGTATCTCAATTCAGCCTTAGGATGAAGGTGCAGAAGATTATTGCTCAGCAAATTCTGCACATGAACTAAGGAAGGAGCTTCCTTCTCCATCCTCCCAGGACTCATTCTGACTCCTTCCAGAAGCTCCTAGAAAAGAACTAGAGCTGAGGGCCAAGGCTCCTATGTTCGAATCCTGCCTGCTCCTCTCCCTCACTCTGAAAAGGATTCTCATTCCATGGATCGGGTTTGTGTATCCACATACTGCTAAAACCACATGCAAACTCTGAGAAGGCAGCAGAGAGAGAGTGGATGGAACATGTCTTGGCAAACCATTTGGGTGAGTCATTGCTTCAGAGCTTCAGTTTCCACATCTGTGAAAGGGGAATGATTTATTTTTCTCTTGGTACTGGGATTGAACCCAGGGCCTTATATATGCTAGGCAAGCACTGTGCCACTGAGTGTTTCGCCAGTCTTTTAAAAAATTTGTATTTTGAGACAGGGTCTCATTAACTTTCCCAGGCTTGCTTTGAACTTGCAACCCTATTTCAGCTCTCAAGTAGTTGGACCACAGTTGTGTGCCATTATGCCTGGCTTGAAATGTCGGATGATTCTCATCTTCCAACACAGGGCCAAATTTGGCCAATATTCAGAAGGTGCTCAGAATCATTAGCATCCTTCTTCTTTCTCCTTGTGGCTCAGGCCCGCTTCATAGGTAGCTTGGAGGCTGGTTAATAAAAGTGTCTTGAGTTGCTCTGTGGACTCACAGAATACAGGGCAACTCTCTCTGCCATGACCTTTGGAGAAAGGTGTGTGGGCCCTGGGTCTCTTTTCTTAGGCCGGTGCTAGTGGTCCTGAGGGGCTCACTCCCATGAGAGCTGAAGCAGGGGAGGAATCTGCTCTGTTTCAGCTGACTTGGGGTGGAAGGGGATGCAGAGACCTAGTTTTAATAACTCTGAGTGTTTGGAGGCTCACCCTGGGCCTGAGTCTCCAGGTCTACAGACCGTCCCTCCTGAGAGGTGTCTCGGGATGTCTCCAGAGATGCCTCTGACACCCCGTCAACACTGCTCAGCAAGTCCTCAAACTCCCGGTGGCCGCTGTTGCGCACGGCTGCCTCCAGAGCCTTCTGGCACCGGTAGAAGTGGGAGAACTTGTTGAAGATGATGGTGATGGGAAGTGCCACCACCAGAATGCCCCCTAGGATGCAGCCTGAGGCCGCCAGCTTGCCAGCCACTGTCTCTGGCACCACATCCCCATAGCCCACAGTGGTCATGCTCACAGTGCCCCACCACCAGCAGGCTGGGATGGTGTTAAAACCCACGTTCTTCTCTTCGGCTGTGTAGGCCACACCGGAGAACACTGACACACCCACGGCCAGGTACAGCAGTAAGATGCCCACCTCACGGTAGCTGTGCTGGAAGAAAAGGAACCCAAGTCAGAGGCAGGTGGGCTTACAGAACTGGGAGTGGGCATATGGGGAAACCGAGGGTGAGACAGTATGAAAGGTAGGTCCAAAGTCACATAGCAAGGTGAAGGTGGAGCTGACACCAAGACCCAGGTACCCTGGCTCCAAACTAAGATTTTCCAACCAGAGCAGGTAACAAAACTCCCTGGAATCCAACACAAGCCTAATTTCTGTTGTCCAACAGGCTTGCTAGGCCACAGTTGTTTCCTGTAACTCAGGGATCCTGGTAGCATCGGGCAGTGACAAAAAGTGTGGGATTTTTATACTGCTACAGAATCATGAGAACCATAGTTTACGCTTCATACTTCAAAGAGTTGGCTTCATGTACTTTTGATTGGCCCTATCGCATTTCTGACAAGACAAACATATTTTCTGCCCTGCAAGGTAGTCAAGAGGATTTGACTCCCCTAGACTACTCCTAGAATGGATTCTTTATGGCTGTATATGTTTCTTTGCCCCTGAGGCCAAGCTCCAGGGAAGCGGGCCTTTGCCACCCTGGGGACATTTGGCATCGTCCAGAGACATTTCAGGTTGTCAAAACTGGGACACTGTGCTACTGGTATCTAGTGAGTAGAAGCTGGGGATATGCTGTAATTCCCTACAGTGCAAAAGATAGGTCCCGTAACTAAAAATGATCTGGCCCCCAATGTCAATAGCACCAGGCTGAGAACCCCTAGTGTCTCAAACTATAATATGTGGAGGAATCACACAGGGATCTTGCTTAAAAGGGAGAACCCAATTAAGTATGTCTGGGGTACAGCCAGAGATTCTGGCTTTCTAGAAGCTTCTAGGTGTTGAGAAAGCTGTTGCTGGTCTGGGCTTCATTTTGAGTGGCAAAGCTCTTTATCTTACAGCAATATCTTGACCCTAACAGCTCCAATCATTACTTTTCTTCCTCCCTTCAGACAAAGCTAGTACTGTAGCCTTAAGCCCTGATTCTCTGCATTGTGGATACAAGGCAGGATTCTGGGGCAGAAGGATCTTCCCCAGAGAGACGCTGAACTCAGGGGGTCTGGCTAGCAGAATTCTCTGCACCTTCCTGGTGCTGCCCAGGTCACCTGCTGGCACCCAATATCCTGGCTGCTTGCCACAGGGCATACAACAAGCTTTACTAGAGGGTGAAGGGATCTTTATGCCACTTCTAGGGACCCTTTGCAGGGCTGCCTGGAGCTTTAGAAGAAAGACCATGAAATGTCAGGCTCTGCCACTTATTGAGGAACCTCTGACAAGTCCTGCCACTTCTGGAACCTTAGTCCCTTCACCTGCAAAGTAGTGACAGTTACCTCCCTTCGCTTAACCTTTCACTCAATCCCCTATGCCCTTGGGATAAAGTAAAACATAGTTCATGCCCTTCAGTACCCTGACCCACGCACGTCTTCAACCTCATTTCTTGGCACCTGCTTCCCTCTGTGTCTTTGCTGCCAGCACTCATCTTGCTTTTACCAGGCCTTGGTACAAGGTCTTCACATTGCCTCCCTCCCCAAACCACTGTAATTTCACCCCCTGTGCAGGGCCTGGCACAAAGATGGTGCTTAATAAATGGCAACTAGGTTTTAAAACCCCAGCCCTGCAACCTCAAGACCTTCATCTACGGGAAGAAAATAAATAATAGCACCTTCCTGAGGATGTTGGCCTAAGGCTGAATCGATAATGGATGTGAAATTGGCACAGAATCCTGTGCTCAGGGTTAGCTCCAGGGCTTCTCCTACACTTAGCCTATTAAGGGTGACCTGTGGCTACAGGGTGACCTCGGATAAAGCAAGAGAAAGGCATTAGCAGAGAATCGAGTTAGCATCCTGCTTTGTAGATTTTTTCTTTGCATATTTTTGTGCTGTGTATTGTTTGATGTTCGACAGGTATATCAAAAGTGATTTAAAAAAAAAAGACAAGAAAAGACAAGCAGAGCTACGCCTCAGTTTTCTCTTTGGGAAGCAGAAATAACATTAAAGGTAAGGCTGGATGTGAAATGTCCACCTGGTCTCTAGCTCTGGGTCTGGCCCAAATGGTGGCGTTCAGTTCGTGGATGTGACAGGGTTACAAAGTCACTTGCTAACCTCCTCGGGGCCTCCACCCGCCTCCACCCACTCCAGCCCTGTCTCAGACTCCCTACCTTGAGCGTAGCGCCCAGGGAGCGCAGCCCGGTGGAGTGGCGCGCCAACTTGAGCACGCGGAAGATTCGCATGAGGCGGAACACCTGCACCACCTTGCCCAGGTCGCCGAGCTCCTCGCCGCTCCCGCCGTCCCGGTCACCCAGCGCTATGCCAGCCAACAGGGTGAGATAGAAGGGCAGCACCGAAACGATGTCGATGAGGTTGAGCGGGTGGCAGAAAAAGTTGCGCGTGCTGGGCGCCAGCAGGAGGCGCGACGACACCTCGAAGCTGAACCAGGCGATGCAGAAGTACTCGAGGCGACGCAGTACCGGATCGTCGCGCGCGTCATCGGCGTTACGGCCCGCGGCCACCGCAGCCACAGCGGCGGCCGCTTCGCGGGCCTGGTACTCCGGCAGGCTGTGGATGCACATGGCGGCGATAGAGGCGAGCACCACGCCGATGGAGACACAGCTGAAAAGCTTGCTGGGCAGCGAGTAGCCCGGGTTCTCCATGGTGAGCCAGAGGCGGCGGCGCAGGCGGCCGCAGCGCGCAGCCCCATAGCGCGCCAGCTCTCGCTGCACGTCTGAGATCTCGTCGGGGCACGGGTCCACGCTGCTCGGGGTGTCGCTGTCCTCGTCCCAGGCGCGCGGCCGCGCCATGCGCCGCTCCAGGTAGCGCGCGCGGCAGCACGTGGCCAGCGCGTTCTCGCCCAGGCCCCAGTAGTCGGCCTCCTGGCCGAAGGCAAAGACGCACAGCTCGTCGAGCAAGTGCAGACGGCCGGTGCGGTAGAAATGTAGCAGGCCCAGGAAGAAGCCCGGGTGCCGGTCAAAGTAGAACTCGCGCGCTGCCGCGTCGTAGTCGTCGCACAGGCTGCGCGCCTGCTCCTCCGACGCCGCAGCCCGCAGACGGCCCAGCCGCGTGCCTGGGAAGCGCGCCAGCGCGCGCGCGCTCAGCAGCCGCCGCACGCCGCCGACGTTCACGCGCAGCGCCTCGTCCCTCCGCAGCCAAGGGACCCGGGCGCTGCGCCCCGAAGACTCGCTCACCATGGCTACAGCGGCCCGCCCTGCGGACAGCGGAGGGGGAACCGTGATGGAGGTGGGTGCCTGGCCTGCCTTCCAAGAAGACTGGGTTAAAATCCGCGGCTCCATCCACCAGTCAGGGCTGTTGGGGCCCCTGTGTAAAGTGCCTGGTGTGTAGTGAGCGCCCGGTGGATGTCAAGTGCCCTCTGGACTCACTCAGGCCTGCGCTTGAATGTCGCCCACCCCCAGCTGGGGGACTTGTCCCAAATCACAGATCCTGCTGCTCTCGTTTCATTTTCTCCAGTGGCAAGCAAATGGGGAACTCTACCTGGGAAGATCAGGAAAGTGTGGGAGGGTCAAGATGGCCTGGCGTCTGCTGGGTGCTCATGAAGGATGTCACCTTCTCACAGACAAACGTGGGTTTAGGTACAACAGGGGTCTACTGTGGGATCTTGGACATGCCAGCACTCTGAATCTCAGCTTTCTTCTCAAATGGGGCTTGTAGTGCTTGCCACCTAGGATTTTAAGAAAATCAGTTTAGACCAGTGGTTCTCGAAGTGTGTTCCCTGGATAGCAGCATCAGCGTCACCTGGAACTATGTCAAACTCTGGGTTGGGGCCAGCAGTCTGTGTTTTAAGAATCCTGGAGGGTGATTCTGAAACATGGTCAGATTTGAGAACTACAGGGGTTTGACTATGCAAGGCATCTATAGAATGTGTCAGACCTGACTTTGAACCTTGGCTTTCTTGTGTGGCCTTAGACAAGTCCCATCACCTCTCTAAACCTCTGTCAAATGGAGATAAAATATCCACCTGGAAGCATTGTTAAAATGATTACATTACCTAATGTCTTTTGGAGGCCTGGCTTACAGAAGTTTATTAAATTGTCCACCTATGTTACTGTCTTCTCAGGTCAGGCAAACCTCGGTTTTTACCCCACCCTTAATGCACCTTGGGCCTTGAGTGAGGTGTCTCCTCTCCAGGTCTGTTTCCTACACACTTCACACTGCAGACGGTAGCTCCTACCCCCAAGGATGGCTGGAGGTTTAAGGTAGGTTATGGAAAGTGCTATGCTTTAGTGGATACTCAGGAAATATGGGGCCCTTCGGCTGAGAATGGACTCCTGGCTTTTTTGGAACTGAGGGCTGGGGTTTCACTTCCTGACCCAGGGTAATTTCACCTGCTCTGTGAGTTCAGTGATGTCTGCTTCCCTGAGAGGGCTGGAAGTGAGTGTGCATCAACTCCAGAGCCCAAGTGCCCTTCACTAACGCTAAGCTTGGTCTTAGTGGGTTGAGATTCCATCCTTAGCTCTGTGACTTATGCATCCCCAGGCCAGTCCCCCACTCTGAGCTTTAGCTCACTTATCTCCAGAATTGGACTAATGGCACTGTAGATAAACTGTTATCATAAGTATGTGTGCAAAACCCCCGGAACACAGTGAGTGCTCCATAAATGTTAGTTGGTTGTCTTTCCCTCTGGTCAGACCTGAGTTCGGTTCGAGTCTGCCACTTACTAGCTGTTGACCTTGAGTGGATCCATGGCCTCCTCTGAGCTTCACTTTCCCCATCTGCAAACTGGATAACATTATACTTTCTGAGAGAGGGTATCAGGATTAAATGATACAAGGTGTTTATCCAAAGTGCAGTCCTTGGCACTAACTGGTGCCCAGTAACTATCTGTGTGATGCAGCTCCACTGTCCACCTGGACCTGGCACTGAAAGGTTAAGTTTCTAATCCACTTCCATCACGCATTAGAAGCATGATCTCCAGAAAATCCCTTCATCTGTCTGGAACTCACTTTCCTGCTCTATGAAATGGGATAATTAGTTCAACAAATATTTCTTGACAAGAATCTGAGCATCAGTAAGAAAGACTTGACTTCTCAAAGTCACCCAGCTGGTCTGGAACCCAATTAAGATTACAAAGTAGGTTTTTTGTTGCGAGACTGTCCTGACACTTTGAGCACCTACTACCTGCTGGTCACTTTGCTGAGCTCCATGCAGGACACATTCCCATTTGTTTAAGCCCTATGCTCATCCAGTCAAAGACATTTTCTAATCCCATTGCACAGATGGACAAGCAGGACCACCCCCAATGTCCCCAAAGCAGCTATTCGATCTTGCTGGCTTCTTGGGCGGCCTCCTGGAGGGGGCGCGGGCACCTGGAGCCCCAGGCAGACCCCACCTCCGGCTCCCACAGCCCCGATCACCCCCTCCCTGTTGGAGGCCCCTTACCTGCCTGGGCTCTTCCCTGGGCTCTTCCCTGGGCTCTTCCCTGGCGCCCGGTGCTCGAGCGCCTGTCCCCGAAGGCAGTGAGGCTGGGGAGCTGCTGCCAGTGCCTGGGCTTGTCTGCCTCAGAGGCCCTGCAGTGACTCGCTGCTGCCGGAGGCCCCGCGGCCCCCGCCTTCCCTGTGTTCCTCTGTCCCTCGCGGCTGAGGCCTCATCGATCCCTGCCGGGGAAGGGAGGGAGGCTGCGGCCTGCCCGCCGGCCGGAGGCGGTGGTTTCTATTCCTGACTCCGGTAGGGGGTGGAGGTGTCTGGAGCCGGCCTAAGAGTCGGGCATCCCCTCAGTTCAGGGACCTGAGAAGGATGGGTCATTTAAGGGAACGGAGAACCTTTCTGCAGAGGAGCTTCATCCTCTGGCCCGGGACAGGTAATAATGTTTTTCTTAACTGAGCGTTTAATATGTACCAAGCAGGGTTGTGCGAGTTCAGTCATTCTAGACCCCTCTGTGGTGGGGGTAGGCTCTTGTGTTCTCCGTTTCACAGGTGAGGCCCAGGCACTTGCTCCTACTGCAGGAAGCTGAGTCAGGGAGCTGAGGAAGGCAGCTTCTTTTGGGATCCTCCAGGCTGTGCTTGAGCGGTCTCAAGTGGACTCTTCCCCTGTTGACTGTGAAGTCTGAACAGGAGTCATTCTGCCTCTGAGGCTCAGGGTCCTCACCTGCCCATGGAGCCCTGATTCCCACCTCCAAGTGAGTGGTGAGGGTTAGGGGGAAAGAACTTCTCAAACATTGTGGGATCCTCAAGCATTTAAGTGGCACCTGTGTGCGGGTTGGGGAGAAGGTGCTGAAGACCAGATCCTGGACTGACAGAAGACTTTACAAATAATCTTATGAATAGCAATGATAGTTACCAACATTGATTGAGCACTTACTTTGGGTCAAGTACAGGCCTCATGTTATTCAGGGATGTATCTGTGAGATAGGTACTGAAGGGGCCGAGATTGCCCAAAGTCAAATGGCTGTGCGCTGAGCTAGCTGCCTTCCAAATCATATGGCTGACTTGTGAGTCCCTATGGTTACACTGTCCAAGAGATACAATGTGAGCCATCTGTATAATTAGAAATTTTTCTCATGACAGCAACACTTTTTAAAAAGTAAAATGAAACAATAAAAATGTATTTAACTTAACCCAGTATATCCAAAATGTTATGCTTTTAACATAAAACAATAAACTATTAATGAGATATTTACATGTTTATTTTATACTAAGCCTTTGAAATCCAGTACACTAGTTTTTTATTGCGGTGTAACAAATTACCACAATGTAGCAGCTTCTAACAATATAGATTTGTCATCTCACTAGGTCAGAAGTCTGGGTACAGCTTGGCTAGATTTTCTACTGAGGGTCTCACTAGGCTAGGGCTAAGGTGTTGGCTAGGGTTGAAGTTTTGCTCTGGAGTTGGGAGCTCTCAAGCTCACACACTGTAGGCAGAATTCAGTTTTTTGTGGCTGTAGGGCTGAGGACCCTTTTTGTTGCTGGCCATCAGTGTCCAATCCTGGAAATCACTTGCACTTCCTTGCCATGTGACCTGGTTCCATAGACAGTGTACCACATGGATGGATACTTGCTTTCTTTCAGGCAAGCCCGAGTACTGACTTCCTTTTCTAAAGGCCCATCTAGTTAAGTCATGCCCACCACAGCACTCTCCTTGGTGTGGTAGAACACACATTTACGGTGTTCTGCCTGGGTAAAGAGGAGATTATATATACAGAGGCGAGGGTCAGTGGGGTCATTTTAGAATTCTGCTTACCCAACCGGGATATAACAGATCTCAATTTGGACTGGTTGTATTTCATGTGCTCAGTATTTCATGTGCCCAGTGGCTACCATACTGAACAGCACTGCTCTAGGCTGTGCCAATTCAGCTTTTCCCTCAGTGTATTAGAACAGGATTGCCTTGCTCAGTGATCACCTTGCCCAGTTCCCTGACTTTGCCTACAGGGAAACTGGGGCAGATCTGCTGAGAAGCAGGTCTCCCATTTCCAGGACTCTGAGAACTTCACTACCCTCAAAACTCAAGGGTTCTCCCTGGAGCTGGAGAGGTGGTTTCTACAAAGAGAAAAAGACACATCTATTTCCCAAGGGCAGAAGAGAATGGAACCAGGACCTGGTGTCATCCTCAGATCAGGTTATAAAAGGTAATCCATGTTTTGGATAAATTCATGAGCAATAGGAGTGATGAGACTAGCTTTATGGGTCACAGGGGCCAAAAGGGTATCTATGTCCTCTGCATACAATGGATAGGCTTTGCCTCAGTCTGTGTCTCCAGTCTCTGACCAAAAGTGACTGTCTAAATCCATGGAGTTTTACCTATAGAGTAAGCTTGATGTGGTGGAAAATGCATAAAACTTTGGAATAAAGTGAATGTGGTAGACAGTTTGTAAAAAGTCTCCCAGTCAGTGACATGTGCCTCCCACTATTTATGCCTTTGTGTCATTTTTCCCTCTTGAGCTGTGGGTGGGGCCCTGGTTCCTCTCTAGTGAAGACAATAGGCAAAGGCAGATCACTTCCGAGATCAGGTTACCTAAGGCTGTGACTTCACTGGTTTTGATGGAGCAAGTTGTCATGCTAGAAGGGCAAGGAATGAAGGTGACTTCCAGTTAACTGCCACCTAGGGACTGTGGTATTTTGTCCACCAACCCTCGAGAAGCTGAAATGCTGCCAATGACTGTGTGAACTTGAAGTAGAGCCTTCTCTAGTTGAGGCTACCCTTGCTGACACCTTGACTGTAGCCTGGTGAAGCAGAAACCCTGAAGCCGAAGTGCTCAGGTTCCTGACCCGTGGAAACTGTGAGATAATAAATGTGTGTTGGCTGAGTGTGGTGGTACATGCCTGTAATCCCAGCTATTCAGGAGACTGAAAGAGGAAGATCACAAATTCCAGGCCAGTCCAGGCAACTCAGTGAAACCCTGATTCAAAAAACAAAACAAAAACTGAAAACAAAACAAAACAAAAACCAAAAAACTAGGGCTCAGTAATAGAACACTTGCCTAGCATATGCGAGGCTCTAGGTTCAATCCCTAGTATCACAAAAAATTTAAAAAAGTAAACAGGTTGTTTTAAGCCACTATATTTGTGTAATTTGTCACATAGCAAAAGATAACAAATGCATGGGGTTTGAGTCTTGTCTTTGCCACTAAATTCCTGTGTGACCTTGGGCCAAGTGTCTCTTCCTGGATATGTATCCCCCTCATCTGTAAATGGAATAAGCCCTCCCTTTCAGGACTGAGGGGAAGGATTAGCACATGTTGTTCCCTCAATACCAACAACTCTCCCTGCCCTTTCTTTACCTAGAGTATAAGGTAGAATTTAATTTAGCTATAGGAAAAGAAATGGATTCATAGTAGCGTCACCAGAGAAAAATCTCATTTTTTCTGTAGGCCGGGATGGATAACACCTCCTTTTCAAAGCCTTATCTGGTTTCCAGGCTATTAGGCCTCTTCTGGCCTGCCGTAGCCTCCTAGTTTCCTCCAGTCTGGTGAATGTCACATAGCTTGGGCTTCAACTCATCCATGAGTGCATGAGCTCTGCGAAGGCACAGCCTGGAGCCCATGTTAAGTGCTCAGTGAACATTTATGGAATAGGTGAGGGAGAAAACAAGGTTGGAGTCTGTAAAAGGAATCAGTGTTCACCTCCCCAGGAGAATTTCCAGGAGGTGATGGAGACAGACAATCCATTTGGAGCAGAATGGGTTGGAATTTGGTGGCTCAGGACAGAGCTGGAATGGCACAGACCCTATGAAACAGGTAGGGAGTTAGGAAGCTGAGAAAGTGGGCCGTGTAGATGCTCCATCTGTAGTTAAGAAGCCACAACCTCTAGCCTGCCATATTCTGCCACATAGCTAGGGACCTAGCAGAACCTAGGGCCCCAGCGCAGCCATGTAGCCCTTAGCAGCTAAGTTTTAATTAGTGCACCTGGAAGTTTCTTGATGAGATGCCTGAGTTTTCTCTTCATGCCTTTCAAGAAAGAAATCCAAGGGAATAAGCAGTGTACCAACAGGCTTGGGTTCCAGTTGTCTAGAATTGAGCTTGCTTGGGGCTTTGCGAGCCCCACTTTTCAGATATGGAAATTGAGTTGTGAAAAAACTAGAAAAAAATCTCCAAAGACCTAGTGTAATTAGTGTAGTTAATAAGAATGAAGTTTGGGGTCAGATTGTTTGAGGTTGAATCCTAGCTCTATTAGTTATAAGTGGTATGACTTTGGCCAAATTAACCTCTTTTTGCCTGTTTCCCTCCTGTGTGAAATGGGGAAAAATAATAAAGCCTACATGGTAAGGCTGTGAGGATTTAATGAAGTTATATGTGTCAGTAATTAAAGGAACACCTGATACAGGATAATTATTTTGTAATTGTTAGCTCTTGTTAGTTTTATTAGTTTATTTGTATACTAATAAAACGTCATAATTTAATCCTGGCTACATCACTTCTCAGCAGGGGGTCCGAGGCCCACACTTGTTTCAGTGCCACTGCTGCTTCATTATGAATGGGAATGACAATACCAACCCTTCTCAGGGCGGTGGAGTGAGTGGATGAGTGATGTTTCGCAGTGGGAGGTGTATGGTGATGTTTACTGTGAACTAATAATCAACATCTGCCTTAGTCAGGCACTTACTGTGATAAATCTATGACCAACAGCTCCAGATCTTCGAGGCTTCTTACCGCAAGTATTTATTTCTCTCTTGCAAATTTGAGGCTTGGCTGGGACAGCTCAGCTTTAGAGCTGCCCCCATGTGTCTCTCAGGCTGTGACTGAGGAGGCTGCTGACTGGTCTTGAAACTGCCATGTTGTCACTTCCACCCACAGCCCTTTAGCTAGAACAAGTTCTTAGTGAAGCCCCAAATCGCTAGGGGCAGGGATACACACTCTCCCCTAGGATTCATGGAAGGGAAGGGACAATTGTGGGCAAAGAATAAAGTCCTCTAAATTATCTGTGAACTCCCTGAGGTTATGGACTAGGAAACTGAGGCCCAGGAGGAAGTAAAGAAATATCAAGTTCACAGGTAGTGACTCCCAAAGAGCTCTTTCTTCCTCTACCAGGCCTCACCTTGTATCCATTTAATTAGCATTTGCTACTTTGAGTCAACCATTCAGACATTTGAATCCCCGGAGAAGGATTTTGGCAACTAGGGAGGAAGTGGAATTCTTTCTGTGCAAACAGAAGCCTGGAGTGGTGAAGAACTCATGTAGGATCACAAGGAGAGGTCAAGAGAAGAGGGAAAGAAGGCCCAGGATTTCCAAGTTCATCTCCACAGTTGACAACACAATGCTGAGTCCATAGCAGAACAAAGAAAGAGGGGGGAACGTGCCCGGCTCTTTCCATTCCCAAACCAAGTGTTGGTGGAGAAGAAGAGTCAGGAATGCAGATATCTGGGTCCAGGGGTGTCTTTTGGAATGGTTGTCATTCCTTTCACTGACCCTTCTCCAAAAAAGAAACACTAGCCCTGACTACAGACTGTGCCCTAGGGGAACTGAGGCAAGTGAGGTGTAGCCCAGTACTGGGGATGGACCCACCATTAGCATGGCACTCCAGCTGCTCAAACAACATTTCCCAAACTGTGGTTGCAATCCAGAATGGTCCTGGTGGGGCCAGGGATTTAGCTCAGTGGTTCTACTGCCTGCCTCAAGTGCAAGGTCCCAAGTTTGATCCCCGGTACCAAAAAATAAAATAAAATAAAATAAAAAACAAAATGGTCCTGGTGAGTATTTGGATGCAACACTATACAACATTGACTCTTTGAGACAGTTACACTTTTCGATCCTGATTACATGTTTAGAGCCATTTTAGAGCTCTGCGTCTTTGACATCTCTTTAACCTTTACTAATCTCCATTTATTAAAGACAGAGAGCAACCTCCAGGCTCAGTCTTGGCAGGTGGCCTCATCTATCTAGAGTTTAATAATATTGCTTAATTGGATATGATTTAATTTAATGGAACTGAGCTGTTTTCATTGTATTTCTTTTTACATTTACATTCTATTTGTGGCCAGTGATCTTGAGTATTGTTTTCTATTGAAATACAGTTATATACCAAAGTGAATCATTTAAAGGGAAGCATTAAGTAAATAGTAGTACAGGCAGCGTGCAACAGAGGAAAATTGTGGAAGTATGTGTGTATGTGTGTGTGAATGACCTGATGTTTAGAGATTCTGCTAGGACTTGCATTCTGGGGTCTGGGCTCCACAAGCCTGGGCCCACCTGCGTGGGGCATTTTAGGCGGCGGAAACAGAATGTGCAGAGAGATGTGAAAATGGTTATTCAGAAGGGTGGGAAGCTCAGCATGAGTCCTAGGGTGATAAAGAGGAGTGCCTTGGAGGTCAGGCTGTGGACCTGGACTTCCAGGAGGAGAAGCCAGGGCAAATGTGTTGCAGAGAAGTCACGATGGGTCAGTGTCTATCTGGTTGGATCCTGGCAGAGATAATTCTCTTTGGGTACACAGGTCCTTGGCTCTTCCTGCTGGGGGTGCAGAGCCGTGATCCTAAACCAGATTTTAGCCTGAGAAGAGAGAAAACAAGGTTAACCCCCCCTTTCAAAAAGGGATCTGAGTCCCAGGCTTGATCTTCCCATCCAGGCCCCATCAGCCAGCACTAATAGCTACTAAGGGAGGACACTACAGCCTCCTTCCAAGGGGAAACTGAGGCCCAGAGCCGTGTAGGGATGTGGAGGACAGGGAATCCCCAGGGCCTCTGACATCCTAATG
This sequence comes from Heterocephalus glaber, assembly GCF_000247695.1. The sequence continues at coordinate 9,391,015 of NW_004624790.1, read as the reverse complement.
AGACTCCTCCCACCCTATCCATTTCCACAGTTTGGGAGGCCCTGCCTTTGAGGGAGACATCCTGCCAAGCTGGTTGAGCTGGAAAACAATCTCTGAGCTGGGCTCTAGAGGGACCCTTGCACCCTAGGAGTCATACCTCTGGCAGGGTTTCGGCAGTCCCGGCCACAGGCACCTGGGCAACACCGCTTCCCTCGTGGGCAGTCATGGTCATGGTTACACAGGTGCTGCGCCGGGCTGAGGCAGCGCAGCCGGTCCTCGGGGCAGCTGCCTCGCTTTACTGCAACACAAGGGCCTGGTAAGTTCTGACTGTTTCTGCCAGCCCTGGGGCTTGGGGCTTGGGGCTTGGGGCTTGGGGCTTGGGTTGTCAGCAAGGTGGAGCGGGGCACTTACCTAAGACCCTGGGGACACACTGGCGGAAACAAGCTTGGGAACAGCACTTCTTGCCTGAGGGACACTGGCTGTCACCTGTGCACTGGTCAGGCACTGAGAGGCAGGGCTTATCGTCTGGGGGGCAGCCCCCATATTTCTCTGTAAGAAAACTCCCACATGTGGTAGCCGGAAGGAAGCAGGTCAGTGTTGACCTGGGGAGCTTTTTTCCCCTCTCCCGGGGTGGGTTTGAGATTCAGACGGCATAAAGAATAGAAAAAAGTGAAGTTCAGAAGCCAGTGTGGCTGGCATAGTAGTACACACCTGTAATCCCAGCACTCAGGAGGCTGAGGCAGGAAGATTTCTGTGAGTTCAAAGATAGCCTGGGCTATATAGTAAGTCCAAGGCCAGCCTGAACTACATAGCGAGAACCTGTCTCAAAAGAAAGAAAGAATCTCCACGGTGGCCAGTAAGGTTGTACATGGTCTGATCCTGCCCATCTCTCTGGCCTCATCCTCTACCACTCTTGCTGTACCACTTAGTGGCTCCTGATCTGCCCCACACCAGTCCTCTTTGCAGAGCTCTTGCTTTGATGGCACCCTTTGCCCGGTGCCCACACTCTTCACCTGGTCAGCTGGAACCACACATCCCCAGAAGACCCTGCTTCCTCATCCTGCATCCACTAGGTCAGCCCCACCCCACCTCTGGAGACTTTTTGACTCTGCAGTTACCTGCACTTCTCTTGGCCGGAGGCTGTAAGACTTGTTACCCACCGTGAGTCCCAGCACAGCCCTTGGTACACAACAACAGGGGCTGGGCGACTATTTGCAGTGAAGGGTTTTGAAAGGAGACCCAGTGTTGGACCTTGCCAGCTGTTGTGAGTGGGATGGTCAGCTGTACCTGCGCTGTGGTACTCCTCGCTGTTTCCTGCGGCGGGTTTGGGGACAGGGATTAGCTCTCTGTGAGGCATTCCTCCAGATGGCTACAGAATGCTTTGTCCTTAGCTAACCACTCTTCTTGTCGAGGTTCTGGAAGGCAGAAACCAAGGGCTGCCGGGGCCAGTGACTGGCCCACACTCACATGGGTCTGGCTCCTTCTGACCTCTGTGACCTCCTGCTCTGACTGCTTTTGAGCTGCAGGGATGGGACTGGCCGGGTCCTGGTCCTTCAACTCAATCCAGCATCAGAGAAAAGGTCCAGGAGCCCACTTTAGCAGGATTGTGTTGATGTCTCTGTGTCACCTTCCCTGCTCTGCCCCTGCCTGGGCACTGACTGCACAAAGCAGGTAACACCTTGCTCACCCAGTGAGTGAGCGCTCAAGGTCAGCTTCAGTCCTTAGGCTGGGCCAGTTTAAATTAAATTGCTGCCCCCTGCTGGAGGAAGATGGCTAAGCCTGGGAAGGAGCCCCTGCTCTGATGAGCCTCTCTTGGTGGGGGATGTGGGGAATTTGGGAGGGTAGAGGGACATGTGAGGGGCCCATGAACACCGTCATAGGTTCAGGGTTTAACCCTGAGCTCACAAGCCCAGGCCCTCCTCCCCAGCAGGCCAGGGCCGCACAGGTGAATGTAGGCCAGAGTGTTCCAGCCCCAGAAGGGGAAGGAGGCAGTACCTCACCTGATCAGGAGGCACCTGTCTAGTTACTCTAGCACCCTCGCCTACCTCACCTGTCAACAAGCCAGCCCCAGCCTTGCCAGCTGTGGGAATGGGTTGGGAGGAAAGCAATGGAGAAGAGAAGCAGAGGCAGATTCCTTCCAACGGATCCTAGATCTCAGGAGCCCCACTTCCTACTCAACTCCCAAATCCCTTCAAAGATGGGAATAGAACCCTAGGAGGCCAGCAAAGACACAACTCCATGAATATGACCACAGAATGGTACATATGGGCAGGTTCTCTCCTGCCATACCCAGAGGCAAAGACACACATGGACACACATGGATGGGTACACAACCTCAGATCCACATGGATGCAGCCATTCCATGAAACACAATTAGGCACAAAGAAAGAGAGACAGATGTGCACAACCTTGCACACACTGAAATGTGCAGGCAGGCACTAAGAAACAGGCAGAAAGACATTAACGTACAAACACACACATGTGGATAGGTACAGAGCCGGACCCAAAAAAATGGTCTGGAAGCTCTGAGCAGTGGGATTGTACGTATACACACACACACACTGCATTATCCGTCCTCTCCCAAACTCCACTATCCCCAGAGATAAGAGATAGAAACCACTCGGCCCCCCGGAACAGAGGGATTTAGCCGCACTCACCTCCCTTTCTCCTGCCAGAGGCAGCAGGCACTTGGCTCCCCAAAGCCAGGAGGGCCACCAGGAGGAGGATGCTCTGGATCCTCATGTTTCTGCTGCCAACACCTAATACGATCCCCAGATTAACATCTGTGGCCCTGGGGAGGCCAGAGGATCTGAGTCAGAGGAGGAAGAGGGGTGGATCGTGTGGCACTTGTTTGCCTCCTCCTGGCTCCACCTCAGGGCAAGATCCTTGTGCAAGAACTAAAGACAAAGTGGTACAAGTCCTGCGTGTTGGAGGACTTAGATCAAGTTCTGCCTGTATCTCAACCGGCATGTGATGTTGGGCAAGTCTTGTCTCTCTTTGACTTCAGTTTTTCTCACCTGTGTTGTGAAAATAAAGGGAAAATCACAATGAAAGCATCATTGGGAGAATTTTTAACAATGGACTTGGGAGGCCAGTAAGGCGGTTGGGCTTATACACATCTCAGGCTGTTGCCTGGGAAGTCACCTTTGACTGCAGGCATCTGGAATGACCACATTCTATTGTGCCCAGAGACTCATGATGCATAGGACAAGATTGTCAGACTCTTGTTTTATGGACATTTTAGCCAACTATATACATTCTTTTATTATCTTCTTTGATCAGTTAGTCCTGTTCTTTCTCAGCACTCAATAGAAATGTCCTACAAAGAGTTTTTTTTGCTTTGTAATAAATCAGCACTGTTTACCCATTTAAGTCCCCATATTGCCTGTCTTCTTCAGAACACTGAATCTGACTTCTCTGAACTGGTGTCTCTTGAATTGTAATTCTTAGGACCCCAAGTAAATCTTTTTTACTTCTAGAGCTTCTGAGTTTGAATTGATTGACAGTATAGACCAGTGATGGGGAAGCCTTTCGAATGAGTGCCCAAACTGCAACCCAAAACCCACTTACTTATCACAAAGTGCCAACCCTGCAATTAAAGCTGAACACTGAGGTTTTAGTTTAGAAAAAACAACTCATACATTGACATCTCTTGTCTTAAAAGAAAAACAAATGATATACGTGTCACAGGTTCGCCACCTCTGGTATAGAGGGTGAAGGGGAAGTCAGGTGCTTGCTTTCCTAGTTCTCTGATGTCTTGAAGCTCTAGCAATGTCTTATGTAGGGGACAGAAGTCAGGTTGGAATGGCAAAGAGGGCTTTACAGAGTTCTGGATGCCTGGGAAGGGAGACTGTGGTAGAGTTAGGGTCAGAGTTTCCTGCCAGAGAAGCAAGGCCAGTTTGGCATGATGAGTGAGGCCAGCTCTGGTCTCTTCCCTTGAGCACCTCTGAACAGGAGAGAGAAAACTCACCCTTTGGTGAGATCACCTCCAATGGCATTTGATAGAACTGTCTTCTGCCTGTGCTGGCTTGGTGGTCAGGGATGGCCTTTGGGTTTGCCTGAAAGTGCCGGCCATGGCAGATATAAGTGCCAGTGGGAACCCTTCTTTGGCCACAAGGGATCCTGAACAAAGAATATCATCTTACTCAGGGATTCCTACCTTGGATTTCACCTCTGTGACGTTGGCATTTGATGAATGAGAAGCAGCTGAGACAGGGCCCTAATTGGAAACTCCACTGAACAGAGCACTCTGTTAGCACTGGGGCAGTCCAAGCCTTTCTTCCCAGCCCTCCCATTTTCAAGATGAGGAAACTGTGAGCCAGAGAAGGGAGAGGACTGGCCCAAGGACACACCTCATCCTGAGACTGAGCTGGGACTTCCGGCTAGTGCCTCCCTAGTTTCTGGGTATTGAAAGGACAATACTTCCTTCACCTGACCCTAAGAAAGGAAAGTAACATTCCAGGGCTCGGCTTGTGTTACTCAGTCATTCAGCCCAGAGCAGGCAGACGGGAAATTCTTCCTTGCGTTTAATTTAATCCCTCCTGCTGTTGTTTAAGGTCTCAGGAGGAGAGGCTCGCTCTGTCTTCTGTGATCTGATGTTACTTTTGGAATTCAGGTACCTCCTTGGCAGCTTTGTTTTGGAGGGAAACATGAGTGGTTTGTTCTTTCCTGATTATAAATTACACATATTTATTGAAGAAATGCTTTTCAAATTAATGTTATTTTATCACATTTTCCTGTGATATGAAATGTTCTGTAAACATGTTTTCTGATGGCTAAGAGGTATTTTGTGTGCCAAAACATACAAGATCAGCTTTGTTTTTTGGGGGGTTTTTTTTTGTTAGTACATGTTTGTAGTACATAGTGTTTACATTCCTTATAGGAAATTGGCACATGATACATCTTCATTTTTTTTAACTCTCTCCCCTCCATCTCCATTCCATCCATTTCTGGATCCTCTTCCTTTTTAAATTAGTACATGTTTGCCATACATGATGTTTACATTCTCTGTGTGGAGTTGGTACATTGTATATTTTCTCTTGTGAATTCCCTGTTTTTGCATTTTGCTCTCTTTTTTTTTTAGTACCAGGAATTGAACTTAGGACCTTGAGCTTGTCAGGCAGGGGTCGTGCCACTGAGTTACATCCCTGGCCTGGACAGACCTAGTTTTTAACCTTAGTGCCATCAAGTTCTAGCCGTATGACTAACTTATCTAAAATTTAGTTTATTCTGTAAAACAGAGATAGAGACAATAGCATTTATCTTATAGAATGTTGCTGAGGACTGAGATGAACTTGAGAAGTGCCTATTTTAGTCCTCTATTGGAAATATTTCTTTCCTTTTCTTTTTGCTTTGTTCCAAAATTTAAAATATTGGATGTAATCAAATCAGACTTTTAATTTATAGTTTCTCTTTATTTTTATGCTAAAGGGGCTTTTTGAATCCAATGTCAGATAAATATTCACTGTATTTTCTTTTGGAGAATATTTCATTTTCTTAATATATTTTTGAAAATACATTGTTTAATTCATCTGAAATTTATTTTGGCATAGTGTGTAAGATAGAAAATATCTTTTAAAAAAATATTAAGAAATTGCCCCTAAGTACTTGCTGAACAATTCAAACTTCTGCTATTAATTAGAAATCAGAACTTTATTATTAAAAACTTAAGCCTTTTACATCTCAGGAGCTGTTTCTGGGTTTTCTGTTTCCTTTGTTTACTCTTGTATCAGTATTGCTGTTCTAATTATAGTTTTATAAAATGATTTAATGATTGGTGGTATCCATTACTGTTCACTAACATACATTTTTAATTTTCCATGTCATAAGCATTTCATTCTTCCAAATGAGCCTGATAGTCATTTTGTTACATTCAAAAAATAAATCCAGTTTTTTTTTTTATCATAAATTGTATCATTAAAAATTTGAGAAGGACGTAAACGACCAGTAACTAATTTTAGAAGCCCAATAAATTCTTTGAGATTCAGTGATGAACATTTTACAAGGTTTCCTTCATGTTGTAAAGATAGATGAATGTGCTTTCACTCTTTTTTGGGTGGAGTATTTTAAAGCAAACCTGACTACATCTTACATGTTACCCTTAAATACTTAAGTATGGATCTTTAAGAAATAAAGATTTCTTATTTTCTAACATAACACCATTGTCATACCTAAAAAATTAACAGCACTTTTTTCACATCACCTCATATTCTTATTTGCTATTTTCCTTATTGTCATTAAAATGACACTGTATACTTTGTGTCCTTGAATCAGAATCCACACAAGGTGCACACATGACATTGGTTGTAATGTCTGTGAAGTTTCTTTTAATTTAGGATAATCTTTCCAACTCCCTTCTGCCCTTCCTTCTTTCCTCCCTCCCTCCCTCCTTCTCACTACCCCCTCTTTCCCTCTGTGCTATTGTTAAATAGAACAGATGATTGGTTCTTCAGAATGTCCCACATTGCTTCCTCATGTTAACTCTTCAACTTCTCTTTCATAGTTTTGAAGACTTGCAAGCTCTTCTGTCTTGTCAGGAACCCACTGCAGATGCTGTATGGTTCCTACGATGTCACTTCTGGAGGAGCAGATATCTTGCTGACTCGGTTTTAGTGTGGTGACGACAGATGAATGTGTTTGAACTAGTAATCTTCTTCCTGTTGCATGTGGGGGATGAGCACTGCGCTCTGCTGTCTGAGCAGCCCACTGGGATCATAAACTCAGCCCGGTAAAAAATTAGAGGGACAAAGTTTAAGGAAAGGAAGACACTTTATTTGTGGAGGAAAAGGGGGAGTGGAGATGATAGACGGCTACCCTGTTAAGAATCTGGGTGGGGGACCGTGCAGAGGTGGAACACCCATGGCCCTGTTCTTGGCTGCTTTTAGGAACCCCTCCCCCGGCCCCCAACATGCCATAACTGGATTGGCTTCCAGCGCCTCTGCCTGACTTCCTTTCTTCCGGTGCTCTGTGTGCAGCTTCTTTGTCTTGTCTATTTGTCTTTGACTTACCTTTCAAGGCCTCATCTTTGTGGTGGGCAGATAGTTGGCAAGGGGGTACCTTATTCACGGTTAGTTTAGGGTTAGTAAGGGGTGTTGTGTGTGGATACTTATTGTAGTCTATAATTACATGATGAATATAGTGATCCTAGAGTGAAAACAAATATAGACATGCATAGGTGCGCGTCCATCCCTTTAGGTCTCCCCTGGATCGTGCTGGAGGGGGAGAGGGACTCTGCTTGGCTTTGTGTACCTGGCTCTCTCTGTACTCTGCCTGTCAGCTCTTTCTCTGCTCACTTGGTGCGGGTCCCAAGGCCATTTGGTGCCTTTCTTTATCTGGTCTTTCCCTCTCTCTACTTCTGTTCTTGACTTATTTCCCAGAGGGAATTTCTCAGTTATAAGTTCTTTTAGTCAGATTAGCCAAAAGATCTAATGAGTCCGCGATTCTATTCTTTCCCCTGTTTACAGGCCCCTGCCCCTACACTCCTTCTGTGTTTTCCCAATAAGGAACAGCAAAATCATCATGGATTGATGATATATTAACCTCCAGAGCCTATTTTCCAAGACCTCTTTTATTGAACTCTTATATTCTGGGCCACTATACTCCTGTCCCAAGCACCTTAGGATGAGGTACCAAAGAAAAGGCTCTGCCTGAGAGACTGGAAATTGTCGAATCCAGCCAGTCCTGAGACACTTACCTGCCTCACCTGTACCTGCTGCAGAAACCACGGCAAAGACTTGCCCACATTGTTCCCTCACTGCTCTGCCTCCGGGCTACAGTGCTCCTCCACATGGTCCCCTGTGGTGTAGCCTCTCCTCTTCAGATTTGTAAACGTAACCAATGCTCTTTTCAGTTGTGGTTATGTTCTGATGTGTTAGCCTTGCCATGCCTAAATAATAATAAAAACTAAATAGTAGAACAGGGCCTTGGAAGGTGAAAGAGTTGAAAATTGAAAGGAAGGATATCTGGCATAGGGAAGAACAAACTTGGGAGTGGCCACTTAGTATGAAGATTTGTATTACCTATTAATGCTCACCAAAAAGCACCTACTCTGCATGAAACACTGGACATGAAAGAAGAAAGAATTCAGAGTTGACACTAACCAGCTTTCATCACCACACCTGAAGAAGTAACGCTGTGCAGCACAGGGCAGAGGGCAGTGGAAGGTACCGAGATGCACCGCTCAGACAGACACCCCAGCTCCTGCTCTCTGCGTCTGTCACCACGTTTGCACAGAGGCCGTACTTCATGCCAGGTGCTCCCAGCCAGTGACTCGGCTCTGCCCAGACTCTCTGGCAGCATGGGGTTACACATGGGGTACCTCTGATAGGTGACTTCAGTCAGATTCTCTCTAACTGCAGAAGCCTCTCTCATTCCCTCCTCCCTCACAGCAGTCAGCCCTGCATCATGATCGGATGGCTTTCTTTGCTTTAGCTTTATCCCATTTCCCTCACAGATGTTTTCCCTAACATGCTCTTGGTCACCTAATCATGTCTGAGCATCTCCTTTTTGGGGGTCCCAAATTAACCCACGCTTCTGATTTGAATGGTTCAGGAAATGATAGGAAAGGAGACAGAAGTGGAAGATAAAACAAAGAAAGGGCACTTTTCCTTTACCCTAATAGATATTAACATCAAATGAGCATGGGAATTAGATTTCACTAGAAATATTGAAGAGTAAGATACCAATTTTATATAAGTGACAACAATATTCATCATGTCCTAAAATTTTATCTCTTGTGATTATTATATGCAATTATTATAAAATTATTAGATAGCAATTGAAAACATTCTAGAGAACAAGTCATTTTTCAGATATACATCATTTGTATATGACGTTTGTCAGACAAAATTTTTGAAGACCACTATCATAGACCTCTGCTACTGTGTGGTCCTTAAGGAAGATGGAGGCATAGAGTTCTAAACTGAAGCAATTTAAGGCAAAAACAATTTCATTATTAGGGAAGTTGATAATGCTAAGAGTCATAGTAGCTTGGCTGAACCACAGATAAAAATTCTCCTTCATCAGGTTGCTTCCATTTACCTACAAACGCCTCAAGTTTATCTTTCTTTATGGCAGCATAATTCTCCATTGTGTATAAATATCACATTTTCTTTATCCATTCATCTATTCATGGAGATATATGCTGTTTCTAAGATCAATCTATTATAAATTATGCTGTTATAAACATGGCTGCGCATGTACCCCTATAATATGATGATTTTAACACTTTAGGGAAGATACCTAGGAGGGGGGCAGCTGGGTCAAATGGAATTTCTACTTTTAAGTTTTTTTAGGAAACTCCAGGCTGATTTCTATAGTGGTTGTACTAGTTTACATGCTTGAGAACACAATGTTAAGTGAAATAAGTCAGACACACAAGCTCAAATATGGCATGGTTTCTCTTATATGAAAAACGTTGTATATATGTAGGCTATAATAAATTAGGAAGAGGAACTTCTTTATTTTATGAAAAAAATGTATAGACAAAGGTAAAGAACAAAATAGTAGAGAGATAAATAAGCAGGGAGAAGTTCAAATACTTTTCCAAAATACATAGTCTGTTGTTTTAAAAATATTTCAATATATATGTCAATTTCTTTCATTTATACTAAAAGTTTATCTTAGTATTTTGAAAAGAAAGCTTGTATTATTGTTTCTTTTTTTGTAAACATTCTTTTGGTTTATGTCTTGCATCAAGTAACTACTTTGAAGATAATATACAATTAATAACTATTGTTATTCTCTTATTACTTGGTTATTTGTTATGGTTTGGGTCTAGATGTCCCTCCAAGGCCTCATGTGGTCATAGATGTGGCTTTTTCAGAGGTGGCTGGATCTAGAGTGTGTGATGCTGGAATTAAGGGTGTGTGATTACTAAATCAGTCCACTGATTGGTTTGGCTCCACCCTAATCCTGGTAGTCTGGATACAATATGAAAAGGGCAGAAAGATGCTTTCTAAATTCCCTTGCTTGCTACTTGCTGTCTTCTCCCTGCCATGAACTGTTTCTCCTCTGCAGTGCCCCTCTGCCAAGCCACCCTGCCTTAAAGCCAATTATGGCCTGAAACCTACAAACTGTGAGCCAAATAAACTTTTCCTCCTTTAACTTTGGGTGTCAGGTATTTTGTCTCAGCCATGAGAAAAGTAACTAAGACATTATGAAATTATTTTTTCATAAAATAAAAAGAAAAAATTCCTCTTCCTAGTTTATTATAGCCTACATTCTGTAGGACATAAAATGCCCTGGACCTAAGTTAGGTCCTGCTCCATTTCCAGTCCAAAATTTCAAATCTAGCTGTAGATCCACAAATGGAAAGACCACTGGCACCAGTACCAGAGAAACTAGCAAAAGTGACTTGTTCATTCTTCCCAGGAGAACATGTTTCACTTTTGTAAGATCCTAACACAAAAATTTTACTCTACAGGGTCCCTTAAATCTGACCTATGGAGAAACTGGGTGTCAGGAGACACTGTAAAAGAGAAATATATCACAAAATTCTAAGTGCAAAAATGAATAAAATCTAATGTGAAACATTAACTCCATATATTTTATATATCATAAGGGATCACCCAGGAGGGCATGTGATGTTGTGAGGGGTGGGAAAGACAGAATGAGAGACTCAGAAGTCTTACAGATTCTCATGTAGTTTTAAATATACAATGTGTGGCCGGGGATTTAGCTCAGTGGTTTCGCCGCCTGCTGCGCAAGTGCAAGGACCCAAGTTCGATCCCTGGCACCAAAAAAAAAAAAAAAAATTAAATATACACTGTGATATGATTTGAATATTGTCTGAGTCTGTCCCCCACGGTTTATGTGTTGGAAGCTTGATTTCTAGTGTGTCAATATTGAGAGACGGTAGATTTTAGGAGGTGGGGGCTTGTGGAAGATAATTAGGTTACGGGGATAACACCTTTAGAAGTGATCGATGCAGGTATTGTGACACTGGGTTAATTCTCCTGAAAATAGGTTATTATAAGGAATCCTGGTGCTTCCCTTGAATCTTTATTCTGCATACACCACTCTCCACACTCAAATGTGCTCTCACCACTGTGCCATTTGCCATGAGGTGAGCAGGTATTTGGGCATGCTCTTGAACCTCTAGAACCTTTTTCTTTAGGAAGTATTCACCCTTAAGCAGTTTGTTATAGCAACAGAAAAGGGGCTTTATTTCTCTGTCTTTGGGTTAATATGCATTTAACTCTTGAATGGATTTCATTCTTGATAACAAGAAGGCCTGGGAGAAGCAGGGAAAACACTGGTGTCCAGTTATCCAAGTCTGAGCCCAGAGTATCAGTCTTCTCAGGCCCGGTTAAGAAGTTTCCACCTAAGTAGAGAAACACCAGAGACATGAGACTGTGAAAAATGTGCTGGGGACACGGTTTGTCATCTCCAGACCACAGTGGCCTTCATCTTGCTAGGTTCTCCCCTCCCAAGAGCACGGAGATGTACTGCCAAGGAATTAGGGACTGAAGGTCAGGGACTCCAGGCATGGCGACGTAAAGAATTAGGACCTCATAATCCCTTTCCTCACAGTTTAACTGTGAAGCAGAAAATGCTTCTTCATTGCAAATTGGGAAAAAATGCAATGGAAAATAATAATAATGACCAATCAGTAACAGTGAGGAGTGGAGAGCCAATCCTGTCCAAATGTTCCTTTCATACAGAGGAAAAGCATGACATTCATTCCACTAAGTGAATGGTGCTTTTTCGGAGGAAGGTGACTTGTTGGGTCCTTCCTCCTTCTTGTCTAGAATCAAGTCTCTGAAAGTATCTCAATTCATTATTTATTTCTTGTGTTATTTTTAGGTTCTATTTAAAATTGGTGTCTATTTAAAGAATGTTGGGTTTCAGTGTGTATATGTTGATCATGTCTATCCCCTTCATTACTGTTCCTAGATCCCCTCCCCCTTACCTTCCTTTGGTCTAATAATAGTCTTCCGTCTCCTTCCATGTTGTTTTTAGATTGCCACATATTACCATCGGGACAACATGCAATACTGTTGTTTCTGAATTTGGCTTATTTTGCTTAATATGACAATTTCCAATTCTATCCATTTTATGCAAATGACAAAGTTTTATTATTTTTTATAATGAATTGTGCATATCACATATTCTTTTTTTTGGTACTAGGGATCGAACTCAGGACCTTGTGCTTGCGAGGCAGGTGCAGTGCCATGAAGCTAAATCCCAGCCTCGTATATCACATTTTCTTTATCCACTCATCTGCTGATTGGCAACTAAGCTGGTTCTGTATCTTAGCTATTGTGAATTGTGCTGCCATGAACATGGGTGTGCAGGTGTCACTATAGTATGCTGACTTTAATTCCTCTGAGTATATACCAAGGAGTGGTATGGCTGGATCAAATGTTAGGTCTATTTTTAGTTACTTTTTGAGAAAACTCCATTCTGCTTTCCATAATGGATGTACTAACTTACATTCCTACCAGTAGTTTAGAAAAGTTCCTTTCCCTTACATCCTCATCAGTGTGTATCACTTTTTGTATTCTTGATGAGCGCCGTTCTGATAGAGGTGAGATGGAATCTCAATTTAGTTTTGATTTGGATTTCCCTAATACTAAAATGTTGAACTTTTTTTTCATATCCTTATTGGCCATTTTTACTTCTTCTTTTGAGAAATGTCTGTTTAGTTCACTTCCACACTTACTAATAGGGATATTTGATTTTTTGATGTTAAGTTTTTTGAGTTCTTTATATATCCTAGATATTAGTCCTTTGTCACTGGTGTAGTTGGCAAAGACTATCTCCCACTTTGCTGTGCAGAAACTTTTAAATTTGATGTAGTCACATTTGCTGATTCTTGCTATTATTTCTTGGGCTTTTTGAGTCCTATTTAGGAAGTCTTTTTCTGTAGCTATCACTTCAAGTGTTTCATCCATTCATTTATTTATTCATTAGCAATTTCAGTTTCATTTCTTGTGATTCTCCTGTTTCAGCCTCCCAGAGTGCTGGGATTACAGGTTTGCACCATCACACCTAGCTCAAAGTTTCATATCTTATACTTAGGTCTTTGGTTTATTTTGAATTGGTTTTTGTACAGGGTGAGACAGGGATCTAGTTTTAATCTACAAGGGGGTATCAGGATTTCCTAGCACCATTTGTTAAAGAGGCAGTCTTTTGTTCAATGTGTATTTTGAGGGTCCTTTGTTAAGAATCAGATGGAAATAATAAATAGTTTCTTTGGTTTGGGAAACGGAAAGTGTAAATGAGGATCAAAATGTACAATAGATAATGTGAAATAGGAAGAAAAGGACTAAAGGGGAAGGGGAAAGGGGAGGGATGGGGGAAGGAAAAAAGGAGAAGGAATAAATATGAGAAAATGAAAAAATGGAAACAAAGCTTTTGTAAATAAGGAGGGGTGGAGGGGTTGAAGGGAGGGCAGGGGAATGGGGAAAAAATAAGAACCAAGATGCATCATCTAAAGGTACAAATTCCCAATGATGAATGTCATCATATTGTATACCTAAAATGTACCAATAAACTTAATGAATAATAATAATAATAATAATAAAAGAATCAGATGGATGTAGTTGTGTAGGTTTGTGTCCATGTCCTCTGCTCTGTTCCACTGGATATGTGTCTAATTTTGTGTCAGTACCATGCTGTTCTTGTTACTCTGGCTTTATACTGTAATTTGAAATCTGGTATTGTGATGACTTCATCCTTCCTTTTTTTTGCTCTAGATTGCTTTGTCTATTTCTCTGTCTTTTGTGTTTCTGTATGAATTTTAGGATTATTTTTTTCTAGTTCTTTGAAGAATGCTGTTGGTATTTTGAAGGGGAGTGCACGGAATCTGTTGATTGCTTTTAGTAAATGACCATTTTAACACATTAATTCTGCCAATCCATGCACAAGGGAAGGGGGATCTTTTCACCTTTTAAAATTTCTTACTTCGATGCTCTATAATTTTTACTGCAGAAGTTTTCACCTCCTTGCTTAGGTTGACCTCTAGGGTTTTGTTTTGTTTTTTAAAGCTATTGTAAATGGGATTGTGTTCTTGATGTCTTTCTCAGCTAATTCATTACTGATATATAGAAAAGCTACTGATTTTTAAATGTTGACTGAAAGCTCTGATCGCCATGACTCCTAGAGGCACAGACATCTCGCTCTAGGACAAATGGTTTGAGGAAAAGTTCCAGGCAGCTCAGAACAGCACCTCTGGGGCTACTCACCTCAATCCAGAAACAACGCTGGTTCTACACACTGATGTCGGCAATTGTAGTAGCAACACTTCTTGCCCGCCTTGCAACTTCGATCACTCCGGCACCCAGGGAATCCGTTGAAAGCACACTCAAGAAAAAACTCTGGGCAAAATCCAGGTTTCCACTTAGCTGAGGAAAAGGGGGAAAGAAAGCAAAAAAAAAAAAAAGCCACATAGGTACTGATCAGGTGCTTTGGGGCTTCAACACCAGCTCTTTCCATGGGCTCTTGAGAGGAAACGCTTCCCTCCCGCAAGCCCACCCTAGACCGCCTGGCCTTACTTCCATTCTTCCGTACTCCAGGCTGGGCCACGTGGAGGCAAAGCAAGATGGTCAAGGCCAGGAGGGAGAGGCTGCTCGGCTTCATTGCGGCAGGACAACGGGCGCCTGCCTGACCGGAAGCCAGGATCTGCTTCCGTCGCTCAGCTCGGCGGAGGACCGCCAGCAGGGGGCGCGGTGGTTTCCAGGGCAGGAGGTCAGCTCTTCCAGCAAATTCTAGCTGTTTCCTTCACCCGGAGGAAGCCGCGCAGTGAGACACCCTCCGGGCTGTAAGGGCTGGGAGCCCGGAGGGACCGTCCTCTAGGACGCTGCAGCGCTGGTGTGGCCCGTCAGAACTCTTGCTTTTTTAGTGGACTTTGAAACAATTGGAAGGAATTTTCTTTCCCAGGTTAATTTTACAATGCCCCATCCCTCTGCTCACGGCATAGCCAGAGAATTGCAACTCCAGCCCTACAACAATATTTTCGTCAAGGGTGTAACTGAGATGCTTACTTTTAACTCACTAACATTTAAATACATCAGCTGTAGGGCCGGGGATTTAGCTCAGTGGTTCCTCTGCCTGCCTCGCAAGCGCAAGGTCCCGAGTTTGGTACCCGGTACCCCCATATATATTATATATATATATATATCAGCTGTAAAACACATGAAAGAACTCGTCCATTTATATTAAAGTGAAAATAATGGCACAGGATAAGAAATACAGTTATTCAATTTGGTAATGAACCTCTACAATGCAGGGAAATCAGTTCAGAATAGGGGATAGGGGATAGGAATGGGTTAAAATCTGACCCTCTATGAAACCCATAACCATGTTAGCAATCTGGTCAAAACAACCATTTTCAGGATTCTGAAACTAAATCAAAGCTTTGCAAAAACCTGTGAGTTTTTTGAAGAGAAGAAAACGAATGGGTGAACCTTGGGAAGAAAAGGGAGTTTGTGGAAATTTACTACTCATATTTTCTGTCCAGTTGTGTAATGGCCTTGAAATTCAGGGGTTTGTGCTATAAAACCTGTGACTACCAGAAACCGAGGGAACACTTCAGGGAAGTGCTGCTGTCAAAACCTCTATCCCCAGAAAATTGTCATTATTTCAAGTATTTGGCAGCTCCCTACAGACGTTCCTAAGAGCATTATTTATTTCATGTAATCCAGATCTTGTCTTGGATAACACCATCCTTTGAACGATTTTTTTTTAACATCGCAGCCACTTCAGGCTATGAGAGTAACTAGAACTCACAAGAGAAAAAAGTAAACTTTTTGGAGATAGGGCAGGGTATCTGGAGAACGGGGCAGAGAGGGAAGTGAAAGAAAATGATCAAGATTGTATATACCAATTCCTCAAGGCAAATGTAATTATTATGTATCACAAACACATAGCAATAAAAAAGAAAGAAAAATACAAATCAATGTCCTTGCAGAACAAGATGTATAAATCTCAACTAAATAAGAGCACTAAATGGAACAGCTTATGTTTTTTATTAGTACATGTTTGTGGTACATAATGAATATATTTGTGGACAGTTGTTACATGGACATGACACATTTTAATTCTTTTGATAGCCACTTCCATAGGTCTCTCCAACCTCCATCTTTCAGTTCCCTTCTCATTTGCTGAAGATCTATTTCCTATTGTCTATCTTTTGTTTTTCTCTTTGATTATTTATGTTGTGGATTCTCATATAAGAGAAACCATACAGCTGGGGATTTAGCTCAGTGGTTCTGGCATCTGCCTCAAAAGCTCAAGGTCCCGAGTTCGATCTCTGGTACCAAAAAAAAAAAGAGAGAGAGAGAAACCACACAATTTTTGGTACCAGGGTAGAACTCAGGACCTTGTGCTTGCAAGGCAGGCAGGGTGCCTCTGAGCTAAATCCCCTGTCCATGAAACCATACGATTTTTAAGCCTGTAGTTCTGATTTATTTTACTTAATGTTATGGTCTCAAGGTGCATCAATCTTCCTAAAATGACTCAGATTCATCCTTCTTTATAGTAAAGTACTACTCCATTGAGTATAAATACATTTTCTTTACCTACTCATCTGTTGCTGAACATATGGGCCACTTCCACAATTCAGCTATTATGAATTGTGCATCTATAAACTTGGGGATGCATGTATCACTGTAATGTGACGTCTTTTTTTTTTTTCTTGGTACTGGGGATCAAACTAATGTGATGTCTTTAATAACTCTTTTGGGAAGATACTAGAAGCGGGAATAGCTGGGTAAAGTGGAATTTCTAGTTTCAGGGGTTTTTTTGTGTTTTTCTTGGTACCGGGGATTGAACTCCGGTCCTTGCGCTTGCGCAGCAGGCGGCAAAACCACTGAGCTAAATCCCCGGCCCCAGTTTCAGTTTTTTGAAGAATCTCCACACTGATTTCCATAGTGGTTGTAGTACTTTACATTTCCACCATCAGGGTAGAAGGTCCCCAGTTCCCCCAGCCTCTCTAGCATTTGTTATTATTCGATTTCTTGATGACAGTCATTCCTTCTGGAGTAAGATGGTATTGCAGTGTTGTTGTAATTTTCATTTCTCTAATGGCCAGAAATGTTGAACATCTTTTCAAATATTTAGTGTCCATTTTGACTTCTTTTATTTAGTAGTACATGTTTGTAATATATAATGTTTACATTCCTTATGGGGAGTTGGTAGAAGTACACAATACATTGTTTTTCTTGGAGGGTACCAGGGATTGAACTCGGGACCTTGTGTTTGCAAAACAGGCAGTGGAACCACTGAGCTAAATCCCCGGCCCCACAATACATTTGAATAGCTTTTTTCATCGACTTTTCCTTCATTGCCTCCTCCCACCCCATCTCTTGATCCTTTTTTGGGTACGCTTGCAGTATATAATCTTTACATTCTTGATGTGAAGTTGGCATGTGTATATAACACAACTTGATTTCTTTTATCATTCCCTGTCTCATCTCTTCTCTCTCCCCTCTTCCTCCATCCTTGATCCCCTTCCCTTTTGAAAAAGATCTATCTCCTTACTTCCTATTATCTATCTTTTATTTTGCTCTTTATTTATACTTTAGGTTTCTCCTAGAAAAAATCATGTGATATTTAAGCGGGTATATCTGATTTATTTCACTTAATGGTGTGGTCTCAAAGTGCGTCCATTTTCCTAAAATGACTGTTTATCTTTTTATGACAGAGTAGTACTCCATAGTATATAAATATCACATAGGCTGTTTCCAAGATTTAAGTATTATGAATACTTAATATAGACATGGGTATGCATGTATCACTATACTATGATGCCTTTAACTCCTTTGGGAAGATACCTAGAAGGAGAACACCTGGGTCAAATGGAATTTCTAATTTCAGCTTTTTGAAGAATCTCCACACTGCTTTCCACCATGGTTGCACTAGTTTATACTTCCACCAATGGTGGAAATACAAGGTTTCCTTTTTTCCTGGAGCCTGTCCAGCATTTGTTATTATTTGATTTCTTGATGATACCCATTCTTTCTAAGTAAGATGGAATCTCAACCTTTTGTGTTTTTCTAATGGACAGTGATATTGAGCTTTTCTTCATAACTTTGTTGGCCATTTATACTTCTGTGAGGTGTCTGTTCATTTTCTTGCCCATTTTTTATTGGGATTTTTATTGTGGAGGTCTAATTTCTTAAAGTTCTTTATATATTCTAGAAATGAGTCCTCTGTCTGAGAAATAGCTAGCCAAACTTTTTTCCCATTCTGTAAGATGTCTTTTCACCCCATTGGTTGTTTCATTTACTGTGCAGAAGCTTTTTAAAAATATGATATGATCCCATTTCTTGATTCTTGGAACTATTTCCTGTGCAACTGGGGTTTTACGTTCAGAAAGTTCTTGCCCACACCTATGTCTTCAAGAGTTTTACCTGTTTTGCAACAGATTAAGTGTTTCTGTTTTAACATTTAGTTCTTTGATTCATTTTTATTTTAGTTACACACATAAAGATGTGAGAGATGTGGATCTAGATTCAATTTCCTGCATGTGGATAATCAGTTTTCCCAGCATCATTTGCTAAAGTGGCTACCTTCCCTCTAGCATATATTTTTGTCCTTTTGTCAAAGATCAGATGACTGATTATGCCTGTAGTTGTTTCTGCACCTTCTATTATATTATTTTAGTCCACATGTCTGTTTTAGTGCCAATATCATGCTTACTTTTCACTGTAGCTTTGCAGTATAACTTGTAATCTGGGATTGTGATTCCTCCTGTTTTGCTCTTGTTACCCAAGATTGCTTTTGCTATTTTGTGTCTCTTCTGGTTCCATATGAATCAAGGATTTTTTTTCTCTAGTTCTTTGAGGAATGTTGGTATTTTGATTGGAACTGCATTACATCTATATATGAGTTTTGGGAATATGGCCATTTTGACAATATTGATTTTCCCTATCAAGGAACAGGGCATGGTTTTCCATTTTCTAATGTCCTCTTTAATTTTATCAGAGTACTGTAGTTTTTGTTATAGAGTCTTTAACTTCCTTGGTTAAATATTGAATTTTTCTTTATGCTATTGAGAATGGTATTGTTTTGCTAATTTCTTTCTCAGTGAATTCATTATGGGTGTAAAGGAATGCTATTTGTGTGTGTGTGTTCACTTTATATCCTGCTACATTCTTAAATTTGGTTATTAACTCTAGTGGTCTTTTGGTGGAATTCTTTGGGTCATCTATGTAAAGAATTATGTCATCTCATTGGCATAGGAAAAGACTTTATGAACAAATCTTCAGTAGCATGGGAGCTAGCACAAAGAATCAACAACTGGGATCTCATC
>NW_004624790.1:9321905-9345611 GCF_000247695.1 Heterocephalus glaber | reverse complement strand
GAGGTAGGATAGGGGCCGGCAGTAGGGATGGTGGCCCAGAAGACCCTTCCTCTGGGCTGGGAGCAGCAGGAGGGATGGTGGCCGGGAAGCCCTTTCCTCTGGATCAGGAGCAGTGGGAGGATGGCTCAGAAGCCCCTACCTCTGGGCCGGGAGCGGCGGGATGGGTGGTGGCCTGGAAGCCCCTGATAATTCTTTTTTTTTTTGGTACCAGGGATGGAACTCAGGACCTTGGGCTTGCAAGGCAGGCAGTAGAACCACTGAACTAAATCGCCGGCCTTTTTTTTTTTGGTACCGGGGATCAAACTCAGGTCCTTACGCTTGTGCAGCAGGTGGCAAAACCACTGAGCTAAATCCCTGGCCCTCTAATTCTTTTTTTAATCAAGACTTTTTTATCTCCCTAAAATAAGAAAGCTGAAATCCAATTTTATACAGAGGCACGAGGCCTTTATTACATTCAGTTTAGTGTTTAAAATAGACTATTCAATTTAAACAGGAAATATCCAATAGGACTTAAATTACCAGTTGCTAAGTTTTCCTTCACCAATCTCTTGACCATGACTTTAAAGTTCTCTGATGTATATCAGCAAATTCCAAAATAATATGCCAAGTCCTAAGTATGGACACTGTGTATAATTTTAAATATAAGGACTAATTTCTTAATAAAAAAGAAGAACCCTTAGGAGTTGCAAAGTACATAGACTAACATCATAGGTATGTTCTTTTTTTGGTGCCGGGGATTGAACTTGGGACCTTGAACTTTCGAGGCAGGCGGCAGAACCACTGAGCTAAATCCCTGGCCCCTGTAGGTATATTCTTGATCTCATGCCACACACATATGATAACATTCTCTACCATAAGAGCTCTCTCAGTTACTGTCACAGAGCACCTGACTTTAAGGAAGGAATGAAAAGGGCTGGGGATTTAGCTCAGTGGCACTGCGCCTGCCTTACAAGCGCAAGGTCCTGAGTTTGATCCTGGTACCAAAAAAAAAGGAAGGAATGAATAATCAAACCAGTGAAAAAGACATGGGGAAAGACATGTACATTTTGAAAGTGTTACAGCATGAATAACAGCTGTTCCACAATCTGGCCATTTTTAGGATTATTCAATAATATTGTTGATCCAGTGCATCATTTAATGAGATTTAATTATCAATTAGTAATAGATTCCAAGTTTTAAAAGGCAAGTAATATATTAATGAAAGCAATACAAAAATGTTCTGTGTATAGAACTGTTTACAAAAATACAAAAATATTTTGGATGTCACAAGGGATACAGTGCTCCTATAAATGGATTGTTTAAGCTAAGTGCTTAACATAAGCAGTCCATCCCTATAATTAACAAAGAATATTTAAGGGACAGGAAATATTTTCTACAAAAATAATGCTACATTGTATACTTTAATCAGTGCATTTTAGGTGGCATTCTTATGTTTCTTATTTTTCTTGTTGATTCAGTAAATATATCGTCACCATTTTCATTTTGTCAGAAGCCTCAAGAAAATCTAACTTCCTGACAGTCATTTAAAGCGGGAAGAGACAAAAACAGAATCAGCAAGAGCATTATGGGTAACAGCTTCGACAGTGTGTACTTGCAGATGTCTCTAGATATGTGCTACCTGTCACCAGAATACATGTTATCATCTTACACTATGGTACCAAATATCTCACTAGGGTCTCTTCACCAGGATGTTGAGGGGATTTTTAAAAATATCTCTCCCCTGAGCAAAGGTAGAGTGGCCTACAGGTTCCCAAACTGGTGACATTATTGTTTAGAGCAGAACATGTAGTTGCCATGGCACCTTTTACTAGATGTGGTACAGAATTCTAGTGAGAATTCTGGACAAATGAGTGAGAATATTGTTACCTATTTGTGCCAGTAGTTCCTCTGGTGTATCATCAGAACCATTTGCAAATGGAGTGTGACCAGTAACCTCTATGTTGAGGACACAAGACTCCATATAACACAAGCAGCATCATAGCCTTGGCATTTGAAAAGCTCTGGTTGCAGTGTAACAAGGAGTCTTGAGAAGACTGCTTTCCACTCCCAGCTGCTTCCAAAGCCAAAGTCACAAATTCAAATAGATTCTGGATTACCAGATTCATCCACATAAAGAATGTTGCTATAGGTGCCAGGGATTTAGCTCAGTGGTTTTGCCACCTGCTGCACAAGCGCAAGGTCCCGAGTTTGATCCCTGATACCCCCCCAAAAAAGAATATTGCTATGTTTCAAGTCCCTGTGAACCACCTCTTGCACATAAAGGTAATCAACAGTTTTTACTATAGTAAACAGGACAGCACTGACCTCTTGTTCAGAGAAAAATTTCTATCTAAGAATTTTATCCAGAAGTTCACTCTTTTCATAAGTCTACATACACATACTTCCCATCATCATATACATTCTTGGAGTAATAAATGTTTGGATGCTTTCCACAACAAAGAAGAATTTCAATTTCTTCTGTTGGGTCTCTCTTGGTTTTAACAATAATCTTTAATGCAAACTCCTTGTTTGTGGCTTGATCTCTTGCAAACAAAGTATGAACCAATTCAAATATTTTCTTTTACTTCATATCCATCAGTAGACTAAATATTGTTCCTGTGTAACTGATGAACAATTGAATGTACATCAACTATCTGCATAGCTTGGCTTTCATCTCTGGAGGTTATAGCAACAAAACTAAACTCCCAAAAATGTTGATGATGTTCATTAGCAATAGGTGGAATCCCAGGTGAATCTTTTGAGAGTTTTTGCAATAAATTTAGAATCAAAATAATATATATCTTCACACCTGCTAGTTGCAAGTTTAAAAGATGAATGAATTTCTCTTCTATAAATTTATTCCAGTAGATTGCTGAGAAAAATGAATGCCTTTTAATTTCTTCAACTCCATTCTGTTCCGCACCTAATGGTCAACATTTTGTTTGAAAAGCATTCATACAGACTCTGTTTTCAGGACTCAAAAACTGTGGCATCCCAAGTTTGTTGTTGTTGCAGTTTCCCTTTGCATTGTATTGCTTTGACAACTGTAATTTGAATCAGATCTGAAAGAGGTCCAGAATAAAATATATTTTGATATTAAAAAAATAATAAATTTAAGAATTATAGTTGCTATTTCTTTTCTATCTTTTTTTTTGGTAAAAATAGTGTACCAATAAGCATTCCAAACATTAACTCACCAAAAGACAATCAGTTGGCACTTGAAGTATGACCTCTACGATTACTTCTGGAATCATATATTCCACAGTTCCACAAAAAGAACATGCTATTTTTTCATGATCAATACATTCTTAAGGCAAAATCTGTTAACTTGATGTGAACTTCTTCACCAAGAATGGTTTCTGGTTTCAAGTTCTTATAGGTTATTCCCAGGCTATGTAGATTATCTAAAGCAAGTACAAATTCAGCCAAGTAGAACTTGACATCTTTTGAAATCACTGTTTTAGATAAATGTGTGAATAAGTCTCCTCTCCTGAGAAAATTCAAAATAAGATAAAATGTCCTTTCAATTTGATAAGCATAATGCAACTTAGCACTCAAACAGTAATAAATGTCTACCAAGATAGCTCATTCCATTTTTGTCCAAACAGTCTCAAACTTTAAGCATGGCCTTCTGTAATACCTTCAGGCATAAAGCTATCTAGAATCAAAGCCTTTCTAAACTAAGAAAACCTTTCCAAATGATCTCTGCCCTAATGCTTTTTAAAAATCAAACTGGGAAGAATCTGTTTTTTTATGTCCTCATCTGATGTGTGTTACAATTTCTTTGATGCTGCTTTCAGTTTGTGGATTAATCTTATACGTTCATCCATAATTTGCTGTCTGTCCATTCAGTGTGACAGGACAAAGAATGAGCTCCCCACTCATTCTAAGGAAATATCAGAGATGTGCATAAAGACTTATGTACAATTGTATTCAGCATACTCATTATAATGAGACTAGAGACTGAGAAGATTCCACCAAGATTATCAGTACTGAGATACGCCCCAGCAAATGTTTTTAAATTTCAGAAATAAAGATATAATCCTCCATGCTGTCAGATGGGCACTGCATGGCCATATCCTTCTACCAGTCCACCAGCTGCACCCATGGAATCTCCCCAGATGGCCAAGTTCAATACCTCCTCCCTCCCTGCCCTCCCCATAGCCCACCCCCCTTTTTAAAAAATTTGTTGTTGGTGTGTATTTTTCTTTCGAGAAGTATCTATTCAGATTATTTGCCCATTTTTAAATTGGATTACTTGGTTTTATATTAACTTTTTTGAGTTCCTCATGTTTTCCTGGTATAAATTCTCTGTGAGACAAATTCTGTAGTTCATTAATATGGTCTCTCCCATTCTATATGTTGTCTCTTCAATCTGTGGATTGTTCCTTAACTATAGAGAATCTTAGGTTTATCCAAACTCATTTATTACTTTTTGCTCTTAGTTCCTGAGTGTTATGGCTTATATCTAGATCCCTTCCTCCAAAACAACCTCCTGTGCTTAACAGCAGGGCTTGTGGAAGGTGATTGGACCATGGGGGTGCTATAACTGACTTGCTGTTAGGAGGTAGAGCTTAGTCAAAGGAAGCAGATCACGGGGGCTTGACCTGAAAGGGCATATCTCCCTCCCTGGCTCCTCCATTCTCTCTCTGCTTCCTGGCCACCATGACATAAGAAACTTTTCCTCTGCCACGCTGGACTGAAACATGAGCCAAAACAAACCTCTTCCTTTAAGTTGTATGTGTCAAGTGTTTTGTCTTGGTGATGAGCAAAGTGACTAAGACAGATTTTGGTACCAGAGAAATACTACTGTTGCTCTGAAACTATCTGACTATGTGGTTCAGAGCCTATGAAGTGGTTTGTGAGGAGTTTGTAAAGGTTCGGAGATGCCAGATGGAAAAAGCAGCCCTAGAATGTCAACTAAACTTGATGGATATTCTGGTCAGGTTCAGAAGACCAGAATGCTGATAAAATGGCAAACAGTAAAGACCAGGCTCGAGAAGTTTCAGGTGAGAACAAACACTCCTTTGACAGTTGGACTCCAGGACATGGGTTACATTCTAGCAGAAAATTTGTCTACATTTTGCTGATGTCCTGGGACTCTGTGGGAAACTGAGGTTAAGAGCACCTGACTAATTAATCTGGTGAAGAAAATTCCAGGCTGTGGAATGGGTACTGCTTGATGATTGTAGCAAAATTTACACTGAGAAACAGGAGCAAAAGGTCTGTTTTTAAAAGTTTTCAGTTTTTTCAGAAAAGACTGGCCTATAAAGTTGGAGCATAAGAGAATGTGGTTGCTGAAAAGATTATAAAGAAGCCAAGTACCTTGTATCAGGACAATAGGATACATGCTTCAAGGGCATCCTGGGAAAAAGCAAGTCCCCAACATTCCCAGGCTCAAAGTTGCAAAATTTGAAAGACTTTACCTTGGGAAGAGAATCACAGGGAACCCAGTTCATTCTGTAGAAACTGTTTCCCACAGCTCAGTCATTTAGGCATTCAGAGGCTTCTGTGGCCACAATGCAAGGGGTCCTGGCTATTGCTTGAGCTGGTGGCAAAGCTTGGCATCATCCACCTGGTTCTAGTTTTATAGGCATCAGAATGCAAAGAGTCATTGGGCCAGGGAGACTGACACTCATATTTTAGAAGAAGACCTGGGAGGCAAGACAGTGTTCTTATGAGAAAGTGGTGCATGAAGCTGTGACAGTGAAGCCAAAAAAGTACAGTGGAGATTCCAGGAAGTTGGAAATACCAGAAGCATAAACTGTTGGCTAATGAAAGCAGCAAGCAGGAAGCAAAGCCACCCCAAGAGAGAGGCCATGAGAGCTGCAATCAGCATCCTCTAGAGAAAGGAACATCCAAGCCTTTCGAGTTCACATCTTTGCTCAGATGTTTGACACAAAACTGTAAGATTTAATTTTTGTCCTGTTGGGTTTCAGTTTTACTTTGGTCCAATCCTTTCTATCCTCCTATTCCTTCTTTTTGAAATGGGAATATTTACCCTGTTCCATTGTATGTCAGTAGTGTTTAACTTTATTTTTCATGTGTTGAGGGACTCACAGCTAGGAATTTGCCTTAAGTCTCAGAGAAGACATTGTACTTAGACCTTTCAATGATGCTGGAACTGCTAGCATTTTTGGCAGCTCTTAGAGATGAACTAAATGTATTTTGCATGAAGAGATGCCCATGAGTCTTTTGGGGGCCAGGAGCAGAATGTTATGGTTTATCTCTACGTGCCTTCCCAAAGGCTCCTGCACCTAGAAGTAGGGCTTGTGGAGGGTAAATGAATCACGTGAGCATTAGAGCTATCTTGTTGTTTGGAGTTGGGGCCTGGATGAAGGACAAAAGCCACTGGAGATGTGACTTGTAATGATGACTCTCCCTTCCCAGCTCCTCTCTTCTCTATCTGCTGATTGGCTTCCATAACATGAGCAGATTTCTGCTGCCATGCCTCTCTCTGCTGTGCTGTTTATTCTCTGGAGACCACTGACCATGGACTGAAAAATGAGCCAAAATAAACCTCTTCTTTAAATATTGAGTCAGTTGTTTTGACCCTGTGATGAAGAAAGTAACTTTTGGAGTCATATACAAAAAATTATTGCTTATGCCAATTTCTTGAAGTGTTCCCCCTACATTTCATTAATTATACTCAGAGAATACTTATTCTGTTGTTGCTGGGTGGAACACTCTGTAGATATATATTAAGTCTAAAATGTGGTTTAACTCTTGTATTACTTGTTGATTATTTTGTCTAGTTAATCTATTTGTGATAATAGGGTATTGAGGTTCCCCACTAAAATTATGTTGATGGTTATCTAACCTTTAATGTTCAGTAGTATTTATTTTATGAAATTGGGTACACCAATGTTCATTGCATATACATTTATAATTGTTCCCTTAATCAATATGTAGTGACATTTTTTGCCTCTTCTGATCAGTTTTGGCTTGAAGTCCACCTTGTCTGAAAATAGGATAGCTACTCCTGCTTGTTTTCAGTTTCCCATTGCATGGAACATTGTTTCCCATCCTCTGATTTTTAGCCTATGTATTTCATTTTGCATTAAATATATTTCTCATATGTAGCATATTGTTGGGTCTTATTTTTTATCTAATCTTCCAATCTGTGTCTTTTGAGACCATTCACTTTGAGAGTTATTACTGAAAAGTAATGACTTATTCCTGTCATTGCATAATTTTTTGTTGCTGATTCTTTTTTCCCCTTCTGTTTAACTTCTCACCCTACCTGGTGTATTAATTCTACTAGACTTTTGGCTTCATTTTCTCTTGTTGAAATTTTTGAGTGCTAGTTGTCTGGTCATAAACTTCTTAAGCTGCTTTTTGTCATAGGAAGACCTTATTTTCCCATCGATATTTAAAGATAGTTTTGCAGGATATATTAGTCTGGGGTAGGAGTTGGGTTTCTTTAGTGCTTGAAACACTTCACCTCACTTAAAACATAATCTCCTGGCCTTTAAGATTCATGTTAAGAAGTCTGCTATAATTCTAATGGGTTTACCTTTATAAGTAATTTGGGGGAGCCTTGGTCACTTTCCTTATTGCTAGGACACAACAGGCAACACTCACAAATTAAAAGAGATGATTTATTTTGGCTCATGATTTGTACAGGTTTTAGTACATAGTCCAGTGGCTCCCAGGCAGGACAGTATGGCAAAGGGGCACAGCAGAGGAAGGGTTGCATATTTTGTGGCATGTGGGAGGCAGAGAGAGTGAAAACGGAGTAGGGGAAAGAAATATGTCCTTCCAGGCCATTGTCAGTGGCCCAGTTCCTCTGTCTAGGCTCTATCTTCCAACAACACATTTAGCTATCAACTCATCAGTGAGAATCCACTGCTGAGTATCATGCCCCCATGATCCATTCATTTCCCAAAAGCCCTACCTATAAGTGCGTGAGGCTTTAGGGGGACATCTAGATAGTTGCTTTTCTGTAACAACTTTTAAAATTCTGTCCTTGGGTGAGACTTTTGAGTTTTTTTACTATGATCTTTCATGGGGAAGTTCTTCCCTAATCATAGCTCTTTGGGGTTCTAGATGCTTCAATTTATCTGTATGTTAAATTCTTTTCCCATATTACAAAGTTCTTTTTATTATTTCTGAAAACAGGTTTTTTTATGCCATTCATGCTGTCTTCTGACTTTTTTACTAATTCTAGTAGATATTAGACTGTAGTTTTCCTTTTGGGGGTCTACTTCCCTGGTGTTGGTATCATGGTAATGGTGATCTCATAGAATATGTTTGGAAGAACTTCTTTCTCTTCTATTTTATGAAATAACTTAAGAACTGATATTAGTTCTTCTTAGAAAGTTTTGTAGAACTAAATAATGAAACTATCTGGTCTTGGTATTTTCCTTTATGGAAGACTTTCTATTACTGATTATATTTTCTCATTCATCATTGGTCTGTCCAGACCTTCTATTTCTCCATAATTCAATGTTGGTAGGTCATATGAGTCCAGGAACTCATTCATTTCTTTTAGGTTATTCAATTTCTTGTCACATAATTATTCATAGTATTCACTAAGGATTCTTTGTATTTCTGTGCTATCAGTTGGATATCTTTGGCTTTTATTTACTTGAGTTGCTTCTCTTTTTTTCTGATAGGAACTAAAACCTTGTCAATATTATTTCTCTTGTAAGGAACAAACTTTTCATTACAATGATATTTTGTGTTGTTTTTTTAGTCTCCATTTCATTTACTAATGCTCTGATCTTTATTGTTTCTATAGACATCCCTATAGAACTACTGTTGCTCTTTCTCGTAGGTTTAGGCATATTGTGGCATAGTCAATGAATTAGGCATATTCTAACTTTATCTAAAGACATTTTAAAATTTCCCTTTTAATTTCTTCATTGACCCATTAGTTGTTCAGGTTAATGTTATTTAATTTCCATGTGTTTGTAAAATTTTAAAGTTCTTTCTTGTTTTGATTCCTAGTTTTACTCCCTGTCATAAAAGATACTTGATATACTTTCAATCTTCCAAAATTTGTGAAGACTTGTTTTGTGGCCTAAAATATGATCTATCCTACAGAATGTTCTTCAAGCAGTTGAAAGTAATGCATATTCTGCACCTACTAGGTAGAATGTTCTACAAAGTTCTCTTAAATCCATTTGTTCTAACATATGATTTAAATTCAAAGTTTCTTTTTTGATTTTCCATCTGAATGCTATGTCCATTGCAGAATGTTTAGTATTTGTTGAAATCTCCTGCTGTTATCACCTGTAGTCTCTCATTTTCTTTAGATTTATTAGTATTTCTTTATATATGTAGATGAGATGAAAAGTGGTTACCTCTCCCCTTTTTCCTGTGTCAGGCATAGAGGGGGATAGCTGTCATGTCCTTCCCACTGACTTCCCTTTTGGTCCCCCATGGTTCCCCTAGAATGGACTGTGGTAATTTGCCTCAGTGTCCTCCTGCCAGCTCTACTTATTTTGCAGCCACTCTTTGGGCTGCTCTGACAGGAGGCTGGGCTTTGCTGTCAGCAGTGGTGCCCCTTCTCCACTCCTGCTGCTCCAGGTGCTGCTACTGCCTCTCTGAAGAAGCTGTGGCAAAATGTCCATAACTTGGCAGAGATAAAGGAAATATCTGGGCCCATTATTAACACTTCCAAACTCCAATATGTTGTCTAATCCTAAGGATTTCCCAAATTAGGTTCTGCCATTTCCAGAGATGTGGCAGCTGTCAATAAAGCAACCATGTCTCCCCATGTTCCTTCATGACAGCTGTGACTGTCCTGGATGCCCCATACCTACTCCATGATGTGTCTACACTTACTACTGTGGGCTTGAATTTGAATCAAGAAGTAGAATTCAATTTGGACCAATCAGTAGATTTGGATCACAAGACTTGAGTTTAGACCCATTTGGATCAATTGGCAGGCTCAAATTTGGACCAGTCACAGGCTTGCTGCTCCTAAATAATCAGCATTCCCCTCACATTTGGGGGGTTTGTCTAGGAGGCTCCCTCTTGTGTACTGATCCTGCATTGCAACACAGACCCTCTTCACTCGGTTCATCCTATAAATCTACTCACAATTTATTTTTAGTGTGGGCTTGGAAGAGCCTATAAATCTACTTGGGTTTTATCCCAGGGACTGTAGACAAAGTTGTTGCTTTAAAAGAGCTATAAACACTTGGGGCTATTATCCCTGAAGACCTTTAGAGACCAGCAGCCAATGAAGATCAGCAACAGAGACCAGCAATTGGCAGTAACAAATGGGGTCAACTGGCATTGACTGCCAGCAGTCATAACTGGCATGGCTGACAAACATTGACTAGTGCCAGCACCCAGCAGTGGCAGAGATCAGTAGCAGCAATCTGGAACCAGCAACCTAGGGTCAAGGGCTAACAGCTACTGGCATTCAATGGCTGGAATTTCTAGCAGAGCCACACTTCGTTGATTTGTGATTTCTATCTGAATTGAGCCAAAGACCTTCAATTAAATGGTGACAGATGCACCAATGTTGGCTGTACATATATTTATAATTGTTATAACTACCTGCTAAATTGACCCTGGTATCATTATTTAATGATCTTGTCTTTTGTTTTTTTACATTTTTTTGCTTAAAACCTACTATCTATGTATAGCTACTGTTCTCTTTTTTTTAACAGGTGAAATGAGTCTCTTATAATAACTTATAATTGGGTTTTGTTTTTTAATTCATTCTGCCATGCGTTGTCTTTTAATTAGAGAATTTAATCCATTTATATTCAAAGTAACTATTGATAGATAAGGATTTACTACTGTCATTTTTTGTTGTGTTTTGTTTTGTTTTGGTACTGGAGATCGAACTCAGGACCTTG
The DNA here is from genome assembly GCF_000247695.1 of Heterocephalus glaber. Next base: position 9,334,812 of record NW_004624790.1, on the reverse strand, counting down.
CGCTTGTGAGGCAGGCATGGCGCCACTGAGCTAAATCCCCAGCCCACTATTGCCATTTGTTACCTACTATCTGCTTGTTTTGTAGACACTTTCTTCCTGTCATAAAGTCTTGCTTTGTGGTTAAGTGGTTTATCTCTAGTAGCATGTTTTGATGCCTCACCCTCCCCACTTTGTTTTGTGCATCTATTATAGATTTTTTCTTTGCAATTTTCATGACACAGAATCATCTTAATAATTATAAAACTTTAGATTACAAAAACTTAACTTTTACTGCATACTAAAACCTTCTTAATGTAATTTCAGTCCTCCCCAGATTTTGAATTTTTAATGTCACAATTTACATCTTTATAAATCATATATGCCTTGACCAATGGTTACCAGTATTTTTACCAATTTTGTCTTTTAAACTTCACACTAAAGATATAAGTAATTTCTACCACTATTATGTTATTATTCTACATTTGATCTCGTATTTACTTTTACCTATCAGTTTTACACTCTTAGATGCTCTCAAGTTACTCATTAGCTTCCTTTTCTTTCAGCTTGAGGAACTCCTTTTAGCATTTCTTGTAAAACAGGTCTGGTAAGATGATCTCCCTCAGCTTTTGTTTGTGTGGAAAGTCTTTATCTCTCCTTCATTTTACAAGAAGAGTTTTGCTGGGTGAGTATTTTTGGTTTGCAGGGATTTTTTTCCTTGACTACCTTGAATATGGCATCAAATTCTCTCTTGGCCTCTAAGATTTCTACTGGTAAGTCTGCTATTAAGCTTATTAGAACTTCTTTATATACTGTTTTTGTTTTCTTGCTGCTTTGGGAATCCCATCTTTGTCTTTGATCTTGGAAATTTTATGGCGTGGGGTAATGTTATTTGGACTGAATCAGATTGAAGATCTTTAACCTTTCTGTACATGCATATTTACATTTTGTCCAGGTTCAGAAAGTTTCCTGATATTATTTCTTTAAATACCTTTCTACCCCTTTTTCTTACTCTGAATGCCAACAACTCATACATGTGCATTTTTCATGTTGTCCCATAAATGTCATGTGCTTTCTTTCCTTTTTATTCTCTTATTACTTATTTTATTTATTACTTATTATTTATTACTTATTTTTTCTCTTATGACCATATGTTTTCAAATAACTGTTCTCTGAATTCACAGGTTGTTTCCTCTGCTTGGTCAATTCTCCTGTTCACGGTCTCTGCTGCATTTTAAAAATTTTACTCATGTATTATTCATCTCCATAATTTCATTTTGATTTTTTAAAATTATTTTTTCAATCTCTGTTGTTAGACTCACTGATGAATTTCAATTGTTTCTTTGCATTTTCTTCAAGTTCAACTATAACTCCATGAGTTTATACATCTCCATCTATTTAAGTTTATCCCTGGCATTTTATTTTGTTCAGTTGGCAATGTCATGTTTCCTTGATTGTTCTTGATGCTTATCCTTTATTTGTGTCTTCAATTAAAGGAGTGGGTACCTATTCCAGTCTTTATAGTTTGGCCTTTTCTGAGACCATCTTTCAACAGGAAACTTCTCCAAGGGTTCTGTGCAGGTCATCTATAATGGAAGCCCATGATCACTGCAGCCACTGTGGTGCTAGAGGACACCCTAAACACCTGACTGGCACAGTCCACACACCCCAGGCTGGAATCCCATGGCCTTTGGGGCTGCCATAGCACCATATTGGAATACTGTGGCCATGAAGATAGACACAGCACTGGGGAGGGGGAAAAAGACCTAAGCTGCTGAAGCCTACCTATTGCTGAGGTTTGTCAAACCCAAAGCTATTGCAGTCAGGCAGCGGTGATGTCACCTAAAACTCAAGTCCATCTGGCAGAGGCTCCACGTTTCCGTCTAGCACTGAAGTGTGTCTGTGGATTCAAGCCACAGCTACTGACCTGGAGTGAGGGCCACTGAGAGTCTGTCTGGTAATGAATTTTACTGTGGCAGGACTAGTACTGAGGTCACAGGCAAAGGCACATGGGTATTTCCCTCTGCTTCCCAGTATCAGGTGGTATCTGTCTTCATGCTATAGCAGCTAGAGTGGCAGGTAATGTAAAACTATCTTTCCCTCCACACTCAATGGATCTTTAATTAGTATGTTATACCAGTTTCTGTGATCTCTCACATGGATTTCCTTAGCTCTTACGAAGGTAATTTCATGTGTGGATAATTGTTCAAGTTGGTATTTAAGTAGGGAAGAATCACTACAGAACTATTCGACCATCATACTCTGCCCTCTACTCCTCCCCTTTTTGTCCATAGCTCTCTTCTCTTCTTTGTATATAATACAAATTTAAAGTTTTTCTCTAGTAGTCCACTGTCCCTAGACAATGCACCAACGGTCATTTCTCTCAATTTTTCCCCTCCTGTCCATGGGTAGGAAAATACTTCCTGGTTTTGGTTTGTTTGCATATGTCAGCATTTTCAATGAAATTGGGAAGCAGTTTCCCTCCCTAAAGTTTGTAGTTTCTATTGTTTTGTTACTGATCATTTGTTTAGTAACTTTCTTGGACTCATTTGATAAAGTCTGCATTATTTCTCATGTGTAAAGAAGTCTGTTTCATTAGCTTAATGGTCAGCTAATGATTGGCCAATGAATATGTTAAATACTAACAGCCAATAAGGCTCCTGCACTTTTCAAGGGGGTGTGTGCATGGGCATATGTGTGTTTGTGTGTGTGTGTTCTGACATATTTTCAATATTCCAGTAGGCTGTTTACAGTTCTATGTTCACCTTTACTTTCAGCTGGCATAGAGTGCGAAATTCAGCCAGAGATAAGCTATTAGAGTCCTCTCCGTTCTTTCCTTAACATGCACACACTAACGGACAAATGTCCCATCATGTGCATGCATGAGGCCTTCTCTTTTCCTGCCAAGATAATATACATAAAAAACCAGATATTTCATTCCCCACTTTTTGCTCTTGTGAGCTCTAATTACTCTCACAGTTTGAAGTATCTATAATATCAAAAAATTGCCCCATAGTTAGTGTTGTTCGGAGCAAGATCTAAGTTACATGAAATAAACAGTCTCAGAGGAGCTGGTTTGAGGAGCTGCCATTCAGTTGAAATAACCACAGTTTTCTGGGGTGGAGATTTTGAGAGCAAAAGGAGGAAATCCTTTTCCTCTGAAGTGGCTGCTAGGTTTCTGATTTCCAAGATTACTGTATTCAAACTATTGACTCTCAAAGCCACCACACAGCTGGACAAAAATTACAACTAGTAAATAATCTCGGTACTATTTGTTCTTGCTAAGATTCACCCTTTTTTTCCTTCAGAAACTCACAGATTTTGCAAAGCTTTGATTTAGTTCTAGAATTCTGAAATGGTTGTTTTTGACAAGAATTGTTACCATTCTCATGGCTTTCACTGAAGGTCAGATTTCAATTCCTTTCATTATTCTGAAACTGCTTCCCTGTCTTTTAGGATTTTCTCTAGAGGAACATTATCAAGTTCAATTGAACTTCTTTCCTGTATTGTTATTTTCACATTAATCATGGATAGATAAGTGGTTTTTTCACATATTGTACAGCTGATATGGAGATGATCATCCCCCATATTCTATTAATAAGAAGTAGTCCATGGACTTAATTTGGAATGTTAAATGAACCATAGACACTGTTGAAATAAACGCCAGCTTGTTCATTACATATCATTATTTTTATATATGACAAAATTCACTGAGTAAACTTTTGTTTAGGGTTGCTTATGTTTATATCAAGATTTAAATATAGTTTCTTTGCATTTAATATTTTTGTCATATAAAATTGCAGTGAATATCAAACGTTTTTTCTTTAAAGTAGGAAGATATTTATTGATAGGAAAGCTCCAGAGGGGCAGGAGAGGTCCGAGTGGGTAGCTTGAATATCAAAATTTTGAAAACAGAAAGGTATGTCAGTGTGTGGGGCTGCAAACAAAACTCTTGAAAATGAAAGTAGAAACACTTTAAATCACTGGCATAATCACCAAGTAGAAAGGATTTTTGTTCTGAATGTTAAGAACAATTCACTGAGGACAGGCCAACCCAGAGCTAGAAGAGAGGCACAGATGCACAAATGCACAACAAAAGATACAAAGTCAAAAGGTAGCCACAAATTGTACTAGAAAGAGCAAGATTTCACAGACAGAGGGGCTACACTTTTTCTTCCAACAGCAGGTTCCACTTATCCTGGAGGCATTACTAAAGCTATTTTCTGTTTGTTTCTATGGTTTTTTGTTCCTGTTTTGTGGGGGTTGTTTTTGTTTTTGCAGTACTAGGGATTGAGCCTAGGGCTTTCACACTGAACTACATCTCCAGCCCTTTTTAATTTTTATTCACACAGCGTCTAAGTCGCTAAATAGCCCAGGTTGGGCTAAAACTTGTGATCATCCTGCCTCAGCCTTCCAGACTGCTGGGATTACAGGCACGTGCCACCACATGCTGCTTTTTTTTTAGCAGTTACGTACACAGCAATGATCTTAGCACCGGAGCAAGTAGGCACGATACACTTTTTACAGAAGGGCAGAGTCCCTGTAATTATTTTTTCCAGAATTCATATTTCAAAATGACATGAACTTAGGCTTTTGACTTAATAACAAATGAAGTTTTTACACATTCAGGAAGATAATAAGGAGCAAAATAATTATACATGTAAGTCCCACGGCTTACAATGAATTAGCACTATTCATAAAGCTAGAAAGCATACGGCTAAGAGTCCATTATTTTGCTTTGTCTTTGCGATGGTGTGGGTGCTTTTTTAACGTTACAGTGTTAAAAGTAGGAACCGCAATTGCGGAGGCTGGGTTACAATGTCTCTAGATACGCAGTGAGAAGAAAGGGGTGGACAGTAATGAGCCTGACCTGGGAAAACAACTCCTTCCGGCTGTCTCAAAATATTCACTGAAAAGCAAGAGTTCTGACGGGCCACACCAGCGCTGCAGCGTCCTAGAGGACGGTCCCTCCGGGCTCCCAGCCCTTACAGCCCGGAGGGTGTCTCACTGCGCGGCTTCCTCCGGGTGAAGGAAACAGCTAGAATTTGCTGGAAGAGCTGACCTCCTGCCCTGGAAACCACCGCGCCCCCTGCTGGCGGTCCTCCGCCGAGCTGAGCGACGGAAGCAGATCCTGGCTTCCGGTCAGGCAGGCGCCCGTTGTCCTGCCGCTATGAAGCCGAGCAGCCTCTCCCTCCTGGCCTTGACCATCTTGCTTTGCCTCCACGTGGCCCAGCCTGGAGTACGGAAGAATGGAAGTAAGGCCAGGCGGTCTAGGGTGGGCTTGCGGGAGGGAAGCATTTCCTCTCAGGAGCCCAAGGAAAGAGCCCGTTCAGGCTCTGACTCACCGCGTGGCATTTTTCTGCAGTTAAACAGAAACCCGGATTTTGCCCGGAGTTTTTTCTTAACTGTGCTTTCACCGGATTCCCTGGGTGCTGGAGTGATCGAGGCTGCAAGGGGACCAAGAAGTGTTGCTTCTATAACTGCCGACGTCGGTGTACGGAGCCATGGTCGTCTGTGACCTGAGGTCAGTAGCCCCAGACCTGCTGTTCTGCGCTGCCCGGAACTTTCCCCCAAACCATTGGTCTTAGAGCGAGATGGGACGTGTCTGTGCCTCTAGGAGTCATGGCGATCAGAGCTTTGAAACTGAGATACTTCCAGAGATTTCCAGGACGGGAAAGAGGAGGCCAAGAGGACTCCCTCCTCAGAGAAGGAATCTTTCGTTTCGTGGAGCAGACATCTCCCTTCTCCGTATGAAGGGGACATTTGGATAAGATTGTCTCTAAACTCCTTAATGCTAGTGAAATTTGTTAGAATTATTTTCGGTTGCTTTTTTTCTTAACAATTTATACTAATGAAGCATTTTCTATTTCACATTTAAATTGAGAGGCAAGGGATTATGAGGTCGTAATTCCTTAGGTAGGCTTGCCTAGATTTCCTGACCTTCGAGTACCTAGCAGAATGAAGGCCACAGTGGTTCTGGGACACAAAATCACGTCCCCAGAACAGTTTGTTCTCCTACCTCTGATTGTTTTCTCTCCTTAGGTGGAAACCTCTTTATCCAGGCCTGAGAAGACAATGATGCAACAGGGTCAGACTTGGATAACCAGTCACCAATTCTACCCTGCTTCTCCCAGGCCCTTCCTGTTATCAAGAGTTAAAAGCATGTTAGGGCGGGGGATTTAGCTCAGTGGTTCCACCACCTGCTTTGCAAGCGCAAGGTCCTGAGCTCGATCCCCAGTACCAAAAAATAAAAACAAAACAAAACAAAAAAAGAGTTAAAAGCATGTTAATATGAAAATAAAGCAAAGAAAGAAGCCTGGTGTATTTGCCCGTTTTCTGTTACTGCAACAAACTATCAAAGACTGAGTACTTAAGAAAGAGCTTTGATTAGCTCATAGATCTGGAGGTTTAGGAGCATTCCCCCAGCACCTCTGTGGAAGGCCTCATGGCAAATGGGATCACAATGGTGGGAGGTCAGGTGAGGTTGCCAGAAAGAGGCACAGTGGAGCTTCCAGGCTCCCATATAATAACTCACTTTCGAGGGAACTAATACAGTCCCGCAAGACCTACATTGATCCCTTCTAGATGTGTTGTCCTCATAACCTAATTACATTCCACTAGGTCCCCACCTTTGAAAGGCCTACCATCTCTCAGTATTGGCACAATGGACACCAAATTCCAACACATTAACCCTTGGCAGAAACAGAGTATCCAAACCATGGCATGCTGTACATTAAATTGTGAAAATCAGTAAGACCTCTTTCTCCCTCTCCTGCCTCTTCTTTACCAGCCCTTTTGAGTGATCCCTTAGAACGTGTAAAAAAGATGAAGTTACTGTTTCACATTAGGTTTTACTAATTTTTGTACTTGTGTTTTTCTGATATATTTCTTTCTTTCTTTTTTTTTTTTTTTTTGGTGTCTCCTAACACTCAGATTCCTCTTTGGTGAGATCCAAGAGACATTTTCCAGTTAAAAATTTTTTTTTCAGTTTTAATTTCATGAAGGACAAACACATTATCCTGGAAGGAAAAAAACAAGCTATTTATAGTACAGTTTCTCTTGTGCTGCTGCCAGTGAGCCTTCCATGTGTTGATCAAGGTCTAGATTTGAAATTTTGGTTGGAAAGAAAGCAAGATACACCTTAGTTCTAGAGTATATTGAATTCTATAATTGAGGGGATACATTAGTAAGAGGAATTCTCCCGTGGTTCAGCCAAGCTACCATTACTTAATTACCATTAAGTGTGGAGGTTGAGCCCCTAACCTTCCTAATAATGAAATGGCTCTCACTTTCAATTTCCTCACTTTATAAATCTGTGTTCCCACCTTTCTTGAGGACTACAATACCAGAAGTCTGAGAAAGTGGTCTTCCAAGATGTATTTGTGAGAAGCACTTCTTCTCCCTCTTAACCAATCACTTTAGGAACCATCCAAACTAGAATTGTGGGTGAATGGGTTAGTTTGGGACCCCTAAAAAACAGATGCTCGGACATGATTAGGTGACCAAGAGCATGTTAGGGAAAACATCTGTGAGGGAAATGGGATAAAGCTAAAGCAAAGAAAGCCATCCGATCATGATGCAGGGCTGACTGCTGTGAGGGAGGAGGGAATGAGAGAGGCTTCTGCAGTTAGAGAGAATCTGACTGAAGTCACCTATCAGAGGTGCCCCATGTGTCACCCCATGCTGCCAGAGAGTCTGGGCAGAGCCGAGTCACTGGCTGGGAGCACCTGGCATGAAGTACGGCCTCTGTGCAAACGTGGTGACAGACGCAGAGAGCAGGAGCTGGGGTGTCTGTCTGAGCGGTGCATCTCGGTACCTTCCAATGCCCTCTGCCCTGTGCTGCACAGCGTTACTTCTCCAGGTGTGGCGATGAAAGCTGGTTAGTGTCAACTCTGAATTCTTTCTTCTTTCATGTCCAGTGTTTCATGCGTAGTGAGTGCTTTCTAGTGGTTGTAAATAGATAACACAAATCTTCATACTAAGTGCACACACCCATTTCTGTCTTCTTGCCCTACTCCTGATATCTTTCCTCTCAATTTTCTAGTCCTTTGGCTTCCAAGGCCCTGTTTTACAATTTAGTTATTATTATTGCTAAGTATGGGCAAGGCTAACGCGTAAGAAGAAAACTACCATCAAAAAGAGTTTGTAAAGTTTGTAAAGATCTGAAGAAGGGGGAGCACACTATTCTGGGGGGACAACAAAAGGAAGCACCATTGTCAGGAGTTAAAGGGAGGGAAAGGACAATGTGGGCAAAATCTTTTGTTGTGGTTACTGCAGCAGGAACAGGTGAGGCAGGGTAAGTGTCTCAAGATTGGCTAGTTTGACTATTTTCAGCAGTGTTTGAGGGATACGTTCTCTTTCTTCTTGCCTGGGATATGGTCCTGAGGCATTTAGGTTAGGGTTATAGTGGCCCAGAGTGTAATAGTTCAATAAAGAAGGCAGTTGGAGATTTGGGCTCTGGAGTTTAGTATACACAAATACCCCAGTTAACCATCTCAGCAGGAACTCTGCCCACAGGAACCTCTATTTACAGAGACGGGATGAAAAGAAAGAAAACCATCACACTTCTGTGATTTTACAGGTAGGAAACAGGCTGACAAAGTTATTCCCCTGAGAACATGTTCGATCTTCAAGGCAATCTGTGACATGACTCTGAAAGTTGTCAGACAATCACTGAGGCCACAGGCAAAACGCTGTGGCCAGCAGAAGGTGAGGCCATCACTGAGAGGGACCCACAGGGAGTGGCTCAGGAACTGTTACTCTGAAGCCTTCAAACCCAGTGGAATTTGCTCTGTTCAGTTCTGGGTATACTTGGAACATCTGAGTCCTTTTTGCTTTCTAATTTATCCCTTCTAGGATAGGGAAATCTGTATGATATTTGTCTCATCATTGTATTTTGAAAATAGATGTCTTGTTCACAGGCTCATAGAGATGAATTCTGCTCAGGATTAACTGTACCCCGAATACTGTACCTGATGTGGATGTTATAAAATGAACTTTTCCCTTTGGAGTTGGATTATGAAATCAGTTAAGATTGTAGGGGATGTTGAAATGGAGTAATATATTTTGTATGGGAGAAGGATATAAATTTAGAGAGGCTAGAGAGTGACATGTTATGAGTTGAATAAAGTCACCTCACAAAAATGAGAATTGTGTGAAGTTGTACATATGATAATTAGCTAGATTTCGTGATCCCACAAGTACAGAATGACTTTAAACATCATGCTATACAAAATATGTGTAATTTTTATTTTTCAATTACAAATAGTGAATCATAAATCACACAAAGTATGTTGTTTAACAAGAGTGGAATGAAAGTAGAAATCAATAGAAGAAGGAAACTGGAGAACTCACAACTATGTCAGTATTATATACCATACCATGTTATTAAATAATCAATGGAAAAACAAAGGAAAAATGACAAGAGAAATAGAAAATTCCTTCATATTAATTAAAATAAAAACAGCACACTAAAATTTTTGGATTTCCTGAAGATAGTTCTTAGAGAGAAAATTATAGCTGAGAATGCCTCAAAAAAGAAAGTTCCAAATCAATAACCTAAGTTTATGGCTGAAGCAATAAGAACAATAACAAAAACCAAAGCCACAGAAAGAATGTAATAATATAGATATTAATAGATACATATGAAATAGGAATAGAAAGTAATGGAATCAACTGAACCAAGAGGTGGTTTGAAAAGACTAACAGAACTGACCAATCCTTAATGAGGTAGACCTAAAAAATAGAAAAGACTCTTCCTAAAATCAGAAATTAAAATGGTGACATTACTACTCTTCTTTTAGTATTAAAAATGATAAATGATTACTTGGACAATTATATAAAAACAAATTAAGTAATCTAGATAAGAGGAAAAACATATAATAAAGAGGAAAATTTCTTAGCATACCAGCTACCCAAACTGGCTCAATATAAGATATGAATAGAATTACAACAAATAAAGAAATTGGATCTATAATTTTAAACCTTCTTCAGAAGAAAAGCCTGGACCTAATATCAAAGTTTGGTAAATTCTATCAAATATTTAAAGAAGAATTAGCACAAATTCTTTTCCAATTCTTCAAAGAATGGAAGTTGAGGGAACACTTCCTGACTCGTTCTATGAGTCCAGCATTACTCAGATACCAGGGCTAGACAAAAACTTCACATACAGGGGCTGGGATTTAGCTCAGTGGTTCTGCTGACTGCCTCGAAAGCGTAAGGTCCTGAGTTTGATCCCCGGTACAGAAAAAACAAAACAAAACAAAACAGTGTAATATAAGATCGGGGCGGGGGATTTAGCTCAGTGGGTTCTGCTGCCTGCCTCGCAAGCACAAGGTCCCGAGTTCGATCCCTGGTACCAAAAAAAAAAAAAAAAAAAAATCTCCTCACGCTGGACTTTCCAAAAACTTCACATACAAGAAAACAAGATCCTAATAACGCTAATGTTTTGTGGAATGTCATCGTTAATTTGATGAGGATTTCACTAAATATGTAGATCCCATTTTAACAGTATTAATTCTGCTGATCCAGGAGCATGGGAGACCTTTACATCAGTTAGTATATTCAATTTCTTTCTTAGGTGTTCTCTAATTTTCATTATAGAGGTCTTTTACCTACTTGGTTAGGTTTTTTTCCTAGTTCTTTTTAAGCTATTGCAAAAGAAATTGTTCTGATTTATCTCTTGTAGTTTCACTATTGGAGTATAAAAATGCTACTGATTTTTGAATGTTGCTACTTTGCTGATTTTTGAATGTCTGCTACTTTGCTGAATTTGTTTATAATATCTAAAATTTTTCTGGTGGAAATTTTACTGCCTTCTAAGGGTCATATCTGTAAATAGGTATAACTTAACTTCTTCCTTACCTATTGGTATTCTTTTTCTTTCTTTCTCTTGCATAACTGTTCTTGCTAAAATTTCAAGTATTTTATTAATGACAGTGATGAGAGTGGATACTCTTATCTAATTCTTGATTTTAGAGGAAATGCTTTCAGTTTTTCCCATTTCAGAATGATGTTTGCTGTAGGTTTGTCATATTTAACTTTCATTATATTAAGGTAAGCTCCTTCTATCCCTATTTTCTTCAGGGCTTTTATCATAAAGTGATGTTGAATTTTATCAAAGGCTTTCTCTGCATCTATCAAGATGATCATGTTATTTTTATTCTTGATCCTATTTATGTGGTATATTAAGTTCATTGATTTCTGTGTGTTGAACTATCGTTGAATCCCTGGGAGGAAACCAACTTTATTGTGGTATATGATCTTCTTAATGTGTTGTTAGATTATGTTTGCAAGAATCTTATTGAGGATTTTTACATCTATGGTCACCAAAAATATTGATCTTTCTTTTTTTGCTGAATCTTTATCTGGTCTCGGTTACAGGGTGATTCCATCTTGGTAGAATGCATTTGGAAGAATGTTTCGTAGAATATTTTGAGGAGCATTGGGTGGAGTTAGATTTTCTTTAAAGGTCTAGTTAAATTCAGCAGCAAATCTGTCTGGCCCAAGACTTTATTTTGTTGGGCGATTTCTTCCTCAGTCTCATTGCTTGTTATTAATCTATTTAGGTTTTTTAATATTTTTTGGTTCAATGTTGGCAGATTATATGTGTCTAGAAATTTGTACATTTTTTATAGGTTTTTCATTTCATTGGAACATATGTTTTCAGAATAGTTCTTAAAATCCTCTAGATTTTGGTGATTTGATTTATAATATATTTTTCACCCCTGGTTGTATTAATTTGGGTCTTTGTACTCTGTTTTAGTTATTCAGGCTAAGGGGTTGTCAATATTGTTTATCTCTTCAAAGAAAAAACTGTTTTGTTGACCTTTTGTGCTATTCTTTTGGTTTCCATTTCATTAATTTCATCTCTTACTTTTATTGTTTCTTTTCTTCTATTGGTTTTGGGTTCAGCTTGTTCTTATTTTTTCTAAGACCTTAAGGTTCATTGTTAGATTTTACAGGATAATTTATGGTATCCATTGTTTCATTTAATACAACTCAGTCTCTCCATTTCAACTAATAAGGGTCTTTTACTACTTCTACTTTTTAAAAAATTGATTAAGTTTATCGGTACATTTTAGTTATGGAATATGATGACATTCATCATTGGGAATTTATACCTGTACATGACATATCTTGTTTCTTATTTTTTCCCCATTCCCCTGCCCTCCCTTCAACCCCACCACTCCTCCCTATTTACAAAGACTTTGTTTCTGTTTTTTCCTTTTCTCATACTTTTCCTTTCCCCTAACCTCCCCCCCCCTTCCCCTTCCTCTCTCCCTTTGGACCTTTTCTTCCTATTTCACATTATCTATTATACATTTTGGCCCTCATTTACACTTTCAGTTTCTCACACCAGATAAATTATTCAGTATTTACACATGTGCATCCTATTTATTTCACTTAAGAGTATGGCCTCAATTTGCAACCATTTAGCTATAAATATCTCTAGTTTCTCATTATTTATGTCTGAGTAGTACTCCATTTTATAAAAAAAAAAAACCACCCACATCTTCTTTATCCAGTCACCAGTTGATGGGCATTTGGAATGCTTCCAAGATTTAGCTAATACAAACTGTGCTGCTATGATTAGAGGCTCTAGAACAGAAACAGATTTTAAAAAATAGATGAGCTCAGAAACATGCTGGAAGCCATGAATGCCCAGGGTAAGAAAGAAATGGAAACCATGACCACCCAACATAGGAAAGAAATGGAATTCATGAAACAGATTCAAACAGATATCCAGGAGATTAAAAACTGCATTGCAAGTATTCACATCAGATTGAGTGAATGTGAAGATAGAATATCAGATATAGAAGACAGGATTGTGGTTAGTGACCATGAAAACAGAGATTTCTTAAAAATAGTAAGGGACCATGAGAAATCAATCCAGCATCTGCTAGATGATGCAAAGAAGAATAACATAAGA
>NW_004624790.1:9289855-9316147 GCF_000247695.1 Heterocephalus glaber | reverse complement strand
AGTTGTTTCTGCCTCATCTAATCTGTTCCACTGGTCCTCAGGTCTGTTTCTTTGCCAGTACCATGCTGTTTTTATCAGTAGCTTTGTAGTATAGTTTCAAGTTGGGGATTGTGATATCCCCTACCTTATCTTTGTTGCCTAGAATTGCTTTTGCTATTCTAGGTCTCTTCTGATTCCAAATGAATTTTTGGATTGTTTTCTCTAGTTCTGTGAAATATGCTGTTGGAATTTCAATTTTGATTGCATTTAATCTAAATAGCAGTTTTGGAAGTGTGGCCATTTTTACTATATTGGTTCTTCCTACCCAGGAGCAAGGGATGTCTTTCCATTTTCTGATATCTTCTTTGATCTCCTTCTTCAGAATGCTGTAGTTTTCAGAGTAGAAGTCTTTTATTTCTTTTGTTTACTGCTTCTACTTTTAAAAAATGGTGTGATAATAGTGTGTGATCAAAAAATACAGTGAATACTTAAAAAATTAAAACTTTATTATAGTAAAAAATACATTTCCATTAATCCTCTGCAAATATTCTTACTTCACTCATCCTATCATTCCTGCCACTTTCTGGAGCAGCTTTGGAAGTTCCCTTTCGGCATTACCTTTGGTTGTGCTGTTGTGGCTGCCTCTACATCTTGAATACATTCAAAATGTTTTTACCTTTAATTGCTCCTTTGACTTTGGGGAAGAGCTACAAGTTGCACAATGCCAGATCCAGTGAATAAGGTGTATGAAGACACGCCGTAATGTTTTCATTTGACAGAAATTGTCATAAATGTTTGATCAGTGTGGGGCAATCAAAGAATATGGTGACTACTTACATTAAAAATTTTATTACAAGCCAGGCATAGTAGCAAACGCCTATAATCCCAGCACTTGGGAGGCTCAGGTAGGATGATCCGAGAGAGTTCAAGGCCAGCCTGGATACATAGTGAGACCTTGTCTCAAAAAAACAACAAGCACAAGGAGGTCCTGAGTTCAGTCACCAGTACCAAAAAACAAAACTCAAAACCAACAAGTCATTACAGTAAAAGACATAATACCATTAATCCTTTTAAAAATACTCAAAATACTCCCTCCCCTCACTTTGAACACACACATATCCCATCATTCTTGGTAATGTGTTACTGGGATAAGTATTTTTTAAGTTTCAACATTCACCATATTTTTGATCACCCCTTAAACATAGCTCATTTACCTCTTCTTCTGGATTACATAGATGGACAGTACTTTCCTCTATTTGAAAAAGTTTTTTAGATCTGGTCTCACTATGTAGTCCAGGTTCGCCTTGCACTTGCTGTGCAGCCCAGGCTGGCCTCAAACTCACCATCCTCCTGCTTCGGCCTCCTAAGTGCTGGGATTACAGGTGTAGGCCACTATGCTGGGCAATAATCTTTTGTTTTTACAAATGATGTCACATACTTTGAATATAATTTTACATAATTGTTGACATATATCACAAGGTATCAAGATTGCTGAAAGCATAAATGTCTATTCTATTTTGCTAACCATTGCTAGATTCTCATCCTGCTGGCTTGCACCATTTTGGATTCTTATCAGCTATCTGTGAGAATGACTAGCTCATATATCTTTCTCTATAGAGTTTGCTGTCAGACTTTTGGACTATTGACAGGCTGGTAGCTAGAAAATAATATCACGGGGTAGTTTCAGTGTGCATTTCTCTTCATCTGAGAAATAGATTTTATCTTTTCCTTATTTTAAGGGCCAGTGAGTTTTATGTTTATGTGTGTTATCTATTTTCCTCCTGGATTTTGATATTCTTCTTCTTCATTTTTAAAGATCTCTTTAAACACTAGGGAGATTATCTTTTTTTTCCTTTGATATTAGCTGTAAATATCTTCTCTACTGTTTTGTTAATTGCCTTTGATTATAGGTTCTTGTTTTTGCCGTGCATTAAAATTATTACAGCATTTCTAATATCACTTATTCCAAAGTATGTTTCTCAGTCACTTGTGATGCTGCATTTATCATACATTGTATCTCCATTTTGTATTTTTGGGCTCCAGGATTTCTGTTAACTTTTAAAAAATTATTTCAATTTCTATGTTAAATTTCTTCAATAAATTACTGAGTTTTGTGTTTACTTGAAGTACACTGGGTTTCTTTAAAACAACTGTTTTATATTCTCCATCTAAGAGATCACACCCAATGATCACTACTTTATGGTTGATTTCTGCTGCCTTATTTAGTTGACTTGGCAAGGCAATGGTTGCTTGAAAATTTTTGTGCTTGTTGGCATCTGATGACATCTACACATCAAAAGAGTGGGCATTTATTCTAGTCCTTGCAACCTTGCTTTGTGCCTGTCCTTTGGGAAATTCTAAGCAGGAAGTTTCTGTGCTCCGAGCCTATGGTCTCCACCACTGTTTCAGCACTGGATGGCACCCTCAGGCCTTTGCTGCAAGTCTGTGGTTGGTGAATTGTCACTATTTCAACCCTAGGGGGAAAGCTGAAGCTCAAGTTTCTTGTACAACTGCAGTTGGTGTGTTGTTCAGGATGGGCTTGGAAAGTGCCTGAAGAAGGTAGTCTGTACCACCATGTCTGCAAGCTGCACCTAAGGCTGGAAAGGGCCCAGACGCCTTGTGCAAAGTAAAAGAGCCATGGAATTCTGCCTGGTGCTGGACCTCATTATCGTGTATCTGGCCTGGGGCTCCAAAGAAGTGTCTTGCTCCTACCACTCTCTTCTTCCTTCTAACACAGTGATCCTCTTTCTGCTGTGCTGCCTTCTGTTGAGGAAGATATGGGGTTGGCAGTCTTACGGTCACCAGCACTTGGTGGTGCCAGCACCAGGCTGCTGTGGGACAGATTTGTGTTCTAGCCCGTGTCACTTCCAGCGGGCTGCAATAGTCTGAGTCCATGAATATACCACAGCAGCCTCAGGTCTCCAGGTGCTTCAGTGAGTCTAGAGCACCGGTGGTGGACTGTTCAGAGCTTTCAGTGACACACAGAGCCTGCCATGGCGCGACAGTGGTTCACCACCACTGCTCTGGAGGCTTTGCCCATGGGCCTTAGCCTGGATGCAGGGGATGTGGAACTTTGTGTGGGTTTCTCTGTGTTGGGTCTGGTACTGGGCTCCAAGACTAAGGTGTGTACTAATTTCCTGTCTCCCTCTGATGCCTCTCTTCATGCTGCTTTGCCTGAATTTGGGAGAGGCATGGCATGGGTGACTCTTCATTCCTTCTTCAAAGTACCTTTTCTTTTAGTTATGCTAAAACCAAGGGCCAGAGATTTAGCTCAGTGGTGATGCTGCCTGCCTCAAAAGCACAAGGTCCCAACTTTGATCCCCAGTACCAAAACAAAACAACAACAACAACAAAAGGACATTAGTTATGCTAAAGCCAGGTGCTATGATCTTCCATCTCATTTTCTTAGCTCTGGTGTTGGTATTTTTATGGGGAATAGTTGTTCAAATTAATGTTTCCATGGAGAGACAATAGCTGGAGGATCTTACTGCAGGATCTTACTTCATCACTCTGACCTTAGAATTCTTATTGATGACAGTGTTTCCCAGTCCCAGCAGCAATTGGTATGTATTAAGATAAATATATTTTGCTTTCTTTGGTCTTCCATTAAATTAAGCAGCACTAGTGGAATTATAATAAGATTCATCTGTCAGCAGTTCTCAACTGAGGACAATTTTGTTGGAGACCCAGGGCACATTTGACGGTGCCTAGAGACAGGTCTGGTTGTCACAGCTGCGTGATTGATACTGACATGTAGTGTAGATAGGCCAGGAAGTCTGCTAAAAACACTGTGATGGAAAGGACGGCATCCTACTGCCCACACTTTCCAACAAAATATCCAGCACAAAATGTCAACAGCGCTGAAATTGAAAGCCCAGGTCTGGGGAAAACACTTGGGGGATAGAACTAATTGGTTTCAGAGCCTCAAATTGCATGATTTAGAAAATTTCCTTTTTCAAGCTCTTGCAGTTAGGGAGAGATGTCCTCTACAAGAGATAAAATTGAGGCTGGAACTTAGATTTATTTATGGCAGGTTTGGAGTTAGATTCTGGATTCTCATTATACTCTGTAAGCCTAAGATTTCTAACGTCTGCCTTCTCACAATGAAAAATATATTTCTTAATGCAGCAATAGGTTTCTGGTACTTTAAAAAGCATTTTTATTCTCTCATATGTCTTTTTCTCTTTTGAACTTTTCAGAGTAACTTATAATAAGAAAACCAGAGAGGTTAAAGCTAAGAATGCAAAAGTGAAGATAAGCAGGCAGGAAGTTAAATATTAACAGGAAAAGAAAATCTCTTTTGTGATCATGGAACCTGTATTTTTTTTTTTCCTTCTTTTCACCTCCAGTTGGCCCTGGAGAAGAATAAAAAAGCATCATTTCAGTACATATCCTGAAAGGTTCTTTATCCAAATAGCAGAAATATCACACCCTAAAATCCCATCTTTGCCTGGGTCCTTATGTCTTTTGAGAACTCAATGGTTCTTCCCATAGTAAACTACTCGTTTTGCTTCTAGTGGACTCTTCCATAGCACAATGTTTCCCTCAAAAGGTAGAGGCCCCTGGAACTGTTTCACAGCATTTACTCGATGGCTGGTGGGATCTGGTAGCACAGGTTTCCTCTCCACTCCTCATTGCAGGACTCTGGAAGAGTCCTCTGGAAGAGGCATTCCCTAGGCAGTTTGGTGGGTACCAATCTGCAGATCTTCAGGGCAAGACAGCAGGTGCAATGAATACCTAAAAAGTGCCTCCAATGATCCATTCATGTAAATGGAGTCAGTCTGTGAAACCTCCCACTTCCAATCCATATGCAATGATTTTGTACTTTCAGGTGTTTTCAGGGTGACCTCCAGTGTATTAAACATACAGGAAGAAGACAGAAGCCTCTTCACGGAATATGGACCTTCTCTCTTATTTAAGTGAAACTGGGTGGGAAACTATTGTAAGAGTATTGATTCATAAAGGTGGCTGCCCATGATTCTTCATAATGCTTTCCTGTAGGAGCAAGGGCAAATTCTGATGGATGGCCCCATCTTCAGAAAGTGCCCAGTGCTCTGTTTAGGAGTTCAGAGTTGTGTTGATGTAAAGTAGCACCACAGCATTTGCACAAAAAACATGTCACAGATTTATCTTTTTGTAGAAGAAATCTTTGGTGTATACAAAGACTTTTCAAAGTGTGCAAAGGTTATGTCTTGCATAGACCTGAGTACTGGATGTTTTCTGTACCTAGGTTTCCCAGAAAGTAGAGACTGAGACCAGAGGTTCATATGTTCTAATTTGATAACGGAATATAATATCACAAGGCTAACACAAGGAAGTCAGAGAATGCAAAAGGGAAAAATGAGGATTCCAGGTGATAATATTTAATTGAGCTTAAGTCTGTTAAATACAATTAAATATTAATCCACTTGCTCATATGCCCACGAAGTTTTGTAAACTAGTTTAGGATCATTGCAAGTCAGAGGATGAAAAAGAAAGGTTGATCTATTGACTCATCTTCCATTAAACAATATTTCTCTTGAAGTCCGGTGATTCTCTTACATTTCAGTGTGTGTAGAGTTCACAGACCGACATCTCCTAAGGGGTGTGGTGGCATCAAGAAGGAAGCCCCAGGGCAGGAAGTGAGACACTGTCAGGCAATTGCTGAGTGGAGTCAGTAGAGCTGTACAGAGTAGGAGCCAAAGATAAGTCAGTCTGAAAAAGAGAGAAATTTCTGATCCAGGAAGTTCTCACAGAGAGCTATTGAATTAGGTTAAAAAATTAAAATCAAGGGGAGAATCATAATCTTTTTTAAAAAACATGAGGTTATTAATATCTTCAGAAGAATATGAGATGTATCATGTATTAAATCAATAGCTAACTGAAATTTTATTTTTTAAATTAATTTTATTGGTCCATTTTAGGTATACAATATAATAACATTCATCATTGGAAATTTGCACCTTTTCATAATCTCTCTTGGTTCTCATTTTTCCCCCTTCCCCTGCCCTCCCTTCAACCCCTCCATCCTGCCCTATTACAAAGACTTTGTTTCCATTTTTTTCATTTTCTCATATTAATTCCATTCCCTTCTTTCCTTTCCCCTACCCCTCCCACTTCCCCTTCCCCTTTGCCCCTTTTCTTCCTATTAAGAGAACTCTTTCTTTTTTTCCTTTTTTTTTGGGGGGGAGTACTGGGGATCAAACTCAGGACCTTGTGTTTGTGAGGCAGGCACAGTGCCACTGAGCTAACTCCCTAGCCCCAACTGAGATTTTAAATGTTAACGGTATCAGAGAAGATAAAAATGCATCAATAAGACAGAAGAAAGGGTCTCCCATCTGTAAGCTGCTTATAGACTTCTTAGAAAAACATATGGGAAACCCTGCATAGGAACATGCTGTGACTAAAATTCAATTACTCTAGAAAGAAATGAGTCACATTATGTTGTTGCTTTTTTCATATGGATATTATGAGAAATAATTTATAGAAAGGTCGTGTACTGATATATTTAAAATATTAATAATAATAATAGCAGCAAGAAGAGTTGCAAAAATATACAGAGAAAAATATTTTAAATTAAAAATTAGGTACATGGCCAAGCTATTACTCCACAGGCTGAAAAAATTGAGCATTTCCAGACATACAAGCAATCAGAAAGTTTATCAGCCCGAGACTGATAAACTGTTGTTGTAAGGCAGTGAAATGGAAAATAAATTCAAGAAAGATGTCCTGGCATACACGTAGTAACAATAATAAATTGAGTAAGTAAAATTTTGCACCTACAATATTTAAGAAAAGATCTTATTGACGATTTGAAATGAAAAATTTGGAAGATCTTTATATGTGTGTGTGTGTGTGTGTGTGTGTGTGTGTGTGTGTGTATGTGTGGAATGAAGTGCTGGGGGAAAATATAGAAGCAAAAAAGATGTGAATATCAACTTGTTTGGTTAAGATTTAAATGGAGAATGTTTTTAACATATGTTGGGATGGTAACAAATGAAGAATAGAAACAGGATTTATAATTGCTAAATTTATATAAGAAATAAAATGAAAGAAAACTGCTATCAATGAGTTTTAAAAATCTAGAAAAAAAACCAAGGCAATTGTAAAAATTGGCTAGCACCTGAAGTGATGCCACTGTCAATGGTGGGGAGGGAACTCCAGAGCCCTGTCTGTCACTTTGACAAGCATACATAAATAAGAAGCCAGAAAACCATTGAAGTCGGCATTGACAGAACTTTGGAGACTCATCAAAAGCTTGTAACAACTAAGGGAAAACGTAATGAAGAAAGGACACATGATACTTTCGTAAGCCAGCATGGAGGGTTCTCTGTGACCTGCCAGCTGTTCAGTGGTGGTCATGAAAGCAGCAGCACACTTTCCTGCCACAGGGCGCAAGTGCAGAACAAGCGGATAGATGTCATTCTCAGTGCACTGTGGATAGGTCATGAACTATACAACAGCTCCCAAAGACCAGCACAATGCATTTCCAGGGCTGGGGAGCTTCCTGGGTGACTCCAGCTAAGAGATTTTAAAGCCAAAATTATTGGATGAAGAAACTTGATGCAAGAGAAGATGTTCAGGAAAAGGAATGGACAGATTGGGAATCCTGGTAAGGCAGGGTTGGGAAAAGAGATACTCAGAGGGCAAAAGGGGCTTTTAAAAACTCCTGATAAATCTAGTGCTACAGTTTAGATCTTGAATGTCCCCAAACCCCCATGCATTGAAGGTTTGTCCCCCAACCTGTGGTGTTTGGGGGAGGTGATGGAACTTTTTGGAACTGAGGCCTAGTGGAAGAAAGTTAGATATTGGAGATGGGCCCTACAAAGGAATATTAGGATGCCTTCTCGTTTCCCTCTTTGTTTTCTTAGTGACCATGAGGCGAGCATAGCTCCTCTATCAGGCATCCCTTCCACAACGTGCTGCCTTGCCACAGGCCCAAGTCAACAGGGCCATGAGCTGAAACCTCTGAAACAGTGACCTGAAAATAACTCTTTCTTCCTTTTAAGTTTTTTACCTCAGGTTTTCTTTTCTCTTTTTCAATACAAGGACTGAACCTGTAGCTTCACATATGCTAGATAAATACTCTATCACCAAGCTACACCCCCAGCTCTTTGTCTTTTAGAAGTGTATATTGATTACACGAATTAATGAGTTTCATTTTGGCAGATTTGTACATGCATATAACATACTTTAGTCATTTCTCCCCATCACCCCTCTTACCCCATCATCCTTCCTAGTGTCACATATTTGGGGCGGGGCGGGGAGGATTCCAATGTGTATCATGTATTTTGATCGTACTTTAAGATTTTTTAGTTTTCAGACAGGGTCTCACTAAGTCACCATGTAATCCAGGCTGACCTCCCACTAGCAATCCTCTTGCCACAGCCTCCTGAAGAGCTCAGATTACAGGTATGCAACTCTTGCTGCCAGCTGATTTCCACTTTTGGCATTCCCTGTCTCCAAATAATGTTGATAGTGAGATTTTTGCCCAGAAAGTTCTTTCTTGCAAACTGATTTAATGTTACCCGGGTATTTTTGTCACAGTGATGGAATGCTAACACAAAGTGATTCATGCAGATCCCTAAATTTCTGTATGCTCAAAAGAGTTCTTCTATATCTTTGATTTTCAAAGGCCATATTTTCTCCATGCAAGAAGTTTGGATCATATTTTGTTTCATTTAATTTTTTAAAATGCTGATCCATAATTGCTTTGCTTTCTAATATTTTTGTCTTCATATGTTATTTGTTCTGTTCATATGGAGACTTTGAGGATTTTATCCATAATATAGAAATATGATAGTTGTATTAGGGTATATTTTAGGGTTGTTCATTCTGGGTTAATTTTCTTGAGTACCTGGTGAGCCATTTCAAAGTATAGGTTTAGATCTTTAGAGAGACCACATTTTTTTTTTTTGGTACCAGGGATCAAACTTGGGTCCTTGCGCTTGCACAGCAGGCGGTGAAACCACTGAGCTAAATCCCCACCCCAGGTTTAGATCTTTAAAAAAACCTCATTTCTGAAGGGAATGGAATTAATATGAGAAAAAGAAAAAATGGAAACAAAGTCTTTGTAAATAGGGAGGGGAGGAGAGGTTGAAGGGAGGGCAGGGAAATGGGGAAAAATTAAGAACCAAGATGGATTATATAAAGGTGCAAATTTCCAATGGTGAATGTCATTATTTATATACCTTAAATGTACCAATATAATTAATTTTTTAAAAAACTTATTTCTTGGACCAGGGATTTAGCTCCGTGGTTACAGTGCCTGCCTTACAAACCCAAGGTCCCGAGTTCCATCCCTGGTACCAAAAAAACAGAGAACAAAAAACTTATTTCTTGAAATCCTTAGTGCATGGAGTTCAAAGTTTCAATTCTGTTCTATTGTTTTCTTTTGTTTCTTTGGGGTCTCCAATAATATGAATATAACTCATTTCCTATCTGCAAACTCCAGTATTTTCTCACTGATTCTTTCCCTTCCTTATGTTACTTTAATTTTCTTGGCTGTTTTTTCTGTTTTTCTTCACTATCCCTTATTAAATTTTTATTTGAATCTGTTCATCTGGTCATTCTGGTGGTTGCTCCAACTGTCCCTTATTAGAGTAAATCGTCTCTCTTCCAAGAAAATTTCTAAGGTTGACTTTGCAGTGGTAAGCTTTGCAGTAGGGTGGGGAAGGCAGGAATTTGTGAGACCCCCAACACTTGGCATCTTTGCTTTTTGTCTTTTACTGGCAGTCGATTTCTACTTTTGACATTCCTTGTCTTCAAGTAATGCTGATGGTGTTATTTTTGCTTAGAATTTTCTTTCTTGCAAAGTGATTTACTATCACCCAGGGAAATTTGAGGAGTACCCTTAACCAGCTCCTGTCCTTGCTCCTTTTCTCCAGCTAAGAGAAATTTCTAGGAACTACTCTCAGAAATAACTTGGAGAAAAATTCTCAGTGTAATTAAAAAGCATCAAAGCAGAAAAAAGAACAATGAAAGTGTGTGAAATGTTTTGGGTCCACTGAAAGAGACCACGTTTCTCATTTGTCCCACATTCCCTGAGCTCTCAATGTAATATATGCAGTGGATTCAGATGCTTCTCTTAACTTACCAAGCAATGGGACATGATGCTACTAAGGAAGGTAGGGTTTCTTTCTTTCTTTTTTTTTTCTTTTCAGTTCTTTTATTGGTACATTTTAGGTATACAATTCGTTTACATTTATCATTGGGTGTTTGCACCTGTACATGATGTATCTTGGTTCTTATTTTTTTTCCCCATTACCTATGCACCCTTCACCCTCTCCGCCCTTCCCTATTTACATAGATTTCATTTCCATTTTTTTTTCTTTTCTCATAGTTTTTCCTTTCCCTCTTTTCCTTTCCTCTTCCCCTCCCTTCACTCCTTTGTCTTTGGACCTTTTTTCCTATTTCAAATTATCATTTATTCATTTTAATCATTTTAACCCTTGTTTACACTATCAGTTTCTCACACTAGTGAAACTATTCAATATTTACACGTATGTGTCCTATTTATTTCACTTAACAGTATGGCCTCAATATGCATCCATTTAGCTATAAATGACTCTAGTTTTTCCTTCTTTATGGCTGAGAAGTACTCCATTTTTATTTTAAAAAACACATCTTCTTTATCCAGTCTCCAGTTGATGGGCACTTGGGCTGCTTCCGAGCTTTAGCTATTACAAACTGTGCTGCTATGAACATGGGTGCGCATATATCACTGTGGTATGATTCTTTTAATTCTTTGAGGAAGATCCCCAGCAGGGGAATAGCTGGGTCAAATGGGACCTCTAGTCCTAGTTCTTTGAGGGATCTCCATCCTGACTTCCACAGTGAAGGTAGGGTTTCTTAAGGACAGGTGGGCCAGATGAGGACGTGAAGACCCAGGTCCTCTCTTTACTTCTTCTGCACAACCTTCCTGGTGGTGTTGCCACTTTAAGAAAAGGATCACAAAGGGGGAAAGGATCAACAAAATGGCTGTGATTAGATGTGGGTTCTCCCTTTGATTTATGCTAGTTGTACAGACCTTTTAAGGGAGAAATGCTTTCTTGAATTTCACTCAGCAGGTTAGGGACAAACGTCATGACCAAGATTCACTCTCCCATTCTG
Source organism: Heterocephalus glaber (assembly GCF_000247695.1). The sequence continues at coordinate 9,305,077 of NW_004624790.1, read as the reverse complement.
TGGAACTATCTAACTTGATCAAATTGTTTCTAATGTAATTGTTAGGATTCCAACTCATCTCTCATCATCTGTCTCCTAATTCTTAGAGCCTGCCATAATTTTTTCATCGTTGTACTTTCAGGGAAAAATTACTAATTAAAAGAAATAAATCTTTCACAACACGATGAAGACCTGTGGAATACATAGCTTTGCTTGTGCCACGTGTCCGTTGTGCTGGGCCCCCCGTAGGCTTGGCTTGCCCACTCAGGACACAGTGTACGCGGGCAGGGAAGAGAGTCCTTTTATTCTCATTCAGTTACTATTCATCTTCCTATTTCTTCCAGATATGTTTTTTTTCCCTCTCATTCACTTCAGGATTTCAGAAATAAATAGTACTGTACCATTTTTCAGACCCAAGTCCTATTCCCAGCTGACATGGACAAGTTTGTTGCTTTTAGTGAACCCCATAACACCATCTGTAATGGAGGAGAGCAATGGATTTCTGAGCTCCTCTAATGAAATCTTCTAGTGTTTTTAAAGGTCATCTATGACTATGTGGGTAACTTGGAAAGGAGCTCAGAAGCAGAATAGTTACGCATTAGGGGCCTGATTGGTACATATGCATCACCTAAAGAGCTTGAGTTTGAGTTACAGGGGCTTGGCGGGTACAGCAGATATCAAACATTCAGTGACAGGTGGAAACAAATATTCTCTACCTCCATGCCTAGCTTTCACACTGAGATTCAACAAAGCAACATGCACCAAGACCCTAGTGTCCTGTCTGTGGCAGGAAGTACCCTATTTATCTTGACGATCCACAGTCATCACTGAGACCAAACAACAGAGTAATCACTGGTTAGCCAGAGGAATACTTGAGCCATATCACCTTCCTTGTCTAGAACTGGGATGGAGACTATCTTCCACCCACTCACATGTGTCAGCCCTCCAGGGGTTGGTTATCGGGCACCAGTGGTATGCTAGGAGCTAAGCAGACTCTCAGTGTTGTTTATCAGCTCTTGGCATTTACCCTGATCACACAACCTTCCATCTCATTTAGAACAGGTGTACACTCTGAGACTATTGGGAAGCACCATGTCTCATCTAGGAAGACATAACTGCATCCAGAGAAGAGGATGAACAGCTTTCCACTTCAGAGTTCTCCGTGGCAATGAGGAACCTAGTAGTAAGATATAGAGCTAATTTCTTAATGAGATGCTTCGGATGAATTCAGTTGATCTAGGCCATGAAAGATGATCTATAGGAATTAGATAGGCATTTCAGAGTAGGTGAATCGCACAAGGTAAAGTGTCAAGGCAAAAGTAAGGTAAACTGGGGAAAATGCAGAAAGCTAAGATGATCGTCTATGGATCTGGCAATCAGCTCTTTCAGTGGGATCTTCAACACTTCTTCATTCTCACATTTTAATTCCTCAGTTGTGTGTGCATTCTATCTTTATCTCATAAATTTAAGAAAAAGAACTTTTACAGAATCTTTGAACCTTTTTCATTGTGAAAAAGACCAAAAGATTCCTTAGAGACAGTCTTTTCAGCCCCTTCATGTTACAGCTGATAAAACTGAGGCCCTGATGGGGCCGGGGATTTAGCTCAGTGCAACCGCCGCCTGCCTCGCAGGCGCAAGGACCCAAGTTCAATCCCCGGTACCAAAAACAAAACAAAACAAAAAAACCTGAGGCCTTGAAATTGGAAAGGATTTTCCTAAAGTTGTTAGAAAATCCAATGTGAAATGGGAAAATGAAGTAGAAACTCAGTGACATCTGACCTTGTGTTTAATGACCAATGAGACAGGACAGCTGTCACCGTGATTCTGGTGTGATTTCTTCTTTCCCCTCTGACCTACCTTTCATACCCTTTGCTGCCTTTTCTGTTAAGTTGTACAGATTATTTCAATCATATTATAAGAGTGTTTCTTATATAAAGAAAATTAATCATTTGCTTTCACAGATGTAATAAATATTTTTGGTGATCTATTAACAATTGTTTTCTTTTGCATATACAATATTCTTACCTTGAAAATATTTTTGATGTTTATAAAAATCACAGTCTTATTATTCTTAGAAAAGTATTTCTCAATGGAGTGTTTTTAAGTTTTTTTGTTTTTTTTTTTTTGGTACCGGGGATCGAACTCAGGTGCTTGTGCTTGCAAGGCTGGCAGCAGAACCACTGAGCTAAATCCCCAGCCCCTCAATGGAGTGTTTTAGAATTAGAGTGTGGCTAGTATCCTGTGTCCTTGTCAGTGATGATCTCTCCATATATTTTCCCCCAAACTCTCACAAGATCAATAAAACATTATAAACACCATTCCTTCAAAAGAATCAGAAATCTGAGAACAATGAAATTTCACATACGAAAATAACAAAAGACTTTCAGTGGACTTGTCTCTTGCACTCTTGCCTCTACCCTTTTCAGAGAATAAACTGGGGCCAAAAACCTGTATATAAGGAAAAGAAGGAAAAATGGAGAGCCCAGAATGAAACTCATTCCCAGGGAGAGGATGTGCTAAGTAAATGTGAAATAATGGCAGAGTCCCGGTGGATCAGAGCATATACTAGAGTTCCCGTGTTCAAGCATCAGCACCATCCTAATGTTCACACCTTGTACTACCATGGTGCATCTATCAGAACCAATAAACTAAAATTAATGCATTACTACTATTAACACCCTTACTTTACTTACATTACCCACTTTTTACTTAATATCTTTTTATTTCAAGATCCCATCCAGCAACCCCATTACTCTGAGTTGTCATGTTTCCTTAGGCTCTTCTTGACTCTGATTGCTTTTTAGACCTTAGATGATCTAAATTATCATTCAAATAAATGACCCTGTGTCCTGTTCTGTTCTTATATTCCTCATGTGGGCCTCAACTTCCTCCCAAACATTTCTCCCTCCAGAGTCTTAAGGAACTTTCTGCATGAGTTCTGTGCTATGATTTGTGTCATCCTATTGCTCCACATTGTATCACCTAGGTGTAGATTTTGAGGGCTAGGGAATAAGATTTAAAGCAGCTTTTGATCATTCTTTCAGGATACTTCTAGTTTATATTTTCTCTCTATTTTAAGAAAGTTGGTGCACTTTTTTGTTATCTTTTCTGTGTTGTCAAAGAATTTTGAATAGAATTCACTAAAAATACTTTTAAATTCTCCTCTTTTGTGCTCTGAAGATCTCATTTTCCCACTGTTTTGCTAATTTTGTGCACTGTATTATTTCTCAAGTATTTTTCCTTCTTTGTTCCAAGACAGCTTGTTCCTTCTGCCATTAAGATATCATATCTGGAGTTTATTCGTCACTCCATCTCCATTTTTCAAGTCACTAGTTTCTGCTTTCATCTTTATCAATACATTCAGTCCTTTCTAGTTTGAAGATATTTTTCTAATTTCACAGAATTCTGTTCTGATATGGTATTATAATCTCATACTAATTTTGGTTTGGCTTTTTCTGCTTTTCCTTTTTGTTTTTTATTTACACATCTTGAGCCTTTTGCTTTCTTTGTATCTTTGGCACAGTGAATTGGACAAGGGTTTTGTTCTTTAATCCATAAATTAAATCTGTGTTATCAGATTCTTTCTTCTACTAAGAAGCTTTGAATGGAGTGGTTCCTGGTATTTTCTGGAGAGACATGTGGGGAGAACTAGTGAGATTAGAAGTTTTCATTTAAGATAATTTCATCCTACTCCCCAGGGTCTCTGTTGGAGGTCAATAATCACTGCCTTTGGGACAAAAAGATTACCTGGGTGGGAGATTAGACTCACTCAGAGTGATACCCCATAGCTTTCGTGGCTTCTACCTGTGATTTTGTATTTGTATCCGTGTTCTTTCCATAAAAATATGGGAGGTCTTTCTCTTACCCCTTCCAGACATCATTGCATATGGTAGTTTGGGATTTTAGGACAGAATTATTGAAAATACATTTTCAAGCCCTCTTCATTCTACAACCATGCTCTCTGTTGCTATAAATATCTGTAGGCTTACAGTAGAGTTGGTCTCCTCTTCTGTGATCTGCTTATACATAGAATGCATATGTCTTAGTGACTTTTCTCATAGCTGAGATAAAAGACCTGACTCAGAGTCAAAGGAGGAAAAGTTTATTTCAGCTCATAGTCTGTAGAGGTTTCAGTCTGTAGCTGGTTGGGTCCAAGGTAGGATGGGATGGCAGAGAGGGATCACAGAGGAGAAACAGTTCATGGTGGGAAAAGGCAGCAAAGGAGCAAAGCAGCAAGCGACAAGCTTCAAGGGGCAACAGCAGCCCACTTTCTGTCTCTTATAACCTGCCCTTAGGCAAGTAGCACACACACCTAGGGTGGGGCACCCTTAATCCTAGCATTGCACTGTGAATCAATCCCAGCATCACATCCTTAATCTCAAGATCACTTACTCTAGATTCAGCCACCTCTGAAAAGCTCCACATATGACTGCATGAGGCTTTGCTGGGACATGTAGATATAAGCCATAACAGCATATGTCAAACTAAAAGAATCCTTTGGGTCATTCAGCATATGAATGCAGAACTGCACAAGGTATAAATATTCACTGGTATCCTCTCTTCGTATATTAATAAATTCATCAGTGCTTACAAATATTCCTTACTGCTTATAGGTTTTTAAATCTTCCTTAGGAAATTTTTAAATGAAAAATATATTTTGCTATTTTAATGAATTTCATGAAAAAGCCCAATAAGGAAACCAACACTTCTGCTTTCCAGCAGTTACTCCTGTATCACTGAGCCACGTTAAATTCCTCCCATCCCTTAGAAACATGTCTGCGGCTCACCTCATGTTTCAGGTCCAGCTTCAACTCCCACTGCCCTATGCTTGCAGGCTTCTTGAAAATGTTGCTGTTTCCCATCCTCCAAGTGGGAACACAACCCAAATGCATTAATCTCCTCTTATCAAAATCAGTAGGAGAAACTCACATTTGAAGAGCTTTGGGCATATGGAGTATATATTGTGATGAACTTTGTATCACTTTTGACATCGGTTTGCTAAATTTTTTTTTTTTTCTGGTACCGGGGATCGAACTGCAGTCCTTGTGCTTGCGCAGCAGGCGGCAAAACCACTGAGCTAAATCCCCGGCCCCAGGTTTGCTAAATTTTGTTTTGAAACTTCCTCTTTTGGCTTCCATAAATTTGCATTCTTTTCTGTGTCTTATACCTTTGTGATTCCTTCTTCCCAGGTAAAACAGAATATACCTCACACTCATTTTGAAATAGGTTGAAGTACAAGGTTGTATCTGTGATGCAGCGTTTAAATCTTGACATTGTGAAAGGAGCACCACACTTTTAGAGTATGAGAGCTTGGTGATCTGATTCATTGTGTGCTTTGCAATGAATCTCTTCCTTACTCTGTGCTAAATTTTTTTCAAAATGCAGGAAACTCTTTGTGATGAACTGTGTTTATGAATATTTCTTGGGGCTTGTGGCAGTAGAGGTAGGTCTCCAACATTATGTCCCTGTATAAAGTTCCAGGGAAATTGGCAGTGCCCCCTACTGAGCAAGGGGAAAGAAGGCCACATTTACAGATAAGGAAGAAAGGGCAGTGCCTTGTGTAACTTCAGCCACAACCATGGCACACCCAATCAAGGAAGATATAAATGAGAAGCTTAACTCAGCTCTCAGTCAAATCCCTTCCTGGCAAGATGAAGTCCACCATCTTCTTCATCTTTCCTCTGCTCCTCATTCTGGAGAACCAAGCAGCTAGGAGGAGACTGCGTGGTGAGTGAAGGAATCTGCTTGGGCAATGGATGTCCTATAAGGGCATTCCGGGTGTGAGTAAAGGCTGTTCTCCTTGACAACAATGAGCCTTCTCTACTCAAAACTAGAGTTGTGGGAACCTCAGGGAGCTCATGAGGAAAAGGTGAGAGAGGTAAGAACGGAAATGAAATTTTGGAGATAATGGAGCCTAAACATTCTTATTATCAGTTACTAGGGGAGTAGCAAGGCCAGTTATCTAATGGATTATACTAATTTCCAAATAGACAAGAATGCCAATGCTATTTAGGACAAAAAGGCAAACAGAAAGCTAGGTCCCAAGGCAGTTTTAGATCTAAATGAAACAGCAAGTAGATGACAATATCATGACTAATAGTGAATATATAATCAATATTGTCAACATGCACTAAGAATACCTGACCAACATCTGGGTAGAAAACAAGAAACATTCATTTATGTGCATCAAAGCAGACATGAAAGGTAATTATTGTATTATAATGTGTAACATGTAGATGGAAATTATAATTGGATAGAAGATGCTGTTCTAGATCAAGAGTATAGCCAATATGTAAGTGTAATGTCAGGCAAGTATCTAAGTAAAGAGCAAGAGCCACTCTGTTGCAGACAAGGTAAAGCACAAGGTGGATCACAAGGTACTTTTCCTTTTCAAGCAGCCAGTGTGTGACAAGGACTACAGTCACATTCTAAATTCTATTTATATCAACTGCAAGTCCAAAATGTAAGTACAATCCCAGGGGAATGTCAAAATAGGCAAAAGTCTCTGTGTTATAGACAGCAAGATAGGTCACAAAATGGACCCCAAGAGTGTTTTCCTATTCAAACTTAACAGCCAGTGCATGGCAAGGATCAAAACCTGACAGAAATTCTAATCATGACCAAGGGCATGTTCACAATACAAATGGAATGTAAAACCCGTGTCCAATTAGAGAAAGAAATTAACTCAATCCTGGACAAAAGAAAGGACAGAAACATGGATCCTAGGCACTTTTCCTATCCAAACAAAACAGGGGATATATGACAAGGATAAAAAATAGGAGTTAACAGATAAAGGGAATTTAAAGAAAACAGAGTAGCACCAGAGAGTAATATAATATTCTGTGTGGAGATGAATTCCTGGGAACGAAATTTTATAAAATCAAATGAGCTAATTTAGCCTTGAGCATTTTGCACACCTGTAATCCCAGTATGTACTAAGGAGGCTGAGACAGAAGGTTACAAATTTGAGTCCTATCCAGTCAGTTTAGCAAGATCCTGCCTCAAACTAGAAAATAAAAGACTCAAGGATGTAGCTTAGTGGTAGATGACTTCTGGGTTTGATTCTCAGTACTGCAAAAAGAAAAGATTATTTCCATTTTTTCTCCACTCTAAATACTTTTTTTGGGTGTTTTTTTAGAAGTGGTGCTGGTATCAAACCAGGGCCTTTTGTATGGTAAGCATGTGTTTATTACTGGACTATATCCTAGCCTAAATACTCCTTAGATGGAGAACAAAAAACTAATAATCAATAAAGAATGACAAAGGAAATAGACAATTTTCAGAAAAAGAAATGTGTCTTTTAAAATATAAAAAGTTTAAAATAATTTGTGATAGAGAAATCATAATAGAAATTTCCATGTGGTATAATTTCTCACCTATAAAATCTACAGAGATTTTTAAATTAGATACACATCTGTGCATGAGGCTGGATAGAAACTGGCTGTTTCATTCATAGCATGTGGGAATGCAAAATGATTCAACCTTATCAAGGGAAATAGAACAATAATATCCAGATTTCACATGTGATTATCCTTTGCACCAGCAAATCTATTTCCAGGCATATAACCTGCAAGAGAGAAAACCAAGAAAGACCACATGTGATATGGTATATAAAAGCAAAAGTTTGAAAATGACCTATGAGCACAGCATTAGATTATTGAAAGCTAAAGTAATTCATGAATTATGTACATACTCTGAAGCTTTAAAACACACATACATACACACACACACCCATTTAGCTCACCAATAATCCAAAGTCTAGAATGCTACATACTCAGACCTAATAACTTACATCAATCAATATACTCCTCATCCATTCAGAATGTTTTCTTCCCTCACTTCTAGAGATACCTACTGACTTGAATTTCACCCTCATTGTTTCCTCATATTTCTGAGCCCCATTTTGAGTTTCACTCCATTTGTAGATATGTATTCCCTTGGTTTCCTTAGTTTTGAGCTTTTAAAAATCATATAATTCTGCATATTTTCTTTTGGATGTGCATTCCCCACCAACATTATTTTGATTGTACTTGGGTTGTGCATGGCAATCATTTACATTATTTTCACATTTGTCTAATATTTCATGTTAGCAATATGCCTTTTGTATTATCTATTATCTTATAAGTAGTAATATGGTCTATTCCCAATATTTGGTTGATAAAAACTATATTTGTGAACATTTTTGTACATACTCCTTGGCAAAGGTGTGAAAACATCTTAATTTCATATTTGGGAATGTAATTGCTAGACTGTAGATTTGTGTAAATATTCACTTTGACTAATTAATGCCAAACTATATTTTAAGTAGAATACATCAATATAAACTCTTCTAGTTTTGGATGAGAATTTCTTTTCTCCTACAAATCAATGAAACACATAAAATATAATGAAACACAATAAAAGATAAGAAGATATTTGAGCAAGCACCTACTAAAGAAGATAACTAAATGAACAATAATGTGAAAATTATTAAGTTTGCCAGTCATTAGGCAAGTGCAAAATTTAAATCAGAAGAAATATTACTGGATATCCATCAGAATGGTTACTGAAAAGGCAGTACCCAAGTACTGGCAGATTATGGAGTAACTCTTACACACTTGTTGGTAGTATTAATTGGTACATTGAGAAACGCTACTTGTCATATTTATAACAGTTGATCATATCTGGACCCTGTAATTTGTACACCCTGATTCAGTAATCCCACTTCTTGCTGTATAATCCAAAAAAGCATTGTTATGTTCACAAAAAGATATTTACCCAGAAATGTCACAGTAATATTATTTTTGATAGTGAAATTCTAGAAAAATCCATTGTATATCAACAGTAGAATGAACACTTACATTTGGGGCACTTTTTGTATAATAAAATAATGTACAGAGTTGGAAATATATGAACCAGAGGAGTAGGCTCCAGAATAGATGTATTTCATAGACATAATATTGAAAAAATGAGTCAAGTATATGAAAATGACACTTTAAACTTCTTTTACAAAACTTTAAAAATACACAAAACTGAATTTATAGTTCAAAATGCAGGCAGAAGTGGTATATCTATAAAGAAAAGCAAAATGAAATTAGCATAAATTCCAGAAAGAGTTCTCTCTGAGGAGGAGGAAGAATGAAGCAATTTGGGAGAGGAATGGGGCACAAATACAGGAAATATTCTTCTTATTTACCTGGCTGTTTATTGTAATGCTATTCTTTAAAGTATACAAATGTATTCTACATACATTTTTAAATAACTTATTCAACAATGAGTATTTTTAAGGTTGCCAGAGTACTCCAACATTTGTTCATATTTCCCTTCCAGTTTCAGCCTTGCTGGGCACGTGGTCTAAGTCCAGTGAAACAAAGCAATGGGGTTTCAACCCAGGCTTTTATTTTGCAGTAATAAGGCTGCTTTTTCCTTGCCTCACCCCATCCTCCACTCAGTGACTTCTAGACCTCAAGATCTGTCTGTCTTTGACAACAACTTGATCCAGTGTAGTAATTTCTATTACTCTGAACTGTTGGCAGCAAAGACAGTGTCTTAGTTATTTTTCTTGTTGCTGAGACAAAATACCAGACACCCAAAATTAAAGGAGGGAAGTAGCCAGGCTTCCTTCTCCCTTGGCTGAAGGAGTCAAGTTCCTGGATCACTGAGCACTCTGAACCCAATCCTTATTTTATTTATCCATATTTTCCATTGTTCTGTTCCTTTTAGCAGCCAAGTTCTATTTTCTGCCCTATCTTTCCAGTCCACAGCTTTATGAAGCTTCATTTCTGGCCAAATTCACAATGTTTTAGATCTTTCTGTTGGGCTCTTTGCTCTTGATTCTCAACATAGATCTGGCTGAAAGCCTCCAACAGTAGCTATTCAACAACTTCAACATTAAACTGTCTTGAAATTTCTTTTCCAAGATTAATTAGCTCACTGCCCTTAATCTCAGTCTCAGGCAAAGTCTCTGGACATGAGTAAAGTGCAGACAAACTGTCTGTCAAGGCATAATACACCTGATCTGGAATCCAGTAGCCAATGAAGTCTTTTACAGCAGAAACCTCTTGATCCTGGTCTTTACCATCTGCATTTCTAACAGCATTCTGGTATTCTGAATGCTGAACAGAATCTCCTATCAAATATAGCTTAAGGCATTCCAGGGCTGCTTCTTCAGCCAGCATCTCCAAACCTTTCCAAATTTTCCCCACAAGCCAGTTCCAAAGGCTCTTGAGGCCACATGGCCAGGTACAGCAGTAACCCTACTCCTGGTACCAAATTCTGTCTTAGTTACTTTTCTCATTGCTGAGACAAAATACCAGACACCCAAAGTTAAAGGAGGACAGGATTATTGTAGCTCATGGTTTGTAGAGGTTTCAGTCCATAGTCAGCTGGCTCCAAGGCAGGGCAGCATGGCAGATGGGCATCACAGAGGAAAAACAGTTCATGGTAGGCAGAAGGAAGCAAAGCAGCAAAGTACTGAAGCAGCAGCAAGCAACAACCACAGCAGTTATCTTTTTGTCTCTTATATTTTATCAAGGTTACATTCCCTTAGAGTGGGTAGCACTCACATCCAGTGTGGGGTACCCTTAATCCTACCCAGAACTATGCCAAACCAATTAGAAGACTAATTTAGTAATCACCCTTGATCCCAGCATCACACACTGTAGATCCAGCCACTCCTGAGAAGTCCTACCTATGACCATGTGAGGCTTTGTGGGGACATCTAGACATGAGCCCTAACAGACAGGGACAGAGCTTGACTAGCTTAGACAAAAGGCCAATCTATAGTTTATAACCACAGAGTAGGAAGAGCATAAAGGAATAGCTGTTCCAAAGATTAAAGAGCAGGAACCACTGGCTGGTGACTTCAGAGTCTTCCTTTGCCATCTTCTCTTTGCTTCTCTTAATGTCTTATGCTCATTTTTCTCAGATACTTCATCTACTTCTCAAGCAAACCATAGTTTCTGGAATCCCCTGTTCATATATAACCACCTTTAGCTGAAGGAAAGACTTCCTTCTTCCCTATGTTGCCCAGTTAAACAAAGGGCTTTGGGAGTCCTGGCCAGACAGACAAACACACACACACACACACACACACACACAGACACAGACACACACACACACACACACAGATACACACCACCTTTCTATGGACAGGATGCAGACTTTTATAATTAATAGTTCTCCTTATACTCATAAGTTGATGGTAGAAAAAAACAACAGTTCTTCAGAAGACGCAAGGGGCTGTTGTTCAAAGGAAGAAGGCATATTCACTACAGATATCCATCTTGTTGGAGTCAAGGCTGGAGCCCACACTTTAGCTTTGTGGCCATCTCCTTCATGTTCAGAAAAAGTAGGAAGCTAAGAAGCAAACTCCTTGCCACTTTCCAAACAAGTGACTGAAATCTGAGAACTGTTTCTAGAAGTCATACTGTTACGTGGCCTTGACATCAGGGATCATTATCAGTGCTGAACATACAACAAAGTGACAAGACCCAGGACTCATTCTGGACACTCATTCTTCGGCCCTGGGTGTGGATTCCCTCTCCTGTCTGTCTGACCCATAAAAGTACCTGCGTAATCTGTCCTCTTAAAGGAGATTAAGAAACAATAGGGCTCAGAGGTCATGAGCATCGAGGACCCCCAGTTCATAAAAAGAAAACCAACACGGAGAGAAATGTGGGGATTTGTCAAAACAATTTCCAGAGCTACCAGCATGGAGCTCAAATATCATAGTATGTATCTCAAGGCTCTTTCTTCCTCCTCTAAGCTTCCTAAGAAATGACAAAGTGTCCTTCTTATTTCCAGGGGTTAGCCAGATTGGAACCCGCTCCCGAGAGACAGGAAATGAAGAGCAAAGGAGGAAATACACTCCAGGGAATGGTGGTCCTATAGGCCCTGTCCACAAAGAGAAGGGCACAACCATTCAGGAGCACAGACCCCATCTATCCATGGAGCACCTCTCCCACTGCTGGGCATGGTTTGGGGCATGCTACAGAGAGAAGTGACTGGATCTACAGAAAAGACATGGTAGTGAAACACATAATGGTCTAAATGTGGGTATGTTTCTGCTTTAACAGGTTCTGTTGGATCACAATACCCTCTGTTAAGTCATGTTTGGGCCAAATCATAAGATATGGAAGAATCAGTTTTAGGTCGAGGTCTAGATGTTGAGGGAGGTCGCACTCCTGACAAAGGAGAAGGGTCCATGGGAGAACATGATTCAGTTAGACATGAAGAATTTGAGAAAGGACATATTTGGCACAATGTAGAAGATCCCGAGGGAGAACGCATTTCACTTAGACATGAACACATTGAAAAGAGTCACGTCCAGGACAATGTAGAAGATCCTGAGGGATAAAGCGTTTCACTCAGATATGAACACGTTGAGAAGGGTCACGTCCAGCACAATGTAGAAGATCCCAAGGGAGAACCCGTTTCAGTTAGATGTGAACACCTTGAGAAAAGTGACGTTCAGCACAGTGCGGACGATCCCACGAGAGAATGCATTTCACTTAGACATGAAGAACTGGAGAAAGGGCACATTAGGTACAAAGCAGAAGATCCTGAGGGAGAACAGGTTTCATTTAGACACGAATGTATTGAGAAAACTCACAAGCGGTTCCGTGATGATTCCATGGAAGATTCAGACTCAGCTAAAAGTCTTGATTGTCCTATGAAAGGACACATTTGTTTCAAGTGACAAGAACCCATGGTAGCAGTAGTTTCCATGGAAGGTCAGGATGCCATGAAAGATAGCCTTTGGGTCAAAAGTCAGGGTCTCTCAGAAGAACAATTTTCAGTAAAGGGTCAAGATTCATTACAAGGTAACCTGCAGATGAAAGGGCAAAGTTCCATGGTCGAAAGATTTTCAGTTACAGGTTAAGATTCTTTGAAAGGTCGCCTGCAGATGAAAGGACAAAGTTCCATGGCAGAACGATTCTCAGTTACAGGTCAAGATTCTGTGAAGGGCCTTGCTCGGGTCAAAGGACAAGATGTCATTCAATTGGGATTCTCAATGAAAGGTCAAGGATCTGTGAAAGGTCTCATTAGGGATATTTGAACCCTAAATAAGGTGAGCAATACTTGAAAGCAGAGGAAACCCCTGCTCACACAAAAGAGGGTTGAGTGGTGGAGAGCTATCTCAATGTGGTCAGAGGGAGTAAATGGGGAAGTGCTGAACAGACTGAGAGACTGGTGAATCTGAGAGGTCATAACCATAAGCATAGATTAGGTATCCCTACCGCTTCATAGGTCTGAGTGCTTTGACCTGGTGAATCACATCTCTGATTCTCTTCTCTCCCACCAGGTGGATCTTGTCCTGGCTGCACCTGTCCCGGGCCCACGCCTTCAGGCTCCCCTCTGGTTCAGCTACCAGTATCACTACCCTTTCCCACACTACCCCTCTTTCCACCTATTCTGGATGCCCAAGCTAGGGTTGCCTTTTGTCTTCCACTTTTCAATAAAAAGACCTCCTTCTGCTCCATTTGTTTCTGGCTCATATGATTTCTGGGTTCCTGAAAGCTCCAGGGAGACAGATGTAAATGTGGGACATAGTCTCCCCAGTGGAAAGAAAAAAGAAAGACCCAAGAGATGAATTCCTGTGTAAAGGAGAGCAAGACTAAGAACAAGAACCTCATTCTGAGGGCTTAGTGTTAAAACCTAATATTCAGCCTATGTGATGGAGTCTCTATTTGAGCAGGAAATGCAAATCTGTAGACTCTGCCTTTGGTCTAGGACCAGAAAAAATGCACACAGAGAAATAAAAAAATATATATGATGAATAAAGTATAGGCATATCATTTCCTTTCCAATGCACTGTCATTCTGACCTGGCTACCATTAGCCATGCAGAGTGACCAGGCAATCTTGCAGCTAAACCTACAGCTTCCTTCTTCCTTTCCTTTAACATTCCCATGGATCTGTATCTTTTCCAGAAGACAGATAAGGAATGATGGGAGAGGTGCAGGAAAATCCATGCTTATAAAAATTTCATGGGTTTGGGCTTAAGATTCTTCCACTAACACGTCATTGTTTTAGGTTAGACAACATTCTCCCATAGACTTCTGTTTTAAGATGTGAATGAGAAGTCATGAGATACTATATTAATACTTTACTGTGAATTGTATTTTCTAGAGATATATTATAATTTGGGAATTAGGCAGAATCAAATACTGCAGATAAATGTATGAATGTGTAGGGTAAACATAAAAAATTGCATGGCTCTGCAGTTGACCCATCTACCTTACTGTATTTATCATAGAAAGCGCCTAGGGGAGGACAAAGTCTTGGTAGGAGGAAAAAGCATGAGCTCAGGAGTCAGGTGACCTGACAGCTATCCCCAGCTTTGCCTTCCCATCTTTTGGATCACCGTCTGTTCTTCTGAGTGATGATAAACTATTTTATTAAACACAGCTACTATTCAGAGAAAACATTTCCTATTTATTTTTTATCTTTCATTACCATATGGTAATTTTATGGAGTAATGGGGTTTTGTTGTTACATTTTGCTCTATATTTACTATTTGTTATATCAACAACCATTCTGATCAAATTAACAAGGGGCAGGAAGAACTTTGAAAAAGAAATCCTTAAAAGTATTCAGAGATACTTTTTTTTTTTTTTTTTTGGTACTAGGTATTGAACTTGGGACCTTGAGCTTTCGAGGCTGGCACTGGAACCACTGAGCTAAATCCCCAGCCCCAGAGATACATTTTTAAAGGCTCCAAGAAATACATAATGTGCACATCAGTGGGAACACTCCACAGGGTGAGGATGTAGATATTAACCTCTTTGATTTACTATTTAAGTGTACCACAATCAAACTCTCTTTTGTTTGTTTGACTTTTTGCTGGGGTTGTGATGGAGTTTTGAAGAACTTAAAAATCACAGTTAAGTTCATGTGGAAGAATAAGTTCTTGTGAATAGGCAAAGGAACTTACAATAACTAACTGAGGATATTTGAACTTTCTTAGCCTAAAAAATGCCCTAAAAATGACAACAATTAACCTGTCAGCTTTGTTAGCAGCATAAGGAGCAGGAAGAAAATGTAATAAAAAGAAAAGAAACCCAACATCTAATTTGGGGTCAAATAAATGTCAATTTCCAAAACAATGAATAAATGAATAAATAAGACTTGGATTTTTCTTTCTTTTTTTTTTTTCTTAAAAGATATTTTTTGTTCAATTCTTTTGTAAAAACATTGGTCACCATTTAACATACAGCAGCAACAAAATGCACCCAGTTTACATGCATCAAGTCAATAAACG
>NW_004624790.1:9130180-9289145 GCF_000247695.1 Heterocephalus glaber | reverse complement strand
TTTTATATTTTTATTTTATAGAGTATTTTCCTTTTCCCTCAAAAGTCATGACTAATGGATATCATTAAATCATTCTGAAATGCAGAGAATTTATGGCGTATGTTCTCATGAAAGAAAATCTCCTCTGAAGAGCTCAAAGTAACTATGTGTAAATGAAACTTCAAAGTAATGCTCTTGTAAAGATAGTAACCCTACAAGTTTTTCTTCTCATGCATCTACTTAGCAACACAATTTCAATAACCAAAATAGTAACTTTTAATTTCTCTTTTCCATGATATGTCTACTCTGTTACAAACAGAAGTAATTTTTTAGCATGTATATAGATACAATGCTAAAAAACTTAAAAGATTTAAAATCTATGAGTCATGTATGATTACATACACAGACTGGAAATGAGCAACTTTAACCAAGCATATGTCTTAAGCACTTGCACAAAAAGAAGAAAAAGGCCAAAAATGGGAGAAAATATTTCTCCTTATGTAACTTTTGCCTAAATTTTATAGCAGAAAAGCAAAATGCAAGATATTTAATTTTCACTTCAAAAGAAATTATCCAGAAATGAAATTCACTAAACATTAGATAAGTGTGGAGAATTCAGATTCATTCTATTCAAATGGAAGATAATTTGTATCTCATTTACCTTCCAAACACCACTTCAACTTTACTACCTATACCACAAGCCTTCTTGACAGTTTCCAATTCTACCTCTCTAAAAAAAGAGTTTAGACTCTTAGATTGTAAGTGTTATGTCCAATTCCTTAGATCCCCCCTAATTCTATAATCTTTATTTTAAAAGACTATTAAAGGGCCAGGGATTTAGCTCAGTGGTTCCAGCGCTGCCTTGCAAGCCCAAGGTCCAGAGTTCAATCCCCGGTACCAAATAAATAAATAAATAAATAAATAAATAAATTTTAAAAAATGTATTCACTGAAATAACTAAGAATCCAAAATAAAAATGCTCAAAACTATTTAAAAAAATAAAAAAAATAAAAGACTATTAAATAACCATTTTCTTCCTTTCAGGAGTCAAAATCCACCATGTCATTATTCATTTGGGGGAAATTAAAGATAAAAAATCAACTGGAAATAAGTACATTTGTTAGCATACATATATGGTTGTATGTGGACTTTTCAAGATACAAGATTCAGACCATAAGTTTATCATTTGCAAAAACAAAAGAATTTACTGTTTTCCCTTATTAGGGTACAGATCAAGCTGCTGTTAGGAAAAAACTGGCTCCAATCTGAGCTTCTTTTCCAGGAAGTAGTCTAGTTTGAGCTGTCTATGGCTAGCAAGGTGCCTCAGCAACTCAAGGTCTCTCAGAGTCTCTGGTTCCTTCCATCTTTTTGTTCTTTCATTTCCCAGGATATTGCTTTTGCAACTTAGAGGATGTCATCCTCATTTTTATGGCTGCAGGTGGCTAACTTCCACATCTACATTTCATCCAATGGAAGGGGAAAGGGTGACAACAGCTTTGGCTTTACGAAAATGACCTGGAAATTCACCCTACTTGTGTTCCACTGACTCAATTCATGATAACTTCTAGTTGCAAAGGAGGTTTTTACTGAAGGTTCTGGAAAGAGCAATAAAGCAGGAAAAAGAAATAAAGCCAGAAAACTTGGAAAAGGGAGAAATAAAATTGTCTTTAGTCTCTAGTCTCTATTTCTTTCATTTCCTCTTTTTTGTTATTTCCTTTCTTCTGCCAGCTTTGGGTTCTGTTTGCTGTTACTACCCTGAGGTGTAAAATCAGGTTATTACTTTTGGATCTCTTTTCTGCTTAATGAAGGTTTTTTACAGCAATGAATTTCCCTGGGAGCACTAATTCACAGCATCCCGCAAGTCTTTGTAGGTGGAATTACCATTCCATTAGTTACAAAGTGTTTCCTAATTTTACTTTTGCTTCTTCTTTGACCTATTGATTGTTTAAGAACAAGGTAATTACACCTATTTGTGAATTTTCCACTTTTTCCTTTATTATTTCAAGTTAGTTGTATTACACTGTGATTTTAGAAGACCAGTCTTGGTAATATATTAAGCTTGTTTTGTGGTCTGACATATGATCTATCCTATAGAATGCTCCACGTGGATTTGAGAACAAATCCTCATTTACTATTTTGGGTGTAGGACTCTATATGTCTTTTAGGTCTACTTTATAGCCCCATTCACTTTCTGTATTGATGTTACCTCCAGGAGTTTTGTACATTATAAAAAAAAAAGATTGCAGTCCTTCACCCTTTCTTTTGAAACTATTTCTCCCTTTATTTCAGAAGTTTGCTTCGCCACCTTGGGGGCTCTACTGATAAGTGCATGCTGGTCCATTTTTCTAATCATTATATCCCCTTGATGAACTGATCCTTTTTACCAATACAAAATCTCATTGTATCTCATGCCAAAGTTTGAATTAGTCTATTTTTGTCTGATACTAATACAGCCACTTCAGCTCTCTTGCTGTTAATACCTGCATCTTCCATCCTTCCACTTTCATCTTATTTGTGTCTATAAATGTAAAGCGAGTCACTCACTTATGCAAAAAGATAGATCATATATATATTTTTTTGGTACCAGGGATCAAACTCAGGACCTTGCGCTTGCGAGGCAGGCAGTAGAACCACTGAGCTAAATCCCCAGCCCCAATAGATCATATTTTTTATCCCCCTTGCTAATACCTGTTTTTTTGTTCTATGAGAGCTCTATCCATTGACATTTTAAGAATTTCTGACAAGTAAGGAATTACTTCTTTTTTTTATTTTCTGAAGTTTATCATTTTTACAAAACGAAACAAAACAAAAAGCAGGTATCAAAAACAGCCAAGAGTTTATTGAATTTCTGCACCAGTTTTCACATAAGTCAGTGATTATGAAACTGGTATCCAATGTAAATACTAGGCACAGGCTGATTTCTCTCTTGGTCATATGGATTCAGGTAGTTTATTTTGAAACCACTAAATGCTAACAACTTTTTACAAGCACTGGTCATTTTTTGAAAACCAATTTGGTTTGTCCAACAAAGTAAACAATTTTTTGCTGTGTGGCATTTTCTTTTTAAAGAAACACTGAGCTGAAACTCAGACCATGTTTGTTTGGATCTGAACCAAATCCTTTGAGACCCCAATTACCTTGAAGAATACTGAAGACATTTATAGGGCATATCAAATGGTATATTAAATACTCATTATATACCATATAATATATAAGGTAGCTGCTGTATTTCTAAAGAAAATAGTATTTCATTCAAATACTGCCCAGAATTAGAATTACAGCATAGTTTCTGCATCCTTTCTGATTTGGAGTAGTTTCCCCAAACAGAGCCATATTATGGGAAGAAAAGTTTGATGTTCCTGCCAAACAGGCTCTAGTATTTTATGGATACATCTGTATAGAGCAAGACTCCTTGCTCTGGACCCTGGGTGACCACAAAGAAATTGAGAGGCCATGATAATTGGATGCTAAAAAGTAGTAGCATACTTAAACTCAGCATAGATAATCTGGAGGCCATCAGAAATAAAGCTGGAAACTAGTAGTGGTGTTTACCCACTACTTGTTCTGAAAACACATTTTGCTTAAATAAGGGAAGTATAGTCCAGTTGTGCAATGTTAATAGCTGCCAGTCTCATGTATATACTTTTTTTAAAATAAAGATTATTTCCTCACTAGCAATGAGTTAGGAAACTGGCCTCAAATTCTGATCAAATCTCTCAGTATTAATTAAAAATTATATAAAACAACATAAAAGCCAGCTAATGGGAGTTAAAAATTCCACAATTAAAGCTGAATGTAAATTATACTGTATATAGACTAGTATACACATCACTGAAATGATTATGAGAAGGTGAAATACTCTTGTTGAAACAAAATTTCCTCTACATTAACCCGATTTTCATTAAAGAAAAAACTGATACGTAATTTTCTTCTTTACAGCTATGAAAAGGAAGCGAGGCAAAGCTGAGAGAAACAGATGCTATCCACAGGGCAGCGGTGGCATTCGGTTGTTCTGGTCTTTGTACCATCAACTCCCACTTGAGTGGCGGGTAGCCAGTTCCTGCTGGACTACATGGTTTTCCTTGCAGTCAAAGCAGGAACGATGGATCCTACTCCTCCAGCAGCAAGTGCCTTTCCATGCCATTGTAGTAACATAGCACTGCTACTGTCAGAGTGGCTCTCAAATCCTTTATAAATGTACTTCATTAGGAGATCCACACCAGTCTTGCCCAGAGATTGAACAGCCTTTTCAATATCCTTAGCTATAAAAGAGATGAGCACCTGCCCTATCTCTCTTTAAAAGAGAGCTGCCTGCCCTCTCCTTCACTGCCTGACTCTTGGTGTTGGTGGGGGTGGTTTTCAGAGCTGCCTGGAGAGCAGGTGTCATATTTCCTTGCCTCAAGCAGGAGTCCACCTAGCCCTGGTCGGGCCGGCTGGCCGTCGCCCCCGTCTTCCTCGTCCACGAACTTGTTCTCGTCGTGCCCATCCACGTCCACCTTCCGGAAGCGGGCCGACGACACCGTATTTTTTGACATCCCGGATTGCGACCCACAGCGAAGGGCTCTACCTCACAACCCCAGCCCGGACCGGTCCAAACCCGCAGCCTGGCGAGATTCACTTCCCTCTTCCTCCAGGAATTACTTCTGGTTTTTTTGTTTATTCTCTATATGTCCTATGTCTCTTTACTCTCTTTTTCCATTACTGCTTTTAAAAAATATTCTATTTCTATTTAATTTTATTTAATAAATTTTCATATTTATGGGTTCTGTGTAGCATTTCAACACATATATATTCTTGTTCAACTTAGGTAATTTGTATGTATATAGAATTTTCTCCATTTAAAAACTTTCCAATTTATTGAAATACAAGGTTTTGAAGTCATTTTGTATTATCTTTTGGATTTGGGCAGTATTGGTTTTGATTTTGCCTTTTTCATTTCTAATTGCATTAATATGGGGTTTTTTTCTTTCCTTTTTGGTAGGTTTGGCTAAGGGTTTATCAATCTTCTTTATCCCTTCAAAGAATCAGCTCTTTAATTTATTGATTCTTTCCAGTTTTTTAGTCTCCAATTTATTAATTTCCACTCTGACCTTTATAATTTCTTTCCTTCTGTTAATTTTGGATTTGGATTTCTCTTGTTTTCTACGATCTTGAGATATATCATTAGGGTGTTTGAGATTACTCTATTATTCTAATGTGTGCATCCATAGCTATAAACTCCCTTCTTACAACTGCTTTCATTTCATTGTGTCCCATAGGGTTTGGCATGTTGTGGTTCCATTATCATTTGATTCTAGGAACTTTTTTATTTCTTCCCTGATTTCTTCTATAATCCATTGAATAATGATATTGGGAAATGGGAAGAAATCTTCAAATGGGAGGGAGAAAGGAAGGGGGAAGGAAAAGAAGGGAAAGGGATTTTAAAAAGAAAAAGAATGGAAGGAAGAAATGGAAACAAAGCTTTTATAAGTGGGGAGGGGATGAAGGGTTGAAGGGAGGGGAGGAAAATGGGGAAAATAATTAAGATATATTATGTACAGATACAAATTCCCTATGATGAATGTGATCATTATGTACGGCAAAAATGTACTAATAAAATTTTTTTAATTTATTGATTTTTAAAGGTTTTATCTTTTATTTTTATTAGCACATATTTGCAGTATGTAATGATTACATTCATCATGGGGAATTGGTAAATGTACATAACACATCTCAAATCTTTTCCCCCCTTCCCTCAATAATGCATTATTTAACCTCCATGTGTATGTGGAGTGTTTGTACTTCTTTTGCTGTTGATTTCCAGCTTCATTCCACTATGATCTGATAATATGTAGAGGATTAATGTTTTTCTACTTATTTAAGCATGCTTTATGGACTCAGAAATGGTCTACTTCAAAGAAAGTTCCATGTACTGCTGTGAAAAGTATGAATTTTGTTGCTGTTGAATGAAACACTCTGCAGATGTCCAGACCATTTGTTTAGTGGTACAATTTAACTCTAATGTTTCTTTGTTGATTTTTTTCTCTTGTTGACCTGCCTAATGGTGAGTGGAGTATTGGAACCCCCGTGCTGTAAGTGTATTGGTGTCTATCTGTCTTTTTATGTCCAGTAGTTTTTGTTTCATGAATTGAGTGTACAAACATTCAATGCATAAATATTTACAATTATTATTTTTGTCTCTTCAGATCAGTTTTGGCTTGTAGTCTGCTGTGTCTGAAAGTAAGATAACTACTCTTGCTTGCTTTTGGGCTCCAGTTGCATGGAGTATTAGTTTTCATTCTTTCACCTTCAGTTTTATGACCTTATAGTTGGATGAAGTGTGTCTCCTGTAGACAGTATATGATTGCATTTTGTTTTTCAATGCAATCTGCCAGTATATGTGTTTTGATCAAGGAATTAAGTCCATTGATGTTGAGAGTTATTGTTTTGTGCTTACTGAATCTGTCATTGCAGTAGTTTCTCAGTGCTGATTCCTTTATTTTTTCCTTTTGTTTACTCTCCCAGTTAGATGTATATTTTCTTTTGTCTTCTTTAGTGTTTATGGCCATCCTGTCTCTGTTCAGAACTCCTTTAAGTATTTTCTGCAATGATAGTTTAGTGATCCATCTATTTCTTCAGGCTTTTTTTAATCTTGGAAAGTATTTACTTCTCCAGCAATTTAAAGGCTCATTTTGCAGTTACAGAAATATGGGTTGACAATTATTTTCTTTTAGGACTTAAAAAAACTTCAATCCATGCCAAGAATAAGCAGAAACAGTATTTTCAGAATGGCCATAGTATCCAAAATAATAGGTAGATGTATTGCAATTTCAACAAAAATACCAACAGCATTCTTTACAGAACTAGAAAAACAATCCAAAAATTTATACGGAACCAGTAGAGACTCCAAATAGCCAAGACAATCATTCTGAAGTCTTGCTTATTTTTTATTTAATTTTTCAAATATTCAAAACATTTTTGCAGTTTAACAGTCAAAATGACACAAAAGGATAATCACAGAAGTTTATCCTGTCCCTGTACTTTCTGTTCTTTATCCAATCCTTGTAAGAACCGTTGTATTGATTTCTTGATAATTTTTCCTATTTTTTATTTTAAAAAACATATTCTTATTTGTACTCACTTCTTGCATGGAGATTTACCGTAAAAATTGTTTTATTTAATATAATTGACAGTCATTTCACTTTGCTTCATAAGTGCCTTCCTCTTGTATTGTTAGAAAATTGGGTCATAATATTCTATTGTGTGGGTATATCATAGTTCATTCTTCTCATCTTCTGGTCCTACATAGATGGACAATCTTTTCCTTTTACAAATGAAGTCACAAATTATGTTAACGTAATCATCTTAATATTTTTTCAGGATAGATTCCTAGAAGTTAGATTGCTGAAAGCATAAATGTCTATTCTATTTTGCTAACCATTGCTGGATTCTCATCCTGCTGGCTTGCACTATTTTGGATTCTTACCAGCTATCTGTGAGAATGACTAGCTCATATACGTTTGTTTACAGAGTTTGATGTCAGGCTTTTGGAATATTGGCAGGCTGGTAGGTAGAAAATAATATCACAGTATAGTTTCAGTGTGTATTCCTCTTCATCAGAGAAGTGGATTTTATCATTTCCTTATTTTAAGGGCCAGTGAATTTTATGTGTGTTACCCACTTTCCTCCTGGATTTTGATATTCTTCTTCTTTATTTTTAAAGGTTTATTTATATATCAAGGAGATTATTCTTTTTTCCTTCGATATTAGCTATAAATATTTTCTCTACATATTTTTGTTGTTCACTTTGATTATAGTTTCTTGTTTTGCCATGCATTAAAATTATATAACATTCCTAATATCACTTATTACAAAATATATATTTCTTTTCTTTTTGTTTTCTCATATTTATTCCTTTCCCTTCTTTCCTTTCCACTACACCTCTCACTTCCCCTTCCCCTTTGGTCCTTTTCTTCCTATTTCACATTATCTATTATACATTTTGATCCTTATTTACACATTCAGTTTCTCACACCAGAGAAACTATTTAGTATTTACACATGTGTGTCCTATTTATTTCACTTAAGAGTATGGCCTCAATGAGCATCCATTTAGCTAAAAATGTCTCTAGTTTCTCATTCTTTATGGCTGAGCAGTACTCCATTTTATTTATTTATTTTTTTAAAAAAACACGTCTTCTTTATCTAGTCTCTAGTTGATGGGTACTTGGGCTATTTCTAAGATTTAGCTAATACGAACTGTGCTGCTATGAACATGGGTGTACATATATCACTGTGGTATGATTCTTTTAATTCTTTGGGGAAGATACCCAGCAGGGGAATAGCTGGGTCAAATGGGACCTCTAATCCTAGTTTTTTGAGGTATCTCCAAACTGATTTCCACAGTGGTTGCACCAGTCTATACTCCCACCAGCAGTCCAGAAGGGTTCCTTTTCCACCATAGCACCGCCAGCATTTGTTATTGGTTGATTTCTTGATAGCAGCCATTCTTTCTGGAGTGAGGTGGAGTCTCAATGTTGTTTTCATCTGCATCTCTTGGATGACCAGTAATGTTGAACATTTTTTTGTATGTTTATTTGCTATTTCTACTTCTTTGTCTGAGAAATGTCTCTTCATTTCAGGTGCCCATTTTTGGATAGGCTCTTTAAATTTGGGAGGTCTTTTTTTTTTTAAGTTATTTATATATTCTAGATAGTAGACCTTTGTCTGAGGAACAGCTGGTAAAAAATTTTTTCCCACATTAAGGGTTGTCTCTTCATGCTGTTGGTGGTTTCTCTTGCAGTGCAGAAGCTTTTTAATAAGATAAGATCCCAGTTGTTGATTTTTTGTGCTCGTTCATGTGCGACTGAGATTTTGTTCATGAAATCTTTTTCTACACGAATGTCTTCGAGAGTTCTACTTAACCTCTCTTCCAGCAGGTTTAGTGTTTCTGTTTTAATGTTTAGATCTTCGATTCATTTCGATTTTAGTCTAGTGCCTGGTGAGAGATATAGGTCTAGTTTTAATCTTTGGCAAGTTGAAACCCAACTTTTCCAACACCATTTATTAAAGAGGCTAACTTTTCTCCAGTGAGGGTATTTGGCTTCTTTGTCAAAGATGAGGTGGCTGAGTGTGTCTAGAGTTGTTTCTGTGTCTTCTAATTTATTCCACTGATCCTCCTATCTGTTTCTTTGCCAGTACCATGGTGTTTTTTATCACAGTAGCTTTGTAGTATAGTTTCAAGTTGGGGATTGTGATAGGCCCTACCTTGTCTTTGTTGCCTAGAATTGCTTATGCTATTCTAGGTCACAAAGTATATATTTCTCAGTCATTTGTGATGCTACATTTACCGCACATCATATTTCCACTTTCTATTTTTGAACTCCAAGATTTCTGTTAACTTTTAAAAAATTATTTCAATTTCTCTGTTAAGTTTCTTCAATAAATTACTGAGTTATTTGTTTACTTGAAGTACACTGGGTTTCTTTAAAACAATGATTTTATACTCTCTATCCAAGAGATCACACCTAATGGTTAATGGTTGATTTCTGATGCCTTATTTAATTGACTTGGTGAAGCCATGTTTGCTTGAAAAGTTTTGTGCTTCCTGACATGTGATGACATCTATTCTTTGAAAGAGTGAGCATTTATTCTAGTCCCTGCAATCTGGCTTTGTTTGTGCCTGTCTTGAGAAATTTTAAGCAGGCAGTTTATTCTGGTCTCTGAGCCTTAGTCCTTTCCTGCAAATTCATGGTTGGTGATTTGTCACTATTTCAACACCAGGAGGTAGCTGAGGGAAAATTTCTTACAAATCTGTAGTTGCTGTGTTGTTGAGGATGGACTAGGGAAATGCCCGAAGAGCATAGTCTGTACCAACAGGATCTGCAAGCTCTGCCTGGGGCTGGAGAACACCTAGACACCATGTTCAGAGTCATTGACTTGTGTTCAAGTGACATAAGATTTTGCCTGGTGCTAGGCTTCTCTATAATGTGTCTGTCACTAGGCTCCCTCTACCTTTACATTCTTCCTACAAACAGACACGGATTTTTTTCTGTTGTGCTGCCTGAAGTTGAGTCTTATAGTCACCACTGCTGTGGAAATGTGGGGTTAACCTCAGAGCCCACAGCCTGCTGACAACAATATCACAAGGCAGCAAGACCAAAGTCCACACTACTATGGCCTGCCTGCTGCTGTGATATGTTCATGGATTGGGACTCCTGAGGCTACCTGGAGGTGATATGAAACACAAGTCTGTCCCACTGGAGCCTCTGGTCTTCTCTGGGTGCTACAGTGAATCTACAGCTCTGCCCACAAACATTCACCTGGAGGCAAAGTCTATGGGACGCTGTCTGGTACTGAGTTTCACTGTTTGGGACCCTGTACTAGGTTCCAGCACTAAAGACTACTAATACCCTCTCCCTCCACCAGCCAAGGGGTTTCTCCCTATCTCTGTCTCTGTTTCTCTTTCTTTCTTTCTTTTTTTTTTTTTTTTTTGGTACTGGAGATTGAACTTGGGACCTTGTGCTTGCAAGGCAGGTGGTGGAACCACTGAGCTAAATCCCCGGCCCTCTCTCTCTCTCTCTCTGTCTCTGTCTCTCTCTCTCTCTCTCTCTCTCTCTCTATCTCTCTCTCTCTCTCTCCCCTGCTCTACTTGGAGGTGGAGAGGGTGGCATGAGTGATGCTTCTTCTATTCTTGCCTTGTTCAATCTACCTTTTCTTATACTTACGCTAAAACCAGGTACTGTGATAATTGATCTAGTTTCCTTAGCCCTTCTGCAGCAGGTACTTTTAAGGGGGAATATTTTCTCAAATTGATGTTTCTGTGGGGAGACAATGATTGGAGGATCTTACTCCAGCAACTTGCTTCACCTCTCTCTGACTGAGTCCTTATTGATGATACTGTTTCCCAGAGCCAGTACCAATTGATATGTATTAACTGAAATAATAAATATATTCTAATGCATTATAATTAAGCAGTAGTCTGAAATTTGTGATAAAACTCATCTCTCTGCAGCTCTCTTTGAGTACAATTTTTCTCCAGACTCAAGGTACATTTGACAGTGTCTAGAGCCATGTTTGGTTTTCACAAGTGGATAACTGAGACTGACATCTAGTGTGGATATGTCAGGAATCCTGCTAAACATCCTATTATGAAAATAAATAGTAACATCCTCCTACCCACATTTTCCCAAAAAAGTATCATCCAGCACAAAAGAGGCAGTACATGAACTTACAAGAGTGCAGTTGAAAGTACTGTAGAGACCCCAGGAAGTTGGAAAAGCAAGGAACATGGAACATCTGAGCAGTGAGTGGAGGTTGCCCAAGACAGAGGCCATGATGGCACAACTGTCAATGACTTAGGGATAGGACCATCCGAGCTCTTTGGAGCTCACATCTCACTGTGACTTACCCTGGGTCCTGGACATAAAACTAAAGGATTTAATGTGTTCCTGCCTAGGTTGCAGTCTTGTTTTGGTCCCATTCCTTTCTATTACCATATTTCCCTTCTTTGGAATGGGAATGTTTACTCTGTGTCACTTATGTCAGAAGTGCTTAACCTTTTAAAATTATTTTTACAGAAGCTTAGAGATACACATTTGCTCTGAGTCTCAGGGGAGACTTTGGACTTGAACTTTTCGGCAGTACTGGAACTATGAAGACTGATGATTCTTTTTGCATTCTTCATTTTGCATAAAAAATGTGAATGAATCTTTTGGGGATCAGGGGCAAAATGCTATGGTTTGGATCTTGAATGATCCCCCCAAAAAAACTCTCGTGCACTCAGAGGTGAGATTCTTGGAGGTGATTGGATCATCAGGGCACTATAGCTGAATGTGATGTTAGGGGTTTTACCTAGGAGGGTACATCTCCCTCGCCAGTTCTTCCCCTCTCTTTCTGCTTTCTGGCCACCATGGTGAGAGCAGCTTTTCCTCCTTCCAGGCCCCTCCACCATATTCTTCCTGCCTTGGAGCTAAGTTGACCATTGACTGAAAATGAACCAAAATAAACCTCTCCTTCTTTAAGTGGTGGCTGTCAAATATTGTGGGTCAGTGATGAGAGAGGGCCTAAGATGTTTAGCATCTGGCTTTTCTCACATAGCATGATGTTCATAATCTCAATTTTTAAAGTGAGTACATGATTAAGAATTTCAAAACATTTCAAGAAAGCAAATAGGGAAACGATTCCTCGAAATAAATCAGTAAATTAAAACCACTCTAAGAATCATAATCATTTTTATGACATAAAATTATTAATATCTTTCAAAGAATAAGAGATGCATTATATTAAATCAATGACTAAAAGTTTTTACACTGAGGATATCAGAGAAATTAAAAATTTATCAAGTGAGGGCTGAGGATTTAGCTCAGTGGTTCTGCCGCCTGCCTCACAAGAGCAAAGTCCCAAGCTCAAATCCTGGCACCAAAAAAAAAAAAAAAAAGAAAAGAAATTTATCAAGTGAGATGGAAAAAAGGATCTCCCATCTGAGCACATACTTACTTGTTCCTGAGAAAAAAATATATGGAAAATCTCGCACAAAAACATACTATGGCTAAAATTTAATTTCTCCAGAAAGAAATATGAATCACATTATTTTGTATAGCTATTGTGAATAACAACATAAAAATTTATGAAGTCTGTGTCCTGATATATTTAAAAATACTAGTTATAGTAATAATAACAACAAGAAGAGTAAGAATAAAATTCTGAGAAAATGTAATCTTATATCAAAAATTATATACTTGGCCAAGCTATTATTCCTCATGCTATAAAATAAAGGTATTGCCAGATATGCAAACATTCAGTTTATCAACCCTAGGCCTTATGAAAGAATAAATCCTGATATAAGCCACTGAGATAAAAAATAAATTCAAAAAAGATGTCCTGAGATGCAAGTAGTAGTAAATTGAACAAGTAAAATGTGCAGTTATGTTTTGTATCTGTAATGTTCAGGAAAAGGCATTATTAATAATCTCAAACTAAGATGTTGGAAGTTATTTACACAGAATGTGGAATGAGGTGCCTGGGGATAGAACGTGGGATCAAAAGAGATTTGAACACTGGCTACGTGATTTCAGATTTAAATGGAGACTGTTTTTAACGTATGCCTTGAATTATAACAAATGAAGAAATGCAAACTTCTAAACTTTAAGTTTAGGAAAAATGAAACTGCTATCAGTAACTTCAAATAGAATTAAAAAAAGAATTACAATAAAAATTGGCTAGTATCTGAAGCAATGTCACTGACAAAGGGAACTCCAGAGCATGGTCAGTTTGACAAGTACTTAAAAGCAAAAAACCATCAGAGTCAACATTGGCAGAACTTTGGAAGCTTGCCAAAAGCTTATAACAACTAAAGGAAAGCTCAATGAAAAAAAGACACCTTACACTTTGGGAAGCAAATGCTGTATGTTCTATGTGACCTGGCTACTGTCCCCACAGGCCAGCTCAGCGGTGGTGGTGAAGGCAGGAGCACACTTTACTGAAGCAGATCACAAGGGCAGAAACAGGCAGTACAGACATTATTATCTATACATTCTTCTTAGGTAATGGCAGACCAGCACAATGCATTTCTGGGGGAAATGGTGGGGAGCTTCTGAGGTGACTTTAGTTATGGGATTTTAAATCCAAAATTATTGATGCAGAAGCATGCTGGAAGAGAGAATATTTGGCAGAAAAAATGGCAGGCTGAGAACTCTGGCAAGAGAGGGAATTTAGAAGGATTTGTTTTTGTCAAGTGGAGGTTGTGAGTCCTGTAACTTTGAGGTTCTCCATAGACTTATGGATCCCAGTGGTATCTTTACTCTTTTCTCCCTCACTATCAAATTACTAAAGGGCTATTAGTCATTCTGGTTTTCTTTTTTTCTCTACAAGAAAAACATATCCCTTTGGAAAACTGTCTCTTTATATCATGGGGTTTTAAATCCCAGATGGTCCCTTTTAATAATCTACTTGATTCTTAAATGCCTGTCAGGAACCTTAAACAACCCCTGTTTTGCAAATCCTCATTCAGCTCTGCTCTGATCCATGCAGTTACTTTTAAATACATTTATATGCTGGATGGATTTGCTCATTCTGGTGGTTGCTCCAACTGTCCCTTGACTATGGTCTCTCCTCTGCCTTCACAGAAGTTTTTAAGACTGATTTTGCAAAGACTCTTTAAGACCCCAACATTTTGCCATTCCCTGTCTTTAAGGAATGCTGATGGTATGATTTTGCCCAGAAATTCTTTTCTTGAAAAGTGATTTAATGTCACCCAGGGAGATTTGGGAGGATGTCTCAACATCCTCCAATCCTTGCTCCTTTCCTTCAGCTACACAAAAATAGAAGTATTCATAAATGACTTGGAAAAAATATTCAATTTACTCAAAAGACAGCAGAACAGAAAAAAGAACAAAGAAAATGTGAAATTTTTTTTTTGGTACCAGGGATCGAACTCAGGACCTTGCGCTTTTGACGCAGGCAGTGAAGCCACTGAGTTAAATCCCTAGCCCATGAAAATGTTTTTGGTCAATGGAAATGCATAGCATTGTTCCCCTAGTTCTAGATGTGATACATGCAATGGATCTTGTTCTCCAGATACAAACCAGGCTCCAGATACAAGTGTGGTGTCCTGTTTTTCTCAACATGCCATGCAATGGGACATGGTGTTGTGATAGAGGGTAGTGTTGCTTGAAGAGTGATCTACACAGACAAGGACTTGGAGATCCAGGTCTTTTAAAAGTATATGCGGTCAGGGCCAGGGACGTAGCTCAATGGCATTGAGCCTGCCGTGCAAGCACAAGGTCTGAGTTCAATCCCCAGTACCACACAAAAAAAGTATATGAAGTCCATGCACAACCTCCCCAGTGATGTTTCCATTTGAATAAGAAAAGGAGGTTGAAGGGAATAAGGGTCAACAACATAGCTGTGGTTAGATGTAATTTTTCTCTTTGATTAATGCCAATTGCACAGGGCTCTTAAGGGCCAAATGCTTTCTTAAATTTCACTCATCAGATGGGGGACAGACCCAAAAGGTTCCCAGGCTTCTGAACCAGAACTCATTCTCCCAATTATGAAGCAGACTAACTTAGTCAAATTGTTTCTAATGTAATTTCTATGATTCCAACTCTTGCCTGAGCACATGTCTCCTAATACTTGAAGCCTGCCATTATCTTTCCATCATTGTTCTTCCAGGGAAATTACTAATTCAAAGAAATAAGGCTTTATAATATGAGGAGAACCTGTGGGATACATGCCTTTGTACTGTTCCAGAAATCTCGGAAAGAAATACATGGTGACACAGAATTCAGGTAAAATAATAAAATTTCTTCTTGCGAGTGGGCAGGAACGCCAGAAACAGGTCTGGTTAGTATCCCTGCCCCCTTTGTTCAGGGTTTCCCTTTTTAGCCATTATCTAATCCCTAGTGGTCTTTGATATGTAAATACAATTCCAGTTCCTATTTATAAGTCACAGACACAAGATAGGCCATATACATTGTAAATTCACCCTGGCATTGCAACTTTGTTAGGTTAATGAAGTTACTGGTTAAACAGTCAGATAACCGTTACCTTAAACAAGGAGTTATGGGAAAAGCAAATCTTAAAAGAACACCTTATTTTGCTTCTATAACTACCTTAATATTCAATCTATTAAGTTATCTAAAACTTTTCCCTATCAGTACCAAGTTTCCGTGGGTGGTAGGCCCCCATCTAAGTTTAGTCATGCCCACCTAAGACATTGAGTACACGGGCTAGGAAGGGCGACTTTTCATCTCCATTTAGTTATACACCTCCCTAATCCTTCCAGGTACTCTCTTGCCTGAAATTCTTCTGGATTTGACAGGAATACACTGCGGTATCATCTTCCATAATTAAATCTTACGCCCAATTGTCATGGACAACCTCAGTGTTCTGTTACATTATCTGCAAAGATAAAGAGCAAAGCACATGGAGTTTTCTCAGCCCAGTTGTGAATGTCAGTCTCTCAATATATATTCCCTAAACTACATAACTCAACAAGAACAGTAAAACTACATAAATGTCATTCTTTCAACAGTCAGAAATCTGAGAACAGCAAAAACTTCAAATTTACAGAAATGTAAATATTCTTAAGATGCAATTTCATGGAAAATTGGTAATCTATGAAGGACCAGAGAATAGGAGATATTTGTATGCTTTTTGAGCAGCCAGCTTGTCAAACTCCCTTCTTCTGTTTTGGAATGTCTGTATTTGGGTCCATTTTCAACCTTGATGGGTAACAGTACTGTCCTCCTATTGAAGAAATCAAACGTGAGAATCACTTTCCTCATCTTGGATACCCATGGTTGCATTAACATGCTCAGCAAACCCCGTGTTCCATCTTGCATTTTAGACCTCCTCTGAGTAACTCAAGGTGAAAGAACAAAGTATATATATATATTTTTGATACTGGGGATTGAACTCAGGTCCTTGTGCTTAAGAGACAGGTGGCAGAACCACTGAGCTAAATCCCCAGCCCAGAACAAAGTATGTTCTTACCAGCACAGTGTCATGTTGTGATCCGTTAGGTACCTGACCCCAGGGTTATGGATGGAAGTAATGAGCATCCAGGATTGTAGCAGCACTATCCTCATCACACAATTTGTGAGTGGTGGTGCTGGGTGAAATTATGCTGCCTGAATATTCTCATTTTGTCTTGTGCCACTGAGAAAATCCTGATGTCTACGCTTTTCACAATTCTGGAAGTTACTTTTTGCAGTTTAGGACCCCTAAGAAGCAGGAACTGAAATCGAGTTAAGAGGATAAGTTTCATTGCAAAGTCACTGGTGTGAAGGTTAAGGAGAGAAAGCATGTGGGCAGAATGCTCTGTGACCACACTGACTTAACAGCATTTCTGCAAGTTCAAGAGGGCACTCTGCAGCAAGGACTTTCCAGTAGATGATCTTCCATGGGGCTGAAGATGACACACTCTTAACCACAGTTTTAAGCCATCATTGGCTGGGGGCCTGTGAGTCTGTGTTATCTCAATCCAAACAGTGACTCTGTAGACATCCTCTAAGTCCATTTATCCATAGGCTTGGTTCACTTCTGATATTTCATTATGGATTTTTTGCCTAGTTGATCTGTGTATTTGTGACAGTAGTGTATTGAGGTCCCTCGTTATAACTGTGTTAGTGCTTTTTTGATTTTTCGTGTCCATTAATATTTGTTTTATAAAGTTGGGTGCACCAGTATTTGATGCATATATATTTCTGATTGTTATCTCTTCTTGTTGGAGTTTTCCTTTAACAGGTGTGTAGTGACCTTATTTGTCTCTTTTGATCCGTCTTGGGGCCGGGGATTTAGCTCAGTGGTTTTGCCGCCTACTGCACAAGCGCAAGGACCTGAGTTCGATCCCTGGTACCAAAAAAAAAAAAAAAAAAAAGTACACTTTCTTTTAATCAGTCTTGGCCTGAAGTTCACTTTGTTGCAAGTAGAATAGCTACCCCTGATTTTTTCTGGGTTCCTGTTGCATGAAGTATTGTTTTCCATCCTTTGACTTTCAGTCTATGAATTTCTTTTTGAGTTAAAATTATTTCCTGTATGCAGCATATTGTTGGGTCTTGTTTCTTTCTTTTTTTTTCTTTTGGTACCAGGAATCGAACTTGGGCTCATGCTTGCCAGGTAAGTGCTATGCCACTGAGCTACATACCCAGCCCTGGATCTTGTTTCTTGATCCATTCTGACAGTCTGTTTCTTTTGATTGATGAATAGAGATGATTTACATTGATGGTTATTACTGATATGCTTATCCTTGTCATATTATTTTCCTGTTGTTGGTTTCCTGTCTTTCCCTCCATTTAATTGCTTGCCTTGCCTGGTGGCTTCTTTCTATTGGTGTTCTTGGAATTTTGACCTTTGTTATCTCTTTCTAAAATATCTTTAAGATAAACAGGACACACATGTGTAAATACCAAATAGTTTCTCTAGTGTGAGAAATTGAAAGTGTAAATAAGGACTAAAAGGTATAATAGATAATGTGAAATAGGAAGGAAAGGGGCAAAGGGGAAGGGGAAATGGGAGAGGTAGGGGAAAGGAAAAAAGAGAATGGAATTAATATGAGAAAATGAAAAAATGGAAACAAAGTCTTTGTAAATAGAGAGGGATGGAGGGGTTGAAGGGAGGGCAGGGGAATGGGGAAAACATAAGAACCAAGAGAGATTATGTAAAGGTGCAAATTTCTAATGATGAATGTCATTATATTGTATACCTCAAATGTACCAATAAAATTAATTTAAAAAGAAAAAAATATCTTTCAGAACATTTTGTAGAGCTGGCTTGGTGGTCATGAATTTTTTCAGTTGTTCTTTGTCATGGAAGTATCTTATTTTTCCATTGAGTCTGAAAGATAGCTTTCCAGGGTGTATTAATCAGGTGGAGTTGTTTTCTTTTAAGATTTGAAATACTTCACTCCAAGTTATCCTTGATTTAAGAGTTTGTGTTGAGAAGTCTGCTGATTCTGATGGGGTGTCCTTTATAGGTGATTTGTTTCTTTTCTTTAACAGCTTTTCATATTGTGTTCTTGTGATGAATTTCTGAAATCTTGATTATTATATGCCTTGGTGTAGACTTATTTTGGTCATGACTGATTGGTGTTCTATATGCCTCACTTATCTGTATGTCAAATTCATTTTCCTTGCTTGGAAAATTTTCTGCCACTGCTTCTGTGAACAGGATTTTTATGTCCTTTGTGCTGACTCCTGCTTTTTCACAGACACCAATTAATCTTATGGTGTTCTTCTTTGCATCATCTTGCAGCTATTGGATTATTTTTTCATAATCCTTCCTATTTTTAAGAGATCTTTCTTTTCATGATTGCTATCTGCAATCCTTTCCTCTAGGTCTGATATTCTGTCTTCACTTTCATTCATTCAGCTTTTCAAACTTTTGATGGAATTTTTAATTTCCTGGATATCTATTTGAGTCAGTTGTATGTATTCCATTTCTTTCCTATGTTGGGCATTCGTGTTTTCCATAATTTTCCTAAGCTCCTCTGTTTTAAAATTTTATGTCTACTCTAGATTTGCTAAGCATGTCATTCATTATGATCATCATCTCTTTTTTATCTGAGAGATTATTTCTTCTCTGATTTTTCTCTTTAGCCTCATTCATCTGTTTATTTACTTCTGCTGCTATCATTTCAGATATGGTCTATGGTGATGTTTATGGCCCCAGACAATCACAGTGTTGTCATACAAGGGTGAACAACTGATTACAATAGGTATGGCATCCTGGCTAAAGTAGTACAACTAGCAATAACAATATCATCAAGCACAGCCTAGAAACTTACAAACTGTGGTAACTGTGAATTTGGTACCTATCACCACAGAAGCAAGATCTACAGTTATATAACAACATCCAACATAAACCAGGGACTTGTATGGTTTCCACTTGGTAAAGTGATTTCACCCTGCAGGGGTGGGGGAATTTAGGAGGGATAGGAGAACAACAGAGTGATAACTGAAGAGAAATATAGTAGAAGCAAGGTTGAAGGACAGAGGATGGTCACCCAAGCTTTGGGAAACTGGCGAAGAAGACAGAAGAGAATGAATGAAGGAGAAACCAAAAGAATATCAAGGCAAACAAGAAAGACCAATGACAGTGTTCATTCACATTAAAATATAAAAAAAATCAAGAAAGACACTTGAGAAAAGAAAGAAATAGGATCGGCAAAACAAAATAAACAATAAAAGTCAAATCCTAAACCTCCCTACCCCCCCCAAAAAAAAACTGACAGAAAAAGAAAATTGAAACAAATTAATAAACAAAGAGAGAATGGAGAAAAAAATTCCTCTGGTGCTCACAGTTCAGTGGTAGCGTTCAAGTCAGAGCCCAAATCTGGCTGGGTAGCCCACCAAGTCTGCCATGGGAGTAGTGCTGGGTGTGAGGCTGATCTTGGCCTCTGGATGTGGGGGCTGGGGCCAGTCTGTAGCCAGCAGCTTTCTGCGTGGCCCACCCATGACTCCTTACCCTGTTTGTCTCTGCATTTTTCTCCCAGTTGCTGTGCTGCTCTGACAGGGATGGCCCAAGGCTGCTCCCAGTCCTTTGTATAGTTTACCCCTTCTGGACCTTGCACAGCCTCCTCTGTTCCACACTGCTGGCTCTGAGTCCCTCTCTTACTCATGTGGGTTGTAAGGCAGGAGGGGTGTTGTTGTTCCACTCGATATCTTCAATACTGCTCCTTGTTGCTAGAGGTTCCAGTTAGCAGTTATGGAGCACGACAGAAAAAAAAATAAAAATAAAAATAAATAAATAAATAAATAAATAAATAAATAAATAAAATAAAAAACTGGTGGCCAGTTGGGAAAGTAGCAGCTTCCTGGTCACTCACCACTGTGTGTGCCGGTGAAATTTGTTGCCAGGCTGCAGTGTCCTGTATTTGCAGGAAAGCAAAAGAGGCGAAGGGCCTTATATCCTAGATCTGTCCTGTGCAGTTTGAGTTTGCCACACATTTGCAGTCTCTCTATTTTTTGTGGTTGTTGTTTTTTGTTTTTTGAGAAGTTCCCGGGAATGGCTGTTCCTGCTCTGTGTCCAAGCAGTAGACCCATGGGTAGCCCTGTGGACTGGACAATCATTTTATAAAGTTCTATGCCCATTTTTCGTTTTATTTACAGGTCTCTTATTCCAGATTGATTTTGGCATCAGGATGTATGTTCCTCTCTTTCTTCCATTTACCTCTAATGTGATTCTTCTGTTCAGCCATGTTCCTGAATCTCTCTTTTCATAGGAACTACCCATTATATTTCATTTATTTATCTTCTTTCATTTTTTTGTTTTGATTCCAGCAGCTATTGTTGTATTATTTAAAATTGTTTTGGAAATAGAACTTTGACTCATTAATTAGATATATTGTTTTGTCTCTTTTTGACCTTGTAAATTTGTGCATTCATATTTATTATTATCTTCTTTTAATTTACTCTATCTTCTTCTATAGCCCTGAATACTTGGTTTGTTCATTTTCATATTTCATTTTTACTGATAACCATATTTAAGGCTATATGGGTCATCTGGTCTTCTATATGTTGATTTATTTTATGTTGTCTCCATATTCCTAATACTGATACAGTGTTTCAAATTCTATCTTAACTGTTCTCCCCATGACTTTACATGCACTCTAAGTTACATCTCTACTGAGAATTGCAGTTTTCAACATTCAAGTTTCCTTCTTATCATTTGAGCAACAAAATTTTTACAACTCAAAATACCTAATAAGTATGCATGAACTCATTCTAATATGAAAGGACAATTTTTTTAGTGCTGGGATTGAACCCAGGTCTTTGCATAGGCAAACACTCTATCACTGAGCTGCATCCTCTGCCCTATATATGAACAACTGAATAGTAACTAAAGAGGGAATTAGACATATCCCTGCTATAGAACAATTTCAAATACTTTGTGTTGACTTCCCTTTTAAGGAGTATCTTCATTATGACTAAGCATAGGGATTTCTCAGAGGATATAGTATGGAAGAATAAGTGACCAGGTTGACTTCACTGCATAGTAATCGGACAAACACCACCTCAATCAGATGTTCCAGGTTATCACAATGAGTGTTAAGCCACGGTAATAAAAATACCATTGACATCATGTGAGAAGTTGAGCGATACTTCTGGGGTCTTTCTCCAAAATCCCATAACTGCAGTCTAGTTAGGAGAAAAATGTGAGATAAATCCCAACAGAGAGATGTTCTATCAAATACCTAACCAGTACTTCTCACAACTGTTAAGATCACAAAAAACCCAGGATAATCTGAGAGATGGTCACAGCCAGGAAGAGCCTAAAGAGACACAATAACTCAATGTGATGGGGTACCCTAAATGAGAAATCACAAACAAGAAAACAGTAAAAACAAAGCCCATATAAACAAAGGGCATTAATAGTAATGTATTAATATTAGTTTATTGTTTTGATAACTGCCCCATGGCCATGTAAGGTGTGAACACTGGGTGGGGGTCTGGATGTTTGAAGACAGGAACTCAAGTACATGTTCTAAGTCAGCAACGCTTGGCCAGTATATTCACACTCTGTGTGCACATCCGCCTCTTTTGAATGAATTTGTTTCAATCTGAACTCTACATCTCTTTCTTCTTTGTATATGGATTTCTTTGTTCCATGTTGGTCTCTGAAAAGAAGAGATGCAACAGTTCAAGAGGTAAATCCACTGAAAGTCCGTTATTTACTTTTCTGCAGTACGTGGTGAATAGACATTAAGGGTGATGGGGAAGAGAGAGGTTCTGGAACTGTGTTATATTACTGAATTTACCCAAAGATTCCAGAATGGCAATTCAATAACCAGAATAGGCAGAGCTGTTAGAAAATATATAGTTATTTACTGGCCATTAAAATGCTACCTTGTTTCTTCTGGAGGCTGTGTGTTCTAAAACTATAGAGTTTTAGCTGAGACTGGAAATTAGGACAAGCTGGGACAACCTAACTTTCATTGTTCTAACCTCCTGGGATGCAGAAACTGTGTTCTGGCCACCCATGTATTTCTGTTTCCATGAGTCCAGAGTGATGAAGTCATACACAGGTTCTTGGTGCTCCTCAGCTTAACAGATTCTCAGAATCACAGCTCTTCATTGAATTTGAAGTAGAATCTCCACTTTGAAAGAATCCAGACAAATGCCCTCTCCATGCAGATGGAAAAACTGGAGTCCAGAAGAGCCTTCCACATTCACTCCGGGAGTCAGGGGCAAAGCTGGGGCTGGGAATTCCCTGTCCTGATATTATATCATTTCTCCTTCCTAAGAATTCTGGCCAAAGAGGATTCAGTAGCCTTTCAAAAAAGATGTTTTGCCGGGGATGTAGCTCAGTGGTGCAGCACCTGCCTGGTAAGCATGAGGCCCTGAGTTTGATTCTTGATAACAAAACCAAAACCAAAACAAAACAAAACAAAAACAAAAAAAGGCTTTTTCATGGATTTATTTGGCCTGCGCCAGAAACCAAGACAATACAGGAATCTCAGAACAATAAAATGACCCCATCCAAAGGCTAGAATCAAAGGAAAATAGAGAACTAGAGTCACTTGAAGTCAAGTATGAACAGGCTCTCTAAAACGTCAAGCCTGTCCTTACCACCAGGTCTTCTGCATCACCTCAGCATCTCCACTTATCTAGATCCCCACTGCACAGGCTTCTGCTTTTCTCTTGCAAATTCACCCCTCACCTAGCAGAGATCTGTGGTTACAGCCCTGAGTCTTTCTCACAGCAAGGGGGGTGCTAAGAGCCCATGTACAGTAACCAAGACAGAGAACACTAGCAGGGGGAATTTGCTCAACACCAGCAGCAGAAAGGCATTTTCATAGGAAGAAATTCATACTTTGGTATCATCTTGCATTTCTTGATTACTAGAGAGATTTTATTTATTTCCATATATGTACTAACTACTTGAATAGTGGAAAAATAAATAAACAAATGACCCCTTCAAGGAATGTCTCTGCTGTCACTGGTAGGCAGCGTGGGCAGCGTACAGATCCAAGTTGATTAATCTCAGTGAGCCAGCCTTATTCCACTGAAATTCAGCCTGGTTTCTGGCTGTGAGACCAGAATTGAGCACCTTGACCTCCCGTGGGTTTGAACTCTGCACGGTTCCACTGCAGGTTCGAGACACTCTTCCCCCTCAGCGAGACTGGGTTCCTAAACATAGGAGGTGCTAATCCCAACAACTCACCAACCACTGTAGTAGTCCACTGCATCCTTATTACAGTGACTTTCTTTGCTCTCCCATTGAGCTTCAATTCTCACCAACTAGCCTTGGAGAGGCCCTCTCTCTGCTGGTCACCACAGTGCCATCTTTCCAAGCTCAGAATGATGGCCTTTCTGCACTCCGCTGCTGTCTGTCCCCAGGTGCCTCTGCCACTTGGGGTCTGGATCCCCTTGCAGCCCAGTCCTGCTCCAAGAATTTTGTTGGTTTTTTTTTTAAAACACAGTCCTGATGGGTAATATCTGGATGGAAGCTCCTACCCAGAATGTGGAATTCTATGGAAGAATGGTGAACCTACCACTTCACCCCACTCACCTAGAATTTATATTCTGCATCACAGACTGGGGAACAGAGTTCAGATGTGCTGGCAGACTGTCTTTCCTGGGAAGATTCATAACCCTTGATGGGTATGGTTTTTCAGTCCAGAATTTCACTCTGTAGCTCAGGGAAAAATCCAAAATGTTCCCAGACTTCCTGACCAGACCTCATTCTCCCATTCTATAAACAGGCTAACTTGATGAAATTGTTTCTAATATAATTTCTATGATTCCAACTCATGCCTGATCACATGTCTCTTATACTTGGAGCCTGCCATCATCTTCCCATCATTGTACTTCCGGGGAACTTACTAATTCAAAAAAAATAAGGCTTTCACTGCATGACAAACACTTGTGGGGTACCTAGCTTTGTACCAAGTGTCCTTTGATGGTAGCCCCCCATCTAGGCTTAGTCGTGCTCACCAAAGATGTTGTGTATCTGGGCAGGGAAGAGATTCTTTTCATTTTCATTCAGTTACGCACCTTTCTATTCCTTCTAGGTTCCTCTACTCTCTTACACGCAACTGATTTTCAGAAAAACACGGTCCTGTACCATCTTTCACAATTAAGTTCAATTACAAACTGATGTGAACAAGTTCCCTGTTTTCTCTCAACTTCACTAAGACCATCTGTAAAGGAAAAGGCATTCTCTGAGACCCTCTTCCCTAAATGTCCTAGAGCTTTCAAGGACACATCTGACTATGTAGAAACTTCATGGAGGAAATCAGAAGCAAGGGAAGAATTATACATTTGGAGTCTGCTTGGCACAATTAATGTCACCTAAAGAACCATTTGAGTTACTCATGGGTACAACAAATGTGAAGCATTCAGTAACAGGATGACTGTTCTGCACCCTTTGATTCACACCTGGACTCAATAAGGCAACAAGCACCAGGACTTTGGTGTCCCATCTGAGACAGGGGGCACCATGCTCATCCCTGGAGCTCCATGGCCTTCCTGGAAACAAAACAATGGAACAACCATGTCAGCAGAAGGAAAAACCGAACCACATCACTTTCTCTGTCTAGAGCTAGCAGGGAGACTATCTTCTATTCATCAGTGCTAGGAGATAAAAACAAACTCCCAGTGTTTATCAGCTCTTGGCATTTACACTATCATACAACCTTCCATTTCATTCAGAACCAGAAGTACACCCTGAGTCTATCAGGAACCACCTCCTCTCATCAAGGAAGAGATAACTGATTTTCAGATAGGGGGATTAAAGGCTTTCACAATCAGAGTGCTGCACGCACATGTGCAGCTGACCTCTTCAGGAGGTTCCCTTGACGTCTTTAATTGATCTGAGCCACGGGAGATGGTCCATGAGATTGAGATAGACATGGCAGAGTGATGGAACAGCACAGGGCAGTGTTGAAGCAAAAGTAAAGTATGTTGGGGGAAATGCTGCGTGTAAGTCATGCAGTTAAAGTGATATTTTACAGATGTGACCATCAGCTATTCCCAATTTTGTCTTCAGCTCCCCTTCATTCTCATATTTTAATTCTCTATGTGTTCTACCTTTATCTTATAACATTGTGAAAAAAGGACTTTCATGGACTCTTTGAGTTTCTTTCATGGTGAAAAACATTGAAGAACTACTTAGAGAGGATCTTCCCCACTCCTTCACTTTATAACAGAACTGAGGACCAAAAATAAACAAGAATTTCTGTCAAGTTAGTAAATCCATTGTGAGAAGGGAAAGTAAATGGAAACAGGATGATTTCTGAAGTCTTGTTTAATGATCAGTGTTAGGAAAAAGTCCTTGTAACTTTTTAGGTGTCAACTCTTTCTTTGCCCTCTGACCATTTTATACTCATTACTGGCTTTTCTACTGGGTGTCTGGTTATTTTAATTGATTTATAAAAGTGCTTCTTTTTTCAATGGACCTTGAGCCCAGAGTTCTCACTCAGCTACAGCTCCCATTCTAGTTATTTATTTTCTTTATTTTTCTTTCTTTTTTTTTTTGAAAGAGAGAGAGAGAGGATATCCACAAGTTGCTAAATTGCTCTATCTGGGCTTGAACTTGGAATCCTTCAGACTCAGTCTCCCAGAGAGGTGGTAAAAGTGCTTCTATATAAACATAATCCACAATTTGCTCACATTTAATAAATATTTTTCTGGTGGGCTATAAACTATTGTTTTCCTTTCCTTATACAATAGTCTTATCTTTATAATGTTTTCAACTTTTATAAAATCAAAATTTTATTATTCTTAGAGAAGCATTTCTTAATGGAGTATTTTTTTAAAAAAATAAAGAGAATTCCATGATTGGTCCTATTGT
Source organism: Heterocephalus glaber (assembly GCF_000247695.1). The sequence continues at coordinate 9,262,890 of NW_004624790.1, read as the reverse complement.
CCTTGTGAATGTCAATATTTCAGTACATTTTCTCTAAACTGTACAATAAAACAAGAACAGAAAAACCTAATATAAGCCATTCCTTTGACAAGCTTGGAAATCTGGAAACAGCAAAAACTTTAAATTCCTTATATGGAAGGTAAAGCTACTTACAGTGAAGTTACCTCTTGATTTCTTGCCTCTCCCCTTTTCGGTGAACAGCAGGGAGTCCAGAAATGCCTATGCAAAGAAAAGAAGAGAAGAATGGAGAGCTCAGATTGAAACAAACTACCCCTCTTAGGGGGAGAATGTGCATATAAACTATGAAAATTCTGGCCAAGAGCAGCTGGATCAGAAAAGCATCTTTCTTTGTGCACACAGACCCTCCTAGAGTTCATACCTTATACTGCCATGGGACAGTCATTACAACCAATAAACTCATATTAATACATCATTACGATCAACACCCTTACTTTATATTTTCTCTGTTTTTATTTAATATCTTTTTAGTTCAGGATCCCACCCAAGATACCCTGTTACATGGAATTGTGTTTCCTGGCTGTGACATTTCTCAGATATCACTGTTTTTTTATGATCTTGACTGTTGTGAGAGGTACTGGTTAAGTACCTTATAGAATATCCCTCTGGGATGTGCCTCATGTGTTTCCCCTGACTAGACTGGTTAACGGATTTTGGAGGAAGATCCCAGAGGTAGTTCCCATCTTAACAAATCTTGTCAATAGTATCTACATTACCACGATCTGGCTGAGGTAGTGCTTGTCAGATTGCTACTCTGTAAAGTCACCCTTTATCACTCATCTTTCTGTACTTTATGGTAAGAAAGGAAGACTGCATCTTGACCATAATTAATGTAATCTTTAGAGGGAAAGTATCTACATAAAGTATTTGCAATTATTCTATAGCAGAGATTTGTCTGGTTCCTTCTTTATTTACTCACTTAATTGTCCATTTATAGGGCTAGGTATGTGGCTTAGTGGTAGAGCATTTGCCTGGCATGAGCAAGGTCCTAGGTTGAATTGCCAGCACTAGAAAGAGAAATTTCTATTCGTATCATTTCAGACTCAGGCACATTTACTACATACTTTGTGCTGTAATTTGTTTTGTTGTTCAAATGGTAAGAAAAAATTTTGAATGTCAAAAGCCATAATCCTTAGTAGAAATGTGACTTATAAGAATGTGAGGGTCATAATCACAGAAAATATCTCTTTGGAAAATTACAGGATATACAGTAGTTATGGAGAAGGATGCTTAGGATAAGAGATTTTGAAATACTGTTTTAATACAAAAGAGATCAAGTAGTTATAAAATAAATAAATATACAGAAGATCTGTCATGGTTTTAAATATGCATATCAATAAAATGAAATATGAAAATGAACAAACCAATCATTCAATGCAGGCTATGGAAAAAAATAAAATAAAGAAAGGCAATAATAAAGATGAATGCATAAATTTACAAGATGAAGAATAGACAAATAGTGTATCTAATTAATAAATCAAATACTATTTTCAAAAAATATAAAATAAATACAACAGTAGCTACTAGAATCAAGATAAAAAGAAGAAGAACATAGATAAAATAAATATAATGGAGCAATTGCTATTGAAAGAAGAAAAAGAAACCCTGAGACAAATTCGCAGACCAACTTTTTTTCTCATCTCCTGGCTTCTACACTGAGCAAATGTGAGGAGGACAAAGAGGATGTCCAAGGGACATGGTTGCTGGTTACCATCAACCTGGCCCCCTTTGGCAAGGGCTGAGACAACCATATGCTCTGTGTCTTCCCGGTTATATAACAGGGAGCTGTGATGGTTAAGAAACATGGTAATTATTTCAGTTTACAAAGCAGAACTACAATATTGGAAAGCAGACTCTGTAAGGAGCTGGTCTGCTCAATCAGAAAAATCTCAACTCAAGTTGTAACTGGTACTCAGAGAGGACAGGCAAGGCCAGAGCTAAAGGACAGTGAGACAGATGCCTAGAGAAAAGGCCCAGGGTCTCTTGGTTCTATTGCATCCCTACAATGGTTGTGAATACACAAGTACAGCCACACTGGCCTGAGAAGAGTATGCATCCCAGCAATGAGGGTGTTGTAGTCAGGGTTTGCAAGGGAATAGATTTAATACAGGACACATAATTTATGGGATTATTTTATAATATTCACCCAAAAAGTCAAATGTAAAGGAGGGCAAGACATCTGTCCACATGCTAGAGACCTGAAGAATACAACGGAGGGCCTGAATCCCATGGCAATGTCCTGCACAAGTCCAGCTAAAAGCCTACAGCCCAAGGCAACGTCCTCTACGAGTCCAGCCAGAGGCCTAGAGACCACAGCAATGTTTCATGCAAGTCTATATCAAGGATCTGCACTGGGAAGGCCCAACCACCAGTGGTGGAAGCTAGGAAGTCTGCACTGGTGGAGTGAAGGGTCTATGTCACCAGGCTGAGGGATCTGCACTGGAGTCAGGAAGCAAAGCTCAGGGCAAAGACCAGAGTTCCCCTGACTAGAACAGCAGCCATCCTCGGTGACAGTGAGGACACAAGCTCCTCTGATGATAGCAGCTGAATTAATATCAGGGAAACCAGCTATGGCAAGCTTCTCCAGGAAAATCAACAGCATACAATCTTCCCCTCCAGTTCTCCTTTTGTGTCATTAGCAACCATTCTCAGGTAGGTCTTCCACACTGACTCAGTTCAGCTGAGCATTCCATGTTGACCATTAGTTAATCCACCACAGAGGCTTGGTCACACCACCAGATAAATGACAGAGTAGCTCAGCACAGGGGGTGTTGAACTGAGAGGCAGGGAGAATGATCTTGAGGTCAACTGCAGGCTTGACACCAACCGCAGAGGCTGTTTGTTGTGTGCCCACTTCCTTCATTAAAGGATTCCTGCAACAGGAGACAAAGCAGAACCCTGTCCAAGTAATTCCCAAGTATATATGGAAACCAGGGTCCCCGCAGAACCCGAGTGGACTGTGGCTAACTTGTAGATGTGCTCAGACCCCACTATAAGGATCGATTTCTTGTCTGCTACATAGTATATGTATAGATGACTCCTGCCAGCATATGCTCCTGCAGTATTACCTTGATATTTGAACTGAGAAAACACAGATCCATAGGCCCAAATCAGGGACAGCATAAGGCTGTGGTTCAAGGATGCGTCATCTTCAGCCCAATGGAGGATCCTCTACTGGAAAGTTCTTGTTCCAGAGCTTTTTCTTTGATTAGCAGAGTTGTTCTCAAATAGGTATGTGGTCACAGTGTGTTCTGCCCACATGTGCTTCTTCTCTTTCACCTTCATTCCAATATTTTTGTGCTGAAACTTGTCCTTTTAACCCTATTTCAGGTCCGGCTTCCTAGAGAACCTAACCTGCAAAAGGTGATACATGGAATTATAAAAGTGTGATGATCAGGCTCAGGCTCACTGTGTGAGTGTTCAGCCAGCACAATTGCACCCCGTACCGCCACTCATGAGTTGTATGATGAAGAAACTGCTGCTACAGTCCTGGGTGCTCATTCCTGCCATCCGTGCCCTGAGAGTCATACGCAGAAGAATCCCCAAACTACCCTGGGCTGAGAAAAAAAAATACTTTGTGCCCTCTTGAATTATTCAACAGAGCTCAAAAGTTCCAGCTGGAGCCTAGTAAGATTTGCAGAACATGTTAGCACAGCCCTAGTTATCTAGGGTGAAAAAAACGACCCTCTTGTATATTCCATTACTGGCATAGAAGGCCACCATTGTCACTAATTAAGACTCAAACATGGATTTAAGTATAGGGGTACCAAAATAGAAGGTAGGAGCTTGACACAGTGGGCAATCAAAAAGCATACAAATGTCTCTAAAGACCCTATGGATCTTTACAGGCTTCAATCCCCATGAAATTGCTTTATAAAAACATTTACATTTCTGCAGGTAGTGGTGAGGAGACATCAAGAATGATGGTAAAGAGGAGTGGCTCTAGGACTACATGATATTATTGAAATTATGCAATGATTATAGAATGGAAATTCAATATCCAGATTGGCTAGTATTACTAGAAATATATAGTTCTTTGCAGGCCCTTTGACTGCTTTCATGCTCCTTCTGGAAGCTAAGTGTCCTCAAACTACGGAATTTTGGCTGAGAATGGAAACCCTTGCAGGCTCTGTATACACCCTGGCTTAAGTAGCAGGACAGTCGTGAACAATCTAGACCTCTTGTCAGGGCTTCCTTTTTTAACCTCCTCAGACATTGAGACTGTGCTCTAGCCAGCCATGTATGCCTTCATATCAGTCCAGCATGACAGGGGTCACGCACATGCACCAGCTACACCTCAACTTAGAAAATTCTCAGAGTCACAACTCCCCATTGAACTTGAGTGGAAGCTTTACTTGGAGCGAATCCAGACAAATTCCCTCCCTGTGCAATGAGAAAACTGCAGTGAAGAGGAGTCCTCTGGGTTCACTGTGAAAATCAGTGGCGGAGCTGGAGCTGGGAACTACTTGTCCTTTATATTCTGGCATTTCTCTTTCCTAAGAATGGTGAACAAGGCAAGAAGATTCAGTGGTTTTTCATAAAAGAGTTCTACATGGATTCATTTGACCTGAACCAGAAACCAAGACAAGAGCAGGAATTTGAAGGCAATAGTTGACCCGAGGTAAATGATATAATCACAGGAAGAAAACTGGAGAACTGGGGAGACTTGAAGGTGAAAAGAACTCAAGTTTAAACAGACTCTCCACAGTGCATCAATTTGGCTACTGTCACAAGGTCTTCTACATCACCTCAGAGTTCCTGCTTAGCCACATCCCAACCATACAGGCTTGCTCTTCTCTTACAAGTTCAGTCATCACCTGGCAAAGACTTGTGCTTAGATCCCTGAGCTTTTCTCACAGCAAAAGAGAGAGAAACCTGCTCATGTCCAAATCTGCTTTGAAATGTTTAAGCAGATAGTCTGTTCTGAGATAGAATTGTCCATATAACTAGATATATTCCCAATTTCTTTAACTTTAAAAAAGACAGCCATTAAAAAAAAAATCCCACAGATGGCATATATCTTACTTACTTGAAGGTATTATTTCATGTTTTTTGTAAAATCGCTTCTTATTCCTGCAGTGCCTTTATCTTCTTGATTGAACTCAGTGCACCTCTTCCATGTGCGTTGTCATGGAAATCTTGAAAAACCTTGATCGTGTGCTAACTTTTAAAATTCAGACTATCAAATTATACTGAAGCAGAGATAAGCCAGCTTCAAAAGAATAAGCTTGTATTATTGCAATTATATGAGGTACCCAGAAAAATCAAAATTTTAAAGATAGAGAGTAAAATATTGGTTATGAGGGTCTGGGACCAGAAAGTAATTCATTTTGGGTAAAAGAGAAAGGTGTAGAGATGGCTGAGCAAGTGTGAATGCTCTTACTGCCGCTAAATTGCATAAGTAAATATGGTAAATTGTATTTGTATTTTCTCACATAAAAATTGGGATTACATACTCACCTGGTGACAGGTCTTTTTCTTTGTATAAGGCACACCTTGGATATTTAGGAAATACAGAGAAGATGGTTGAGGGGAGAGGGTGTCTCACCACTGTGATTTCTGTCAGTGAAGACTCCCAGGGCTCTCTGGGCTTTGATAACTACTTGGGGACTTCACTTGCTTCACAGGATGCACCTAAGTGTTATTGCTTCAGTTGGGAGACCATCCCAATTCTAATTACACAGGATCGAGAGCGGTGGGCTTGACTGTCCTGGAGAACCCTAAATATCACTCTGGTGAGTGTCCCTCTTTCCCCTCTCGCTCAATTCTTCCCAATCTTTTCTCCCTTGAGAGTCCTAAGGAACTTTCTATATGAGTTCTCTGCTATGATTTGTCTCATGTTGTTGCTCCATATCACATAACCTAGGCCTAGCACTTATGGGGCAACTTTTTATATCACTTTCAGGGTATTTCTACCATTTAGATTTTCTCTCTATTTTTGAGAGAGGTAGTGTACTTTTTAAATTATCATTCCTGTGTTGTCAGGTAATTTTGCATAACATTGAATAAACACATTTACATTCTCTTGTACTTTAAAGACCTTATTTTCTCTTTTTCATGGTAACTTTGTGCACTTTAATATTTCTAGGAGATTTTGCTTCATCGTGCCAGCATGACACTTTCCTTCTGCCATTAAGATACCATATCTAAGACTTATTGATCTGAGCCTTTGTTTCCAGACATTGGTTTCTGCTTTCATCTTTATCAATACTGGAAGTATCTCGTTGAAAGAATTTTTTAAAATTTCATTGAATTTGTTCTGATATGATATTATAATCTCATCCTATTTTTGGTTTGCCTTTTCCTGCTTTTGCTTTTTGTTTTTTATTTACATATCTTGAGCCTCTGGCTTCATCTGCATGTTTGATAAACTGGGTTGGACAAGGGTTTTGTACTTTGATCCATAAATAAGATCAATGGTATCAGATCTTTCTTCCACAAGTTAAGTTTGAACAGAGAAGTTCCTGGTATTATCTAGAGGGAAATGTGGGGAGGAATGGTGAGATGAGCAGGCACTGGAGGTAAATTTCATTTAGGATAATTTCTGCCTATTCCCTGGGAATAGGATCTCTGCTGGAGGGAAATAATTATTGCCCTTGCGACAAAGATAACTTTGGTCAGAGATTGGACTCTATCGTGTAATTTGTATTTGATAACTTAACATTTGTACCTATGTTCTTTCCATGAAAGCATGGCTAGTTTTTCCTATGTGACTTCCATACAGTGTTCCCTATGGCAGTTTGCAATTCTATGATAGAAAGACTGGAAATATATTTCTAAGGCCTCTTCAATCCAGATCCCTGCTCCACCCTGCTCTGAATACATACAGGCTCGGTGTGGAGATGCTTCCCTTTTCTGTAGTCTGGCTGTACGGCGTTCTCCATGGATCAAACCACAGGAATGTCCTTCAGTGTTCTCACTAACGCAGAAAACTGCACCTGTACACAGGCGTCAATACTCACTTGGTAACCTAGGTCAATACATTAAGAAGTTCATCAATAGTGGCAAATACTCCTTACTGCCTGTTGTGAGTTGTAGCTGTTTAACACTCCCATAGGAAATATTTTTAATTTTTTAAAAATGTATTTTTAGATTGATTTCAAGAAAAAGGACCCAATAAAGAAATAACACTCTTTCTTCCTTTTGCGACAGTTGTTCTTAAAAGCATTAAAATCCTCCCTCCCTTTAAAAATACCTCTGAAGTTCACTTCACCCCCCAAGTCCAGCTCCAGCTCTCAGTGCACTGTACATGCAGCCTTCTTGAAAAGATCGCTGCTGTTGTCTGTCACAACCGTATAGACTTTTCACACTCAGTAGTAGAGAGTAAACTTGGAAGCTTCTGGCATACGTTAATTTGTACTGTGATGAGCTTTACAGTCACGTTTTCAGTGGTATATCCTATTTTATTCTGAGACATTTTTGCTTTCATAAAGTTGCATTCTTTTCTGTGTCATCTGCCTTTATGATTGCTCTGTGTCAGTTATAATAGTATGTACCTTGAGCTAATTTTGCAAGATGTAGAAGTACAGGGTTATATCTGTGATATAACATTTAAGTGACGACACCACGGAAGGAGCTCCACATTTTAGACCTGTGATGGCGAGCCTTTTAGAGCTTTCAATGATACCAATAGCCCACTGTGGCACACATGCCATAGGTTCACCAACACCGCATACTGTAAGAGCTTCATTACCCACCCATTAATTGTTATAATCTGTAGCAAGTCTCTACCTGACACTGGACTGAATTTCTTCTGGAAAAGAGGAAAACTGTGCCTGATCTCTAGGTATTAATAAATATTTGCTGGGATTTTGAGGGAGAGGTGAAGTTCTCTCACTGCGGCCCTGTACAAAGTCTCTGGGACATTGACAATGTCCCTTACTGAACAACAGGAAAGAAGTCGGCATTTACAGATAAGGAAGATAAGGCAGTGCTTTTTGTAGTTTCAGCCACACCCATAACACACCCAGTCAAGGAAGATATAAATGAGAAGCTCAACTCAGCTCTCAGCCAAGTCCTTCCTGGCAAGATGAAGTCCACCATCTTCTTCATCCTTGCTCTGCTCCTCATTCTGGAGAACCAAGTATCTGGGAGGAGACTGCGTGGTGAGTAGAGCGGGTCTGCTGGGTGAGAGATACGCAGAACATTCTGGGTGTGAGCAGGGGCCTTTTCAGGCAGTTTCTTCTACATGAGGACAAGGAGTCTTCTCTACCTGTGACCACAGACAGTCCTTGTGGGAACCTCAGGGAGCTCATGAGGAAAAGGTGAGGAGTAAGAAGCTGAAAGGAAATTTTGGAGACAATGGAGCCTAAACATTCTTGTTATCAGTTACTGGGAGCGTAGGAAGGCCAGTTACCTAATAGATCATACCAATTTCCAAATAGGTGAGAATTCTGACACTGTTCTGGACAAAAAGGCAAACATCAATCTGGATCCCAAGCCAGTTTTAAATCTAAATCAAACAATGAGTGGATGACAATTATCATGACTAGAAATGAAGATGCAATCAATATTATTGATAGGCACAACATAAATGAGAGAATCTGAGCAACATCCAGGTAGAAAACAAAAAACATTCACATCTAGGTATACATAAAGGACAAATTATAATTGTGTAGCGTGTAGACAACAATGATCATAATTTGGTACAAACTCCTGGTCTAGATCAAGAGATCTATGCATCTCTATGTACCTATTTATCTATGTAAATAGAATTCCAAACATGTATCTAAGTACAGAATAAGGGCCACTCTGTTTTGGACAAGATACAGCACAAGGTGGATCCCAAGGCTGTTTTGCTTTCCAAATTGAACAGCCAATGTATGACAAGGACCAAGGAGAAACAAGACATACCAAGTCCTATTTACATCACCTATAGGTCCAAAATGTAAATAGAATGACAGGGGAATATCAAAGTAAAAGTAAATCTCTCGTGTCACAGACAAGAAGATAGACCACAACATGGACCCCAAGGCAGTATCCTGTCCGAACTCAGCAACTAGTACATGACAAGGATGAAAACCAGTTGTGAAAATTTAATTAAAACTAAAAGAATTACCACAACTAATGTAATGTCACACTAGTATCCAAGTGTGTGTGGGAGCCCACTGATTCATGGACAAAAGGAGGGACAGAAAGATGGGTCTTAAGTCAGTTTTTCTTTTTCTTTTTTTCATTAAGTTTATTAAGTCAGTTTTTCTATCTAAACAAATCAAGTGATCTATGGCAAGGAGCAAAGTTAGGAGTAATAGATGAAGGGAATTTAAACAAAACAGTAACTTCAGAGAGTCAGATAGCAACCTGGGTGAAAGCAAATTTCAGGGACTAAACTTTTATGACACCAAAAGAGTTAATTTAACTTTTGCTTTATACTGAATATTCTGTACTACTTTATTTTTAGCGGATGCTGTATACTGAACTCACTGCCTTTTGTATGCTAAACACATGCTGTACCACTGAGCTATTCCTCAGCTTGAACACAATTTAATTGGAGAAAGGAAGAATAATCAGCCAATAACAAATGAAAAAAAGAACTAAACAGTTTTCAGAAAAAGAAATGTGTCTTAAAATGTGAAACGATTAATTTGTAGTAGAGAAATATTAATTAGAAGCCTTTGTGTGGTATCTTTTCTCACAGATAAGATCCATAAATGTTAAAAATTAGACACATTCCCTGTGTGTAAGGGTGAATGGAATCAGGCAGTTTCATTCATAACAGGTGAGAATACAAAATGGTACAATCCCTATAAGGGAAATAAGACAATATTGTCCAAATTTCATGTCTTTAGCCTTTGTGCTATTTGTGCAACACGATTTCTAGGCATGTACCCTACAAGAAAGCAAGCCAAGAAAGGCCACATGTAGTAAGTGTATAACAGTAAAATATTACAATCTATGAGTACAGCAATATAGGATTATTGGAAACTAAGGTAACCCATCACTGATTTACTCTGCAACTTTAAAACACACACATATACACATGCATACGTATACACAACACAAACACACACACACACACACATACACACACACCCAGCAGCTCACCAACAATCCAAGACCTGAAATCCTACCAATGGGGCCAGGGATTTAGCTCAGTGGTTCCAGAGCCTGCCTCACAAACGCAAGGTCCCGAGTTCGATCCCCAGTACCAAAAATAAATAAATAAATAAAATGCTACTGATAACCAATAATTTACACCTAATGATGTGCTTCTTACCCATCCAGAATATTTTCTCCCATCACTTCCCTAGCTATTCACCGACCTGAATTTCATCTCCACATTTTTTTATTTTTTGCACTCAATTTTGAGCTTTATTCTATATGTAGATATGTATTCCCTTATTTTTCTTTGTTTGGAGCTTTCAACAAACATAATTCTAAATATTTTCTTTGGGGCCTGGTAGTTTGCATTCAACATTATTTTTATTACAATCATGCTGCATATGGCTATATTGCAGTTATTTTTGCAATTATACAATATTTCACTGTAATAATATGCCATAGTATATTTGTCCTTTAAGTTGTCAGTCGTAATGTAGGCTGTTACCAGTATTTGACTAATAAAAACGGTACATCTATGTAAATTTTTCTTTGTAAAGTGTGGGAATATTTATCTTAATTTCATATTACGTTTTATAATTCTTAATCATAGATTGTGTACATGTTCAATTTGACTAGCTAATGCCAAACTGTATTAAAATAGGTAACAATGTAGACTCTTCTTCTTAATGCATGAGAGATTTTTTTCTCCTGCAAATACATACATTTTAGATATTTCCATTCAATAAAATAGATAACTCAGTTAAACATAAGCAAGATATTGAAAGAATGCTTCATGAAATAAGATACCCAAATGAGCAATAAAAGTGTGAACAATTGCTTAGTTTCACAAGTCATTAGGGAAGTACAAATTTAAATCATAAGGAAATGTCACTAGATCATCACCAGAATGGTTACTAAAAAGCCAGACAATACCAAACATTGGCAAGGTTATGGAGTAGCTAAACTCTCATAGTTCGTTGGCAGTGTAAGTTGGTACATTGATACTAGAAGGCTGCTGTATTTATGACAATTGATCATATCTATACACTTTGATTTTTGCTCCATGACCCAGCAATTCCATCTCTAGCTATATATACATTCAAAAGTGCATTGTGATGTTCTCCAAAGGATATGTACAGGATTGTTCATGGCAAAATTACTTACAAGAGCCAAACACTAGAGCTAATCACTGTGTATCAACAGTAAAGTGGAGACATACATTTTTTGTATTTTCATATAATAATTTGTACAGGTGGAAATGTATGAAGCACAAGAGTAGGCTTTAAAATAAGTGAATTTCACAGACATAATGTTGAGCAAAATGAGCAATGTATATGAAAACAACACTGTAGACTTCACCACCATAAATTTTTCAAATATGTGAAATTGAATAGAAAGTTCAAATTCCTGAAAGAAATGGTATATTCTATACTCATTTTGTTTGAATAATTTATTCAGCAGTGGGTTTTTTTTTTAAGGTTTCCAGCATACTCCAACATTCTGAGGTCTTTATATCTCACTTCCAGTTTCAGCTTTGGAGTGCATGTGGTCTGAGTCCAGTGTGACAAAGGGGGATTTCAACCCCAGGCTTCATTCTCCAGTAATCAGTGTTCTTTCCTCCTTCTCACCCCAACCTCCACTCAGTGACTCCCAGACTTCTGGTTCAGTCTGTTCCTGATAACGTCCTGAATCTGGGTATCTCTACTACTCTAAACTTTCATTAACAAAGACAGATACCAAGTCAGACTATCCTAGACTGAAGACCAACTTACTGGCTTATAACCACAATCTAGAAAGAGCTCCTCCCAAGTTTAAGGAGTAGGAAAGGATGGCTGATGTCGTCAGTCTTCTCTCTGATTTTCTCTATTTCTGGCAAACTACAGCTTCTGGAATCCCCAGATCATATATACTATGTTTACCAAAAGAAAGAACTGATTTCTTACCTCTACTGTCCATAAAATAAAGAATTTCTCATCAGTCCTGGCTGACACACATGTACACACACTCATACACCTGTTTCTGTGGACAGGGTGCAGGCTTTCACAATTACCAGCTCCTACTAGAATTCTAAGTTAATAGTAGATATTTTAAATAACAATTCTTCAGAAGAGGCAAGGTGCTGTTGTACAAAAGATGAAGGCATGTTACCCACTGTAAATATCCACCTTGTACATGATTTATGTTCTGTTTTTTAAATATTGGAGTCATTTCTCCCACTCAGTGTATTGTGATTTCAAAGGTATCTTCTCATTTCAGATTCAAAATTCCACCTCCCAATTCATTTCTTGGTGCATCTCAAAGATCACTTGTAAAATGGCAAAGGGCAGCAGAGGCAGCTGCCACAGAAGCTGAGTGAATAGGAGACCTGACAGGGCTGAGGTAGCGAGGATGAAGCTCTCAGGGACCTCTTGGGTCCAGACAGGAAGCACTTTTGGAGTAGGAGGCAGGGCTGGAGCTCACACTTCAGCCTTGTGGCCATTTCCCTCATGTCCAGAGAAAGCAGGAATCTGAGTGGTAGAATCCCCGCACTTTCCAGTCCAGTGGTTGAGATCTGAGCATCTTTTATACAAGCCATATTTTTATGTGGCCTTGACCTCAGGGATCATTATCAGTGCAGAGCATGCAACAAAGTGACAGGCTCAGGACCCACTCTGTGTACTGGGTGTGGACTCTGACCCCTGCCTGCCTGCCCAGTAAAAGTACCCGAATAATTTGTCTTCTAAAAGGAGGTTAAGAAACACAGAAGTCATGCCAGTAGAGGACCCCTGGTTCACAAAATAGAAACTGAGATGGAGAGAGGAGTAAGAAATTGTCAAAATAATTTCCAGAGCAAACTTGGAACTCAAGTTACCTGGTTTGTGACTGAAGACACTTTCTTCCTTCTCTAAGCTTCCTAAGAAATAACAAAGTGTCCTTCTCAGGTCAGGGAGTCAGCACAGTCTGGGACCAGCTCCTGAGAAACAGAATGGTGAACAGGGGAAGCAACACACACTTGAGGGACCCGTGGTCCTGTAGCCCCTGTCCACAGAAAGAAGGGAACAGTCTTTCAGGAGCACAGACCCCAGCTAGCCCTGGAGCACTTCCCATGCTTCTGGGCATGGTTTGGTGCAGACTGCCGGGAGCAGTGGCTGGACCTACAGGAAAGACATGGTAGTGCGGAACAGGCATAATAGATCTAACTGTGAGTACATTTCTTTCCTAACAGGTCCTAGTAGAGCACAAGATCCTCTGATAAGCCATGTGTGGCACAAAGAAGTGGAAGAATCAGAATCAAGCCGAGGTCAAGATTTTGATAAACTCCACTTTTGGGAGAAAGATGATCCCACAGGAGAACGAGTTTCAGTTAGGCATGAACATCTTGAGAAAAGTCACATTCGGTTCAAAGAAGATTCCATGGATGACTCAGGTTCAGCTGGAGATCTCGATCCTTTAAAAGGACACCTTCAGCTCAAACAACACGATTCCATGGAAGAACTCGTTTCAGTTGAAGCTCGAGATTCAGCTAACGGTATAGATCCTGGGAAAAGTCACATTCAGTGTGTTTGAACCTTTAAGGTGAGCACTATCCGGAAGGAGAGGGAACCCCTGCTGGCACAAAAGGTTGAGCAATGGCGAGTGATGTCAGCGTGGTGGAAGGGAGGAAATGGCCGAGTATTGGACAGACTGAGATTGTGAGAAATCTCAGAGGCCACAAGCAAGGTGCAGGAGTCAGGTCCCTGGCTCCTCAGTAGGTCAGAGTGCTTTGACCTGCTGAATCACATCTCTGATTCTTTTCTCCCCCACCAGGTGAATCCTGTCTTAGCTGTACCTGTCCTTGGCCCAGGCCTGCAGGCCTCCCTGTAATCCCAGCTGCCGGTAGCACTACAGTTTCACTCGCTGCCCATTCTTCCATTCTGGATGCCCAAGCAGGTCACTGCCTTTCTCATCTACTTTCCAATAAAAAGATCTGCTTCATTTGTTTTTGGCTTCTATGATTTTGGGCTCCTAGAAGTTCCAGGGAGATGAATGTAAATGTAGCACTCAATCTCCCCAGAGGAGAAAAGAGGACCCAGGAGATGAGCTCCTGGGGAATGGAGGAGAGCAGAACCAGAAGCAAGAGCTCCATTCCTAGAGCTTAGTGTCAGAAATCCAACAATCAGCCCAAGTACTACAGTATTCATGTCAGCAGGAATTGAAAATCTGCAAAGCTTATCTTTGCCTAGGACCAGGAAGAAAACATACACAGAAACAAACAAACAAACAAAAAACACGTTGCATAAACAGCAGACATGCTATTTCCTCCTTTCCAATCCACTGTTAGTCTGACCTATCTACTGTCAAGCCTGCAGTGTGACCAGCTAACCTTGGGGCTATACTGACAGCTCCCTCCTTCCTTTCCACTAACATTCTCAGGAATCCATATCTTTCCCCAAAGACAGAAAAGGATAATGTTGCTAGTGCTTGGAAATCCTTGCTCATTAAGGATTTCACTGGGCTTCAGATTTGGGCTAGAGATTCCCTCACTAACATAACATTCTTTTAGATTAAACAATGTCCTCCCCCAGGCTTCTGTTTAAGATGTAAATAAAGAGCCAGGGATTTAGCTCAGTGGTCAGTGGTTCCACTGCTTGCCTCAAAAGCGCAAGGTCCCGAGTTCGATCCCCAGTACCAAAAAAAAAGAATTGCTGATGCTAACTCCTATGTATACAGGCATTAGAATAAATATTTATAAAGGAATTGTCATTGTTTAAAATAAAGATGTAAATAAAGAGGCAAGATACGCTAAGTCCTTGATACCACCTTATAAATAAATAATGTGAATAGTGTTCTCTAGAGACATACATTAATTTGAGGGGTAGTAGGCAGATAAGGAGGGAAATATGTAGAAAAATCTCAAGGTGTGTGTTTGACCCACCTACCTCACTGCCCTTGTACCAGGAAGCTCCCAGGGAAGGGCAAAGTCTGGGGAGGAGGAGCAGTTTGGATGGGGTGGAAAGAGCATGGCCTCTGAAGCTAAGTGTCCTGAGAGCTAGCACCAGCTTTGCCTCCCGCTTTTTTGGTGACCCAAGACAAATCTCTGCTCTTCTCTAAGCCTCAGGTCTCTGTTTAAATGCACAGGGTTTTATATAATTATTCAGGACATCCTCTGTAACCCTCCCATTTTGGAATCTGAATCAACTGCACTTTGTACAGGCACATCACCAAAAGAATGTCATATAAAAGTGGAATAAACATCTATCCCAACAGATGCACAAATTTCAACATGGAAACACACACACAAAATGAAAAAAACAAAGGAACATGACACTTCCTAAAGCTTATAACTTTTTAGTACTTATTTCCAATGATATTGAAGTAGATAAAAATGCCAGATAAAGAATTCAATAGAATTATATTTAAAAAGCTCAATGGATTCCAAGAAGAAACAAATAAATGACAGAATGAATTTAAAGAAGACATTGCAGGGCTGGGAATTTAGCTCAGTGGTGCTGCACCTGCCTTGCAAGCACAAGGTCCTGAGTTCAATCCCTGGTACCAAAAATCAAAAGTTAAAAAAAAAAAGAAAAAGGCGTTGCAGAATATGAAGGAGCAAGTCAGTAGAAATAGATTTTGAAAAAGAGTCAAACAGAAACCTTGGAAATGAAAAGCTCAATGAGTCAAATTTTAAAAGTCAGTTGAAACTTTACCAATAGACTAGATCGGCAGAAAAATGAATTATCATATCTTGATGATAAGACTCATAAATTATCACATTCAGACTGTAATAAAGAAAAATAATAAAGAGTAGATACAACATACAGTTGTAGACCAACATACAGTCTGGAGACCAAACTTACAACATACTTGGAACAGTTGAGGGAGAGGAGTTATAGACTGAAGGCATAAAAAACATATTCAGTGAAATAATACCAGAAAATTTTTCAATTCTTAAGAAAGATGTGAGTATCACTACAGGAGAAATTTAAAAACCCAAATATACATGACCAGAAAAGAACATCTCCACAATATATTATGGTTAAACTGCCAAAAATACAGAACAAAGAACACTAAAAGCTGCAGGAGAGAAGTACCAACTCACATTTGAATGCCAACCCATCAGAGTGCAGAGTTCTTAGCAGAAACACTAAATGCTAGAAAAGCATGAAATAAAGCATTTCAAGTCCTGGAAAAAAATTAACTGCCAATCTCAATTATTATACCCAGCAAAGATAACCTTCATGGTTGAAGGATAATTAAAGACTTTCTAAAATAAGACTAAACTAAAGAAATTAATGACCAGTAAGCAACAATTACAGAAGGTACTTATGGGAATTCTGCAAACAGATATGGAAGGAAAACACAATCATGAGAGTATGGGGAAGAAAACATCTCACTAGAAGAGTACATAAGCAAAAAAAAAAAAAAAAAAAATTAGAAAATAATTGACCATTATAGAAAACCATCAAACTTCTAAGATGAATAAGAGATAAAATGTACATTAAAAATCAAAACATCCAGAAGAAAATCAACAAAATGAGAAGAATTAATAACAACCTTGAATATAAATTATCTTAATTCTTCAGTTAAAAGACAGGGATTGGCTGATTTTATTTTTTAAAAAAGATGCAACAACTTGCTGCCTGCACAAAACTCACCTCACTGGCAAAGACACACACAGACTGCAAGTGAAAAGATGGGAAATAATACTTCAAACAAATGGAATCCAAAAGCAACAAGAAATAGATATAAACATGTCTAACAAAACAAATTTTAGGCAGAAATCAGAGGACACAAAAGATCACTTCATGTTAATAAAAGGAAACTAATCAAAAGATATAATGATATAATATATACATGCTGAACATTAGAGAACCCAATTTTATAAAATAAACACCACTGGACATTAAGGTATGGATAAACTCCAATACAGTAATATTGGATGATTTAAATATTCCACTATTACCAATAGATAGATGATCAAGACAAAACATTTATAAAGAAACATCAGAGTTAAATTACACTATAGATAAAATGCACTTAACAGAAAGCTACATAATATTTCATCCAATGGTTACAGAATACACAGTCTTTCATTCTTTCAATACCACATGGACCTTTTTCCAAACAGATTATATTTTAGGCCATAAAGCAATTTTTTACAAGTGAAACAATTTTTTTAATGAAATAATTTCTTGCATCTTAATGGAATGAAAAATAAATGAACAGTGAGAGAAGCTACAAAAATTAAACAAACACAGGAAGACTGAGTAAAGACAGGGTCATTAAAGAAATTGGGTATAAAATTAAAAATTCCTAGAATCAAATGAAAACTCAACATCCCAGACTGTCTGAGATTTATAAAAGCAGTATTTATAGTAAATCTTTTATTTTGCTCTAGATATGGAGGTGGGGAGGGAAGGGATAAATAATTTTTTAAAAAGGGAACTGGGATATGTTATGTACATGTACCAACTCCACACATGAAATGAAAACATTATGTACTGAAAACAGCTACAAAAGAAAAAAAAGGAAGGGAATCAAAGGATGAGTGGAGAGGAATGTGAGAGAAAGGAAAGGGGATGAAAAAAATGGATTAAGAAGGGCTGGGGATTTAGCTCAGTGGTTTCACCACCTGCGGTGCAAGCACAAGGACCCAAGTTCGATCCCCAGTACCAAAAAAAAAAAAAAGAATTAAGATGTGTTATGAACATGTACCAACTTCCACAAGAAATATAAACATTATGTACTAATAAAGTAAAATAATAAAAAATAAAATAATATAAAATAAAAAGATGGGAAATAGTGTGACTCTCACAGATATGAGTACCTACACTAAAACTCTACAGAGACCCCAAATAAATAATCTAATGATTCATCTCAAGGTCTTAGAAAAATAAGAAAAAGTTAAACTCACAATCAACAGAAAGAAAAAATAATAGAGATCAGAAACAAATAGATGAAATAGAGGCTAAAAGAATAAACAAAACCGAAGCTGGCAAACTCTTAACCAAACTAAACAAAAGAAAGACTGAGCAGACTCAAATAAGTAAAATTGGAGGATAAATGGGGAAGCTCCAAATGATTGAACTGAAATAGATAGGATTGTTATGGAATATGCTGAAAGAGTATATGCCAATGATATGGAAAATCTAGTAGAAATAAATTTCTAGACATACATGTCTATGAAAATTGAACTGAGATTATATTAAAAGTTTCTTGATTTATTTTTATAGAATGAAATTGAAACAGTGCATAAAGTCTCCCAATAAAGAAAAGTCCAAGACTAGACAGATTTGCTGCTGAATTTTACTGGTTTTAAGAACAAATGTACAAAATGGAAACAAAGTCTATGTAAATAGAGAAGGGTGGAGGCAGTGAGGGGCACACAGGTAATGGGGAAAAAATAATGAAAACCAAGATACTTCATGTACAGGTACAAGCACCCAATGATAAATGTAAACGTATGGTATACCTAAAATGTACCAATGAAAGAATTTAAGGGGGGGGGGAGAACAAATGTACAAATGCTCCTCAAATACTTCGATCAAATAGAAGAATAGAAAGGGAAGGAACTCTTCTAAATTCGTTCTACAAAACAATTGTTGTCCTGCTATAAAAACCTGCAAGGACACAAGAAAAAAGAAAATTATATATCAATATCCATGATGAACACAGATGCAAAAAAAATCTCAACACAGTACTGGGGAGTCTAATTCAAAATTATGTTTTAAAAATTGTACGCAATGATCAAGTTGGTCTCATTTCAGGGATGCAAGGATAGTTCAACATACCTAAATCAATGCATATAAAACAGCACAGAAATAAAGAGGGGATTAAGAATGGCAGAGTAAAGACTGGCAGCAAAATACAACCTATCCAGGACCTGGAATCAAGAAACTTGGAAGGCAACAATTTAGTGAAGAAAAAAAGAAGTAGATCTCTAGAATCAAGAAAGAGCCGTGCTGTGGCCTCAACATTAGACTGTCTTAAAATTTCTTCTGCAAGATTAATTAGTCCACCACCTTTAATCTCAATCCCAGGCAAAGTCTCTGGACATGAGGAAAATGCAGAAAAATTTTCTGCCAAGGCATAACACATATCATCTGGGGTCCAACAACTAATGAAATCCTTCTTCCCAAGAGAAATCTCCCAAGCCTGGTTTACCAGTATCATTTCTATCACCATTCTGATCTCCTGAACTCTGATCAGAATCTCCCATCAAGCACAGCCTAAGGCGTTCCAGCTCTACTTTTTCAGCCAGAATCTTCAAACCTTTTCAAACTCTTTCCACAAGCCATCTCCAAAGGCTTCTAAACCATATGGTCAAGTTCAGTCACAGCAACAGCCCATTCTCAGTACCAAATTCTGTCATAGTTACTTTTCTCTTTGCGAGACAAAATACCCAACACAAAGTTAAAGGGGGAAAGGTGTATTTAGCTCACAGTTTGAAGAGGTTTCAGTCCATAATTGGCTGGGTCCGAGGCAGGGTGGCATCACAGAGGAGAAACAGTTCATGGTGGGCAGAAGGTAGCAAAGCAACAAGGGATGACCACAGCTCTTTCTATCCCTTATATTTTATCTGGACTACTTGAGGGGGGAAGGAGAGTAGCATTCACACTATTTATTTATATGCTTTTGATGTTTCTAAATAACTAACTGCAATTTTTCCCAAAACGTCTTCCCTATCTTTTGTTAAGCATAATGTTATATTTTTAATATTTATTTTATATTTTTTCTATTGTTATAAGTTGATCAGTGACGATTAACTGTCAAAGACAATTAAGTACAATTAGCCTAATAAGCCACAGGATGGATCCATAAACACAGTAATTTGACTTTCTGGGATCTATTACTGTGGATAATCTAATCACAGTATTTCTATTTCCATTTCTAGGGCTAAACTAAATAGGTAAACTATGAAGATGTCATTTGAGGTAAATCAATTTTCAAGGTGTAGACCACTAACTGGCAGATCAACACTGTGTAGGAACTTGTTAGAAATGTAAATTGTAGATCACATCTGAAACCTACTAATAAGAACCTCTTAGAATGGGGCCTGACAATCTTTCTTTTAATAAATCCTCCAGGTGATTCTGGTACACACTAAAGCTTGAGAACCAGTGGTCAATATAAGTGGAAAAATTTTAAGTCTTGTAGGAAAAGAAGTGATTCAACTAATGATAACAGGTATACATGGCCTCTTACCTAACTCACAGACCTGGAAACTCTTGGATAAGTAGTAACGAGGTCCTTTGAAAGAGGTTCTTTAGACATAGCACAACCTTGCTGTGTATATGCCTGTAACATTTTCTCACAGTAACCTGGGTCATTTACTAGAATGATTGTGCACTAGGGAAAGGAAAATAGCTGGTTCTTCTGAAGGAATGTTCCCAACATGCAATGACAGGTGTATCAATCTGACTTTTTGACTGCTAGGAGTTATTTCTATCATATTCCTGAATTTCCTTAACACAGAATTCTGTTTTGGGCTCTCTGCTCATTTCCATTGACTATTTGTCATTCCTATACCAATAACTACAACACTATTAATTTCTAATAAACTAATTTGGCAACTCCAAGGATTTTCTTGGTCTTTTGCAGAACTTTATATTCTTCTACTTTTAGTCTTCTTCAAGAACTTTGGGGCCAATTTGTCAAATTTCTAAAAAATTGCAAGGAAATTTTTATTGTAATTGTCTTAGTCACTTTTCTCATTGCTGAGACAAAATACCCAACACTCAAAGTTAAAGGAGGAAAGGTTTTTTTAGCTCACAGTTTGTAGAAGATTCAATCCATAATTGGCTGGCTCCAAGGCAGGGTGACATGGCAGAGGGGCATTGCAAAGAAGAAGCAGTTCATGGTGGTGTAAAGCAAGCAAAGGGCCTTAATAGCATCTTTCTGCCCCTTTTATCTTATCCAGGCTACTTAGGGCTGGTAGCACTCACATCTTTAATCCTAGTGCCCTTGATCCTGGCATTGCACCGTGAATCAATCCCAGAGTCACACACTCTAGATTTGGCCACCTCTGAAAAAGCCCTACCTATGGCTGCATGAGGCTTTGGAGGACATTTAGACCCAAGCCATAACAGTAGTGATACTAAATTTATAAACAATTTGAGTTGAATCAACATCTTCATCTTCCTGAGTATTCATTTGTTGTCTCTCTACATTTATTAGGACAAGATTCAGTGAATCACAAAAGCTGGATCTGTAGGGAGAAACATACTCATCTATTATTTTCTAATGATTAGGAATTTCCTGAAAGCCTACTGGACCATGTCTTATCTTGGATACTAGAGATAGAGATAAATAACATAGAAATATGCTTCCAAAGACAGTGAAATTTCAGCATAGAGAATATCAGAAAGAAAAGCAAATGTTTTTATCACACAAAATCAGGAAATATATTATAAAACTTCAGGAGGGACATGATCCACATTTTCATCAAGAAGACAGGGATCAGTCTAGGAAAGAAACATCTGATTTATGCCTCAATAAAATAAGTTATAATGTTCTCTCCAGTTCCTTTCATCTAATAGAATCAAATTCTCTGACTCAAAAGTCCAGAAATCTAATCTCAATGCCAAGAATCCTTCTCTCCCTTCCTCCTTGCAGATGAAAGTCTTTCATTAGCTAAGCCAGGCCATAAATTCTGGAAAAGGTAGAATTGTCAAATGCACAGACATCCTTGCAGGAAAACAAGAATCATGAAGAGTCAGGGAACTTAATATCACCAAAAGAATGCAACAAACTTCTAGCAACCAACCCAAATAATTGGGGAAAATATGAATTCCCTGACATTGAATTCAAAGCAATTGTTCTGAAGAAGCTCATCAAGTTACAACAGATAAACAATTTAACAATAACCAGGAAAACAATACAAGAACAAAATGAAAAGATAGTTCTAAAAATTCAAGTGGAAGCCTTGGAGCTAAAGAATACAATGACCAAACTTTTTAAAAAATGCAATAAAGAATAGATCAAGCAAAAGAAAGAATAAGCAAATTCAAAGACAGTTCATTTGAAATCATCATCTGAAGAAGAAATTCTGAATAGACCATAACAAGTAAGCAATGAAGAAGTAGTGGAAAAGCTTCCCATGAAGAACATCTCAGGACTTGATGTTTCACTGGTGAGTTGTTCTAAACATTTAAAGAAAAAACTAATCCCAATCTTTCTCAAACTCTTCCAAAAACTGAAAGAGTAGGGAAGACTTCCAAAGTTACTCATGAGGCCACAGTACCCTGATACCATACCAAGACAAGAACACTACAAGAAAGATAATTACAGGTAAATATAAATATAGCTACAAAATATAGATACAAATAAATAGATAAATATAAATACAAATATAGATAAATATAGATACAAATATCCTCAACAAAATACTAGAAAACCAAATTCAATAACACATTAAGGAGACCACTCACCATGATCATGTGGGATCCATACTGTCCAAGCAATTTACAGATACAATGAGATCCCTATCAAAATTCCAATATCATTTTTCAAAGAAATAGAAAAAAATCCTGAAATTCACATGGAGCTCAAAAGACCTCAGATAGGCATGACAATCCCGCAAAGAGAACAAAGCTTGAGGTGATTTCAAGATATGTTACGAAACCATAGGACAAAACAGAATGATACTAGCATAGAAACAGACACATTGACTAATGGAACAGAATAGAGAGCTCAGAAATAGACCCACATATTTATGGTCAATTGATTTTCCACAAGGACACCAAGAACACACAATGAGGAAAGGGAAGGCTTTTCAATAAATGGTGCTTGAGAAACTGGAAATCCACATGGAGATGAATGAAACTGATCCATCACTTCATACAACATACAAAAATCAACCTCCAGTCTTATACACCTTATTGCTTTATCTTATTGCATTGTTTTCTATATTTCACACATTGTCAGAAAACAGTGCTGATCCTGTTTCTGACTTCAGTTCCAATTCTTCTAAAAATTCAATGTAATGTAGATTTTGCTACAGCTTCATGTAGGATTTCTTTCTTTTGGTCTCTGTGTAGATTTACTTCTATTATTAGTTGTAACAAAGAATTCACATGCACATTGAACTTTATAAAATGTTTTAAAACCCGATGAATTCTAATTTTTAACATTTTATTCAGAATCATCACAACTATGTTCATAGAAGAAGATGGCGTGTTCACAATTACCTTTTCTTCTACTGCCCATATTTGTGGTATAAGATTTTTGCTATATTCATTTTTTGCTGCATAACAAATTGCACCAAAGCTTAGCATCTTAAAACCATAAATATTATCTCACAGTTTGAGGGGCAGGAATACAGAAGCAGCTTAGCTTGGTGGATCAGGAAGAGGGTCTCTCATGAGGTCAAGTCAGCTATCTGCAGGTACTACAGTCATTTCAGACTAGGGTGGGTCTGAAAAATCTCCTTTCAAGCTCATTCGTGTGTTTGCTGGTGGGCCTCACGTCCTCACAGGCTGTTAGCCAAAAGCATTACTTCCTGTGAGCCACTCCGCAGAGGACCTGAGTGACCTCATAACATGGCAACTAAATTCCCCTAGAGTAAATGGTAAGAGAAGCTTCCCAAAATGGAAGCTGCAATCTTCTATCACATAATATTATAAAGAGACTATCACACCTGCAATATTTTGTTGGTCATACAGACAAAGAAAGAATATGGATATGGGAGGGGACTGCACCAGGGTGTAAAGACCAAGTGTTAGGATAACTGGGGACCAGCTTGGAAGGTGGCTACCCTACCCACAGAATAAATAAAATAGTTCTCTCTCTTTTTATTCTTCTCTGAAAAGGTTAACTTAATATAAGAAATTGCTGCTCTTGGAGCACTGGTTGAAAGTATTAAGGAATATTTTCTTAGTCCTGTGGCTTTTCCAGGAAATACTCAACATACAAATTTGGTGGGAATTTTGTGTTTATTTGTTTTTATCATTATTTTACCAAGTTGTCTCCCTTTGAGTCCATAGAGCACAGAAAAATGTGAAGCAAAGGTTCTGTGCTTGCTCTCTGACTTTACGTGTCCAGCTCTGGTAATTTCTGTTCCATGGAATCAAGAATACTACCTTCTGCAGTATTGGCCTACAGCATGTCATCAACATGACCCACCATGGAAATATGCTTACTTCAAGACAAAAGAAATGGCATCTTGGGAAACAGGACACAAAAGACTCAAAATTGCTCCAGTAGTCAACAAGTGGCCATGATTTGTGGATAATATGCTCTGGCCCAGTAACCCTGCTGTTTCCATCCTCTAATGCCCTAAAAATTGGAAGAAGATGACTTTTGTTGCCAGTTTTCAGATGAAGAAATTATATTTAGAAGATAAAGTCACTTGTACAAATACCACACGGCCAGTACTATCAGAGCCATGATATAAATTCAAGGCTGCCCATCCCAGCAAGCCTCTTCCTTGTACTCCACATCCTAAGAGGGAGGCCTCAGATCCAGACTTTCCTCGGTGCCTCTCATCTCAATTAATCACAAAACAGAATGCACATAAATAGATAAGCTCACTTATTTATTCACTGATCAACATTATTTCTTTAAAGCCCATGTGTCAAGAGTTTGTTGAAAAGAGATGTTGGTGGTGGAACCAAATCCTTGAGGCAGGATACAAACTTGGGAACAGAAAGGGCATTCCCAAGCCACACAGCACAAATCCAGAGTCTTGTCCAGATGATAGGAATCAAGCTATAAGAGAAAATCAGAGAAGATCTTCAGAATAAGAACCAGTCAAATCATTTCCACATTCTTCCCCACCAAGATGCCTCTGAGATAGAAATGCAGTGGTATGGTTGAAAATGTTTTTGTACTGGGGGACTCAGCTCAAGTTTCATTTTCACTGTAAAACCTGAATCTCAGAGGATTGAACTACATTGCTCTTAAATCCCAGTGTTCTTTTGGACTTTGACAATGGCCATCATCATGTAAATAACCCAAACAATACTTAGTCTGTACAGTGTCAATTTCATTACGCCTATTTTACAGATAAAGAAATGGAAACTCAGGAAGTCATTTGCTCAGGGTCCTCATGTGGAAAGGCTGCAATAGAATCAAAGCCACAGGTGATTCTATGGAAATCATGCCCTGAGACCTAGGAAACAGTGCCCTTGAAGGACAAGGGAGTCAGGCACTTTCTGCTTGGAGTAGGGGGTCTCCCTGACCATGCACCTAGACCTCCAGAGGTCTAGGTGATCCTGATAAAGTTGGAGGCAAGAAAATCAATCTGTCCCAGCCCTCTCCTTACCTTACCGAGGGGGAATGCAGGCTTTCCCACACATGCCCTTGCAGCACTTTAATTTACCCTCACACTGGCCATCCTTCTCACAGAAATTGGGGGGATTAAGCATCAGACATTCAGCATTGGCCACTGGGCACTTCCCAGGCTTCTTCCTCGCTGTTAAGAGTAGAACTACAGGTCAGAGGTCTTGTACTTTAGACATTATCCCCCTGCTTCTTGGACCCAACCTCTGCACCAGCCTGAGCAGGGAGGATCATCTCCTCCCCTACTCCCCTCACCATCACCTCCTCGCTAAGGCATATCCTGAAATAACACCTGACTCCCCTCTAACACCTGTACCCCAATCAATGCAGGTGACCAGCTGTCTAGTGCTGACTGGATGGGTAGCTTCCAAATGCCTGGCTATCTGAATGCCCAGATAGTTACCAAGGAGACAAACCTCCTGACATTCTGGCTGCTTCAGCTGGGTGGCTAACTTCCTGCCTGGGGCAAAATGGTTCCTTGACTGACTGACATATTGAGCTCAACAGACTTTAGGGAGGAGGCCTGGCAGGACCCCTTCACCCAATCCAATCTCCATCGAGGCTTGGTAGTCAGGGCCACTCCTTTCCACCCTGGTCTTCCACCAGCTCACCTGATTTTGAGATGTCAACAGGATCCAGGCACTTGATTCCACAATAATCACTGCAACATCTTTTTTCCCCTGGACATTGCCAGTCACTCTTGCATTCAGGTTCCTCATATCTACTACACAGGACATGTTTTCTAGGAGGGCAGGCTCCAGCTTTCTGAGATTCTGAGGAGAAGTTCAAGAGGTTAGAGAGGGGCTGGGTGCCAAGTAGCCACCATGACTCGGACAAAGCATCACTTTCCAGGAGAAGAGAATCTCACCCTGGGGGTTGTCCAAAAAGTTCAAAGGAAAATACGTGTATGACAGTCAAGAAAAGTGACAGGTTTAATTAAACCAGATAGTCACACAGGAGAAGTAACAGATCCAGGAACAAGACAGGGATGCCAGTCAAGGTCTTTCACTCTAGGGCAAAACAAAATTACTCAAAGACATAAAGGAAGCCTGGGAGCGATAGAGAGCAAGAGATATAAATAAAGATAAATGGAACTAGCATGGGAGACGTTGAAAAACAAAGCTAGAGTAAGAAACGTAAAGACTAGAGGATAGAGAGAGATACAGGAAATGAAGGGACTAATCACTGGAGAGTCACAGGGTCAGAGAGGAAGAGAGACTGCAGGAGAGAGAGAATGGGAGAGAGAATGAAGGAGCGAGACCTGGGGTGACGGGGTGGCTGAGAACAAGGCGCATTTCCAGATGCTCAGGAGTCTTGGGGAAGTCTTGGAGCCCAGAAGAAAATGCATGCCCCCCTCAGGGGGTCTCTTGAAACTAAACTGAATGATCAGAGCCTAGAGAAAGGGACATACTCACACCACCAAGAGCTCCCGCCTCTGATGGCTCCAGCCAAGAGGGGCTCAGGGGACGCCAACTTACTTTTTCCAGAACGTTCCACAGCCAAAGTTTCCAGAGTTCCCAGGGCAAGAAACACCACAAAGAAGAAGAGGCTCTTGGACTTCATGGTGAAGGCAGGTGGCTCTGATGACTGATGTGAACCTCACTATTTATGTCTTTCCCAGTGGGTGTGGCCCCGACAGAATGCTTTGGCTCCTCCCAGCTGCTATTGCCTAGGCAGAAAGCTTAGCTAGAGACTGAAAGTTCTGAAACTAGGCAAATGGTGGCCCTGGCCCCTTCCTGCTTCAGACAGGACTGTGAGGCCTATAAAGTAGCTACCAGAGCAGAAGTTTGCCGGAAGGGGTAACCAGGCTGATAAAGAAGGCCATTCCAGACATCTGTCTGAGTCCTGAACACTGTGGAGGCCGCAGGCCCACTGGCCTTGCAGGTGGAGAAGTTGTGAAAGAATTCAGTTGCAGAGGTGCCACCTGGACCAGGAGCTGAAACTGGAGACAGGGACTCTCAGCTGTGACTGTACAATACACCCCTAATTTTCACAGTCCCAGACTCTCTGGGATTGTGAAACTTCCTACTGATTGCTCAATGCAAGTTCTTTCTCAAAAGTGCAGATGACACATCACTCAACCAACAGATGCTTATTTTCCTGAAATATTTGCACCGTTATGTCCTCGGTGCCTGTTCTATGACCAAACAATGGGAAGCACTCTCTATAAACAGCTGAAAGATGCACAGGGTGAAATTATTATATTTAAGTTATTAATCATTTAAATAATATATTGATGTATATTAATTAAATGATTAATAACCTCAAAAAAAAGATCTATGGGAAAGAGCCCTGCCTTCAGCAGCCTCTTTGGAACTCAGTTTTCCCTGCCATAAAATGGGATGATACTAACAGCCCTTCTCAGAACGTTATAAGATGAAGGTTGTTAAAGGACTCTGAAAAGAATAATAAATATTATCACTGAAAATAGTTGAAGTGAATCTGAGATAAAGGTCAACAAAGCCACTTACCAGTCACTGTAATCAACATCTAGCTATGGTATAATCTGAGATGTTGAAGAAATGCTTTCTACCCTCCAAGATCCCCTATAGATCTCAAGTGACAGCAAAAACTAATGGTTGTTACATACAAAAACCTTTTCTATGCACTACCTAGGCTGCATAGATTGCTTCTAATTCTTGAGGGTGATCATTATCTCTACAATTCAATGAAACTGGTCTGACTGCAAAATCCAAGCTCTTGCCCTGCCATCATGTGGCCTCTTGATGTGAGGAACACTCCCATTCATCTGTCAAACTGAAGATTTGAAGAAATTCAAATAGACATGCAAGAGCCACACATTACAAGTAGTGAAGACTCTTGAAGTAGTAAAGACACCTGAAGTTATTAGTTAAGTGTTCTCCAGACAGTCACTGGCAGCAAATCCCTTTGTGCAAAAGTAATTCAAAAGTGGTTTAAGTTTTGAGAAAAGAAAACAGAGAATATTAATATGCATCGGGTAACTGTGATGAGCTGATACATTCGCTCATAGATAGCAAGCGGTAAGGACGGTAAGAGAGAAATAGAGGGTCTGACTTCCAAGGATGAGCAATATCACTGTCAGTTTAGAGTTTTTGTTCTCATGTGTGCCACCCAGGGGACAATTTGATTCCCCTCACGGCTTACCATTCTGTTTCTTCTTATCTTTCTTAATATTAAGAGAATATCTGGAGTTTCCCAAATATTTGTTTCTTAACAAGTGAAAAGGAGAATGCTACAACTAGTTTTCTACCTGTGATTGATTAATTGATGAGTCAAATTTTTTTATTGGAAAAGAGCCCTATGATCAATTAGCAGTGTCTTCCACTGGTAACAGAGGAGGATAGTGATGCACGGTCATTTCTGTTCTCGACACAATTGGCTCCAAGTCCTTAAATCATAGAATGTTGATATTAAAGGGGACTTCAGTTATCTAGACCAAGATTAGATAACTAACTGTAGTCCCCGGTCTAAGTCCAAAAGACTTCCTGTTTCTATAAGTGAAACTTTATTGAAACATAGCTATCTATTTATTTATGAACTGTATGTGGCTATTCTCCCACTACAATGGCAGAGTTCAACAGTGACATAAACCCGAAATAGTTACTAGAAATCCTAAGACAATTTCTGTCTGGTCATTTACATAAAATGTTTGCTGGCCCCCAAACACACAACGATATCCCACCTTATAATAAAAGAGATTGAATCTTTCGGGAAAAAGTACAAACCTAAAGTTGCATAATAAGTTAATTACACGGCACACATCTGAACTTTGCCAAAACAGGTTACTCACAGGCTGATCATCAGAACTTGTTTGGTAGTGGACACTCCCCCTCCTGACCCAATCATAACCTGAAATTTATTTGCTAAATCTATCTCACACACTCTCTACTGCTTTCTCGTAAACACTATATATTTATTCATTCATTCATCCACACAGAAATTATTTAATAATGTCTTACCCCATGCCAGGCACGGCAGTAGATCCTGAGGCTACAATGAACAAGACATAGAGTTGATGCTTCATGGTTGTTAAGAACCCGAACTTTAAAGTCAGACTTGCCTGAGTTGGAAGAAAATCACTGGACCTCTCCAAGCTTCAGTTATCTCAACTATAAAATGGGAGTATTGCTTTTTTCTGTGTCCTATGGTTGTTGTGAGTATTTGGCAGGCACCCAGAACAGTGTCTTGTCCTTTCAATGAAGTAAGAAGACATTGATTTTTGTAACAATTGAGTTCTATATTATTAGGCACCAGGGGCTGTCTCTAACTACAGGCTTAGCCCTGTCTTGCTTTGTCTCATTAAATACTGTACAAAATCTTATTCTGCTCATGTCCTGGCTCTGTTTCTCTGGAGAACCTTGACTACTACAACTTCCCTGTCCTCCCAGTTCCCACTATCATTTATTTAATGCTAGTTACATCATCACTTTTGAAGTTGCCTCATTATTGAAGACTCTGAATCCTGGCTTCTAATTAATGTCTCAAGGCTTGTTCCTCAGTGTGGTTGCTCCTCAATGTCCACCGATTTGAGAATGAGAAGAGAAAACTGGCAGCTGGTGATTACTGCATGCACATTAGTAGCAGAGGGAATCTGAGGCTCCTGTGAGGGTCTATGCTCTCCCCATGGATGTCTACATACTTTTTGGGGACAACACTAAATAGACTTTTAAATTATAGCTCATGGATTAAAGGGGTCAGGAAGTGAGAGAAGCAACTTATTCACATGACATTCACCTACTATGGCTCAAGACTGACCCTAGAGGACACATAAGAGAAGCCAAAAAAATTTTTCTTTTAAAAAAAGATGTCAATTGGAAAGATCTGTTGGTGAAAAAGCCATGGTCTGAAAAGCCAAGGAAGGAGATAAGAGTAGCCCGCCTTACCAGAAGCCTGCTGAAGAGGTGACTGTTGGATGCCAGCAATAAGGGAAGTTGTAGAGGCTGGAGAAAGTGGGGAGAAAGGAGAACCAAGACCCACGCAGGTCTCAGGCCAGTCTCGGGGTGTTCCGCCCCAGTGGCACTGGTGGTCCTGGTTGGCCTCAGGCATCGAAGGGAACAGACAGGTTCGAGGAAGCCTGCTCCAAAGCACAGAGCTTCCTGAGGTGTGAGGCTTAGGTCTAAGGGAGATGTCTTTCGGTTCTCTTCGTCCTGATAGCAGATGCCATCTTTACCCTTAGCTAAAATTCACCAGAAAGAAAGAGGAGGAAAGAAGAAAAGTTCAACACCTCAATAAAGGGTACCAAATCTGTCTCCCAAAAAAGGTAACGAAGTGTGGTCCTTGATCCTACATTCATCCCAAGTTCTGGAATCTGTATGAAAGAATTTCTCTCAGCTAAATCCAGACAAAAGTGCTTATAATCAAGGGGACATTAAAAAATAATTAAAATCTATTATGTACATGCAGCAGCTCCCCATGAGAATGTAATCAGTATGTACTGCAAACATGTACTAATAAAAATAAGAATTTGAAAAAGCTTGTCCTTATAATCAGTCTTTACAGTTTAAGCTAAATTTAGTAAATTTAACCATTTCAAATGTCTCCAATATAAAATGATAGAATGTGAACAGAATAACCACAGTAAAAACTCTTGTTTGTAAAAGGGAATCGTGAAAAGCAATGACGTGTGTTCACTGGCCGATGGTGTATATTATCTCCTGTTAAGACAAGGATATGAGGACTTCTCACCTCGGAATGGAATGACTTCCTTGTTCAGGAAATCTGGAAGATCCAGTTCTGCTGTCTTGGAGCCTCTACCTTTCTAAGGCCACATACAGAGTATTTCAGAGGATGCTCTTTTGTCAAGTGTGTGAATAGGACTTGGGGATTGACGTAAGCAATTAGTGACCATTATTGATGAGGCTTGAATTTCTTGTTTAGTTGGCTCCTGCTCCATTTAATTCAAGTAAAAATGTGAGCTAATGGCCAAATTTAGAAACTGTGCTAAATCAGAGTCAGATTTGTCTTTTACTTATCCAGTTCACCTGTAAATATGCACTTTTTAAAAATCATTA
The DNA here is from genome assembly GCF_000247695.1 of Heterocephalus glaber. The sequence continues at coordinate 9,231,598 of NW_004624790.1, read as the reverse complement.
TTATTATCATTATTATTTTGGTACGGAGGATCAAACTTGGGTCCTTGTGCTTGCGAAGCAGGCGGCAAAACCACTGAACTAAATCCCCGGCCCTTAAATGTGCACTTTTAATCTGAAGATCTAATTTCATTTTGAAAAATGTTCTCTCTTTATATCTTTGATTGTTTCTCTGCTGTTTTCTTTCTGGAACTTTTGCTGACTATTTGTTAAACCTTCTATTTCTGTTTTCCTTGTTTTGCCTTATGTCTCATATTATTCTCTTCTTCATCTCTCTGTACTGTATTCTTGGTGAATTCCTCAGTACTAGCCCCCAATTCACTAATTTTTCTTTCACCTGCACCCAGTCTTGACATTATTTTATCTAATGTTTTTATTTCTAAAATTATGTGTTGCTAGGATTTCTATTTGGTTCTTTTTAATATATCTGGAAAATGTAAATTATTTATACTTTTCTGCAACCATTTAATAAATTAATCAGAACAACTTTTTGATCAACTGGTAGGTAACTTCATGCCTGAAAATTCAGCCTCACTGCTTATTTCAAAAGAAATAAGAAAGTTCTAGCCCAAATCTAAAACAAGAACCTGACGATAACTGTCTTGTTCGATGCTACTCTTCCTCCTGTGAATAAGAACCAAATTATTAATCAGATGTCTCCATGTAGATATATTTTTCAGGTCCTCCCCAGGTGAACAACTAACCTTGTCATTGCCTATATGGAGAAAACATACAAGTTATATATTGTTGTAGGAAGAAAATGAGCACGATGTGTGAACCTAGTGTGAACCTTATCATTTTCATGTAGGAAATGAAGGCAATAAAAACTGTTCTTGTTTCTGCCATTTCTTTATGGGGTAGTCATGCAGTTGGCTTTAATTCTGGCTCTCATATAACTGCCTGGAAGTGAAGGGGCAGAGGCACTGTAACTCTTGTAGACTTATGGGTTACTCATTCCCTATACTGACTAAGATGTTCGTGTGTAGCTCAGTTTAGTTATATAAGTACCTGCTTCTGCAGAATAGCTCTGTTGATGTAACTACTTTAGAGACTCTGAGTTCTCTGTCACTGAGTAACTGGTAATACCTTCCACTTTGAGCAGAATTCATGAGAAAGCATTATATTTTATTAGTGATCAATGTGATCAGAAGATGGACTAGGACCCAACATCTACCATCTATAACCTAATTATATTTGGTTCTCATCTTAAAAATCATAGTCTGATTGCCCTGAAGTATACTTTAGAAAAAAATTAGGCCAACCTAGTTTACTGAGCAGAGAATAGACTCCCAAAAGAGCAGGGACCCACCTAAAGTTACACAGTAAATTAGTTACCACATTACATTGAATCTGGTCACTTCAAGTTCCTGGAGTCTATTCTATTTGGCTACCCCCCACCTAACCTAATTTGTATTCCAGATTCTTACTCCATCTCCTCCATTCAGCATCCAATATCTCCTATGTACATTACTCTTAAGACATTTATCCACTCAATCACTCAAAAAATGCCTACTATGAACCAGTCACTCATAGGCACAAACACCCTGGGGCTCACAGAAAGATGCAGTGGTGCTTCAGTTCATGAACTGAATTCTTGCCATGAGTCTGGTCACAAATCAAATTGGACAAGAATTGAATCAAACTTCCCCATAAGGTCAACATTGAACCTAACCATTGAATTTGATTCGATTCTTGTCCAATTCAGTTTGCGACCAGAATTGTGGAAAGAATTAAGTTCATGAACTGAGGTACTATTATATCAGGTCTTTTGCCAAAAAAGATCTTAATTGGTCCAGTTAAACATCAAGATAAGCTACTTCTGGATTCAAAGTATTTTGTCATTGAATCACTTTGTGACCTTGGCCAGGACACAGCTCCGAGTCTCAGTTTCCTCACCTATACAATGAAAACATTCAACTAAGAGAAGGTGAAGGTCTGATCTAGAGCTGATGTTGCTGAGACTCATGACCCACAACATAGACTGAGAACATCCTAACCACTCCTGGTGGGCTTTCTTGCCTTCAAAGGCCTGTCTTGGCCATCTTTTCAGGCCAGTCTCCTAAAGTCTAAGGAGGGAAGGGAAATGGAAAAGTGGAGACTACTGTACCTCAGCTCAGCTTCCTCTTGTCCCTCAAGTCCATACTTCCACTTGACTAAATCTCTCCCTTATATTTGTGTATATCATCTGCTTTAGTATCCACTGTTGTTGAAAGAGGGGAGAGTAGGGAGTGTCTAACTCTTTGTGTGTTAGATGCCCTTCCTTGTGCCTCACTTTACCTACCTCTTTGCCTGTTGGCTTGTATGTCTCCACACTAGACCATGATCTCCTTGAGAGAAAATATTTGTATTTGTTTTCCATTAGTATTAGTAAATAGTAGGTCTCTATAAATATAGGCAGTGAATTCCATGAGTTTACAATGACTACTGTATTTTGTTCTTTGTTGTATCCTAAGTGCTTAGCCCAAAGCCAGACACATAAAAGTTGCTGAACAAATGAGTAAATGAATCACTGAATAAATGGATGACTTAGTGAATGAATCCAAGAAGAGGCTCAGTAGTCATGTATTTATCCCAGTCATACATAGTTTCATACATAGTCACTCATAGTTTTCTACTCCTGAAGTGAAGAACCTTAACATCAGAAGCCCCAAGAGGTTGGCTAAATGCAGGTATTGTTGTAGAAGGAGGATTTTAAATACACACAAGCACAGACACGCATGTACTTTCAAAGAGAGGGTGACAAAGGGATGAAAACACAGGTGGGAGAGCATGTCCAGTCATCCCTGTCGGTCTAAGAGTAGTCATGCACACTGAAAGGCTGGGTATTCAGCTCCCCTTTTAAGCTTCTTTTGCCTGACTTTTTGCTGTTTGTGCAGGTTATTTTCTTCTCTGGAATTCTGGAGAGATGAGAAAAGTATTGTCTTCATAGAGGAAATCAATACAAAGCAGGATTAGAAACCTCAGGATTGGGGAGAGCTGGGATGTAGGGACAATGGCAGCAAATGTCTGAACCTGAAATAGAAGCTGAAGAAATTCAAGACCTTAGCATTTAACAAATGATTTGTGAAGATGTCAGATTTAAGACCAGGATGTTTCTTCTATTTCTCCCTCCAAGAACTGAATGTCTCCCATGTACTCTATGACCAGCACAAAATAATCTGTAACCTAATAACAAGGAAATGGGTTTAGGAGTTTGATAAGATGTAGTAAAAAACAAACGTGGCTTCTGTGGTAGTTGAACATGTGTTTGTTTTGTAATTATTTACTAAATCTTGCTCTTCTTTCCTATTCTTTCCCAAAAGCATGTTTTATTTTACAACGTTGAAGTGTTATGGAGAAAAATGAGTGGTAGAGATTAGGCAACCGTTGGCGATATTAGAACCTATGGGAGAGGCCAGGAGGAGAGAGAAAAATGAACTATCAGACTCTAGGACAAGGATGATGTAGTTCCCAAGCTCTATAGCTTGGAAAACACCTCTCAAATTATTGGCTCCTAACTCTTTTTATATTATTTCAGTGATCACAGACAATGGAATCAGACTGACCTGGTTTCCAGTGCTGACTTTTCCACTTAAAAGTTAGGTACCTTAAAAACATGTACCTTTAGAGGATTCTGATAGTTATGGATAATAGTTACTGACCATTTGTTATATGCCAAGTGCTTGACAAGAATGGAACCTTTAAACCTCAAAGTGTTAAATACAAATAAATTACAAATAAAATTATAAATTACAAATACAATTACAAATAAAAAAGTTAAGGATAAAAGTTGACTTCTCATACAAGGTCACAAGAGAAAGGAATATTGTGTGTGAGGTTGAGAAGAAGTAAATTAAGGACTAATCCTACTTGCCCAGGTGACCCCAAAAGGATATTCTATGTCCAAAGCTAGGGACAAGAGAGAGAACCAGCATGAAGGTCACCTCAGCAGTCCCTGCAATTGATGTTCCCAATGTACAAACAGCAGGTGAGGTTCAAAATGAAAATATTCATCAGCATAAACTGGTTTTGGAGTCATCTTTCAAAAAGATTTTTTTATCTCTTCTAATGCTTTTACTATACCATATAAGTTGTAGGATAAATTTGTAAAAACATATGTTGGAATGTTTGTTACAATTGCATCAATTATTTCCACGTGTATGAATAAAGACATTCTTTTACATAACCAAAGTACAGTTGCTAACTTCAGGAAATGTAACATTGACAATTCCCTAGTGTTTTAGTTCAAATTTTACCATCTACTTTCCTAAGGAAAAAAGCCTATAATTTTTTCATAAACTCCAAGTATGATATCAAATATAGCAGGAGTCCCAACCGAGCCACACAATAGGAGGTGAGTAACGAGTGAGTGAAGTTTCATCTGTACTTACAGCCACTTCCCATCACTCACATTATTGCCTGAGCTCCACCTCCTATCAGCAGTGGCATTAGATTTTTGTAAAGGTACAAATACTACTGTGAATGCTACATGCAAGGGGTCTAGGTTGCATGCTTCTTATGAGAATCTAATGCTTGATGATCTGAGGTGGAGCTGAGGCAGGGATGCTAGCACTGGACAGGAGCTTCAAATACAGATTACCATTAACAGAGTAGTTTGACAGAGACCATAATAAATCAGTTGCTTGCAGACTCATAATCAAAACCTTATCAGTGACAATTGACAATTAAAGTGCATCTGATAGCAGACTTTGTAGTGGCAAGTGAATTGATGAACTTCAATTGTACAGCTGTATCTGATGGCAGGCTTTAAGTAAAAATCTAACTTATTTTAGTCCATGTGTGGCCCACCCATTCTTTTATTTACCACTTCCATCCATGCTTCACTGCACACTTATTTCAGCCACAGTTCTGAAATGCCTTCAAGCTAATCCTAGCCAAAATGAGTAAAAAAACCATACATCATTGCTTCTTGACCTTTTGGATAAGATCAAGTGTAAAAAACAAACATCACTGGAGAACTTCTTTGAAAAGGGGGAGAGGTAAAATGATTGATGAGACAGGAAAAGATTCTAATGCTGCCAGTAAAAACGAAACCTGCATTTAAAAGAAAATACCAAGTCCTACTTAAATTATGGGTTTATTGCAAAAGATAATTCACATTCTTTAAGCCCACTTTGTATTATATGTGGTGACTGGCTATCAAACAAAGCCATAAAACTGCTTTGTCCCATGGAGACCAAACATCCTGAATTAAAAGACAAGCTTTTGGAGTTTTTTAAAAGAAAAAATATGAACACAAAGAACAGAAGCAATTATTGAAGGCTACCACGTCATCAAATGTGTCTGCACTGAGAGCATGATTTTTTTTTTTTTTTTTTGGTACCAGGGATCGAACTCAGGACCTTGCACTTGCGAGGCAGGCGGCGGAACCACTGAGCTAAATCCCTGGCCCGAGAGCATGATTCGTAATGGTTAACCACAACTAAGAAGCCCTTTATTACTGGTGAAAAATTAATCCTGCCTGCTGCTAAAGACATTTATCATGAGTTTTTAGGAAAGGCTGTAGTTCAAAGTGTGGCATGTGTTTCTCTTTTGGTTAGCACCATAACTAAAGAATTGGTGAGGGACAATGATTTAGCTCAGGGGTGCCACCGCCTGCCTTGCAAGCACAAGGTCCCGAGTTCAATCCCCAGTACCAAAAAAAAAAAGGATTGGTGAAATATCAGAGTATGTGGAGGCACAATTGTTAAAGAAGATTAATGAGTCACTACAGTATGCAATCCAAGTTGATTAGTCTACTACTGTTGACAACAAGGCAACAATGCTTGTTTTTGTTAAATATATTTTTCAGGAGGATGTGCACAAGGATATGTTATGTGCAATTTTGTTGTCAACTAATACCACAGCTGCAGAACTGTTCAAGTCTTTCAGTGATTACATATCAGGAAAACTGAATGGTCTTTTTGTATCAGTATATGCGTGTACAAGGCAGCTGCCATGATTCGGTGGGTTTCTGGTTCCACTACCTAGGTCAAAGAAGTCACTTCTGAATCTGAGTCTATGCCCTATGTCATCCAAAATGAAATGCTGGCTAACCAAAAAATGTCACCTGAACTTAATGTTTTTCAAGATATGATTCAAGTTATCAACCACATTAAAATACATGCCCTTTAAATCATGTCTGTTCATGTAGCTGTGTGAGTAGAGGGATGAAGGGCACACATGTCTGATCCTGTACACAGAAGTGAGAAGGCTTCCTAAAGGTAGATCACGGCCAGAGTCTTTGAGTTATATGAGAAGCTCCAGAGATTTCTTGTATAGAAGCAACCACCACTGGCAGCACATTTCAGTGACACGCAGTGGGTCACAGAACATGCTTACTCATGTGACATATTCACCCTGCTCATTGAACTCAGCCTGTCACTTCCAAGGAGAACAATTGCGTTCAAGGTGGCAGATAGCATCATGGTTCCATTCAAAGCCAAACTGAATGGGGGAACAAGTGAACACTGGGATTGTTGACATGTTTCAAACATTAGCAGAGATTTTGAAAGAAACCAGACCAAGGCCTTCTTTCTCCTAGCTGATGCATGATCGACTATCTCGGCTTTTGAAAGAATTTGAACATTACTTTCCAACATAAAAGGCCCCTGAATTGGGAAGGAATGGATCCACAAACCATTTGTGAATAAGCCAGATGAGCTGACTTTGTGCTAGAAGATCAACTGCTTAACATTGCAAGTGATGGTGGCTTAAAAGTATGTTTGAAAGCCAAACATGGTGGTGCACACCTGTTATCCCAGCACTTGGGAGGCTGAGGCAGGAGGATCACGGCAAGGTCGAGGCCAGCTGGAATTACACAGTGAGACCCTGTCTCAGAAAACAACCAAAAAAGTTATGTTTGAGACAACTTCCATTCTCTACATATTCTAGATTAAAGTGAAGGTGGGATACCCTGAGATTGCCACAGAAGCACTGAAAAGCCTGCTTCCATTTCCAACCTCCTATCTTTGTGAAGTGGGGTATTGTGCAGTGGCAGAAATCAAAACGAGGTTACAGAGTAGACTAGGCATAAGCAACATACTCGGGTGCTACTGTCTCCCATGCTCCCAGATGAGAGATACCGACATTGCAAGAAAGCAAACTTAGGGCTCCCACTGATTCTGCATTATGGTGAGCTGTGTAACTGTTTCACCACATTTTAAATAATAATAGAAATAGAAATAAAGGGCACGATAAATGTAATGGGCTTCAATCATATACTACCACTCCCAGCCCATGGAAAAATTGTCTTCTATGAAACCAGTCACTGGCACCAAAAAGACTGGGGACCACTGAAATATCAGATACCAGAGAGAGACATACAAAGCACAGTCCCTGTTCTGTTTTTTAGTTTCTAAAACAGGTAGGGATAGGAAACATATTTTTCTTGTAAGCTTGATTTTAAAAAATGAACACATTTTGTGAATGAACACAATTCAGTTTTTAAAGGGAAGGATTTAACTTCCAAATGAAGACATCTTAAATTTTTTTCCTTTTATGAAGGGAAAGATTTAACCACAGGGCATTGGGTTAGTTTTCTTTAAAAGGAGCGTTAAATGAGTGTATAACACCCACATTTATTTTTTTAGTAGTATTTATATTATTTATTTTAATTTTATGAGTTTTATTATATTATATAATTTATACTTAACAGAAAAATAAAATATCCATTAAAATAAAATATTAAAATTTTAATATGTAATGAGTGTTTAGAATAAACATCAACATTTTCAACATCAACTATTTATTTGCCTACAATATCTAAAACATAACAACAGAAATAAATTCCTATATCCACTAGACTGAAAATATAAGTAAAATCTACCCTAAAATAACCTTTAATTCAATTATCACATCTAAGGCAGTCTTCACACATGACAACAGCATGTTCCATACACAAGTGTTGCTTACTTACACTGAGAGCATGTTTGTTTTGCTTTCTTGGCTTTTGTGGCAGGACATACTTGTCATTCCTCTGCTCTCCCTGTTTTGTCAGGAGGTTCCTAGTATATTATATAATGTGCACTTAGCAGGAAAATAAATAATCAATGAAATAAAATATTAAAGATGTACTGTATGCAGTAAACATCAACATTTTCTACACCAACTGTTTGCTTATTAAATCTAAAAAATAACAACAGGAGCCAGGGATTCAGCTCAGTGTTTCCGCCGCCTGCCTTGCAAGTGCAAGGTCCTGAATTTGATCCCCGGTACCAAAAAATTAAAAAAAGATTAAAAAAGATTAAAAATAACAACAGAAATAAATTCCTATATGAATTACACTGAAAATACAAATAAAGCTCTACCCCAGAAATAATCTTTGGTTCAATTATCACACGTATGGCAGACTTCACACATGACAACAGCACATTCTAAGCACAAGTATCAATTACACTGACAGCAGGTGTGTGTTGTTGTCCTGTCTTCTTTGCTAGGACACACTTGACATCTTGCTGCTCTTCCTGTTCTCTTAGGAGGTTCTTTTGATGTTTCACCTGTCTATTCACTAAGTCTCCTCCAGAATTCTTTTGTGGAGTGCTTTGGGCAGATGCATAACTGTTCTTCCACTGTTGTAATCAATCATTTATCAATTCCAGTCTCAATCCTCTAAGAAAATTTCTCTGTGATGTTTTGTGCTTGTCATTTTCTTAACTGTGAAACTATTTATGTCCGGCATGATTAGGATCGAATAAAACTCAACCACTGGCCAACATTTTGTGTTTTGAGTGACATCATAGTTGCTGCATAACTCATCAACAATATCTACTCTGCCTTTCATTTTGTTGTAAAATGTGACCATTTCTGGCTTCATTTGTGTTGAGGATTCACTATCAATCTTTTTTTTTTCAAGACAGGGTCTCACTATGCAGTCCAGGCTAGCCTTGAACTCACCATGTAGCACAAGCTGACCTTGAACTCCCAGGATCCTCCTGCCTCAGCCTCCCCATTGCTGGAATCACAAGCATGCACCACCATGATTGGCTTCACTATCAATCTTATCATCTTAGTGTAACATTGACAGTATCAATACTACTTGGTTTTTCCTCACCATAATGTGGTCCAGGCTAGCCTGGAACTCACTATGTAGCACAGGCTGATGTCTAACTCAAGGATCCTCCTGCCTCAGCCTTCTGAGTGCTGGGATTAGAGGGATGCAACACCACACCTGGCTTCTGTCAATCTTATCATCATGTTGTCAAGTTGACAGTATCAATACTACTTTATTTTTCTTCATCATATATGAGGCCAATGTTATTTCTTTCTGAAATCCAAAGATTATACCCATGTCTCTCACCATGCACTAAACTAAAATCAAAATAGATCAAAGATCTAAATATTAAAACAGAAACACTAAATTGGGTGGAAGAGAGAAGAAATAGAACTCTTGAGGACATAGGTGTAGGCAAAGACTTCATGAAGAAGACCCTGATCACACAGGAAATAGTACAAAGAATCAACAACTGGGATCTCATGTTTTTTGCATACCAAAAAAATCACCAACAGAGTGAAAAGGCAACCCACAAAATAGGAAAAAATTTTGTTCCTCAGACAAAAGACTAATATCTAGAACATATAAAAAATTGAAAAAATGGACTGAGGATTTAGCTCAGTGGTTCCGTCGCCTGCCTCGTAAGTGCAAGGACCAGAGTTCAATCCCCAGTACCAAAAAAAAAATTTTTTTTTGAAAAAATCAGACCCCCCAAATTTGAAGATCCCAATCCAAATCTAAGCATCGTAAATGAATACACATTTCTCAGATGAAGAAGTAAGTACAAATGGCAAATAAATATATGAAAAAAATGTTCAACATCACTGGTCATTTGAGAAATGGAAATTACACAATGCTGTGATTCCATCTCACTCCAGAAAGGATAGCTATGATCAAAAAAATCAACCAATAACAACTGCTGATGGAACTATGGAGAAAAAGAAACCCTTCTCTACTGTTGGTGGGAGTGCAGACTGGTGCAATCACTCTGGAAATCAGTATGGAGATTCCTCAAAAAACTAGGATTAGAGGTCCCATTTGACCCAGATATTCCTCCTCAGGGTATCTTCCTGAAAGAATTAAAAGCATCTTACCATACCAATATATGTACACCCATTTTTATAGCAGCCCAGTTTGTAATAGATAAATCTTGGAAATAACTCAAATTCCCATCAACCAGTGAGTGGATTAAAAAGATGTGGGGTTTTTTTTATACAATGGAGTACTACTCAGCCTTAAAGAAGGATAAACTTGAGACATTTCTAGGTAAATGGATGCACCTTGAGACTATACTCTAAAGTAAAATAAATCAGACACATGTGTAAATATTGTATTGTGTCTCTGATGTGAGAAACTGAAAGTGTAAATAAGGACCAAAATGTATAATAGGTATTGTGAAGCAGAAAGAAATTGTCCAAAAGGAAAGGGGAACTAGGGAGGTGGGAGAAGGAAAGGAAAGAAGAAAAAGAAAAAGAAAAAAATGAGAAAAGAATGAAATGGAAACAAAACTTTGTTAAATAAGGAGGGGAAATGTATTGAAGGGAGAGGAGGGGAGCGAAATGGGAAAAAAGGAACCAAGACGTACCACGCACAGGTACAAATTCCCCACGATGTATGTGATCATTATGTATACCAAACTTGAACCAATAAAATTAATTTTAAAAATCTCAACACCACATCTGTCACTTCTCCATAAATCTTTTAGATTCTGATGATTAGAATGATTTCTTCTATGAAGGCTTTTAGTTCAGATAGTGAGATGTTGTGATACATATAGTTTTGAGTATTCCTATTGGTGCATATAGAATGTTTTACTTGTATTTCATTATTAGTGTATTTTACAGCATCTTGTAGCATATTATCCATTAGAAACAATTTCCAGCATTGAATCACAGTGCTGCCATTCCATCCAATAAGTTAAGAACCTAATAACATTTTCCAATCCACTTCTAACATTGGATCATTCATGTGTACATGACCATTTTGTAGCAGTTTGACTAGTTAAATATTTATTTACCCTACTGTTTTCTTCCTCATCTGAATCAAGGTCTTCATTCCATACATCTCTATCTGTCATATCTTGCTCTGTCTCACCGTTGCAACTTTTTGGCTAACATGATCCAAGTCATCATTGGTAGCCAAGTCAACTGATAACTCACCTTAAACCCTTAAACATCCTCCCAAAGTTGTAAAAGCAGATTTGCATGTGACATGGTACTGAATGGGGCTAATTCTACAGGAAAAATCAAAAGAAAACATTTCATAAAATAAATTATAAATGAGCAAAAATGCAACACAGAGTGAAAGATGAGTAAAACCTCACCTTTTGACAAAAATATAGACATCATCTTGCCATTCATCTGCAAGTAGGTGAACACAAAGACTGCTTCCTGTACTCCTCCAGTGCAGCTACTGAGATGCACAGCCAGCTACCATTACGCTAAAGTAAATATTTTCATTAGAAAAGTGTGGTGTGGGTCAGAGAAGTATGGCTGGCTGTCAGCCAACTAGAGGAACTGGGGTTAATTAATTACCATTTTGTTTTCTTTAATGATTAGAGCTTTATTCCAATTTTTAACTTCTTGAATTCAGAAAGGACAAAGAGAGAAGAGGGAACTGGTTGTATCTGACTGCTATTACAGCAGTACAATCCCAACGCTTCTCACAACTCTTGATAAATGAAATAAAATATCATGCCCATCTGTGTGCTAGCTTAGCCTCTGAATAGTGCCCAATAGAAATGCTAAATGGGATGTACAATAGCCACACTCTTAATTGAAGGTGGAATGAAGATTGGTGCAAGGAGAACCTGGAGCTCATCCTAAAGAAAAATAAATATCAGCCAATATTGATATTTATATAGTAGTTGGGTGCTCACTTCACAAACATCCTCATCACTGTGCAAAAAAAAGAAACTTCTATTAACTATTTTTAGTGTCTTGAGGAATCTCCACACTGATTTCCACAGTGGTTGTATAAGTTTACATTCCCACCAATGATGCACAAGTGTTCCTTCTCAAAAGTCTAACCTCTGAACATGTGAGCCTTTGGAGGACATTCTAGACCATAAGAGCTGGGATTTCTCAGTGGGTTGGGAATGGATGTGGACTTCGTGCATAGAACCAAGCCCAGACTTGTATCATGGGCAGAGGTTTTCTAGAGATTATCCAGATAAGTAGATTTCAACCTACCAATGTCTTCCTTTCTTCTTTAGTGACCAATCTTCTTTCGAGATAAGTGCTTTTCAACCCTACCAATGCCTTTTTTTTAAATTCCCAATCTTTTGTCACATTCCCTTACTAACAAATTTGTGCCTGACTAAAAATAGAAATTCCATTCAACCCAACTATTCCCCTGCTAGTTATCCTCCTAAAAGTTAAAGACATCATATAAAGACAGTAAAAAAAAAAAAAAACATTTTATATCGATTCTATTTTAAAGGGAGGGATTCAACTTACAAATAAAAACATCTTAACTTTTTCCTTTTGTGAAAGGAGATATTTAATTACCATTTTTGTTTTCTTTAATAGAGCTTTATTCAAATTTTTGATTTCTTTTTGAATTCAGAAAAGACAAAGAGAATTCTAGCATGCAAACCCAGGTTTACAGCAGCACAACTCATAATAGCTAAATCTTGAAAGCAGCCTATATTTTGATCAATGGATGAATGGATAAAGAAAATGTAACATTTATATACAATGGAGTACTACTCTGCCATAAAGAGGATAAACTTGAGTCATTTGTAGAAAAATGGATGTACCTTGAGACCATAACATTAAGCAAAACAAATCAGACACACAAGCTTAAGTATTTCCTGGTTTTCCTGGTAAGAAAAACTCAGAATATGAATAAAGACCAAAATAAAAGATAGATAATAGGGAGATAAGATCTTCTGCAAAAGGGAAGGTTACCCCAAAAGGGAAGGGAAGAGAGAGAGAAAGAAGTGGAAGGAGACAAAAAAAAGAAATGATATGTATTTGGTAGACACACCAACTCCCCGTGAGGAATATAATCACTGTATACTGAAAACACGTACTAATAAAAATAAGAATTAAAAATTTTAAAAGAGGATATGCAGGGGGCAATGGGCAGAAAAGCTACATAGGGAGCAAAGTGTTCATCTTCCAGGCCTGCATTTTTTTTCCTCTTTCTTTTCTCAGAATAGCCTTGAGATAACAACCTACTTTCATTTCCTAGGTCAGTCTCTATAACTCTTTAGACAAACATATTTCCCAGCAAGTTAAACATTACTCCACTTTTAATTAAAGAGTAAGATTGGAAAATCTTGACCCATACTTTGGTGCTATCTGACAACCATCAGATGGCTCAGGGTTTGCAAAACTAAGGAAAGGTACTGATTTGAGGGTTTCAGGGCCAGTGTTTGTCTTGTTCTTTTTCCTGAAATAGTTACTCCAGCAGTTAGTGTCATAGTTATCCAAACTCAGTTTTCTTTAGATTTTACAGCACTGGGTAAAGAAAAAAATAATAACTTTACAAGGGGCAGTTTGCAAAATAGAGACAATCCTCCCAAATAGGGTAATGCAAGACACAATGGTGCTTTTGTTATTACTGTTACAAGATCATTGTTAAAACAAAAAGCTGATGCTATGGCAGAATCTACAGATTCATTCACTCAACAACCATTTCAAATAACTTTTGGAGTAGTTCTCTGTTGCACAGATGCTAGACCACTAAAAGCTATATCCAGATCCCCTGAAAATAGGGTTATGGCCGTGACTTCGATCTTACCACTTAGATGCACTCTTGTAGTGTTGAACCAAGACAAAGTTAGGAGGGAAGCAGAGTACAGGGTACTGATTTTGCTGAGACATGCCATGGCAGCATGGTTCTCTAGCTGGTAACTTCCTGAACTGCTGTCACATCAGTGTAATTAAGGGAGGAATTTTTCCAGTGCTCAGTTTATAGGCTCCTCCTGTAGCCCTTTGAGTGATATTATAGGACACCTAATCCTGATAATATATCTATCACCTTTTGTTTTAACTAAGTTGTTCCTGGTTTTCCAACTGACCCTTAGCCAGTATAGAAGATAAGAGAGATACAAGGGATTCCCTAACTAAGATCAATCAGCCTGAGGCAGAACTGAACTTCAAAACTCTCTAGGATGTGGCTTCGTGCTCCTCACCCCCAGTAGCCTTCATTCTCAAGGATCCTGATCAGAGGGGTCAGATGTAAAAGAAATTCTTGGTGAGATCCTATGGGCCCCTATTTTAGTTGCCTCCTATATACCCCAATGGTGAAAGAGAGATTTTGACCCTGGGGTTGTAAGAGTGGCACTTGATATCCATACTACACATATGAGACCAACAGCACATGTTCACCACCTGGGAGAGGAGAGCACTGAATGCCACATAGAACCATATGGGGTTGTACCTGGGAACAGAGTGAACAACCAGGGGCTGAGGGAGGCAGGACACATAGTATCAAAAGAATAAGCTGTCCCCTGGTGCCCACAGGAGGATATGATCAGATTGCTCGGATAATTCTACAGGCTGACAGGAAATAGGGATAAGCAAGAACAGCCTGGTCCCTTGATAAGGAGGTTGTTTGGCTAGGTTCTTTAACTTTATCCATGAGAACATAGTGGGGAGGGGAAGTTACGGTTAGAATAATCCAGGTTTCTATGACTTTATCAAATATCAAAGCATCACATAATATTGAATCTTAATTTTAGGTCTTGCATCACAGCACCTTGGGCAAAATTGTTGCGATGATGGAAGATAATGGAAGAAAGTGTTTAAAATAGAAATGCCAGGCAGATACCGCCCCCCACCAAGAGAAAACAGGAAGGTGTCCTACTATCAATGATGAGGCCAGCAGAGAGGGTGATAAGAAGTGAGTTACTTGAGGTCATTCTCACGGAAATACATGTCTTGCCCTATATGCTCTTGCAGTACTAGAAGGTGCCTTAGCACTGGCCTTTTTTTGCACAGTTGTCTGGGGGTTTGAGCATCATAAAGTGGCCTCTGGCACTTCCGGGCCTTCATCTAACAGAAAAGAGTAAGGCATCCTTGTCTTTATGCTTTTACCCCACCACTTCCTGTTGATGAAATAAACTCAGGGTTGCCTTCAGAAAAAAAGCAATCAACCTGTTGGCCAATGTCGAACTTCCCTAGCAATATAACTATTCTACTTCTGGTCTATTTTCTTCTGAGCACTGTCATGAACTCATAACCAAAGCCAACTGTCTTGTTGTACAGATGCTATTTTTTTTTTTTTGGTACCGGAGATCGAACTCGGATCCTTCCGCTTGCGCAGCAGGCAGTGAAACCACTGAGCTAAATCCCAGGCCCTCAGATGCTAATTTATTCACTCTGCTCCACACTTGGTGGATGCTTTTGATCTAATTGCTCACATATTTCTCCTATTCTGGAAAATTATCCCCATTACTTCTTTAAATATTCCCTCTCACCCTCTTTTACCTTTTTCTAGAATTCTAGTTGGATATATTTATATCTTCTTACTTCTCCATATCCATCTATTCTTGATTTATAACCTTCTGTTTTTACTTTTTAACCTCTCATTCCCCTTCTCTGGATGTTATTCCTTCTATCCCCTTCAAGGTCTTAACTTTCCTATTTCAAACTGGTATGGTTTGAATCAGACTATTTGCATTTTGTCTTGAATGAACTCATCTCTTTATTGTTAAGTTTATTGGCTGTCATTTCAAAGGGTTCTTAATCAAAATGTCTTATAAGACTGGGACTTTTCAGCACAATAAAATTAGTTTCATCTCTGTTGACTTAAACATAAAATTAAAATCAAGAGAGCATAACAATTAAGATAGTTGTACCAAGATCAGTATGCATTTCTTGGAAACATAAATCTTGCATGTTGTAACAAATAGAACAGGAAATGACTACAAAGTACCCAGGAGGAGTTTCTCTGTGCAGACAACCTGCCAGCTGGCTTTTTCATTTAATTCTGTAGACTGGAGAATGACGTGCCAGCGGAGCCTCCCTCAGGGTAAGTAATGGCATTAAAATAGACTTCACCACAGCCAATCATTTGTGTGTCAAGAGAGTTTAGGAAAAGGCACAGCATATATCTCCCTACATAGTGAGTTCAAGGCCAGCCTGGACTACATAGTGAGACCCTGTCTCAAAACACACAGACAAACAAGCAAATGGTTGATACTGCATCTTCAACACATATGAAGCCAGAAATGATCACAGAGTAGATGAAAGGCAGAGTAGATGTTGACAAATTATGCAGCAATTATGATGTCACTCAAAACACAAAGTATTGGCCAATGGTTGTGTTTTACTTGATCCTAAACATTCCAGGCATAAATAGTTTGGTAGATTACAAAGAAAATAACAAGCACAAAACATCACAGAGAAATTTTCTTAGCAGATTGAGATTGGAATTGATAAATGATCAATTGCAACAGTGGAAGAACAGTTACGCATTTTCCCAAAGAACTCCACAAAAGAATTCTGGAGCACAGACAAGAATTCCAGTGAACAGACGAGTGAAGCATCACAAGACCCTCCTAAGAGAACAGGAAGAGCTACAAGATGTCAAGTGTGTCCTAGCAAAGAAGACAGGACAACAACACACACGTGCTGTCAGTGTAATTGATACTTGCTCATAGAACATGCTGTTGTCATGTGTGAAGTCTGCCTTAGTTGTAATAATTGAAGCAAAGATTATTTCTGTGGTAGTTTTGTTTGTAATTTCAGCATAGTTCACATAGAATTTATTTCTGCTGTTATTTTTTAGATCTTGTAAGCAGGTAAACAGTTGATGTAGAAAATATTGATGTTTATTCTACACACTCATTACATATTAGAAATTTAATATTTTGTTGTATTGATATTTTATTTTACTATTAAGTACACATTGCTTACTATAATAAAACTCATAAAATTAATAGTTCATCAATAGAAGTAGTCCCCAAAAATAAACGTGGGCGTTACACATCCCCATAATGCACCTTTTCTAAAAATTTACCGTGATGCTCCCAGGGATACAATAAAACTTCTGTAAAAAAAAAAATCTCTGTGCTCCCCTCCACCTTTACTACCTCCTCCTATAAGAATGGATATGTGTTTGGATTTGGGGAAAATAAAAAATAAAAACAGATTTCTCACACAGGACTGGAGCCATGTGGTGATGAACAGACTTAAGGGCAGCCGGAAGTCTTTTGATTGGTCTCTACGTATCTTTTTTTTGGTACCAGGGATCGAACTCGGGTCCTTGCGCTTACAAGGCAGGCTGCGAAACCACTGAGCTAAATCCCCAGCCCATTATGTATCTTAATTATCTAGAACATTAGCCTTGTCGCTTTATTAAATTAACCAAAATTAGCCCTTGCTGGAGAAGAAGTGACTTTTTTTATTTTGTCAACTGACTAAAACTGCCTGCTTTCCTAGTTCCATACTGTATTACCTTATGCTTTCCTACTTTAGTTTGCAGATTTATCTAGAATGGACGATTTTTGTTTCCCTTCTCTGTGCCCAGCCTCCCTGAGCCACCTGTGGTTTTGCGGCCACCTCCTTCCAGCACCCAAGTACCCTGCAGGCCAGAATCAGATTTTACATTAGTAGTTCAAAGCTAAACTGACTAGGTTAAATAATTAGTTCTACGTTTAAAAACCATAATATGTTAGCAATAGAAGTAGCATTAAAGATCATCTAGGCCAAATCAACCATTTCTCATAGAAGGAAAACAAAGACTCTGAAAGAAAGGCCTTGCCCAAGTTATCTACTAAGTAATTACTGCCATGAGCACTCCCCAGGACTGTTCTGTACTTCCACACCCACTACCCAATATGGCGCCTGGAGGCTGAAGCCTCTCCAGTTTCCAGCACTTCCTTTAGTCTTGTTAACTCATGTAATTCTTCAAAAATCCCTATTATGTGCCAGCACTGTGCTCAACACTGGGGACACTACCATGAATAAGAAACACATAGATGTAATTGTAATTAACAAGTAGACTGTGGGCTTAGAATGCCTTGAATTCAAAGCCCAACTCTGCCATTTTTTTTCTGTGTGATCTTGGGGAAACCAGGAAACCTCTGTAACTTTTGGTAACCTATGTAAAACAGATCCAATCACATCCCTTATTTGGGACTACTGTGAGGAATAAATGACAAGACAATCATAAAGCACCCAGCTCAGTGTGTGGCACTTCTTGCTTGCCTGCAGCTCAAAGGAGATTTCAGGTTCTTCTGTCACCCGATGTCCTCATCTTTTGAGAGATCTTTCTCAGGCTGGTTGACCACCAGCCCAATCTTTCCTGTTCCTCTCCAAGTGTGCGGTTCTCTCTTTACTGGTTTAACAAATGCTGTCTTTGACTCTAACAGGAGCCCCTGTACTGTCTACCCCATTCTAACGGGAAGCTCAAAGACCTCAATTCTTGGGACCTTGACCTTGTTTCATTATGCAGTCTTGACCGAGTAGTGCCCCTTTCTGACCCTCAATTTCTCCATCTGTATAAAGAGTGAGCTGGGTTAGGTAAAGGTGAAAACCCCTCCTAGATTAAGAGATGGTGGGAGGGGGGAAGGGAAGTAAAAAGAATTCAGATGTGTTATGTACATGTACCAACTCCCCACGATGAATGTAATCATTATGTACTGCAAGCATGTTCTAATAAAAATATAAAAAATTAAAAAGAAAAAAGAAAGCCCCTGCTAGCACTGACATTCCTGGCGTTCCAGGAAATAGCATGCCCTCTGCTTCCCCCCAGCCTCCGAGTCAGGATTGCCAATCCAATGAAGGTGAGTCCCTGTGCACGTGGGCCTAGCTAGCCAGCTCCAGGTGTGTTACTTAAGAGGGAGGTAGGGGAGGGCTCTTTCTTAAAGAGAGTCATTATAACTATCTTCTGGTTCCACTTGGCTTTAAGACTCTAAAAGCTTTATCTGAGGTCCATGGATCCCACTAGATTCCTGAATA
The DNA here is from genome assembly GCF_000247695.1 of Heterocephalus glaber. The sequence continues at coordinate 9,212,713 of NW_004624790.1, read as the reverse complement.
CCAGGAAATAATATGTAAATATCATGTGCATTTTTCAGAGGAGTGAGTCCTTTGGAATCTCAAACTGGTTTGCCCTCCAAAAAAGGTCAAAGCCCATTCATGGGAGTCTAATTCACTTCTCTACCTCTTAGCCTCTGATCTCCTGTGTTGGATGCTCCTCTACTGTACCCCGACCTTCCCCTTCTTTTTTGCTCTGAGTTGTAACTATCTGTTGACCTATTTCTCCTGTACTAAACTGAGGGGCTGTATCAGTCTTTTTTACCTCTGTATTCCTAGTAATGTAACACATACTAATACACGGTAAGTACTCAGTGACTATGGAAGTTAACTTCATGAATGTAGAAACCTCTTGTATTTAGTTTATAACTTTATCTTACCTGAAGAGCACAGGACCCAACACATAATCAATTCTCAATGAACAGTAGAGGCAGAAAATAATTTCTGGACTGAAGAAATGAATGACATGAATGCACCCAGAAAGGAGCCATCCTACTCTCCATCTCTGCCCATCCCTGGGGCCACAAGACCAAGTCCAGGGATTTCTTGTTTTTCTTGTTCTTAATTAGGAAGAATCCTTTAAAAATGAAAAATTTTACTAGGCTGGGCTAGTGGGATCATGTATTCCCCCAGTAAGACTGGATAAGTGGCCAGGTGCTCTCATGGTAGTGATGGCCACAGTGAAGAAATGTCTGGTTTCTCATGGGTGAGAAAGATACAGAGAGGAGTGAAGACAAGGAAACATTAGATTATTTCAATCCTCCCTGATAATCAAGGGTTGACAGAAGTGACTATGACATCTCCTTCTACACAAAAGACAACTAACCAGGCAGCCCAACCACTCCCTCACTGGGGTTTTCCCACCTGAGCCATTCCTTCATTGCACTTTTGATTTTTTCCCACTGGTTAGATTTCCCATGATATGATTCGATGTAGACTAGTAAGGGCTGCTTCTCCTCAGAGAAATCCCCACAGAGGGGGACCTCTGGTCTCAGGGAAGAAGAGACTCACAGTCTGGGGCAAAGCATCACCTTTGGTAAAAGAAGGTAAAAGACAGGGAAATAGACTGATAATAAAAGAGCTTGAAAGCCTTCCTACCAACAACCCCCACCCCACCCCCAAATGATCAGAGAGGCAAGGCATTTCTGCCAACTCCCATGGGCCTAGGAGAAACATCTCACTTAGCACATCCCTCAAGGAGGAAGCTGCAGTCTATTGCGAGAGGTTGATTTTTGGATCTCTGACAAGACCTTGCAAAAGGATCACTAGAGATTAAACATCTGACAAGCAAGGCACAAGAGAAACCTGGGCGAGACAGGGATTCTAGAACTACTAAGCACAGCACAAATCTCTTTTGTTTTTTTAACTTTAAAAAATTGTCTTAGGATGTGTTTGCAGTACATACATTTTACAGTCATCTTGAGAAGTTGGTACATGTACATAATATAGCTTATTTCCTTTTGTAATCCCCTTCCCTCCTCCTTCCTCCCTCCTCCTCTAGTTCTCTTCCCCCCCTTTCATCCTTGTTGATATTGTTCATCTCAGTTCATGTTTATGGCACATAAGGCCCACATTCACTGAAGGTATTAGGACCTTATGCCTGGCGTAACTTCACTGTTCCTATTTTCCCATCCCCTCCCTCTCACTCCTAGCCCTTGGTCCCTGGGACCCCTTCTCATCTGCAAGAGATCACACAAATCATTTTTAAGCCTTATATAGGTATAATTTACCTTCAACAAAATGCGCAGATTCCAAATATATTGTTTAAAGAGCTTTGATAAATGTCCATACACACACATATCCAATGTCCCAACAAGATACAAAATATTTCCATTATCCCAGAGTATTTCCTTTGTGTTCACTTTAATCAATTTTACGACCCCCAACAATGCCAGTCCTAGGCAGCCACTGACTGCTTTCATCTACTATAGATCAGTTTTGACAGCTCTAAAATTTTAGATATATCAAAATCTGTTCTTCCATATCTCTACTGATGAGCCTTTGGATTATTTATAGTTTAGGACTATTCTGAGTAGAAATTTTGTGAACCTTCTCTTTATATCTTTCTATGGACATATACTTTTAGGGTTTGTGTCTAGATGTCCCCCCCAAAGTCTCATGCAGTCATAGGGCTTTTTCAGAGGTGACTGAATCTAGAGTGTGTGATGCTGGAATTAAGGGTGTGTGGTTACTAAATCAGTCCACTGATTGGTTTGGCACCACCCTAATCCCCATAGTCTGGATAAAATCAAAGGAGCAGAAAGCCACTGTTAAGGGTCCTTGTTGCTTTTGCTACCATGTGGGTGCCGTGAATTCTTTCTACTCTGCGACGCCCCTCTGCCGTGTGCCACTCTGCCTTGGAGCCAGCCGATTATGGACTGAAACCTCTACAAACTGTGAGCTAAATAAACTCTTTCCCCTTTAACTTTGAGTCTTGGGTATTTTGTCTCAACAAGAGAAAAGTAACTAATACATATATTCTCATTTCTTGAGTAAATAACTCAATAGTAGATAACTTATAGGATAGGTGTATATTTAACTGTATTATAAATTGCCAATTTTCCAAAGTGGTTGTACTATTTTTCATTTTCACCAGCAATGCATACAAATTCCAGTGGCTCCACATCCTTACCACATTTGATATTGTCAGTCTTTTTTGTCTTAGCTACTTTAGTGGGTATAAGGTGCTATCATTGTAGATCAAATGTTCTTTTTCTGGTAATTTATGATACTGAACACTTTTTCATGTGTTTGTTGGCTGTTCATATATCATCTTGTTCAAGTCCTGGTCATTTTTTGTCTTGCTTTTACTACTGAGTTATAGGTGCTCTTTATATATTTTTAGTAGATCTAAGGCTATGCATACTAACAAAAGTCCAAGTCAGGAATAGCTCAGGTGGAGAAACCCCAGTAGGAGTGGCTGGGCCACCCAGTTGTCTTTTGAGTAGAAAGAGATGTTGAAGTCTCTCCTGTTACCCCTTGATTATCAGAGATGAGTCAAAATATATATGTAAATGTTAGCATCTTTTGTCAGATGTATGCATCCATTTTCAGGTACCATACAGGTATTGTAAATATTTCTCCTTGTCCCAGTGACTGACTCACTTAATAGTTTCTCTTAAGCTCAGAAGTTTTTTTTATGTATGCATTTACTTACTTACTTTCTTATTTTGCAGTGCTGGTGATTAAGCTCAGGGCCTTGCACATCCTAGGCAAGCACTTACCACAGAGCTACACCTCCAGCCCTTGATACTCAGAAGTTTTAAATCTACAAATAATTTTCAAGGCTTCACTTCAGACTAATAAGTATCACCTCCAGGGACCATCTGTCTTTCCGTCCCAGTTACAAAGTACAGCCTCTGGGATCAGAACAACTTGGGGATTGAGTTTCATGTGCTGATTCTCATCTGATCCTCACAGTAATCTTATGAATTAAGTATTTTTATGGTCTCTGTGCACAGATGAGAAAACTGGGATGTAGAGATGTGTTCCCATGCCACAGTCCAAGGGACACTTAAAGGAAAAGTGAAGGTTTCTGTGACTACATCTACAATCAAAGGAAAGGATCACTGGAAGGGCACTGTCTGTAGTGTTCTTGAAGTAGATAATGGAAAGTAAGTTCAATTTGTCAACTTCATTGTGTGCCAGAAAGAGCAATAGTAAAAACAGTAACCATCATGAGTTAAGGAACAGGCTATTCTCAGATTTGAGAAGTGCTAATAAACCTCACAATTTTTGAGAATCCAGTGGAAATAAAAGAAAGGCTCAATGATATAAATGACTTACATATCAGACCAGTAGTGGGGGGGGGGGGTAAAAGGTGACATTTGATTTAATTTTGAAAAAATCAAATGAAACATTTTTTACACCCAAATACCCTGCAAAGCATTTACACCTGTTCATTATAAGCACTTTACAATGTTATTCTAAACTCTTCATAAATATCAGCCAGCCACGGAAGCACACACCAGTAATCCCAACATTCTGGGAAATTGTGGGAAGAGGATCACAAATTTGACCCCAGCTTGGGCAACTTAGTGACTTAGCAAGACCTTGTCTCAAAATAAAATATAAAGAAAGCTGGGGATATATGTCAATGCAAAGACCTTGGGCTCTATCCCCAGTATCAAAATAATTAATTAACTAATTAATTAAATATCACTTTTATATCTATGTCAAATGTATGCCATGGTTTACTTAGCCAGTCTCCTACTATTGAATTATCATGTTTTTTTTTCAGTTTCCTTACAATAAATAACCCTGACATGAATATCATCTCACCATACACAAATGTTTCTCATGTTTTATGTATTTCCATTAGCCTACATTCCCTGTTATAGATGTTCACTTGGTCTTAGTCATAAGTCTGAGAAGCCATTCCTCAGATAGATGTTCAGAAGTGAAATTATTGTGTCAGTGAATGCCAATAGATGTAAATTTCTTAGTGCTTATTGCAACGTTGTTTTCCAGGAAAAATGTGCTAATTTGTACTCCCATCTGCATGTCTAAAACAGACTGAGCAACAATCTTGGTGACTAATTGGATTTTCCATGTGTTTTAGGAGTGCAAAGGGCAGGGAACAGGCTCCAGACCTCATACCTGAGTTCTGAGAACATTGGCCAGGGAGATATTTCCTGGAATAAATGATTAGGTTATGTGCCAGACAGAGATGTCTCTGGTAGTGGCCAAAATCCAAGACTTAATTTAGACTGACCTTGATTCTAGGCCTTCCTTTGTCATTTGCTAGTTGTGTCCCCAAGCAAGTTACTTTCCTCTTTCATCCTCCCTTTAACTCATCTGCAAATTGGATACAATACCTGTTTCTAGAGGATTATGAAGATCCAATGATATCATGTATGTTCTCACTCTGTTATACACTGAAAGTTCCTATCCGGACTTTTGTTTATCTGCTCTGCATCTGGCTGGTGAACTCAGTTCCTAGAACATAAATAGTCTCTGAGGAAGCTAATAAGATTAAGTTTGGGAACCAGAAGTGTTCAAGAATCAACTCTAGATCCCAGGGTAACTGTGACAAAGGCACAACATTTTCTGCTCTGAGAACAAACATTTCAGAAGCCTGAACTCAACTTTTTCACCCTCTCTCTCTTTGGTGTAGAGAGCTCTGAGCACTGCCCACCTCCTCCTCACCAAGGATACCCCTCCTACAAAGTTAATGTTTCAATGTTAATGCTGGGTAAACTGGGGAAATGAGACAACTCATTGCTGAGCCTTAAACTTTTCCTAACAGTTGTCCCTTAGTCTAAGATCTGGCTCAAAAGTTTAAAGTTACCTGTTTTCAATGGCAGTTTTGTCTCCATGGTCTTCCTCCTAAAACCCAATAAAACCACAAGAAAATTTCAGATGAACCCCAGCTGAGGAATATCCTAGAAAACACTATTATTCCTCAAAACCATCAAGGTCATCAAAAACAAGTCAGGAAACTATCAGTCTGGAAGTCCTTTTATAACTTAAATCCATTATTTATGCAGATTTCCTTTGTTTCTACCTAATATTCCAGAACCCAGGATAGAAAACTAAGGAAATCTGAATAAAGAATGGATTTAAGTTATAAAAATGTATTAACCTTGGCTCATTTGTTTTGATAAATACATCACATCAAGGCAAGATGTTATAGTAGGATGAGAAATATACAGAAACTCTTTATAATCTTCAGAAAGTTTTCTATTAACCTAAAACTATTTTAACTATTTTTACTTTCTTAGTTAAATCTCTGAGCCAAAGAGGAAAGTTTTGAAACTATTTTGAAGATAATGATATACACTGTAATAATTATTGTTATTTTCTTATCGTTTAGTTAAGAAATTTTTTCACAAAATAAAAAATAATTTAAAATAAGATAGAATAAATACCTGCCTTGTCTTATTCCTTTCTTCCTGTCCTTTCTCTCACATGCCTACTCCAACCAGCCCGCATCAGCACCATCTCCACACCACTCCACTGACTGTGTCTTTGTCTAAGTCACCATTGACCTTCAGGTTGCTAAATCCAATGGTCAGCAGGATCTAGCTCAGTGGTTCTGTTGCCTGCCTCACAAGTGCAAGGACCCGAGTTCGATCCCCAGTACCAAAAAAATAAATAAAATAAAATTTCTAAATCCAATGGTCAGTTCTCATCTCTTATCTTTGTTGACCTTAAAATGGTACTTGCCATTATTACTCAGTCACTCTTCCTGGATTTATTTCCTCGACTTGGCTTCCAGGACACTACACTATCTTGGTTTTGCTCTTCCTTGTAGACTGCTCCTCAGTCTCCTTTGCTAATTCCCTGTCTCCCACCAAGCCTCTGAATGCTGAGGGGAGGGGAGGTGCCTAGATACTTATCCATATTTATTTTTCCCTTTAAGTACCACCTAAGTGCTGATGACACCACAGTTTCTATTTCCTAAACTTCAAGCTCATAAAACCAACTGACTTCCTTATGTATCAACTTGGATGCTACATACACATCCCTAGCTTAATAGCTTTAAACCTGAATTTCTGATCTTACCTGCTAACATTGCTTTACCCATCTCATCTTACTTGATGACAACACTGTCCTTCCAATCCTTTAGAGTAAATATCTTTTTTGCTCTTTCTTTTTAAAATATATTTATTTAATTTTTTAATTGTATATGTTTGCAGTAGACCATGATCACACTCATCATAAGGAGTTGGTATGTGTACATAACACACCTTACTTCCTTTTTCAATTATCTTGAAGTCATTTTCGACTCTTCATTTACTTTTACACTCCACATCTAACCCATTAGGAAGTCCAATTTGTCCTACTTTCAACATATGATTAAGAAATTGTGTGAAGTGTCTGTAACTTCTAGGCAGGGGTGGGGAAAGTCCTGCCTTTCCCTCCCCTTCTTAATATTAAGATCTAACACAAACTGACCCTGGAGTCCTTCCCAGATAGGACGCACCTTTTCTAGGCACATGGCTGCCAAGCATTACCCACCAACCCAGTGAAGCTCTACCTCTCTCCTACCTAATTTCCACTCCTATGCTCACTCTGCCCCAGCCTGGCCTCCTTCTTGCCCTCCTGTCATTCCTTTCCTACTTTTTTATTCTGGCCTCCTATCATTATTAAGTGTATCTCCTCCAATATAATTTATCTCAATATAAGAGCTGCTCTCTCTGGCCCCTCATCCCAGATTATATGTTAATCCGGAGAGTTTCCTTGACTCCTTCCTAACTGCCATGTCCTAAGAAATCCCTCTTTAAGACCCTACAAATCCTGGCCTCTTTCCTATTCTGATACTGTTTATTGAAGCAGCACCAAAAGGTGGGTTCGATCTTAGCTTCATCCCCTGTAGCTCCACAGGGAAAATAACAACACCTACTTCATAAACTAGTTCTGAGGATTAAATAATATGAGGAATATCAAGAACACGGCACACAGCAGTCACACACTAAGTGTTTGTTGTTACATGTGCTGTTGCTGTGGCCCTATGAGTAGTGCTTCACATGTATGCTTTAATTTAATCCCTGTATTTGGGGCTGAGATTCACAAGTAGGGATATGTTGTCATTGTATTACACATAAAGAAATTGAGAATTAGAGGGGTTAAAAGTAATTTTTCCAACACCATACAGTGAGAACACAACAGAGAAGGGATTCAACTTAAAGGGGATTTGCCCCTGAACTCCATGGAACAGAGTGCATCACTGAAATTACTTAAGTACAAATTTGTAAAATATATATATATATATATATATATATATGCACACCCCTATTAGAAAGCAATCTGGAAGTATATATCAAAAGTCTCACAGATGCTTCTACCTTTCAAAATATGTCTTAATAAAATAGTTGGAATTATGCCTAATAAAATATTATTAGTAATCCTTGGGCTGTGGAAATGCAGATGTTTCATGATCAACTACTGATATATATATACCCAGGAGCTCATGTTATGTTAGCAGCAATATTAGCAATGTTAGCAAGTAAGATCAAGAATTCAGTTTTAAAGCTATATATACCCAGGAGTGAGTGTGTATATATATATATATATATATATATATACACACACATATTTCTTTTCATCTCAAAACCACTCCTTTGTGGGTTGCCTAGCACAATTATAATGGGTATACAAAACATTCAATATGGAAGAAAGCACAATTCCTCTGCTCCTCTCCAAGAGGCAGCATGGCCCTTTGGAACAGAAGTGACACTGTCTGTGGGAGGAGAGGCGTGAATGGTTTCTGCTGAAGAATGTAATGAGGTCTCGATCTGGTTTCCACTGCTTGATATTATTACCAGAATTCTTTCCAATAACACGTGGGCCCTTTTTCATTTACTTTACACTTGTGAAAAGGTGCTGCCTGTTTACTATCTCCTTTTTCCTTTCTCTTTGCTCATCCACTGTCTGGTTTTTACATTTGACACAAATGTTTAATTGAAGGTGGCAGGAGAGTGGTGTGCATTAGGGATTCTGTTGCACTTGGCCCCGGTGCCCACAGTGAGAGACGGTCACAAGAGACAGTCATGGCGAAGGGGAGGATTAATCAGACCCCGTGAGTTTAAGCAGCAGGGAGCCTGGGCTGAGGAGGGCACGGTGGTCAGCAACACCACCTTCTGTGGTGAAGAGGGTGGCCCCCTTCGCATGTGGTTTGCTGGCGGGGAGGGACTGGGTCTCTAAGTGCTGGGATTGAGCTCCTTGGACTGCTCGGTTCCCCTCACTGACCCACCCAGGCACAGAACCCACTGGTCTATCTGCTTTCTCCACCCTCCAATGAGCTTGTGGATTCACTTCTGCTGGGACAATTCACACACCTCGGGGTACACAAGCAGGGAGCCATCTGGAGCAAACGGGGCACCTAACCAGCACCTAACCAGCCTTGGGGTTAGGTGTACCTGTGAAGGTAGATGAGGATAGCAGTGGCTCCAGTTATAGAGAAGGAAATAAATAGTAACAAGCTTCTGGAGTGAATACAGCCCTAAGGCGAATGACATACAGTTGACTGGCACCTCCCAGCACGAAAGACACTGGAGCTCATTCACAGGGCACCAGCCTGCTAAGCGGGGGGGTAGAGACAAAATACACAGGAGCCCGGCGTGACTCACCACCTCTTGTTCGTACCTGGGGGATTCCAATATTACAGGTCCTGGAAAGAAATTTGACCAAACCAAACACCTCAGCATGAAAAAATTTTAGGTACTCATTTTTTAAATTTTTCTTTTCTTTTTTATTCTTTTGCTCTTTTTCTTTTTGTTTCCTTTTTTGTTTGTGGATTTTCATCTTAAATTTGTCTAATTATTTTTACTATTTTATTCTTTAATTTGATATTTATCTCTCCCTCTTTTTTCCTCCTTTTTCTCATCTTCATTTTTTTTCAATCTTATCTATTTTCCCTTTCCCTGTCTTGTCCACATTTTATTATTACTACTTTATTATTATTACTTTTTACTTTTATTAATATTTACCTGTCACCTTATATTATTCTTGCCCTTTTATTTTCTACTGTTTTTTTTCTTTCTTTCTTTCTTTCTTTCTTTCTTTCTTTCTTTCTTTCTTTCTTTTTTGGTACCAAAAATCGAACTCAGGACCTTGCGCTTACCAGGCAGTTGCTGGCCATTGAACTACATCCCTGACCCTATTTTCCACTGTCAATGGTGATATAGTTGTTGCTTTTAATTGTTTTGTTGTTGTTGTTTGTGTGTGTGTGTGTGTGTGTGTGTGTAGAAAAGAAGTTTATTCCAGTGAACAGAGACTAAAATCCGGTGCTAAAACTGGGGATAGATTCTAGCAGCTAGCAGGGAAAGAAAACTATGCTTATAGAAATCTGGGGGAAGGGGCTGTAATCGTAAGGAATTTTTGTGACTTGGGTGCCCAAGGACAATCTGCGCAGGTGTGTAGACAACCACTAGACTCCTCAGTGCCAGGGGCATTGTATATATATTTCATCTTGTGCCCAACTGTCCGATTTACTGAGAAGTTGCTGTTGTTTGTTGAAAGTAGCCTGTTTGCTTTGACCTGTTTATTCACTTAGGCCAGGCATGACAAAGAGTCGGAAGAATTTGAGAGAAAGACAGCTTCTGTCTAAGAAAGACAGAAGGGGAACCAAATGTGGGTTGCCCACCAATTCCACTTTTCAAAGGTGTTTTAGGGGGCAGAGCCACAAGGTGAGACGGGTACAAAGTGGGACAAAACTATAAGATCCAATGGAAAATCACAAGGTGGGCATGAGGTGGGACAAAGCCATGATCAATCAATAAGATTACAAGTAGAGTCGCCCAGGTAACATTGATTAAATAGAGATCAAATGGGGAAGCTAGTCATGTAGCAAGCATGCATGGATTTCCTGAAGGAATGGGCTAGCTAGGGATGTTTTGGTCCAAATTAAGGTGATTGATGTTATTTAGAATATCAATCACTGCTCTTCATCCCTGGGGAAAGTATGGGGGTATAGTAGTTTCTCTCTTTTTATTGTTAACTTTCAGGGAATGTACCTCAATTGTTTTTTATTTGCTTGTATTGAGGATTGAACTCAGGACCTTGCACATGCCAGCCAGGTGCCTCACCACTGAGCTAAATGCCTGGCCCTCCATTGTTTTTTATGCTGAGGGCCCAGGCCTGTCCAACTGCCTTACAATATTTTCTAACTAACTTAGCTTTCTATAATATTCCCCACTCTGAAGAAATATCCCTAACTGTGGTTAGGGGAGAAAGGGCATAGTTTCCATCTAACTGCTTCAAGATGAGAAGGGTTGATGTGGGGCAGGCTGCAGTCAGGGGCCCTCTCCAGAGAGCTAATCTAATGGCCTTCAGATAGAGGTCATGTTGTAGTTTAGCGGTTATGAACTTTCTTTACAAGGTCAATCTGGTGGATCTTGGTAAAAGAAGTCTAGCATATTTGCTGTTGGTTCCATCACTATGATTGCTTGGAGTTTGGCAGTGTCTCCATCGAATTATCTCAGAGGAAGACTTCCAAATGAAATAGGGCACCAAGTAATCCAAATAATGTAAGGGAAATGTAACTCCCAGCCTGCTAGATATCCAAAATTCAAGTTTGTGTTCCCTAAAATTGAAGAATGCATTCTAAGAACAACTGAGGTTAAGAGTAGGAAAATTGTATTGAAAAAAAGATAGCTTCCGACTATGAGAGACAGACGGGGGACAGGAAAGTATGCTGCCATGCTTTTGTTTTTTACTGCACATCAGTAACTGGTTTGTCTTTGTGTCATCCTTGTCACTGCAGTTTTTCTCTTCTCTGAGTGTTACCAGGAATTGAGCCTTCAAAAGAATGCTGGTCATTATGAACACCTTCAAATAAAAGTGGAAGAGATATTTATCACCCCAAAATGCACAAGTCTCAACACAGAAACACAAGAAATATGAAAAAAGACAATATGACAACTCCTACAGTTCATAAAGATCTAGTAACTAAAGGCAAAGATATCAAAACTGAACCAAGAGGATATAGAAAACCTACACAGATGAACAATGAGATTAAAGTGTAATTAAAAAGTCCTCCAAAAAAGAAAATTCCAGGACCAGATGGGCTCATTGCTGAATTTTACCAGACATTTAAAAAAAAATTAACACCAGTGCTCCTCAAACTGTTCCATGAAATAGAAAAGCAAAGAATATTTCCACGCTCTTTCTATAAGAACAGAATCACCCCTATACCAAAACTTGATAAGGACACAACAAGAAAGAAGAAAACTATAGATCAATGCCCTTGATGAACATAAATGCAAAAATTCTCAATAAAATACTTGCAAACTGAATTTAATCACACATTTAAAAGATCATATACCATGATCAAGATGGTTTCTTTCCAAGGATGCAAGGCTGGTTCAACATATGCAAATCAATAATGTAATATAAAAATGTAATCAAGGATAAAAACTGTATGCTTATGTCAATTGATGTAGGAAAGACTGACAAAATTCGACATCCTTCATGATAAAATCCCTGAAGAGGGCTGGGGATTTAGCTCAGTGGCATCGCCGCCTGCCTCACAAGTGCAAGGTCCTGAGTTCAATCCCTGGTACCACAAAAAAAAAAAAGCCCTGAAGAAACTAAGTATATAAGGAATATAAGGATCATATCTCAACATAATGAAGGTTATATGTGACAAACATATAGCCAACATCATACTCAGTGGGGGAAAACTGAAAACATTTCCTTTTAAATCAAGAACACAACAAAGATGTCCATTGTCACCATTCAATTCAATATAGTACTTGAAATTTAAGGCAGAACAATTAGCCAAGAGAAAGATTAAAAGGGATACAAGGAGGAAAAGAATAACCCAAATTATCTTTTTCTGCAGATGATAACATTCTATATTTAGAAGACCCTAGTGATGTCACCAAAAACTTTTGAATCTAATAAACAAGTTCAGCAAAGTAGAGGACACAAAATCACACACCAATAATAAACTAGCTGAGGAAGAAATCAGGAAAACAATTCCATTCATAATAGCTTCAGGGCTGGGGATTTAGCTCAGTGGCACTGTGCCTGCCTCTCAAGCACATGGCCCTGAGTTCAATCCCTGGTACTGGAAACAAACAAACAAATAAAACACAATAGCTTCAAAAATATAAAATACCTAGAGATCAATTTGACCAAGTAGATAAGAGACCTTTACAATTAAAATTACAGAATACTACTGAAAGAAATTAAAGAAAACACAAGAATATGGAAAGATCTCCCATGTTCATGGATTGGCAGAATTAAAATTGTGACCATATTACTAAAAGCAATCTCCAGATCCAATGCAACCCCCATCAAAATACTAACGACTTCTTTACAAAACTAGGAAAACCATCCCAAAATTCATGTTGAAACACAAAACATCCAGAATAGCCAAGGCAGTCCTAAGCAAAAAGAGGAATTCTGGAAGTCTCACAATATGCAATTTCAAAATATACTACAAAGCCATAGTAACCCAAAAAAGTGTAGCACAAAAATAGACATCTAGACCAATGAAATGGAATAGAGAACACAGAAACAAACCCACTCAACCACAGTCATCTGATTCTTGACAAAGGGGCCAAAAACATGTTAGAAAAAAGCTTTTTTAACAAATGGTTCTGGGAAAACTGGATATCCATTTATAAAAGATAAAACTGATCGATCTCTCTTGCTCGCTCTCTCTCTCTCCCCCCTCTGTCTTCTCTCTCATTCTTTACAAAAATTAATTCAAAATAGAGCAAAGGCCTAAGCAAAAGTATAAGACCTTAAACGAAAGTGCTAGAAGAAAATAGAAGAAACACTTGCAGTCATAGGCACAAGCAAAGGCTCCTTGAATAGGACTCCAACAGCACAGGAAATAATAGCACTAATCAACAAATGGGACTACATTAAGAAGCTTCTGCAGAACAAAAGAAACAATCAATAGAATGAAGAGACAACAGTCAAAATGGGAGAAAATTTTTGCCAGCTACTCTTCTGACAGAAGATTAATATCAAGAATATGTAAAGCACTCAAAAAACTTAATACCAAAAATTCAAATAGCCCAGTTAAGTGGGCAAATGAATTCTCACCCCAGTCAGAATGACTACCCTCAAAAAACAATAAATGTTGACAAGGATATGGGGGATAGGAACTTTTCTACACTGCTGATGGGAATGTAAATTAGCACAGCCACTATGAAAATCAGTGTGGAGGTTCCTCAAAGTTAAAATAGAACTGTCATATGACTCAGATATCCCACTGCTTGGGATACACCCAAAGGAATTAAAATCAGCAACTATAGGAATACCTACCTATCCATGTTTACTGCAGCACAATTCACAATAGCTAAGATATGGAACCAGTCTAGATGCCCATCAACAGATAAACATATAAAGAAAATGTGGTATATATGCACAACAGAATATTATGTGGCCATAAAGAAGAAAAAAATGTCATTTGCAGGTAAATAGATGGAACTGGAGATCATGTTGAACAAAATATGCCAGACTTCGAAAAATGAGTATCATGTTTTCCCTAATATTTGGAATCTAAAAGAATAAAATACCAAAAAACAAAGATGACATGAAAGTAGAAGGAAGACTATTATTACACAAGAGAAATGGAATAAGGGAAATGGGGGGTGAGGTGTAAATGAGGGTAATAGAAGAGACAACAGGATCAAAATACTTTATATGCATGTATAAAAATGCCACAATGAAACACAATATTTTGTACAATTAATATGAACCAAATTTTTTTTTAATTTTTAAAATTTCTTTTAAAATAAATAATATGTAGGCTTCTGCTTTATAGATGGCAAAAGTGAGGGGATATAGCTATACTTTCCCATCTAAAAGCCACAGAACTCTTTCTCTGATGAACTTAAAAAGCAGTTTCAATTCTGACCTACTACTCATTTTAAAGATGAGGATGGGAAGGTACTGGGAAACATAAAACCCACAGGTAAGGGTTGAGATCAAACGAAAATGGAATGACAAATGAAAACGACAGAGGTGGAAATTCCAGCACAGAACCTGGCTCACAGGAGTTGCTCAGTGGGAATTATTTACAAAGGAGGTTTGCTTTCTTTGAACAGAGGGCCTGCTAAGCCTGAGCCAGGCTAAGAGGGAGGGCATAGAGAGGAGCCAGCATGAGGCCCTTTTCCAAGAGAGATGGTATCTCACACACACACACACACACACACACACACACGTGCACGATTCTGGGGCAGGATCAGCCACAGGCCAGTCAGCATGAGGAGTCAGGAAGCCTGGAGGATACATGCCTGATTTGGAGTTTGCCCCCAACTCTAACCAGATTCCTCTGTCCTCTGATATCCCAAGCCTCCAATCCAAACTTCTGCTTGGCAGTCAACCTGAAACTGGAGAAGAGGTATGACTGAGCTTCAGCTCTGATCAAGCCCCCATTCTCTCTGGCCAGCCACAGATGTGGCCCATGTGAGATAGTGAGATGCCAGGCTGGGAACCAGGAACCTGGGCCCTGTCCAGCACTGAGAGTAGTTTGACATGTCATTTTGAGCAAGCTACTCTCCCTCTGTAGCCTGAGCTTCCCCTTCTATACAATAGCAACAGGCACATTGCCTGTCTCCCTCCCAGGATGATTGTGTGGCTCTGATGACTTATAAATGGCCTTGTGAATTGCCCCAAGCACTAGCCACTGAGGTTATCAATGCTGTTATCATCATATTGTTCCTCCATTCATCCATCAACTGTTCTCCACCCCCCTTTCTCCTCCTGCCCTTGTGGATTCAGCTGAATCCAGGATCAAAGGGCTCCCAAGCTCATGCCAGTCTTTCCCGAAATCCTCTCTCTCCTTCTAGACCCTCAGCCCCTAGGTAGCTGATATTGGGTCAAGAGAAGGTCTTCACTTTCAGCCCAAACACTTTGTCCATTTCTGAGCCTTCTATCCAGGGAAGAACCCTGGATGGACATCAAGGAGTTCACTGCGTGGTTTTGGGCACCTCCCATCCCCTCTCTGACCTCACTTGCCTCTGCTGTCAAGTGAAAGTGATTATTCTAACCTCACAGTATAGACTTGAGAATTGCATGGGATATACAGGGTGAAGAGGTGAGCACAGTACCTGAAACAGGATGAGTTTAGTCCACGTATATAGATAGACCTGGCTGCCTGAAATCCCTCTATGAACAGTTCTCCCTTTGGATCTACCTTTGCTCTCTTCCTCCCTGGCTTCTTGTAAAGTACAAATACCCCTAGGAGAGACACACAGAAGTTACTGGTCCCACAAGGTACTGGAGGCCAAGTTGCTGTTACCTCCCCCTCTGAAACGTTTCAAGGACAGGCTTGGTTTTGAGGAAACCAGTCTGTCTTCTCACTTCCTAGCCCCATCTCCATCCCGAACTCCCACTCTGGTCCACTGAGCTCTTTACTCTAAAATCTTTGGTGTAAATGGAGCGGGTAGTTTTGTAGAGCCGGGACGTCTCAGAGCAGTCAGTGCCAGATGTCTGCTGGAGCTCTGGGACCCAGCTCCAAATCAGAGCTCTGGGTGCCATCCAGCGGCCGCTAGTGAGATTGCAGGAGAAAAGAGGAGGGGAGAAAAATCCTAGAGAAGGCCGTGCTGCCCAGCCGCCGGGAGGGAAGGAGCCTGGCCTTTGCCCTCCCTCAATGCCCTCAGTCGGTGCAGTACCCTGTTCCTGTCTGATATCCCACCTCGTGCTTTTGCCCGGTACAGCTGGTATTTTCTCACTATGTGAGCAACCAATTCTGTCCTCTAGGCCTCAATTTCCCCAACTATAAAATGAAAGGGTTGGGCAAGATGAGGTTACCTGCCAGGTGCTATCCACAGCACATCAGCGCATCTGACCCTCGTGTCCAGGTAAGATCTTGAACACCCTCAGTAGCATGCTCAAGTCATTCCTGCCCATACACACTCATTCTTCACTCACCTGTATAATCCTTCATGGCCGCCCTATTAAAATTCCAGCCATTGTTTCCAGCTTAGCTCAAAGATCATCTCCTCCTGGATTTCTCTCTCCTTACCTGCCTATTGCTCCATCCTCTTTTCTGAAGCCCCGTCTTTCTGCTGTAGTTACAGTCAGGTGGACACTGTCCCCTCCAGTCCTAAGCTCCCCTAGCTCATGGGCTTTTCTCAGTCAGGTGCCTCCTTCCTCACCCAGCCTACCAAGGAGCCAGGTGCAGGAGGCATCCAGAGTCAGCCAACCTGGCTTCAACCCTGTGTGCTAAGCAGAATAAGTCCCTCTCCCAAGATGTCTGCATCCTAATCCCTAAGAGCCTGTCATTTTACATGCCAAAAGGGACTTTGTAGATGTCATTACATGAAAGTTTGAAACAGGGAAGTTATCTGTGATTATTCAGATCATCACAATATATTCACAGGTCCTTCTAAGATAGAGACAGAAGGGCTAGAGTCAGAGAAAGGAATGTGATGATGAAGCAGAGGTTGAAGGGTTGAGGGGCCATAAGCCAAGGAATTCAGATAGCCTCCAGAAACAGGGAAAGACAAGGAAACAGATGCCTCCAGAAGGAATACAACCCTGTGAACCCATCTTAGACTTCTGGCTTCCAGAACTATAAGGTAGGAGTTGTACTATATTTATACTCCCTGATTTGTGGCAATTTGTGTTAGCAGCCATAGGAAATTAATACACCTGGTTCAGCTTCTTGCTAGTTATGTGACTTTGGGAAAGTTAGCTGCTCTATGCCTCTGTTTCCACATCTAAAAATGGGAATGTTAAAGGCAATGACTTTTTGACCCCAGTACCAGGGATTGAACCCAAAGCCTTCACGCTGAGCTACATCTCCAGCCCTTTTATTTTAGTTTTTACTTTGAGACAGAGTCTCACTAAATTGCCCCAGGTTGGACTCAAACTTACAATCCTCCTACCTCAGCCTCCCAGAGTGCTGGAATTACAGATGTGCACCACTGTGCCTGGCTTAAAGGCATTAATCTCACAAAGTCACAATGAGGATAAAATGAAAATACCATACCTGCAAGTCACTTAAAATAATGCCCCAAACTAAATATGTTAGCTATTACTGTAAAATGATTAATGGCTAATAATTAATAAGAATGATAATTGAAGGCCTAATACGTACCACACACATTGCCAGATACCTTAGAAGATCTTCCTCAGTGTCATTACTCTTGAGAGTAACAAGTTAATCTACACTTTAGCAATGAGGGAACAAATCCACAGTAATTTGCCTAAAACCACTGTAGAACTGGAAGCATTTTAAACTTTGCAGTTTCTTGCATGCACCTGAGGAATGGTACCAGCTGGTGTTCTTTACTGACACAGAAATTTGTTTTGTTTCTTGAAGGGAGGGGAGTGTGGCAGAGGGACAGCCACAGGCTGATCCCAGGGTCCTAGTTAATACCTCCTTCTCTTCCTGCCTATTGCAGGAGGGAGATAAAATCTGGACAAAACTCATCTATTTGCCCCCACTTCATCCATTTAGGGGTTCAATCACTGTCTCCCACTTTTGCACCAACTCTCCCACAGCTTTTGGGCCAGATTCGGGGGCACTGCTCCAGGAAGATGTTCATGGGGGGGGGGGCGGGAGATGGAGACGTGCTCAGACCCCCAGGCTTCCCCTTGGGACACATCCCCTACACACACACACACACACACACACACACACACACACACACACACACACACGAACACACATGTATCCTGCATAAGAAGCCATCTGTTCTTGGCTGAATAAACAAGAAGGGGGAAGTAGTGCCTCCCCAGCTCCCCAGCGCGATCCCCCGCACAATGAGCCTTTCTCCAAGGAGACGCCACCCGGGCGCCGATGGAGCGCGCCCCGTCTGGCCTCCCCTCCCCTCTGGCAGCGCCGCACGGCCCACAGAACGACCCCATGGAAACCAGTTTTGTTTTTTTAAGAAAAAGAAAACAAAAGGAAATCCAACAAAGAACTGAGCGCAGCACGCGGCGAGGGCGTGAGGGTCCAGCAGTCAGTCGCCCGCCCGGACACCGCCCGTCCCCTCGTCCCCGGAGTCTGGCCCCGGGTCCAGGCGAGGCCAGCTCAGCGCAGCGCGGGGAGCCCGCCAGCGCCTCCCCCGACCGTCCAGGCCAGGGACTCTGCCCCGCGGGGCGTCCCCACCGGGTCCAGGCCACCCGCGACCCTCACTTCCGGTTGGCCAGCTGGTTCTCCAGATCCTCCAGGCGCGCGGTCACCTGGGCCAGTAAGTGGTTAAGGAAGCTGTCGGGGTGGGGGTCCCGGCCCCTTCCCTCCAGTCGGCGCCTCCGCCCCAAAGGATATGGTTCTGCGTCAGGCTCTCGAGCGCCCCCAGCGTGCGGTCCTGGAACTCGACGAGGCTTTCGCACTCGCAAAGGCTCCGAAGTTCTGTCCCGGCGCCCACGCTCTCCTCTGCAGGAGGAAGCGAACAGACTGAGAAGCTGCAGGAGGCCGAGCTGGCCCTTACATTGGCCCTCTGAGTCACCTCCACTGGGCCTGGGGTTCAATCTCTCCAAGCCTGTTTCCTCATCTGCGCAATGAGAATAACGAGAGACCCGACCCACTGGTGGTTGTGAGGATTCAATGACTTTCAAGAGAGTTTCTCAAACCTTAATGCTCATCGGCATCATCAGGGGAGCTTGTGAAAACATAGATTCTGATTCAGAATGGGGAAGGAGCTGAGAATGTGTTTCCAATGAGCTCCCAAGTGATGCTGCTGCTCCTTCCACCCATGGACCACACCATGCACTCTCCAAATGAAACTTGATGCAACGATGGAAGTACTCTACACCTGCCCTGTCCAATGCAATGACTACAAGCCACGTGTGGCTATGTAACACTTGAAACATGACTGGCTCAACGGAAGAGCTCGATTTGTATTTTACTTTAACTCAGTACCCACATGTACTGTAGCTACTGTCTATCTTATTGGAAAGCACAGATCTAGGACGATGCCCCCCCACACGTAAACACTTCCTACTACGTTTCCAGGAAACCAGGAATGCACAATGTGCTCCTCGGACCAGCAGCGTCAGCAGCACCTAGAAATTTATCACAAATGCAAATCGTCCAATCCACCTCAGACCAGAAGCACCAGAAAATCTGGGGTTGGAACCCAGCAGTTTGTTTTACAAAACCCTCCATTAATACTTGAGAAATACAATCAACCCTTTCTCCCTACACATTTGAACATCTGGGGGAAGGGAGCCTTACAATTACATTTTGCACCTGTTTTTTTATAACAATAAATAAAATAATGGCAAATCTTACCATAGGTAGTATCTTAAATTCACTGAAATTCTGTAATTGTATCAATATTACAGGCAAGGAAGTAATAAGCACAATGCCCAGCACTTTGCCTTCGTAGAGCTGCTATTATGATTTAAAGGTTATCTCTCAATCTGTCTTGTGTGTACCCTAATGCTGCTGTTTGTCATGTGGCTGAGGATATCAATATCAGTCCCATAAAGACTTCTAACTTCATAGATATGGACACGGGTTAGAGAAGACGGTCTGCCCAGGGTCATATAGCCAACTGGTAAAGAACTTCAACCACAGAGCCCAGACTTCCCTTACAATTCTGGAGTTGGAGGCAATCTTGGGCAGGCAGTACCCTCTCCTGCTACAAAAGAGGGAAGTTAAGTGAGGGTGGAGGTTAAGGGACTTGTCCAAAGTCACACCAAAGGAAATGTAAGAGAACAAGGGCCCTGAGAGAACAGCTAATCCATTGTCTTCCAAGTACCTGGCTAATCATTAGGAATAGCGTAGAGAGGAGAGAAGTGTGTGTACACATTTGTATACACAGATTTGCCAGGCTCAGCCCCGCCCTGCTGAACATATGCCTTCTCAGGTGGGGCCTGATAATCTGAAAGAAGGGTCACATCTTATGCCTGGGTTAGAGTCTAAAGATCCTACAGTAAAAATTACCCCCAAGAAATTTTCCACATCACCTATAAGGTACAGTACACCTGACCCCAGGATCTCCTGTTCCTCCACAGGTGGAGTTCTCCCATTTCCCTCAGGTAAGGACTCGTGAAGCAGATGGGTTGCATTTGTGGGCCACATTGTCCAAAAGTACATGTCTTGGTAGACTTAAAACACACTTCCGGGCTGGGGATTTAGCTCAGCGGTTCCACCACCTGCCTCGAAAGTGCAAGGTCCTGAGTTCTACCCCAGTACAAAAAACCAACCCAAAAGAAAAACACTCCTGCCGCTCTGCCAAGTGCACAAAGTTAAATTCCAGCACACTCAGAGGTTAAATGCTGTGGCTCCAGTTACAAATGCTAAAGTTGGCATACCTTTGACAGTTTCCTCAAATTATTTTGAACACCATTAATTTGGGGGACAGGTAGCTTAGTCTAGTGCTTACTTTTATATGCATAACAATCACCTGAGGGTCTTGGTAAAGCACTAATGTTGATGCATTAGGTCTGGGAAGCACTGGAAATGTTGAGTTCTAAGAAGCTACCGGGTGACCACTCGCTGCTGGTCCACAGAGCACACTTTAACACGGCTGTGTCTAGTGAGTGCCTCCGCTGGCTATAACCCTACAAGGGGGGTGTGGCGAGGGGTGAGTAGGAAGGGGCGCTACCAGAAGACAGGCAGTGAGGGAAGAGGAGGAGTCCTGAGAGAGATGTGTTCACCCGGACAGATGCTGCCTTTGAGGTTCTCCAGCAGGTGCGTCATGGTGCTGAAGTCCGGGGAGTAGGACACGTGCAGCTCAGCGGGCTCCGAGGCGATCTCGCGCAGCTCCTCCTCCACCGCCTTGCCCACACCCACAGCGTACATGACGATGCCTACAGGACAGAGAGACTCAGCAGGTGCCCAAAGCCTCGGGAAAGCTGCCTTCCTGCGTCCATCCCAACCCCTGCCCCGCAAGTCCAGGGCATAACTCACCTTCCTGCTTGGCGCGAGCTGCCCACACCGAGATGTCATCCTGGGAGCGGCCGTCGGTGAAGACGAGGCCGACTCGAGGCACCTTGAGGGCTCGGGGCCGCGCGCCCTGCGCCTCGGAGAAGCTGTGCTCCACCATGTGGCGCAGCGCCAACCCGGTCATGGTTCCGCGCTCCATGTACTCCACCGCCAGGACCGCCTGCTTCACCTCCGCGGCCGTGCCGTAGCGGCCCAGTGGGAACTCCGTGCGCACACGGCTGGAGAACTGTACCAGCCCGATGCGCGTGCCCTCGGGGGACACATCCAGGAAGTCCACGATCTGATTTACAAAGCGCTTCACCAGCTCGAAGTTCTGTGGGCGCACACTCTTAGAGCCGTCCACGAGCAGAACCAGGTCCACGTGGCCTTCGTGGCACCCTGCCCGGCAAGAAGGCTCGGATGGAGAGGCCAGGTCCTTGACTAGCAGTAGACATCTACCCATCTAGTCACTCATTCACCAAGACTTCTGTAGAACTGATGCCATTTGCTGAGTCCTTGCTGTGCCCAGCAATATGCTAAACCGACATCATTATCAAAGCATCTGCTTGATAGCCCTCGGCATTTACTAGTGCTTAGCACAAACCACTCTGCTAAAAGCAACCTTCTTAAGTAACCTAGATAGCCAACAGCGATAATAACCACTATAGTTATCACTTAGTGATATGTATCAGACTATGTATCTACTATATATCTACTACTATGTATCAGACACGATTCTAGGCATTGTACCAGTATTAGTAGTAATAATAATAATAATAATAATAACAACATTTACTGATAGTTTACCGGGTTCCAGGCACTGGGTAAGGTGCTGTATTTGTATTCTCAATACTCCCAGTAACCTTGAGTATTGTCCCCATTTTCTTTAAGTTGAGGTTCTGAAGGATAAAGTAATTTCTCTCCACACGAAGCCATCAGCAATGAGGCCCTCACCAGAAACCAAGAAGGTACCAATGCCATAGTCCCGGGCCTTCAGAACTATGACCTAAATAAATCTCTTTTCTTTATAAAATACTCAGCCTTGAGTATTTTGTTACAGGAACATGAAACTGCCGAAGACAGCCAGTCAGTCTATGGTACTTTGTCAGAGGAATCTGAGTGGAATAAAACAGTCTTGGGGAGTTTGTGAAGGCAGAGAGAGACATTCTAGAAAGTGGGAGCAGCATGTGCAAAGGCATGGGACAGAACGGGAACTCAGGCCTGGCAAGCTCAAAACACATTCAAGAAAGGGCTAGCTGGGGATTTAGCTCAGTGGTTTCACCGCCTGCCTCAAAAGTGCAGGGTCCCGAGTTCAATCCCCGGTACCAAAAACAAAAACAAAAAAACTTAATTAAAAAAGAAGGACCTAGTATGACTAAAATGTTCACATGTGGCAAAAGTCAGGCTGATAAGTTGGCTGAAGCTAAATTGTGATGAGCTACAACCGAAGTTTCAAGATTTTGACCACAGTAAAAAACCCCACAGGAAAAACAAAAAGATGATGATAATAATACATCATGATTCACATCATATGTGAGCGCTTCTTACACTCACATGTAACTAAATGAGCTTTGTGAAACACTTACTCTTTCTACAGGCAGGAAACTATTTTCTCTTCCATTCTTTTTTTTTTTTAATGCTGGTCGTTACCCAGCAATTTGAGTTCATTATCCACTCATGTGGTTGTGACCACCATTTGATCAACTCATGAGTAAGGCATTTGATCTCCATTCTAGAGCCACTGGTGTGCCACAAAAGGATTTTGGTCAGATATGGACATTGAAATTAACCCTGGGAAGAGGATTAGCAGGAGAGCAGGTTGAGGGGAAAGCAGCAGAGGCAGGCACAGCACACCCTCCAGCAGGCTGCCCCAACACACACATTCATGCCACATCCTTAGGCCACAGCACGGCCAAAGCAAGGATGCTCAGAATGTGGGCGACGGGGCAGGAGCAGACAGAATGCCCCCACCCATAGCTCACGGTTGCAGCTCTTGCCATCTGCCTGAAGCTGCCGCCCCTCGGGACACAGGCAGCGGTAGGAGATGCCCTCGCTCACACACTGGAACTCGCAGCCATGATCCACACCATTGCACAGGTCCCTAACTTAAAGGACAGACAGAGCAGGATGAGTCAGAGTGGACCTCCCCAGCCTGGGTTCCTACTCCTCCCCACAAATGCAGAGGACCCCCCTTTACCCTGACAGCTCTTCCCATCAGGCAGCAGGACATGACCCTCCCTGCAAAGGCACTGTGGCCCCGCAAGGGTGCTAACACATTCATGCTGGCAGCTGTGATTCCCGAAGCTGCAGTGGTCAATGACTGGTGGAAGGAAAAAAAAAAGCAAGATGTTGTTTCTGATTGGAGCCATCAGAGGCCTGAGTGCAGGATGCTAGTGGTGAGGAATGGGGAATGGGGCCTTGCTGACTCACCCCTGCAGCTCCTCTGGTCTTGCTGAAGTACAAATCCAACTCGGCAACGACAGAAATAGGAGCCCGGGGAATTGATGCAATGGTGCTCACAGCCATGGGTCCCTTCAGCACACAGGTCAATGGCTGAGAAGAGACAAGGTCAGCCCTTGTCCAGGGTGCACTTCTCAGCCCCGGCAGCGTGAGCACCTGAGGAGCTTTTTAAGAATACCTATGCTGGGTTCCAACTGCCAAGATCCTGATGAATTAGCCCTAGGTGGTACCCAGGCATCTGGGATTTCTATCTTCCTAAGCCTCCCTCCTATGGGGTCAGGTGACCCTCCCAACTCTGACCCTAGACACATTCCAGAGCCAGCACACCCATTAAGCCAGGCATAAGAACGAGAATCCACAGTTGTAGGAGACAGGGAAGGATGAGACAGCCACTTTACCTATCAGAGCCTGTCCACTTCCCCATCTGTAAAATGAGAATATAATGGAAGAGAGAAATTACTATTTACAGCTTCCTTCTGAGAAAGGAAGGCTTTTGCCTGGGTTTGGGTGTTTGAAGATGGGCTAGACCTAAGCTGAAAAACAGGGACTGGAGAGGGATGAGAAATGCCTGGGGGGGGGGGGGGAGCAAGAATTTGGGATTCCTGGAAAAGAGATAGAAGTGGAGAGAAAAAATGAGAGCATGAGAAATGGTGTGAAGGCAGTGGCTCTGGGGTTGAGGCTGCCAGTCAGTGGGCTGGCTGGGGGCTTATAGGGACAAGAGTATTTAGTATGCAACTATCAATAATGCTTTTGCTTTTTCTTGGGTATTTTTGACTTTCTAAGTGTAACTCACATCTCTGTCCACTCCCTTTTCAGTAAAATGGACAAGTGCACACACACATACACACACACACATGCACATGCATGTACATCTTGGCGTGCACATAAGTGTAAACCAAACAACAGGTTGATTTCTACACCTGGAACAAGAACAGAGCAGAATGTTTAGGGTTGAAAAACTGAGCAAGGATCCACAACCTGAATAAATGCAGCAGAAGGTAAGTCTTTAGGGACTTCCTGGAACTCTTGCAAAGGAATTTGAATATTCATGACCATCAAATAAGAATTCAAGTCAATCCTAAATTTCTAAACATGAGAGGACCCCAGGCTTCATCTGGTTATGGGATCACACAACCTCTTTTTCCAGGTTGTTGTGAAGCTGAGAAATGATGCATGGAATGCTCCCAACACAGTACCTGACAACTAACCTGGCACTCAGGAAATGGTACCAATTATGATCACAGAAGTGAACATACACACACACACACACACACACACACACACGTACAAAAGCAAGGCATAGTACACCAAAGCTTGATGACAAAGATGAAGACAAAATTGAAGACCCAGGTCTGGAGGCTTTTGCAGGGGCAGAGGGAAGCAGCCAGGGCAGCCCAGGTTAGCTCCACAGAAAAAGCTGAGGCACAGAAGCAGGAAGGCTAAGTATGACAGGGGAGACCAAGCTAACTGAAGATCCCCAGCAGCGACTGTATACCAAACACTGGAAGACTGTTCCTGAGAGGAGACAGAAACAAGTTTGGGAGGTGGATTGAGCCAGGTAGGGACTGGGCTTACAGGGAGTAGAAAAAGCTATAGAAAGCACACTTAACTCAGGCAGGGGAGGGGGGTGTCAAGATTCCTCATCCTGGCCCCACAAAGGATCTCCTCTGTCTTAGGCCTATAAGCTAAAGAAAGAGGGCTTTCACTTGCAAAGACCCTCCAAAACTCATTGGTCTGATGCCAAAAGAAGCCAAAGAAAGTTCAGGAGCAGTGAGACTGCAGGGCAGGGATAGCTCTCACCCAAACACCTCTTCTTATCTGCTGCTAGTTTGTAGCCAGAGTTGCAGGTGCAGTAGAAGGTTCCTGGGGCATTGACACACTGGTGCTGGCAGCCATGTCCCCACTCAGCACATGGGTCCTTCCCTGGGGGCACACAGCACTAGAATAAGGGGCGGGGACAGACGGGCAGAAGCCTCCAACACGAAAGAGCTGAACAGGAACGGGCCAGAGGCAGGTGCCATCCTCAAGCATGACCCTAGGTGGGATGGGACTCCCCGGAGGGCCCTAGGGTAAAAACAAGGCTAGACACAGAAGAGGGGCCACAGGACTAGACGCGCCCATGGGTAAGGCAAGAGCCTACAGGGGCAGAGAATGGAGGAGTGTAAGCTAAAGTGGGCCCAGTAACACAAAATGGGAAGAGGCACGCTGAGAAGAGGAGCCACGCCCGTATGGGGAGCGTGACTTCTGTAGGGCACTGCTCTCAGCTTTGAGGAAGCCTTCCTTTAACTCACCGCACAGTCGCTTCTGAAACTGCAGGCCAAACTCCTGGATGCGGTCAAAGGATTCAACGACGAAGACATGCTCGTCCAGTGGGGGTGACGCCATGGCACGCAGGGAGGCCACATCCGCTCGCTGCACCCCTACCGCGTAAATTTCAATGCCACGGGCGCGCGCTTGCGCAGCCACCTGGGCCACACGGTCTTGGGGCCGCCCGTCCGTCACGATGACAGCGACGCGCGGCACACGCTGCTCCGGCGGCCGCGCGCCCTCGGCCTCGCTGAAGGCCACGTTCATGGCGTACTGGATGGCCAGTCCGGTCATGGTGCCCTGCGCTAGCGGGACCAGGTGGCGGACAGCGCGCTCCATGTCCTCACGGAGCGAGAAGGCTCTGAGCGGGAAGACGCTCTGCACCTGACTCGAATACTGGACCACACCGACGCGCGTGGCGTTGGGCCCCACTTCCAGGCTGCGGAGGAGGCCCACTAGGAACTGTCGCATCGTCTCGAACTCAAAGGGGCGCACGCTGCGGGAGCTGTCAATCACGAAAACCAAATCCAGGGGCCCAGTATGGCAGCTGGGTCCTGCGGGGTGCATCAAGGAAGCTATTCTTAGGTCGACAAAGCCTTACCTCCCGGGAGAACCCACCCCTTCCCCTGAGAAAATGGAGAAATGCCGCTATCCCGACAGAACTTCGCTCCCCACACACCCACACACACAGCACGGACCTAACAAACACAGGGTGATACCCTCGCTCACACAGCGTTCGCTGAGAACTAGGGCTAGGACTTTTCACAAATTCTCCACGTGCAGCTCTGAGAGCTATTGGAGGGAGGTGTTATCCATTAAGGACGGGCCGAGGAGGAAATGTCCCAAGCACAAATAGCAGTAGGGGTTAAGCAGGTTGAGTTAGGACCAAGGACGCTGAAAGAGCCTGTATCCCTCCTATTTCCGGCAGCTCCAGTAAAATAAAACCATGCGTCCACGTGGACTGAATGTTAGCAATTTTTCAAGAGAAGCCCCACATGTGAAATTTGATATTTCAATGTCTTCAATTTAAAAATTCAAAATTAAACACTGCATATATATAGTTCTGCATGAACCCAAAGCTAAGCCACATCCTACAGGTGAGGAGGCTAAGACTCAAGAGAGGAGAAGTGGGAAACTCAGACTCAGGCCCGCATGTTCCAGAAGCCTTGTTTTTCTCTCCCCTGCAGGCCTGGCCTGGCTACTTCCTCTCCCCGCTCCTGCTGGTGAGAGCTGGCCCCCAGATCACCTGTAGACTGGAGCCGGGTTTCCCAGGGCTGGAGAAAGAGAAGTAACATAGCCAGCGGCCAGGAGAGAAGGCCCCTCATGGTGTTTGGGGCTCAGAGAATGGAGACGTCAAAACCTGAAAGGAGGAAGGAAATTAGTACAGAAAGAGCTCTTATTCTGGGAGATGGGCACTTGGAAGGGAGAGAGTCGCGGGTTTATTTTACTAATCTATTTTTGTGTATTCAAAATGTTTCACAATAAAAATATCATCACACTGGGCTTGCTGGGAGACACAAGAGATTCTCTGTAGAACAGCGAAAGGGCTTCAATGAACTGCAAAATAATATAAACAAAAAGTGGATAAAACACAGGGTTTGAAGATTGAAGCGCCTTTTCTAATGCTGGTCACAGTGCTAAATGCTTTTCACCCACGATGGCATTTAATCCTCGACAATACTGACCCTCGGGCCCCATTGTACAGATGACGAAACTGAGAAGAGAAGCATGAACCCAAAGTCATGCAGCAGCAAGGAAGGAGCTGCGGTAGGATCCCACGCCTCTCTGGTTCTGGGACCCAGCCCGCACGCTCTGCGCCCTCTGCTCCCCCGCCCACGCACACACACAAGAGCTTCTGCGTGGCTGTCTTTGCAGCCCCACCCCCAACCCCATATTCAGGCACGCGCCGCCCAACCGAAAGTGGCAAGGAAGGGCTGGTCCTTCGCCGGTCGAGTGCAGACCTGTAGACGCGGTGGGGCAGTGTGGGAATAGTGCTAAAATCCTCCAGGACCAAGACCTCCTGACTTCGTGTCTCGGTTCTCCGCCTGCTCTCAGGAGAGGCCGCCAGGGGGCGCCGCCCTGCATGTGGCTGCGACCGCTCCGCCGTGGTGGGAAGTCCACATCTGCCCAGCAGGTGCCTCTGCCCAGAGCAAACAGGGGCCCAGGGGCCTTGGAGATAAGGCCTGGCCAGGATATATCCGGCGCACGGGCCAGGGTGCAGAGGTGCGCAGGGTTCCCAGGACGGTGGCACTGGATGCACCCAGAGGGCAGCGAGAGAGCATCCAGGGCCTCACAAAGCGGCCATGGACCCTGGGGGGGCAGCAGGTGAGCGTTCACCCTCCTGCGGCCCCTGGCGACGTCCCTTGAGAATGACGGAAGGTCCCCCATCGTACGGATGGGAAAATGAAGGCCCCAAAAGGCGGCCCACTAGAACCTAGGACTCCTGGGTCCCCTTCTCCCTCCGGAGCTGCCCGGCTGCTCCCTGGCGCCTGCTTGGAGTCACTAAGCCTCTTTTCCTTCCTTGGCCTACCCTACCCGCTGAGCCCCGGGCTCAGGCTGCGTTAGCCATTTTTCGGTTGCCATTTCTGGGCGGGCGGAGACCGCGGGGCGCCCCTGTCCCACCGCAGCCGCCCACCCCCACCCCCCAGGTCCAGGTCCGTGAATGAGCCTATTCTGAGCAAGGCCGCTCCTGCAGCTCGCCCCAGGCAGGCTTCCTGTCCAGGATTCTTCTCCCCCTTCGCCTTCCACCCCTGGTAGAGGAACAAAAATCCCTCTGGCAGGGCCTGTCGTGGGAGGGTGACTCAGCCCGACGTGCCAGCTGCCTTCTCTACCTTGGGCCACAGCCGAGGCCAGCACCCCTGGGTAGCGTTGGGGTTAAAGGCTCTAGGGGCCTTTCTCGCTTCCTACTGGCAGAAGCCCCTGGGCCCCTAACCTTGACTAAGGCCCCCCTTATCCTGCTGTTGGCCTAAGTCAACGTCCACTTGGTACCTACTCCATCCCAGGAGGCCTAGAAAGTAGTGCTAGAAAGTTAATCGATGAACTTCCCGCAAACTTCACCACGGTCCCCACCCCTCCGTTTGCAAGAGGAGCCAGGTCCAGAGAGGGTGATGGGCCTGCCCTCAAGGCCGCTCAGAGAGGGGGTGGCCCGGGCGGACATTAGAGCCCACGGACTCCGGGGAGGTCAATCCTTGGGTTGAAGAGAAAGCGTGCAGATGCCCTTAGGGTCGGCAGAGTGGACTGCAAGGGGCGGGGCGGAGAGGTCTGTGAGTAATTATTCAAGAGTTGGCCCGAGCATGGCTACCTTGGGAATGTGTTGGGGCCTGGAAGGAGCCCCCCGTTTGCATCCGCCTTACTGGTGGGGGTTCGGTTTGGAAGGGACCCCTCAGAAGAGGAAGAGGGCCCCGCCGGGGAGGTGTGGCCGCCGCAGGTGGTGCCTCTGCGGTGAATAGGTCTCCGGGTGGTGCTTGCCGCCTGCCCCCTGCAGGATCCTCGGAGCCCCCCGGCCCTTTGACTCACCTGAGCCTGCAGGACGGCTCGGAGGCGGCGCGGCTGCAGAGCGGAGCTGATGGGCGGAGCCTCCCGGGCAGTTGGACCAGGTAACGGCGTGGGCAGCGTGCCCTAGGTGGGGACTGCCAGGCAGCTGGAGCGAGCAGAGGCGGCGGCCGCATTTAACCAGGGGCTGGCGGTGGGGAGGGGGAGCGCGGGCCGCGACCCCTCCCACTGGCAGGGAGCGAATCCCCCTTCCTCTGAGGACTGAGGCGGAGCAAGCGCGGCGCCCCCTGCTCCTGCCACCTTCGGAGCTTCGGACCGCCAGCTGCGGGGGCTGGAATCCGGGAGAAGGGCGGCGACACTGCCCCTGAGGAGAGCCCCAAGAGGCGGGGCGCTCCTGCTCTGGCCGCCGACAGGGCCTGGCCAGGCTTTCCAGGGCGCGCCTGACTCTTACCCTCCGATGTCCCCTCCAGCAGGCAAGAGAGGCTGGGACTCGGGTCCTGCCAAGAGTGTATAGGGCTTAACAGGACAGCGAGGGGAGAAGGGATCATAGCTTTCCTCAGGCCCCGACCCACTGATTCCTCAAATCTCTGCCGCAAGTCCTCCTTTACATGCTCCCTGAAACTGCGTGGGCTTCGAATGAACATCAAAACCCCAGACGGAGAAGTCGCCAGATCTACAGCCCCTGACCCCGGCTCACCCTGCAGGGTGATGCATGGGCCTGATTCCCTGTAATAAAAGAAAGTCCACCCTTTGCCAGGCATGGTAGCCCACACCTGTCATCCCAGCACTCAGGAAGCTCAGGCGGGAGGGCAGCCTGGGCTACACAGTGAGTTCAAGGCCAGCATGAACTACGAAGCAAGACCCTGTGTATTCAAAAAAAAAAAAAAAAAAAAAAAGTAAGAAAAAGAACAAAGCCGACTCAGCAACAGGCCCCTTCTCCTGGGAGAAGGGGGGGAGAGTTGCTTTGGCCACAGAAAAACTCAGATGTTCCCCATCCTGGGGACATGGCTTTGGGATCCTTTCATGTTTGCAGGCCTCTCTGCCCACAGGAGGCAAGAGCCCTCTGGACCCGCATCCAGGGAAGGCTGTTTCCCCCTGGCATTCTCTGAAAACCGGGAAGTTTAACTACCAATTCCACACACCCTATCTCTCCATCCCAGGGGCAACACAGTGCAGCCTTTGTATAGCAGCCATGTCTCCCTACTGCTCCAGACTGCATGGGCAGAAAGCCAGACCCAGACAGAGGCACCTGGGTGGTCCCGGTGGGCTCTGTGTGGTCTTCACTGAACACCTCAAAGCCCAAATATTTAGTCCTCTGCATTGCCTAACACTTCTGGCCCCTCCACCTCGGGGGAGCCGCCCCTTCCTCTGCTTCATTTCACTCAACCTGAGCCCAGGGCTATCTGCAACCTCGAGCCTCTACTCACCTTGCTGCTGGCCTGCCCTGGGCCAGTTCATCCCCAGAGCGAGCCACTGAACTGAGGGAAGGAGTGCGCAGTTGTCTGCAGCAACAGTGTGAGCAGACAGTGCGGATCCTGCACGCCAAGGTGGCCCAGAAGTCCTATGGAAATGAGAAGCGGTAGGTGCCTCAGCATTCCCTCCCAGGCTCTCTCACCTCTGCCCCTTGTACCTGAGTTGAGACCTCAGCTATTGAGGGACCTGTCCCTCAGCCAGCACCAGCCCCCACTTCAGCCTTTAGCAGAACCTCCCTATGGCTCTCTCGTCACCATTCACTCCCTTGCCCATTATGCAATCATTCAGCTATTTACTGAGTGCTTATCATGTGCTGGGCTCTGTGGTCACAGCTGGGCACTGGACATACAGCTGAACAAGACTGACTCGGTCCCTGCTCTCCTGGTATTTTTACTCTAATTCGAAAGAGACAGGCAGTAAACTCACATTATCAGCAAATGAGACATTGTCAGAGTCTGATGAGAGCTGGAAGGAAAGAGAACAGGGAAATGTGATATAAACCGGAGAGGTGGGGTACTTTCACTTGATAGGTTAAGGAGGTCAAAAAGCCTTTTAAGAAATGACATCGGAACTGAGACTTGAGAGGTGAGAATGTAGCTCAGTGGCAAAGTAAGTGCTTTGAACTGATACCTCAATGGTAGATGAAGCCACACACGAAAAAATCTAGGGAAAGTGTTTCCAACTAGAAGGAACAAAACATGCAAAGACCTTGACCTGTACCTGCTAGGCCTGTTTAGCTGCAAAAGAAGTCAATGTGGCTGGAATTAGAGGAGCGGGAACAAGCTATAAGAAGTAAGCTGGAGAGGTAAACAGGGGCCAGGTCATGTGAAGACCTGGGATTTTAAACCACTAGAGGATTTCCAGAAGAGACATAACACATTTGCCCTATGTTTTTACAAAAGCTCTCTGCCTGCTGTGTGAAGAATAAGTTAGAAGGGGGTGGAGTAGCAACATTGAAAGACTGATCCAGTCATGTAGGCAAAAAGTAATGGTTAGGGCCAGGGATTTAGCTCTGTGGTTCTGGCGCCTGCCTCTCAAGCACAAAGTCCCGAGTTCGATCCCCGGTACCAAAAAAAAAAAAAAAAAAGTAATGGTTAGGCCAGGCAGTGGCACACGTCTCTGATCTCAGCTGCTTGGGAGGCTGAGGCAGAAGGATCAAAAGTTCAAGGCCATCCTGGGCAATTTAATGAAAGCCTGTCTCAAAATAAAATAAAAGGGCTGGGGCTGTACCTCGGTGGTAGAGTACCCCTATGTTCTCAGTAACACACACACACACACACACACACACACACACACACACAGGGAAGAGGTGGTCACACAGCCAATGGATTCCAAATATGTTTTGAAGGTGGAGTAGACAGGGCTTACTGATGGGTTAAATGAGAGAAGTGTAAGCAAATGAAAGTTTGGGTGTTAATGGGGTTCATGGCCCTGGAGATGTCTGAAGAGAGAGCGGGGAGGAATCAAGGACTCAGTGCTAACCTTGAGAAGCCTACAAGATAGCCAAGTGGCGATGGATATTCGAACCCAGCCCTCACATGTCTCTGCAGGTTCTTCTGTCCCCCGCCCTGTGTCTACCTCACGGGTCCCGGATGGAGGGTGAAGCCAGCGCAGGGACAAGGTGAAGGGGCACCCAAGGGCTGCAGGCTGCAGGGAGGACCCCAGCAGGCTGGGCGGTTGGTGGGCTCAGTCTCCCTGCGCCCTCTGGCGGCCTAAGCTCAGCTTGCTCTGCACCTGAGTCCCGCGTCCCCAGCCCACTCGCGCCCCTTTCCAGCCCACCAGGCCGGAGACATTGGGCCCACCGTCTGCGGTTACATGGGGCTGGACGGCGCGTCTGGCAGCGCCACCGAGACCCAGAAGTTGCATTTCGAGGAGCAGCCGGACTCCAGGGTGAGAGAGCGCGGGAGAGGGTACGATTAGATTCCTTGCTCCCATCCCTGCCTTTCCCTCGGAGAGAGGGCTCCTTTAGTCCCCTCTAGGGGCCAAGAGAGAACAGGGAGGCCGGGAGCCAGGGTCTGCCTCGTGGCTGAGCCCCAGAACCTGGCTCGGGGAGCTTCTTGTCCCTCCGATGGGGCGGGCGTCAGGCAACCTCAGGAGGTTGGGTCCTCTGACGGCTGAAGCCTGGGATGAGACGGCCCCATCCCCACGAGCCCGCTAGGAATTCGGTTGTGCCAAGACCCTGTACATCTCGGACGCAGACAAAAGGAAGCACTTTCGACTGGTGCTCCGCCTCGTGCTGCGAGGGGGCCGGGAGCTGGGCACATTCCACAGCCGCCTCATCAAGGTCATCTCGAAGCCCTCGCAGAAAAAGCAGTCGCTGAAAAACACCGACCGTGAGCGGGGTCGGGGGCCCGAACGCAGGGCCGGCCGGGAGGGGCAACCAGCCTGGAGCTGGCGCCTGGGGGCGGGGTCCGCGTGAGAGGGGTGGAGCCTGAGCCGAGAGAGGGGCGGGCCTGACAGGATGCCACTCCGACCCGGGAAAGGGCACGGGGAGCCTGGATGGTGGGGTGCGGGCTGAACGACAGATTCAAAGTGACCATAGGGGGGCTCGGGGGTGAGAGAGAGGCTGAGCGCTGAAGCGCGTGCTGAGCAGGCCTGGGGCCCTTCGTCCAACCCCCAGTTCCAGGAAACAAAAGTGACCGTAAAGAGGCCGAGGGAATTCAGTTTAAAACACATATGGAGTACTTGCTGTATGGCTGGGTTTGTGCTAGGGGCTGGATCTCTTTAAAATAAGACCAGGATCTAGGATGTAGCTCAGTGGTAGAGCACTTGCCTTAGCACGCACAAGGCCCTTGATTCCCCAGCACCATGCAGATAATGATGATGATGATGATGATGATGATGACGACGACGTCGATACCAGGCATGATGGCGCACGCCTGTAATTCTAGCACTCAGGAGGCTGAGGCAGGAAGATTGCTGCAAATTCCAGGCCAGCCTGAACTATATAGCAAGATCCTGTCTCAAAAAGTTTTTTAAAAATAATAATAGTAGATGTTCTAGAAGAAGGTATAACCTATCAGGGAAGACATGCATTGCAGATCAGAGAGGTCACTTGAGATATGTACTGTTTTGGATGTCAAGTGGACAGTCCTAGGGGAGGAGGGCTCAGTAACAATGACAACACCACCAGTCCATCACTGGGAGGTAAAGGGACAGGGTGGGTAGGGACTTTCCTGGAGATCAGTCCCTCCCAGGTAGGTAGTATCATTGTCCCTGTATAGTAGAGGGAGGATACAAGGTTCTAAATATTCATCCATTCACTTAAGAAATCCTTGGGCTTATCACATCCAGGTGCCTTGCCCAAGATTGCCCACCTGGGAAGGGGCCGAGCCAGGGAATGACCCTGAGTCAATGTGACTGCAGAGTCCACCTCTTACTCTCTACCACACTTATTTTATTTTATTTATTTTTGAGACAAGTTCTTGCTATGTTGTCAGGCTGGCCTCAAACTCATGGTGATCCTCCTGCCTCAGCCTCCTGAGTGCTGGGATTATAGGCGTGCACCACTGCGCCCAGCCACACTCGCTATCTGTTAAAAAAGCTGTGGACTGTTCCAGATCCAAGCAGTGTTAGAGCTGGCCCCTGGCGTCGGGGAAGGGCTAGGGAGGAGTAGGAGGATCACATGATGGTTGAGTTCGGATTTTGGAGCCTAGAAGCCTGAGTTTAAATCCTGCTCTACAACTTGGCAGCTGTGTGATCTTTAGCAGGTTGCTTCCCACACACACACACCCAGTACTGGAAATTGGACCCAGGGTCTTTGCATTGAGCTACATCCCCAGCCCTTTTTATTTTTTATTTTAAGACAGGGTCTTTCTAAGTCACTAAGTTGCCCAGTCTGGGCTCGAACTTGAATCCTCCTGCCTCATCCTCCCAAGAATAACAAGCGTGCATCACCATGCCTGACTCAGGTTGCTCTCTTAAGTGGAGATAATATTGTCTACCTTCTAGGGTTGTTGAGAGAACAAAAGGAGCAAAATACACATAAAGCACTTAGAAAAGTACCTGGCACACAGTAAACGCCAGCTATTATTTAGCGGAAGGGGACTTTGAGTAGTGGAAATGAGCACCTGCACTATGTCCCTCTCTGTGAGAGAAGAGAGGACAATGACCCACCCACTGCCTTCTCCCCAGGTGCCAAAGTGCAATGAGAAAGTAAAGCAGTGGATTTGAGTATATGATATTTGAAGCCAGAAGAGATAAATGCTAAGCTCTAAAAATAATGCACTGGTGGACCAGGGATGTAGCTCAGTGGCACCTCGCCTGCCTTGCAAGTGCAAGGTCCTGAGTTCAATCCCCGGTACCAAAAAAATAGTGCACTGCTGTCCCACACCAAGTGGTTTCTGCTGGAGCAGCCCCTGAGCAGCTCCTATCTGCTTCACCATCTCCCTCTGAGAGTGGAACCTCTTCCAAGAAGGCCTCCTTGATTCAGCCCTCACCACTTTATACTGGCATTTTAGATTTATGTACTTGAAATGAGGATCTCTTCCATAGCAAAGGTGTGCCTAACTCACTCTTTGGTATTCCCCAAAGTAGCTCAGGCAGCACAAAGTAGCAGGCAAGGCACAGCAGCACTAGATAAACAGCCATGAGAGATGACCATCCAGCGTGTCCATATAAGTCAGGCTGGTGCGTGGCACAGAGGCCTGGAGATTGTCTGAGAGCCCCAAAGCTCCAAGCCAGGGCACTGACTCCATCCTCCCTCGGCCCCAGTGTGCATATCCTCGGGCTCAAAGGTCTCCCTCTTCAACCGCCTGCGCTCCCAGACGGTGTCCACCCGCTACCTCTCTGTGGAGGATGGGGCCTTCGTGGCCAGCGCAAGACAGTGGGCCGCCTTCACACTCCGCCTCGGTAATGACTCCAGCAGGCACGCCCGGGCACGCCACGAGTGTTAGCCTGCTTACGCCTCTCCCCAGTTCCTCAAGAAAGGTCAACTTGGCCCTGCAACTGAGCTCAAAAGCAAAGGCTCACCCACAACCCCAGTGAGAAAGGGACTGACCCAGCTATTCCTTTCCCTTGTCACTGCGCTTCTCTCTCACGTTGACTAAGTGCCCACCCCAGGAGGCAGACATTTCTGAGAATGGTCACAAAGGACCCTCACCCCAGGATTAGGAGCCCTAGCTGCTTCCCTGAGGTCTGGCCTTTCCCACAAGGCCTATTCATGATGTGGGGTGGAGCCAAAGGTGAGAAGGCAGGGTTGGGGCAGAAACCTTCAGGCTTCTGAAACCTTCATCTCTTCCTTTCTTTCACCCCAGCAGATGAACACTGTTCCCAAGGGGACTTCCCACCTCGAGAGGGCTACATCCGCTATGGCTCCCTGGTGCAGCTGGTCTGCACGGTCACCGGCATCACACTGCCTCCTATGGTATGAGGAGGCGCAGCACACCTGCAGGAGTACCCCCAGCTCCGTGCAAAGTGTGACCTGTGTGCACAGGGCTGGAGGGCGAGGGCCCAAAGCCCGAAGACCTCTGCTCTCACTCTGGGGACCCTTGGTGCTTTCTAGGACTCTTCCCGTGCCCCCAAAGCTACTGAAGTAGCTGAAACGGGCTGGGAGGGCAGCTTCTTGGCACCCAGTCTCCTCCCACCACTCTTCCTATGACCCTTCTGTTGCAGATAATCCGCAAAGTAGCCAAACAGTGTGCACTCCTCCATGTAGATGAGCCTATCTCTCAACTGCACAAGTGTGCCTTCCAGTTTCCAGGTGGCCCTCCAGGAGGGGGTGGCACCTATTTATGCCTTGCCACAGAGAAAGTGGAGCAATTCCAGGTGAGCAGGGTATATCAGCACCAAGCATCCCAGAAAGGAGAAGGTAGAGAGCCATACAATGCAAGATCATTGCCTCTGCTGCATACTGAGCAACACTGCCTAGCATGGAAGGTCAGAATCATGGACTATCAGGACAGAAACCTAGAATGTAGAAAATAATAAGTGCTATTATTAAGCAATACTCATTCCCAAAGAATATTAGAACCATAGGATGTTGGGATATAAAATTGTAGAATGGGCCGGGGATTTAGCTCAGTGGCGCTGTGCCTGCCTCATAAGCATAATAAGGTCCTGAGTTCAAGCCTCGGTACAAAAAAAAATATTGTAGAATGCAAATAAAAATTAGAACGTGTAATAGTATTGAGTACTGTTAATGAAAGACTTAGAATGATAGAATATTGAGGCATAGAATTGTAGAATGTGGAAAATAATAATTATTAACCAATCTGTCAAAAGAATGCTATTAAGAATGTTTGGCAATAAAATCATAAAATGTAGGAAAAAACAATTATTATTATTATTATCATTGAGCAATATTCCTTCCCAAAGAATATTAAAGGTGTAGAATGGTAGGGCAAAGTATTGC
Organism: Heterocephalus glaber; assembly: GCF_000247695.1. The sequence continues at coordinate 9,175,337 of NW_004624790.1, read as the reverse complement.
ACAATTTTAAAAAATAAAATTCTAGAAACCCAAGCAAATAAGGTCATTAACAAGGCCCCCACCGGGGCTGGGTGTGGCGGGCACACCTCATAATTCCAACTCTTCAAGAGGCAGTGGCTGGGGGTATGCTTCAGGGGGAGGCCTTGTATTCAGTCACCAGTGCCAAGGGGAAAAAGGAAGAGCAGAGGGAGAAGACAGGAGAGGGGCGAGGGGCAGGGAGAGGGAGAGAGAGAAAGGAAGACAGGAGAAGGAAAGGGAAGAGAGAGAGAGGAGGGGAAAGGGAAATAAAAGTAGGAAGGGGAAGGGGAGGGAGAAGGAGGAAAGGAGAGGCCCGGGAAGAGGAAAAGAAGAAGATGACAGGGAAGGAAAGAACAGGCAAGCAGCAGGTCCAGGAAGCGCATTCAACCCTCTGTGAGCGAACCTAAGAGTCTGGTCCAAGTTCGGTCTCAGGGAGACCCCAGAGCCTAGGACTGAAACCCATTTGGGCCTGCGGGGGGGGGGGTGTCCCGCAGTGTGCAGCTCCCTTACACGGGCGGCCACCACCGAAAACTCTGCCCACCCCTGGGTCCCCCTCCAGGCCTCTCCCTGTCCCAAAGAGGAGAACAGGGCACTGCTCAACGACAGCTCCTGCTGGACCATCATCGGCACCGAGTCCGTGGAGTTCGCCTTCAGCACCCGCCTGGCGTGCACGCGGGAGCCGGTCACGCCGGTGCCCCTCATCTGCACCCTAGAGGTGACCCGGACGCTGGGGGGCGCTGGCGGGCGGGGAGGAAGCCGCCTAGTGTGGGGGCTGGGGTGCTGGCGGCAGAGGCCGCTGGCTCCTGGTTGCCCTCACCCACCCCACCGGGGCCCCTGCTCCCCAGCTGAGCGGTGGGGGCCACGTGGCAACGCTGGAGCTGCACGGGGAGAACTTCCACGCGGGGCTCAAGGTGTGGTTCGGGGACGTGGAGGCAGAGACCATGTACAGGTATAGGGTGCAGGAGGCGAGCTGAGGTTCCCGGGAGCAGGGGCCGAGTCACCAGAGTCGCTGCAGCCCTAACGCCCATGCCCCTCCCAGGAGCCCGCGGTCGCTGGTGTGCGTGGTGCCCGACGTGATGGCCTTCGGCAGCGACTGGCGCTGGCTGCGCACTCCCATCACGGTGCCGGTGAGCCTGGTGCGCGCTGACCGGCTCTTCTACCCCAGCGCCTTCTCCCTCACCTACACCCCGGAGTACAGCGCCGGGCCGGGTCAGCCCAGCGCCCCGAAGCCCGCTGCCGATGCCGATGCGCTCCTCGAGAGCATCCACCACGAGTTCACACGCACCAACTTCCACCTCTTCGTCCAGACCTAGGAGCGAGTGGCCGGCCCGGGGCACCCCGGCGCCCCCTGCTGCCTTGCCCCTCTGTCGGGAAAGGGCGGAAGAAAGCTCCCATAGAAACCTGGGTTTACACGGGGCTTGCGCGGGATTACAACCTGGGAGGTACCCTGTGTTCAGTCTGTGTGGGGTCCCCCGGTCTGCCGTCATCTCCCTGTGTATCTCACTCACTCACTCAATCAACTGACCTATCTGCCTCGGTAACGTCTCTGTAGGTCTATCTGTGTGTTTCTGTCCCTCCACCTTGGACTTTCTAGCTCTCCCCGTGTCTTTTACACCTTTTCACACACTCCAAGAAGCCCAACCTGGTGTATGTGTCCTCCAGGCACCCGTATCCCTACTTGGCGATAAAATACATAGCTTTGAAAGCCCAGGCAGAAGATAAGGCCTGAGGTATGGGCAGCACACCCTTGAGCACCACCGAGTCCCTCCCAGCCCCAGGTCTCACCTGAAACACTGGACTCCACTGGTCCCTGCCCAGGAGCAGGAGCTGGAGCACCTTAGAGTCAGCACAGTGGCCTTGCCTGAGCTTCCTCTCTGCTGCCCGGCCTCGGTGGCTGCAGAGGTGCCTGGGCCCGCAGTCGGGTTTTGCCATCTTAACTGTCCCCACTAGGCCCAGGAGGATGCAGTGCTGAGGATCGGGGATTACCCTGTTGTTCTAAATCTGCTGCTGTGCAAGCCTCAGTCTGACGGAGCCAACGGCCTGCCTTTTTGATCCCCTCTAGAGGAATAACTGGCATCCCTGAGCCCCTGTCCCTCCCCCAGCTGCCACCTGTCATCTATGATAACTAGTTATCTTACTAGTTGTTTCTTATCACAAGCAAGAATGCACCCTAGGGCCAGGGATTTATCTCAGTGGTTCCGCTACCTGCCTCAAAAGTGCAAGGATCTGAGTTCAATCCCTGGTACGAAAAAAGAAAGAAAGAAAGAAAGAAAGAAAGAAAGAAAGAAAGAAAGAAAGAAAGAAGGAAGGAAGGAAGGAAGGAAGGAAGGAAGGAAAGAAAGAAAGAAAGAAAGGGAAAGGAAAGGAAAGGAAAGAAAAAAGAAAAGAAAAGAAAAGAAAAGAAAAGAAAAGAATGCACCCTAAACTCAGAGGCAAATACAGGAGCTCTGCAGAACAAAGCCTTCCTAGGACAACCGAGGCAGAAGTCTTGGGCTAACTGGGCAATAATGCATCTGGAAGAAGGGCTCCTCTGCTTGGGGCCGCAGACTGAATCACAGCCCATGCCTGATCAGCCTGCCTACACTGGGCCTACTCTGTCTCCTCCAGGGAAGAAGAAAAAATAAATAAACATCAAGCAGGCCCCTTGCCTGGTCTATGGGAACCAAGGACACAGATATCATGGGTTCCAGCTTCTGTACCAGCCCCTGGTGGTGGCTCCTAGTGGGAGAAACTGGTTGAAATGTGGGCGTAGGGTCCAATCCTCTGAGCCCTTCCTTGGCCTTCTGAGGGAGAGCTCACTTCCTGTAAAATGCCTTCCCCAGAATGTGGAAAGTCCCCATAAGAATTCAGAAGCAGCAAAAAAACAAAAAGAAAAAACCCGGCCCACATTTCCCAACAGGGTTTGTTCTTTAGATTCCCCAGTCTTGGGAGGCTGAAGTCCACAGTGAGCAGCAGGGGAGAAGTTTGCTCAAAGCCCACATGGCCATGGTGAATCCTGGCTGAGGAATGGCAGGAACAGACTGAATGGGAAATCCCCCAATTGAGTGCCTGCTTCAGAAGAGCTTGTGTCACTGTCCCATGGTGGTGTCGAAGCAGAACGGAAGCTAAGGGAAGTTTCACAGCACACTGCATGGGAGCTGGGCTCGAGGGCCATGTAGCTTTGTCTTCTTCACTCCTTGCAGGGGGCCCTATAACCCTTGGTCCCACCTAGCTGCCCCATTGGAAGTCTGTGACCCCCAAGCTCCAGCCTTACAGTGTCTCCTGAGTTCTGGCTGCTGGGTCTTCCCTGGATATCCTCCTTGCTCCTGAGCCTGATCAGCTAACATCAGAATCCCTTCCCTCTCTGCCGACAAAAGATGTTCTGGACCTTCTATCTCCCCCATAAGACCCTGTCACCAAGACCCTTCCACATTTAAATAATATGCTTCTGGGCCGGGAATTTAGCTCAGTGGTTCTGTCGCCTGCCTTGCAAGTGTAAGGACCTGAGTTAGATCCCTGGTACCAAAAAAAAAAAAAAAAAAAGAATAAATAATATGCTTCTTTGGGCTGGGGATTTAGCTCAGTGGTTCTGCCGCCTGCCTCAAAAGGGCAGGGTCCTGCGTTGGATCCCCGGTACCAAAAATAAATAAATATGCTTCTTCCTCTCCCTTCACGACTGCGCTGCCTGCAGCCTCAGGTCAGATGTCACCTCCTCCAAAACTTTCCCAACTACCCCAACTATATAACTTATGAGGCCTGGTGCAAAACGAAAATATGTGGCTCCTGTTCAAATAATTTTAAGACAAGACAAGAGATGATGAAAGCAAGTGCAAAGCCCTTCTAAGCACAGGTCCACGTACCTGAAGCTAGCGCGGCACCAGGCTTCCATCTTGTATTCCATCATGTTGACTCCTGCCTTGGATCAAGGGGCTTTATGTACATGTCCATTATCTCTAGACTGTGAGCTTCAAGGGGAAAGGAGCTTTTATCTCTGTGTGTCCTAGAGAACATATCACAGTGTCTTGTACATTAGTGCTCATTAAATACTGTAACAAATTGTATTGCAACTGAATCGGTCAATAATTTGGATATTGCAAGTCCAAAGTATAACCGAAGTATAACCACCAGAGGGCACTGTTCCCATCTCAAGCATTGTATTCGTTTTTTTATAGCCGCTGATGGGGGTCCCTAAAAATCTGAACTTTTTCAGGTTCTTGGGATTCTTTGGGGATTTATACACACAATTTTGAATGCAGTACTTCCAAGGGATTTCTAAACACTTTAAAACTTGTTTGTGTATTAATTTACTCATTTTCATATTAGAATCAGCTACTAAGCTGTAAAAATTAATTATCCAAGCCACACTACAAATCTGTTGGATTAAAATCTCTGAGGGGGGAGCCCAAGCATCTTTATTGTTGGAAAACTCTTCAGTGTGATCCCTGGGAGCAGCCAGGCTTGAGAATCATTGCTCTAGTCCACATTTCCTTTTTATTTTATTTATTAAAATTACTTTATTTTATTATCATTTTTTTGAGACAAGGTCTCGCTATGTAGTTCAGGCTGGCCTTGAACTCACTATGTAGCCCAGGCTGGCCCCAAACTCACAGCACTCCTCCTCCCTCAGCCTCCCAAGTGCTGGGATTACAGCTGTGTGCCACCACATCCAGCCTCTTTGATAGATGGGAGCACTGAGGCTCCAAGAAAGGAGGTCAGGGTTACAGCAGGTTGTTGGCAGAGCCTGTTCTTGATTTGAATTCTGCACTCCTGAGAGAATAAGATCAAAATCTCTGTTCCCAAATCTTCCAGCTTACCATCCTGTGCTCCTGGAGAGCACTGGTAACAGACTGGTATCCTGGTTTAAGTAATGTCCTTGGGGATTCTTGTTTGCTTTTGTTAGTATCAAGGGAAAAATTTTTCAGACACCTTCCTCCCTGGGGAGGATGCAGACTGCTGAGGACATTGACCATGAAGGTGACAAGGGAGAGAGGATGTGGCTTTAAGGGAAGCGAAACCAATAAGATATCTACAAGGTTGTGTCAAGGGCCAGCCCTGAGCACTCACAGACACATAGAAAAAGGCACGTGGCCAGGCTTGGCTGGGTTCCAGGCTCCAAGGGACAAAGGCAGGACACTAGTGGTACAATAATACTTTCAGTGGGTAAAGTGGCAAACACCTGCCACTGCTGGCTGTTTGCCAAGGCACGGGGCAGGGTGAGGGTGCAGGCAAAGTTCTGGGGAAGGCAGAGCTATGTGACCAAGTCCTTAGGCACTCACCCTGGTTAAAAGGTATTGGGGTGGGGCCCATGCCACCAAACTCATCCTCAAGCCCTGAATGATCCTAAACATGCTTTAGTCCAACCCTAGCACCTCGCCCTGGATAGGAGTATCATGGTCTTGGTCTTGGTGTATCCTGGCTTGTGTACATCTATGTTTTTATGCTGGGGATTGAACCCAGGGGCTTCACACTGAGAAACATCCACAGCCCTTCATTTTTATGTTGAGACAGAGTCTCACTAAGTCACTAAGTTGCTGGGCTTGAACTTGAGACCCTCCTGCCTCAGCCTCTCAGAGTGCTGGGACTACAGGTGTTCACCACACATCCAGCCCATTCATACATATTTACATGTTTATTCTCTTCTTGCACTCCTAACCCATATGTTATTTTCAGAGGGGCCTTCTTAAAGTGAAGGAATGCAGCTCTAATGGTGGCATTTCTAGACAACAGCCATTGTGGAGTCAAAGCTGTGTGTACCTGGGCAAACCCAAGTCACTTAACCGCTCTGTTTCTGTTTCTACTTCTGTAAGTGGGAATGATGGTACTTTCAACAGGGCCTGGCCTGAAGGAACCACTTTATATGGGCTAGTTGCAGTCATTGTAGTTACTCCAGAAGCGCTTTCTAAAATGATCTGTAAACTACACTCTCCCTCCATTTAACAAATCAGGGAACTGATGGTCCAGAGGAGGAAGAATGACCTTCCTATATTAGTTTCTGTGTTGCATAATGAATCACCACAAAAGTAGCAGATTACAACAACACATATTTATTGTCCTCAAGTTTCCGTGGATCCAAGCACAGTGTAGCTAACTGCTTAGGGTCTCCCAAGGCTGCAAGCAAAGTGCCAGCCAGGACTGTAGACTCCCGGAGGCAGAGTCTTCTTCCATGCTCACAAGATTGTTGGCAAAATTTGTTTCTTTGTAGTTATAGAATTCATGGCATCGTGCTTCTGTAAGGCCAACTGATTGAATCAGACCCATCCAAGATAATCTCCCTTTTTGCTAATTAAAAAAAAGCAACTGACTTGGGACACTAAATACATCTGAATTATCTCTTCACCTTTGCTACCTAAATTAACCTAATTATAAACTTACTGGTATCCTATCATATTTACAGGACCTGCCCACACTCAAGGGGAGAGAAATATACACGTTATACATGCTTGGCAAGGGTTGGAGGGCCTTGGGGACCATCTCAGAATTCTGCCTACTCCCCAAAACCATGTATCAAATCATTGGCAGGGAGACATTTGGCTTGTAGGCCTTTGTGTCCCCTGTGCAGGAAACAGCGCACGCAGGGATCAGTGCCTCTCTGGCTTCAGAAGACTGCCAGATCATTTATGAAACTGGCCCACTATTGTCCAGAACCCACTTAGCATTCCCCGTTCACTTCTCAGAAATAATACTCTACCAGTCAATTAGCTCTGCAGATAAAGTAACCCTCATCAAGTGTTGCCCAATAATGGGGCCATGGTCACCAATCTTTAAAATAGCTTCCAATGAGTCCGGCCTCCTGGTAGTCTCACTTTTGCATAACTGGCTCTCACAATGAATAGGGCTGACTCGTGTGACCAGTAAGATATTTCAGGAGGTGGGCATGGTGGAGCCCACCTGTAACCTCAGCACCCTGGGAGGTTGAGGCAGGATCTCAAGTTCAAGCCCAGACTAGGCAACAGTGAGTGTCTCAAAGTAAGAATTAAAAAGGACTGGGGATGTAGCTCAGTACAAAGGCCCTGGATTCAATCCCCAGAACCACCAGAAAAAAAGGATATTATTGAAAGGAGAATGTGTGACTTTCAAAGCTAAGTCTTAAAAGGCACTGCTGCTTCTACCTAGCTCTACTGGATCAGTGACTGGGAGAAGCCAGCTGATGGGTCATGAGGAGTAGCCACTGTAGCTTTTGAGTACTGAGGCCAATGCAACTAAAGATTTGAATTTTCTTCTTTTTTTTCTTGGTACCAGGGATTGAACTCGGGACCTTGTGCTTGCAAGGCAGGCAGCACCACTGAGCTACATACCCGGCCCTGAATTTTCATTTTTTGATTTAAATTTAAATAGCCATAGTGGTTATTAGCTACTACACTGGGCAGTGCAGATCTTATAGATGGATATGAGAGACGAGCTCAGGAAGTAACTGGAGATACAGGGCCAGAGACCCACGCAAGCCTCAAAGGACTCAGAAAAACAAAAGTATAACAGGGACTCAGGAGAATGGTCAGCTAACATAGGATCTGAGACCTAATTCACCGCTTGAGAGGGGGCCATGGCAGCTGAGCAGCCCCCACTGAAGAGACCCTGGGCAACAACACTGATAGCAGGGTAGTTATGAGCAGACTCCAGAGTCTGACTAACTACCCACATTCAGATCTTCCCTCTGCCACTGTAAGCTCTATAGCTTTGGACAAGTAATTTAATCTCTTAAATGCAGTTTTCCCACCTGTAAAATTGGAGTCTACCTGTGGAGTTGTGATGATTAACAGGTTCCAGTGTAAAGCACTGAGAATGGGCTCCTGGCACATGAAATGCATGACTTGAGGGTTTACTATGACTACTACCAACTCCTCTTCCCACCACCCCAGCAAAGCAGTGGGCAACGTAGTGCCAAGGGAAAGCCACCAATGCCCAAGGACCTGGAATTAAGGTTCAACTGCACACCCAAGCTAAGGGCAGGTGAGTAACCCTTAGTAGAAAGAAACTCGCCACCCCACAGGCCTGTTATGAGGAACTGAGAGCTTGTTGATGCTATTTCTAGAGCCTGCCAACCATAAGCTAAGCAAGTAACGTGAGTGAAAGAGGCAGAGGATGTGGTATGGCAACGCGGATGTCCAGGTGTCCCATCTCAGCAGAACAGAATTACTGCCATGCAAACTGAGTTGCCAAATTGTGATTTTTCCCCCCACAAGAAAAGTGAGGAATCTGGATTTTTTTCCCAGTACTAGGGATCGAATTCAGGACCTCGTGCTTGCCAGGCAGGTACTGTGCCACTGAGCTACGTCACTGCTTTAATGCTGTAAGTTGCTTTTTTTTTTTTTTAGGAATCTGGATTTTTATGAGAAGCATCCTGATGTCTACAGATAGCAATTTAAGGATTTTTATTAAACATGGTGCTGCCAAAATAAAATGCTGAGGCAAGCACGCTAGGCCACACAGGCCCCCGGGTGCGTGTGTGGACCTCTTCCCTCCCCCCAGGTGCTCCCCTGCTTTCTTTCATACTGCTTTGGTCCCTGCGACCTCCCTTAGAGAGATTTTCTGACACTTCACGGAGTTCAAGGGGTACAGAGTCCAGAAAGAATGACTTGTTACTACCAGCTTTAAAATGACAAGACACAAGCCATCTAGAAAGTACCAGGCTTTATTATCTTTTTATCAAAAAAATCAGTAACAGACAACAGTGTGAGAGGCAGCTGCAAAAGAAGTGCTCGCTCCAACACAGCCTGAGGAAAAGGACACCGGCAAGGCACTAGAAGAGGACCCAGCCTGCTGGGCACCTGGCTTGGGGCGGCGTTGGGAGCTCACAGCCACTGGGTGGACCAAGGGGGTGATTCCCTTCACCGCAGCCAGTGGGGTCAGAAGACCCAGCCCGGCCCAGCTGAGCTACCCTCTCCTCTCAAGAGGAGTCCCCGGTAACAGGGCCCAGCCAGAGCCTCATCAGCCCCCATCTCTGTCCCCTACCTTGCTCAAGGTGACAAAGGCGATCCCAGCCAAGCTGAGCTGTAACTTGCTAAGCCATTTAGTTCTCTAGAGCAATGCATCCCATAGGTGGAAATGTTCTCCCAGTAGGGACAATAAGTAGCCATGAGCCACATGTGGCAATTGAGCACTGGAAATGCAGTCAGTGCAACTGAGGAACAAATTCCTAATTTTATGTGATTTGCACTGACCTCATTTAAACAGTCACACGTGCAGTGACCGTATTGACCAGCACACCCAAGAGTGAAGATGGCAGCCTCTAGGGCAGCGATGACAAACCTTTTAGAGCTTTCACTGGCGCTAACAAACAGCCCACTGTGCATGTGTCCCCTGTCCCATAGGTTTGCCTCCACTGCCCTAGGACCCCAGCTGGGCCCCTAGCAGAAGGCAGAAAGAGGTTTAAAATCATCTGCCTTCAACTGTTCCAGCCCAGTCAGAAGGCACCAGGAACTGGGCAAGAACAAGAGGCAAAAACTTACCCAACCACACAGAAACTTACTCAGCCACATAAGACTGGAAATATCATACTATATCCTGAAAAAATATATTGATCTATTTTCCTAGAACCACGAGATAATAATAATATATTACAAGAATACAGACACAAATACCCCACCATCATCTACATTATTTCTTGAGATGTGCTACAAAACTGTTTCAGCAAAAGCTACTTTCAGATGAATCAGCTTCAGAAAGGGCCGAGGTCATAAGCAGGGGAGCGTGAAGTATTTTTTAAATGGGGAAGGGGTTTAAGGAAAAAGCAAAACAGGAAGAGGAAAGAGAGGCCCTGTCTGAAGGTATAAATAGTAAAAAAAAAAAAAAAGAAAGAAAAATTAATAAAAATCATATCTCTGTCTCATTTTCAAGAAACAAAAACAAAACAAAAATGTTAAATACAAACTTAGCAAGTGCCGTGGAAATGCGTGAGAGTTAAGACCACCTCTGTATCTCCACACTTGCGCAGCAACACTCTGCACAAAGGAATGAACCATTAAAAAAAAACCAGATTTACACATAATCTACAAATCTATTTCAGCATGAGCTTTCAGCACTTCTCCCTTCCCTCCCCAAATAAAAAAATGGTGATAACCAAAAATCATTTGAAAGAGCCCTAATGGCCCAAGATATGCCAGAGTCCTGTAGTGTGCTCACAAGTACCTGTGGACAGACACACTGCAGGGTGCAGACGGCTCTAGCTCCTTCTCCTGATTCCTGGCAGAGGGACAGGTTTCGAGACGGGGAGGAAGGCGGCCGGAGAGGACCTCTAGCCAGGACCCACACACTGTCACATGAGGCATGTTCAGGACAGGCTTCTAAACATTCTAGATTCTAAGCTGACCCAATCCATAGCTTGCCTTCAGAAAAGCCAAGTTTAACCCCATTTTTCTATCAGGGCAACTCTGGCCCAAAGAATCAGGAAAAGAGAGGCAGCACAGTAGAAGATGATGTGGCTTCTGACACTGAAAAGGTGACCAGAGCTGGGGACACTGACAGGTCAGTCCTAAGGTGCCCTCCCCGTACTTTAATGCCCACCGTTCACAATCCTTTGGCTGCCCTTCCCACTGAAGTCCCAGCACTGCCTGTGGGGAAGCTTCATGCGTAGAACTCATTGGTGGGGGCTTTTTTGTAGATTGGTTTCTTGCCCAAGTCGTAGCTGCCTTCATCCTTCTTCTTCATGCGGTACACCAGCAGCAGGATCAGGAAAACAGCAAAAAGGATGCCCAGAACGCCACACACGACCACAGCTGGGAGGAAGAGAGAGCAAGTGAGGGGGCCTCCCCACTGAGACCGTGGGCCATGCTCCCCTCGTGCACCCACAAGTCGGTGCTCACAGCCAGACACCCTCACCGTCACCACTGCCTGTGCCCGGCGGACAGTGCCCTATTAAATTTGACCCTCATGACCTCAATTATGACAAGGGGGTCCCCAGGCACTATAAGCCATTGAAGGCCACAGGGCTAAAGTGGCAAAGCCACTATTTCAACCCACATCTGCCCTGAGTCCAAAGCCCAGGCCCTTTCCAAATACCAGGCAGATTCCCAGGCAACAGCTTATTAGTAATGAGCCAGGAACAAGAATAATGGCAGGCTGCAGAAACCCCGTTAGACAAACCTATTCTTAGCACAGAGGCACTCTGTGTGGATACTTACCTAGGCCCACATGTCTAGACTGGCATATACCTTCTACATACACACAGAACACAGCAATGTCCATGTATTATGTTATAAGGCAGATAATCACACATGGTGGCTTACATTCCCATGTACACCCAGGCTGGTTTCCATTCCCACCTCTCCCACCCACCGGCTATGTGATTTGAGACAAGCTCCTTGCCGAACTCACTGCAAAATGGATCAGTAGTATCTTTCTCATGTTTATCCCAAAGATTAAATAATCTATCAGCTTAGAACAGTGCCCAGTGCAGAACATATGCTCAGGACTCATGAACTGTAAACCTCCCCAGCACCCTGAACTGGGCCTGCACAACAGTGGGGCCTTAATAAATGGCATTCACCTGACTCACTGAGGGGCACCTGGCTGGTGCTGGGCAGAGGTGGGCTTCTTGCCTTGGCTGAGCATCTGTTCTTTCCCCCTCACCAGGTGGCCTGAATGACTCATTCCTGTTTGTTAGGGGCAAGTGTGGCTCACAGAATCCTTTCTGTGGCAGATTGAGTCCCCTAATTCTGTCTTACTCAGGCTAAGAAGATTAATTTTCCATCCCTGCACATATTACCAATGTATGCACAGAATGGGGTGGAGTGGCACAGAGGAGCTTGGAAAGGTTCTTTCTTGACTAAAATCCTATAAAAAGCAGCACCAAAGTACCTGCCAGAGGTGCCAGAAAAAGCACATGGGATATCTGATGTCAGCCCCATTCCCGTTTCCATCACCTTTCCCTCTGACAACCCCACTCCTCTGTCACACCTCAGTCCTTGCTGGGACCCCACGGGGACAAGGTCCAAGCACAGGCTCTGAAGTTGACGGCGCTTTTGGCTCTAAATGCCAGGTCCACAGCTTCCTGGCTTTGTGACTTGGGACACATCATTTAGAGTCCATTTTAGGTTGTTATAGATAGGAGGGACTTAAAAATCATATGGCATATAGCAAGCATTTCATAACACTCACGGGTGCTATTTAAAAGCTACTAGAATGGAGGGTGCCACCTCAGCTACTGAAAATGTACCTTTTCATAAGGGTTTCATACTGATATAATTCTCAAACGGAAGAGCAAAGAAGGCACGTGTGGTGGTGAACGCCTGTACCCCCAGCACTCTGGAAGGCTGAGGAAGCAGAGTCACAAGTCTGAGTCCAGCCTAGACAACCTAGCAAGACCCTGTCTCAGAATAAAAAGTTATAAAAGGGATAAGGATGTAGATCAGTGCAAAGGGCCTGGGTTCAAACCCCAGTACCAAAAAGAGAGAGAGAGAGAGAGAGTAAAGGGGCTGCCTTCGCTTTAGTTCTTCTCTTACTATGAGATCCAAAGCCTGGGCCTCAGTCTCCTGACAAATCAGAAACAGCAGCTCAGACTTGGGTCAGGGATTTTTAATTTTTTCCTTAGAAGGAACAGAACTTTTACTTGCCAAAGCAAAACCTCATCAACAGATCTAACCCTGTAAAGATAAAAGCTGCAGCTGGCAGATCTAAACTATGCCAGCTGAGAGTGAAACTGTGTGGTTGACGAAAGAGGGGGGAGGATGGTTAAGTTCCAAAACACTTCCACGGGAGCACGGGAAGGCTCTAGGACTAAGTGGTCGGAGGGCGCCTCTATTTCTGATGGCCCATCCTCCTAAACCCACCAACAAAGTGGTGAAGGAAAATTTAAAAACACACTGGCTTAGATACCAGGACGCCAAAGTCAGGGCTGAGCTAGGACCAGACACCTGGGGCTCTACTCCAAGGGCAGCTCATTGGCAAGATACAGGTGCCATTCTCCCTCCGGCCTAGATGCACAGGACAGTGACATGTGGCCTAGGGACCCTCCCTCTACCTCAGCCCACTCAGAGCCGATGGCTCAGCCTGGGTTCCAGGAGACAGGAGGTCCCCAGCATGGGCCTGCAGTGTGCACCCACTCATCCAGTTCATCCAGAAAGACCCTCAGTTACAGCCTGTAAAACTGCAGGAAGTTGCCAGACATGGTGGTCCATGCTTGTAGTCCCAGCACCTGGGAGGCTGAGGCAGGAGGATCACCACAAGTTTGAGACCAGCCTGGGCGACAGAGTGAGTTCAAAGTCAGCCTGAACTACACAGCAAGTCCCCTTGTCAAAAAAGACGACACCCCCCCGCCCCCCAAAAAAACCAGACTGTAGGAAGTCCCTTCCTTCCTCTGACAACCAGCTTTGGAGACGGTGCCTACACTTAGGGCGGCAGAGAGGGGTTTAGGGATCCATCCCAGCTGATGATCCCCCGGCCAGGCTTGATACAGCCACTCCTAAAGCCTCACCCTGGGACAGCACTTACCCATACCAGCACCTTAGTCAAAAGCTCTTACCTGAAATACCAAATATTTAACCTCCCTAGGCCTCACTGTCCTATTCTGTCACATGAAAATATCCTGTGCCCCACTACTGAGGGACAATAAAGATTCAATGACAGATAATGGTAACAATCAGAAAAGCTCTTTCCAGTTGCAAAGTAATTTTATATTTTATTTTTCATGGACTCATTTCACCAACTCAAAGAGGTCTCGCCATACCCATTTTAGAGGCGAGGAAACTGAGTCAAAACTAGTTCCAAAAGAAGCTTCTCAGCCAAGGTCACAGGGCTGCCAAGCCGCAGAGGGGAGGAAAGCCAACCTAATTCTAAGGGGCCTCTAAGCTTTCAAGTGAAATTAATGTTTAATGATTAACTCCCTGATGCCAAACCCAGGCTGTGAAAGGGCTTTAGCTGAAAGAAGTTTCAGGCTGAGAATAACTCCTTGCCTATTTTTAAGGAGCCTTTGATAGGCTATTCTTCCTCCCCCTGCACCAGGCTGCAAGTAGGTGGAGTCACCCTTAAGGGAACATAGTTTTTCAACAGCATAGAGCCTGGGAGCTGCCCTGGCCCCAGGCCCTTTTCTTCCTTCCTCACCTGTCCAGAGGAGTAAGGAGTCTCACCTGCTAGGACCTCAGTTTTTTCAAAGATGCTGTTGTCCCGGGCAGTGCTGGACATGGACACCTTGTTGGACACATCCTTCTCCCCGTCAAGCGGCGAGACCTTCTTGGGGATGACTTCATTCTCCTCCAGTTCTTTGGGTTCAGGGGGGACCCGACTCCCAGGCCCCACCCTCTCTGGGAGGTGGTTATCTAGAGGCACCTGAATGGGAAAAGAGGGAGCCATAAACACTGAGTAAGTTTTCAGATGGACGGAGGACAGAGGATGCGAGTCTCAGACAGAGAATGTGGACTGAACTACATGGTCCTGGAATAGGAACCAACAACTTCTAAAAATTACGCTTCTAAAATCTTTGTCCTGACTTTTTCAATATATCTGTCCGAAATGGGAAATGAATGTGAACAAAGGCACAGAGAGGTGGGTGTTCCCACCCTACACAGGTGGGCGGGTATGCTACAGTAACCCTGTCCAGGCGGTGGGGCCAGACCCTTAGAAACCGCTTGCCCTTTAGGGCAGTAAGTTTGCCTCTGGGACTCTATCCTACAGAGCTAAACCTGTGAGAAAACAGTTGCTGCAGTGTGATAACTGCAGGATATCAAGAAACTATAAACAACTTTTCCATCAAAAGGAGAATCAAGTGAACTAACAGCCTATGAAAACGACAAGGACATTTAATCATGCAGGGAAGTACTCAGGGCCACTGTGTGGAAGATGCAGTACACAGAACTGTATACAGTTGGAAATCAGTGCCGGGAAACAGCTATTCTGTGCGTAGAAAAGGAGCTGGTGTTGATAGTGATTATCATAACCACTGGGCCTGTTCCAAACTGAACTGAGGGACCCAGATAGAAAGTCTTCTTGCAGAATGGAGCCACACCCTTCACTCATTCTGCCCCTGGGGGCCGTATTTTCTGCCTGTCTCATCAAGTGTGTGTTACACAGGAGGTAGGGGGCACGTGCCATACTTACCAAGGGTGGGATTATTTCAAGGATGGTCTTGGAGTCTCCCGAATCATCTGTAAGGTCACAATGGCTGTGTGAGCATGAGGTCCATTATCCCCAGTAACTGAGCCCCTCAGCCACGGCTGGTGGGAGTCCTCCCTTATAACCAGCCCCTAAATTCTCCATGTCCAGCAAATGAACATTCTCACCTCCACCTCAGTCACCTAGTCTGAAAAATGGAGCTACTAAGACCTGCTTCCCTTTCACAGCAATATATGCACTGGTAGCTAGGCAAGTGCTGTGTCAGCTCTGAACCCTGGTTAATTGTGAATCTCAGGGCCAAGAGCAACATCTGCAAGCTGGTTAGAAATGCAGAATTTCAGGGTGGACTAAATGAGAACCTATATTTATACTTAAGAGGCTGAGGCAGAAGGACCACAAGTCCGAGGCTAGCCTGAGCAACTTAGTGAGACCCTGTTTCAAAATAAAAAATAAATGAGCCGGGGATCTAGCTTAGTGGTGCCACCACCTGCCTCGCAAGCACAAGGTCCCGAGTTGATCCCCAGTACCAAAAAAATAAAATAAAAAATAAACAAGGCTAGGGAGTCATGCATGGTGGTGCACACCTGTAAACTTAGCACTCAAGAGACTGAGGCAGGAGGATCACCATGACTTTGAGGCCAGCCTGAGCTACATAGTGAGTTCAAGGCCAGCCTGAACTGTATAGCGAGACCCTATCTCAAAAAACAAACAAAACGCCTGCCACGCAAGCTTCAATCCCTGGTACCAAAAAAAAAAAAAAGGTTTGGGGCCGGGGATTTAGCTCAGTGGTTTCGCTGCCTGCTGCGCAAGCACAAGGACCTGAGTTCGATCCCCGGTACCAAAAAACAAACAAACAAAAAACTAAATATACACAATAAAATTTATTTTTAAAACAAACGTAATCACTGAGTGCTTGGTATTTGGTAAGAGCCTTGACTCAGGTCAGTTCCACAATACTGATGTGTAGTCATTATTATTCCCATTGTATAAGTTAGGAAACCCTGAATTTATGACTTTTTTTTGCTTTTTTTGCGATCCTCCTGCCTCAGCCTCTCAGAGTACTGGGATTACAGGCATGTGCCACCACACCTGGCAACATGACTATTTTTGTTTTGTTTTGAACTTAGGACTATGTGACTTCAAAGTTCAAACTCAGAATCATTAACTTGTTCCTAAGCATAAGAGGGAGGTTTCTTGACAGTTATCTAACCTAGCGGCCAGGGCCAGGAAGTCAAAGACCACAAAAGGCAGTGGCTCTGGTCTGGCTCAGTCCCTGCACCTGCCCCTAACTCCACCAAAGCAGGGGCCCCATTCACAGCTCTGCCTACACATGTTGCTCCCTGCCCAACCCCACTTCTGAGGTAGTACTACTTTTCCTTTCCAAAGGAAGAAAAACAGTCCATGGGGCCTTCTTCCCCACCCTTCCCTCCACCAAAGGGAGGAACCTATGAGGACAGGTTCAGGCTGGTGCCAGAGAATCCAGAGTGTCAGTGAATTCAAATCAATACCCAACTAACTCCCGGCAGTCTCAGGGATAGAAATGGTTAATCCAGTTCCTTTTGTTTCCCCTCTTGAGGCCAGGAAGGGCACTGTAGGGAAATCCGCCCCCAATCCAAATCCTCAGCATGGTCACCCTCCTTAGGATGGGGACACCCCAAGCCCATGCCCCCAGCTGCCCAGCATGTCCTCCATACCCAGATCTCCAGAGCCTGACAGTTCAAAGTCATCAGGTTCCTGCCCTGGCCCCCCAATATCTTCATCATCAGGTAGAGCTCCAGAGAAGTACTGGCCTTCTAGGAGATCATGGGGGTCGATGACCTCAGTCTCTCGGATCTAGGATAAAGAAAGAATAGCATCAGCCAATAGCCCGTAAGTGCTCTAGAACAGCACAGCCGCAAACCATAGAAGTAGGCTTTCAGGGGACCGGTGACTTGTGTCCTGGATCCTGCTCTGCCTGTGACTTGCTATTTGACCTTAGGAAAGTCTCTTTCTATTCTGGGTTGATAAAAATAATACAGGTGCTAATAAGCAAATTATTTACATTACCAGGTACCATTTGCCTGAACACTAGCTCTTTGCCCAGCCCTGTTTTTAATAACTCTTGAGACGATGTCAACTTATTTGACAATCAAGGAAACTGGGCTTCCAAGATTTTAAATCATTTTCTTTGGTGACACAGCTGGCAGAGGGAGAGAGGGTGGCACATAGGGCTGCCTGACTTCAGAGCCAGTGGTTCCCGGGCACAAAGGCAGCCCTGGGACACTGTCCTCCAGGCTCCTATGATGCAGTAGCAGCTGATTCACACATGGCAGGGAGTGGACTACTGGCTCTGGTCTTGCCCAGTCTGGGATACCAGCTGAGTCAGACTGGGCTAGACAGGCTCACTCCCACCCCAAGGCAGCCTCGGGTCAGGGAACTGCTCAGAGTGGGTGACTTAGGAGCGAGCTCCTGCAGTGTTATCTTCCGAACATCTCCCACAGATCTGTCCTGCTGCTAGCCTGATGGAGCACAGAGAGGCACAGTCCCTGCCCTCACATACGACCCACTCCAGCACCCCTAGGGGTTAGTCAGTTCCCACTCTATGGAAACCTAGCAGGTCGTGGGAGTCTGAGGCCCACCCCCACCAAACAGCTTTCAAAAATAAACTATCCAAGGTCCAAGGAGACCAAGAACTTTCCCAGCACCCTGTAGAATACTACTCGGGGACCATTTCCTAGCTCAGGTAAGTGGAAAACAGAAGTCTCCCAGGAGTGGAGGGAGCACTGGATGCCCACCCTCTAGCTTCTGGCTTTGAGTTTCCATCTGCCCACTCAACAACCTTGAGCAAAGTTCATTGTTTCACTCCCACAAGACAGCCCCATCTCTCTAGATCCCATAACTCCAAGAGGTGGGGGTCCACTCAGAACCACAGAACACAAGCTAGAGACCCCAGGGCGGTCCTGTCCTCCCCTTCATAGAATTTGGGACTTAAGCAAATCATTAGCGAATTGCCTAAGGTCACACAGTGTTAGCTACATAGCTCAGAGTAGAAAGAGCCCAGAGCCCTGTTTCTGACTGCCCTAGCTGTCCTTCAGCCAGGGAGAGAGAGCCAGTGACACAGCGGGGATTCTGAGAAGGAATATCCGCCCCTGAGACAAGAGGTCCAGGAAAGCCGCCTCAGAAACCAGGTTCTTCCTGAACTCTCCCCTCTGGCTTCCGGGGAGGCAGGTGCTGGACGCCCAGAAGGGAAAAGGGTCAGGCAGGGAGGAAGGCAGTGGGGAGGCATCCCTCTCTCCCTGGGGCCGGAGAATCTTTCCGGAGCACCTGGCACACAAGTGGGTGGAGAGCCAGAAGGGGTTAAGCCCTGGTTAGGGATGACTTCATGACTTCGGAATCAGGAGCTGATGCTGAGCTGCTGGCGCTGGAATTCCAGCCCCCGCACACAGCCTGTGCCTGTGGCTTTGGTTTGGCAGTGCAGGGAGGAGGCTCTTCCACAGTTACGCAAGGGGCTGTACCTAGGGCGGGGTCCCTGTGTTCCTATCCCTATCTCCTGCTGAAAATTCCCCTGGAGCTCAGAATCTCAAAGAGCAAGGGCCCTGTGGCTACTCAGTGTCAGGCCTTGACTACGTCACTTGGCATGACATAGGTCTTTTTGTTTGTTTGTTTGTTTCTTCTTTTGGTACCAGGGATCAAACTTGGGTCCTTGCGCTTGCGAGGCAGGCAGTGGAACCACTGAGCTAAATCCCTGGCCCTAGGTCTTCTTAAGAGACCCTTTCTGCAGAGGCAGAAACAAGGGCTCAGAAAGGTAGTCACTTGTCTACAGGCCACAGGGGCAGAAAGTGGCCATGCTGGGCCAGAACCCAGGCATGAGCCACTTGGATTTAGCCACATTCACATAAACACATATGTGAACACACATGGGCATAAGGCTGTCAACCTACCCCAAGCTAGAAAGGAGCCTTGCTATGTGTCATATGTAGCCAAGTGAGAGAAAAGAGGGACTTTCATCGTTTGTTGACCTGGCTTGAAAACCAGACCGGTTGCCGGTGTCAGAGTTCAAAGTCCTGAGGCCAGAGGCTGAGGTTGCAGCGCAGGCCCGGGGATAAACACAGGCTGGGATTCCAACACAGGTGTCAGCAACCTTTCCTACGCTGCCTCATCCCCAGGAGCCACGGAATGTTGTTCATGAGGCCACGTTGCCTTTTAGTATGTGAAGGTACTAGGGCGTGTTTCAAAACAACCGTGGGATCAGCACGCTGATCGGTGTGAGCGATCACCTCCATTTCACGTTAGAGAAACAAAGACTCAGAGAAGGAGGGGAGGGAAGACCTGGCAGGCAGGACGGTGGCAAGACTGAAGATGAAGCCAGGATTATTCCCAGTTCAGCCCTGCCTGTGAGCACCCCATCATCCCTCACCCTCCATTTTGACAACACTGGGGATTTGCTTGTTTGGTTTTTTTTGTATGGGGGGATTGAACTCAGGTCCTTGTGATTGCAAGGCAGGCGGCAGAACCACTGAGCTAAATCCCTGGCCAATTCTTTTTCTTTTTTTTTTGTTACCGGAGAGCGAACTCAGGTCCTTGCGTCCATTTTTGCACCAGGTCCCAGAGGAGATGAATGGTTATCTAGGGTCACACAGCAGGTCAGTGGCACGGCCAAGATCAGATCCTTATTCCAGAGCCCCAAAAGGGAAGCAAGGTGAGCGTGGGAGGCTTCCCTCCCACAGCAAGTCAAGGGGCATGTGAAGCAGAGCTGCTGGCAGGACATCGGGAACTGAATCCTCCTTGAGCTCCAGAGGCACCCTCTCTGCCCATGACCTCTGACAAGAGAGAAACTCCCAAGTGGGAGTTTAGGACGAAGGGTCATTTAGGACAAGGCTATCAAGACAGGGCCAAGTCCCGTGGGATTGTGGGCAATTGCTTTTTTTTCTTTGGTAGGGACTGGGAAGGCACCAACAGGCCTCCTTTCCCTGCCTTCTTTTCAGACAAGGTCCATTCAGTCTGAGGTGGCTTTGAAAAGCCAGGCCACCCAGCAGCCAGGCCCCTCCCTGACCAGAGGGACCTCGCCCTGCTCCTGGCTAAGGATGTGGTCTGTTCTCCTCAGTTCACCCCGTCTCTGCCCAGGCACGTGTCTGTGTTCACAGGTGTGTACACACACAGGAACCCTCTCTCGGCCCTTGGGTCTCCCCACACCTTTGTCCCTTTCATAGTCATACAACAGAAATCGCAAGTTGAATAAGGCCTGGGCCCCAGAGACCCTGCTTGCCCTGTGGCTGGTGGGCACCTGAATTGGTGCCTAGGTGAAATTAGAAGTAATGGATTGTCTCCCAAGCAATGCAGGAGAAAGAAGATTGGGTAGATACAGACTAACACCTGCTAACAGAAGGGCTCTGAAGCCAGTGAGTCCAACTGGCTCATTTTATGATAACCTCTCAGATTAGAAGGCAAAGGACATCGCCAAGATCACCCAAGCAGCCGGCAGCAGAGCTGGACTGAGAAGCTATTCCCTTAGCTCCCAGGCTAGAGGCAAGAGTCCTGGCAAAAGGTCCTCAGCAAATCCTTGCCAGCAGCTGTCTGTCCAGTGTAACTCCAGCCTTCAGGCTACAGCATAAAGCTAGGAAAAGGTCACCAACCCTATCCCAAAGTCCTACAGCTTTTGTTACTCCAGAAAAAGCACAAAAGCTGGGGTGACAAATAGGAATACCCACTTCATGCCAGGCAGCCTGCTGGGCTATCTCTCTACATGAGCTCATTTAATTGGCCCAACAGCACTGTAAGGTGCACACTCATTTTACAGATGAGAAAACCACATTGAGTCATTCATCCAAAGTCATACAGCTCTGGGATTCAAACCCAGGACTTTCTCAAGACCTTGACCTAACCACAACCAGGCTTCTTAGTACTCTTCACCTCTCCACCCTAACCCAATATCCCACAAGACAATGCCCAAGCCAGGGCGCTAAGCCATCCCTTCCCTTGCCCAGGAATAAACAAAGGTGAAAGTGATATTGCCTAAACAAAGAAACAGAAACTTGGCTGGAGTACCAGGGAGGAGCTGAGGGTCAGGGCTTGGTTAACCGTGAATGAAGGAATGAGAGCTTTACCCCAGCCTCCCTCCTCCCCAGGGAAGGCAGAGCCTTTTTTCGAGAAGCAAGAACAGAAGAGTAATAACTGAGCAAGGCAAATTCGGGGGATGGGGATGATTACTCGTGGGCTCCAACTGCTGTACCCACCACAGTGATTCTGGCAGAAGATCCTCGGCAGGGCGCGCAGTACACACCTCCACTCCCACTCCCAGCCGCAGTCTGAAGGGCCTGACAGAAGGGACAAGATCCACCAGCAACCATGGTCTCGCTACTTCCTAACTACATGAGCCTAAGAGGTATTATGGCTCTTAAATTCTCATTTTCCTCTTTTGTAACCAGGGCCGTTAACACCTTGCCAAGTGATGAGAATTGAGGGAAGTGCATCTACATGTACAAGGGATTCAGCAGGTGCCCTGGTACGCAGCAGGTGCTCAGTGAGCAGTAACTATCATTAACCCCCACCTGCCTTTCTTCTGGTTACAGGGATTAGCGCTCAAAGGGTCAAGAAGGCAAGGTGTGTTAGCTACACAGATACAGTTATAGAAGGAGTTCCAGTGCTGGAGAGAAGCTGATCAGTAGATGAGGAAGTGCTTTGTAAGCTACAGAGGGACACAACCCATATGAATTATTATTTTGTTTCTGAGAGCAGAGACTTTCAAAAACCAATCAGGTCCTTTCAGATGATACTCGAGAAAAAGACCCAGAGATCGGTAGAGATCTACTCAAAGTTATACAGCTTTCAGCACCTGCCCTAAGCATGTGGAGAAAGAGAAAATTTGTTACTTTTCCAGAAAAGAGTAGTTGGCATTGACCACAGACATCTGAAATTCTACCGGG
Organism: Heterocephalus glaber; assembly: GCF_000247695.1. Next base: position 9,153,396 of record NW_004624790.1, on the reverse strand, counting down.
AACTTGGATCCACAGAGTATTTCCTGACTTGCCTGGGGACAATAAATATCTAGAAGGCAAAAAGAAATCATATACCAATCTAGAATGGTGCTCTGGTACCTAAAGGGTTAAGCCGGGGTGGTGGGGGGGTGGAGTGAGGGTTCAAATGTCAGCTCTACCCACTCCAAGGTCGGGTTACTCTGAACACAATCGCTATGAAGACAGCCAGGCCTGGCACTGCCAGCAGGCAGCTTTTCACCAAGCCCCAGGGCAGGCTATTCCCACAGCAAGGACTCCAAGATCCTGGGGGTTGAGCTAGGAATGGGGGGGAGGGGATTCTGGAACCTCTGGACTAACTCCTACCAGAAGCCAGCGCAGCACCCTTGTTACTAACTCCCTAGGTGGTCGAGGGTGATTCCCTCTGTGGGCCTCAGTTTCCCCACCTATAAAAGACACAACTCAAAGAGACAAGTCTCCCTCTGTCCTGAGGCCCGGTAAGCAAACTGGGCATTGCTCCGATTACCAGTGGAGACAGCTGGGAGGGGCTGGCTCCCTCAGGGCCTCTGAGACAGAGGTGCATTGAAGCTGGGGCCTGTAATCTAGGCAGCAGATCCGAAATCCCTGCTGGATCCACAGCCAGCAGAGAGGCTCTCAGGCCGCAAACAAGCCCCTTGTGTTCCGAGCAGTCTTGAGCCTACTGAGCAGCCTTGATCTAACCCAGCAGGTTAGATCCACCAGGGTGCCGGCCCCTTCCTAATCTCCCCCAGCACCCGGGTAAGCCACTGCTCCAGACAAGTTCAGTCTGTCCCACAATGGCTCCTGGCTGGGCTGCCCCAAGGCAAGGAAGGTTCCCACTCTGAGTGCCCAGCTCAGCCACTGGCTGCCCTGAAGTTTGAGTGGTGTAGCCAGTCCCCAAGGCTGGGCTGCCACCGCCCCGCTTCACCCAGTCACTGTTTCCACACACACCAGCCTCTCCCTGCCTCCCCTTTCCATTACCCCAGGTGTCACCTGACTAGCAGCCTCTCCTCTGCCAGAGAAAACCGGGGCAGCTCCACTCCCTGGGTGTGAAGGACGAGGGAGGGGCAGCTGCAGGGTAAAGAGAAGGGGCACTGAATAAGAGGGTCTGGCCCAGGCTGGGGGTGGGGAGAAACAGGGGACACCAGAAGTGGGTGGGAAGTAGAGAAAGAGAATGCAACCAAAGTAGACAGATCAGAGTTAAGATCAGAGTGATCTTTTGGGGGAGTCCTGGAGCCCTCTGAAAATAAAAGATCCGAACCCCAAGAACTGTAACAACCATTTACATTTTCAATGTGGGCGCAGACACCACCTCCCCAAAGCCAACCTCTGGCCAACCCTTGTCTAGCCGCTAATCACAAACTCCAGCCAGCACTTTACAAGTTTGCCAAACACCGATTATAGCCCTTGAGTGACACAGGTGTTTTATAGAGGACACCAGGGCTCTCACATCAACAAAGTGACTTATTAACTTACTGTGTGCCCCCGGTTTGAGGGGCTGGGCTGGGACAGAGACTCAGGTTTTCTGGCTATAAAATGTACCCACTTTTCCAGTAACTGAGCCTCTAGCAGACAAAGCCAGGAATATGCCCAAAGGTCACCAGTGAGTTAATGGCAAACCAGCCCAAGAAAGCAGGCTTCATATTTTCCTAAGGTTAAATCGGACCCCTCTGACTGTGGACATGTGCTCTCTCCCGCTTGGGGCACCGTGCAATACAAAATGTAGGAAAACTGCCTTTTCAGAACACTGAATCTTTTCTGTCCAGGACTGCCCCACCCCACCCAAAACCCAGGGCACTATTTGTAATCACTCAGCCTGCTACACTAGCAACCCTGCCCCTCTTAACACAGGAGGGTGATCAAGTTCTGTGGCCCGGTACCCTCTAACCCCTCTCCCTGCAGGCTGCAGGCTGCTCAGAGCATGGGGATCCCATAAATCCTGGCAGGAGAGGTGGGGCTTCCAGGAACTGGTTCTTGTTTAAATATAAACCCATGGGATAATTAGCAAACAGCCCACTTCTAAGATAAACAAATAGGAGATTTGGGCTCCCTCAGCCCCACCCTGGACTCTTCTCTTTCCACCTTGTGGAGTTAATATGGAGGAGGAAAGAGAGTTTTCTAGAACCCTGGGGCAGGAAAGGAAAGGTCGCCACGGAATGCTTGCCCTACACTAGGCACTGTATCAGTGGTGGCAAACCTATGGTGCACAGGCTGCAGTGGGCTGTTTGCATCATTGAAAGCTCTAAAAGGTTTGCCATTGCTGCACTATGCTATGCTATGCTATGTTATGCTATGTTATGCTAGACTATGACCCTTTACATGCAGCTTTGTGGTCTTTAAACCTCTCCACAAAAGCAACAGTCTCCACCACCCAGTGCTGGAAATAGAACCTAGGACCTCATGCACACTAAGCCAGTGCAGAGCTATATCCCCAGCCTGGCATCCGGATCTTAACAGACCAAGAAGCAGAGCTCAGAGAGGCTGAATAGCATGTTCAAAGTTATGTCCTTAGCAAGAGATGGAATTAGATCTGCCTAACCAACATAGAACCAATGTTTCCACCCTCCAGGAAGCCCCAGGAAAAGGAGGCCTCAAAAACATCACAGAACGAATCCGAAGTCAAATCAAACTTGAACTATACCAGCTCAGCTCTATGAATTCACACCAGTAGAAGCCTCAGTTTTGCTTTAAGGAGGAAAAACATGTACTACTTGCTAGGCAGAGATCTAAAGACCAATTCTGAGGAACAGCTAAACTTTTCAACATCAAAATCCAGAGGGCCAAGAGGCTACCTTGCCAAGGTGCCTAGGACAAGTACTTCCCACATGTTCCTGGAGGGCTCGGAACACTAAGATGTTGATTTCCAAAGGACAAGGTAAAAGTCCCACATGTATTCCAACACCCTCACCACAGAGTCATCCTATTAGCTAAGGATGAAAGGAAATGGGTGACTCAGGCAGGTTACCCTAGCCTGCAGTGACTCACAGAGCCCTATCCATCACCTTCCCCCAGTTTTAAGCATGTTTGGAAGTCACATCCACCCATTCAATCCAGGAGGCTGAAGGACAGCTCCTCCCAACAGGGAGCTGGGGCTGGAGCCCAGTCTGGCTTCCCTGGCTCCTCATTCAGGCCACCTCAGGCACTAGGAGTCCTTGGAAAAGCCCCCTGTTTCTAGGCACTGGGGATGCCAGGAGCTGAATTACCATCCCACTTCACTTCCGAGTTAGTGACTTGTTTAGACTTTTTACCAAAGAGGACAAAAAAGCTCCCCTCCCCTCGTCAATGAGCTCTCAGGGCAGGAAAGACCCTTAGGAGGCAAATGTTCAACCTCCTTATTTTAGAATTGGAAACACAAGACCCAGACACAGGGTATGTTTGCTCAAGGTCACCCAGCAATATAGCAGAATCCAAGGTATCTACCATCAAACCCAGCAAATCTCCTCATCTGGAATAGTCTCTGAGGACGATCAAATCAGATTATCTTGCACTATCATTCTGACCTTGGCAAGCAATAAGGCATTCCTCTAAGTGTCAGTTTCTTATGAAAAAGAGATAGAAAATACCTATCTCATAGTATTACTAGTAATAAGCACAGTATTCATACTAGTAATAAATAGCCTCAATGCACCTTTACAGTGAAGTTACATGCATGAATTTATTCATCCATACAAACATTTCCTGAGTACTATAGGACAGATATTTCACTAAAACAAATAAAGCTGTTCCTGCCCTGGGTGTGCGTGGAAGGCGGGTGTTGGTGCATGATGGGGGATCGGTGGAGTCTGGTAATTCCCTGAAGGGAATGCCTTAGATGTCTTTATAGTTTCCACAGTTCCTTTTGAATAGTTAGTCCTTAATTATTAATCAAATATCAGCACTGGGAAAGGCTCTCCAAGCCAATCAGCTCAAACTCTTCATTTTACAGGTGGCAGATGTCAGCCCAGAGAGGGGAAGGGACCTTCCCCCAACCTCATGGAGCCCTCCAAAGTGTGATTCAAATATTTTCCTGGGTGTTTAGAAACTCAGTGGGCTCCCAAGAAGTCCCAAGAGTTCTCACTGGCCACTCGAGGGTCCTAGACGCCCTGGACTTTGGCCCCAACTTCTGGGTAATCAAGGAGAAAATTCTCAGGCAGACCAGAAATGTCTTTAAGATGAAACACACTTGGTGGGTGGGTGATACTTCCCCAAAACTGCCTGGGCCTGGAGCCAACTCAGGGGCAGAGCCCCTGGGCAGCAACACTTTTGCCCAACCCCACTCCCAAAACAAGGGTGTCTTTAATTGGCCAGGAGGGAGTGGCAGGAAGGCAGATCAGGAGAATGCTCCCAGCTGGACAGGAAGAACTGGTTTAGGATGGCAAACCCCCGCCAAGCAGAGGAGAGGGCAGCTACATGCTTAGTTTGGGTTCCTTTCCCAAAACCTGAGGCACTAAGAAGAGGAAAGCATCACCAAAGGGGAGAGCAGGACTTTGAATCAAACCTAAAATTTGGGGAGGGCCCCTAATAGCACTGATAGAGGGGAGGACTACTAGTCAGCTATTCTGATGACCTGGATGCTCTCTGCTAGCCGAAGTTGGTACCATTTTATCTCTCTCAGTTCCCTCATCTGGAAAGTGAGCATAACATAATCTCCACATGCTAGTTTTTTGTGAAGATAAAATGCATCAGATCTGGCTTATGGAAAGTATTCAAACCAGGAATGGTGATATGGGCCTGTAATCCCAAAAATGGGGAAGCTGAGGCAGGAGGATCAAAAGTTCTAAGCCAACCTGGACTACACGGTGAGATACTGGAGAGAAAGAAACAGAGACAGAGTCAGAGACAAAGACAGACAGAGAGAGAGAGAGAGAGAGAGAGAGAGAGAGAGAGAGAGAGAGAGAGAGAGAGAGAGAGGAAAAAGAAAATGTACTCAATAAATTATAACTGCTGTTAGCAAATTCCTTCTCTCTGGGCCTCATTTCTCTCCACCTAAAAGAAAAGGGCCAATTGGATCACCTCTCCAGTCTAAACTAAATGTGACTTGGTCTGATTTTTTCCAACCATAACCTGGGAGTCGAGGGGAGTGAAAAAGGGAAGCCCTGTGCCCCAATTAGAAACAAGAGGTTGGCGACATTAGCCAAAAAGGGAGAGCTAAGGTCAGGTTGAGAGAATGACACCTCTCTCAGGAAGCAGCTGCTGAGGCTGACTTTTCCCCAGCTGACACAACCCTCCTCCCCAAGCCACATCCTTCTGACTGTCCCCAGGACACTACTGTCTGTTCCTCCTCCCGAAGAGCCTGCAGGTTCAGCATGCCCTGAGCCTGGGCTAGCATGTGACTGTCCATGTGGTTACCCAGCCACCTCCTGGGTCCTTTCCTCTTTTCCCTCATACCACTTAGCCAGTGTCTGTCCCTTCAGACACCTCTCAATTCAAGTAGAGCACCACACCAAGGAGGCAGAAGGTGTGGGTTCTAGTTTTAGCTCAGCCACTAACTTCGCATAAAGACGTCCTTGCTTTGGGGACATCATCACCTCACTATGGACTTGTTTCTTCCACTTCCGAAGTCCTTGAGGCTTTCCTGCCCCCAAACCTCTAGATGAGTCTCCAGTTACCCAAGGACAGGACACGAGAGAGTAGCCTCTTGGGCCAGAAGTTAAGATAAAAGCAGGAATTAAAAACCTAGCTGTCTCTTTGGGGTCTGACTCAGTACTAGCTAGCTGTGTGACCTTCAGCAAATTACTTAACCTCTCTAGCCTCAGGACCAGTTTAAGATCAGTAACCAGTAGGGTTGTTGCTGTTGATGGAGATATTAGAACAGAACTAGACACACCACAAGCAGTCAATGTTTGCAATCATCACTGCAGGCCTAAAACTGTGCTGGGGGTTACTGCTCAGGGTCTACCCGTTTCTCAACAAGAGGCTGCAGGCAGGATCAACTCTCTCCTAAGTAAGTATGGAGGAAAAGGAGACCTGGGGCTTTCAAAGGAATTATTGTACCGTTAATGATTAAACTCCAGAACTCATTCCCCCTAAAAATGGGCGCTAAAGAACACAAAAACTCTTGGGGGCAGATCACCTCTCCCAGCTGTCCCCCTGCCCTCACCTTCCCAGATGAGACTTCCCTGCTGCTGAGATGGAGCTTCTCGTGGCCCAGCTGGGCTTCCGTGGACAGCGAAGAGGAAGACTCAATGGGCTCACCGAGGCCTTCTCTCCCCCAGCCCCTTCACTCCACGCAAGGTGGGTGCTCCAATTTCCCCACGTGCAGCTCAACAGAAAGTGTAGGCTCCACTCCAGGCCAAGTGCTAAGCTTAAACCATCCCTCCTGTCTGCCCTTAACGGTCACAGTCCCAACTTTCCAGGGGCCCCAGAGAAGCAGTAGTCACCTCTTGTCCCTCCCCTCCCAAAGAAACTGTGCGCAGGGGGAAAGTGAGACTCAGAAAAGACCGGGCCTCGCGTGTCCCGCCCCCCCCCCCACGTCAAAGGCAGGGCCGGGGCCAGAACAGGGGTCAGGGCTCACTTCTCCCCCCGCGCGTGGGAAACGGGGCCCCGCACATCCCCACACCCCTCCCCCTTCCGAGCACGCGCTGGCCCCCTCAGCCCCGGGCGCCCAGAGGGCGAGGAGGGAGATTCCTCGCTCGCTCGGGATCACAGCGAAAGGGCGAGGGTGTGGGAGGACGAGCGCCGACACTGGCTTAGTCACGTCTCGGAGCCGGGAGCCCGCGGCGGGACTGAGGCCAGGGGAGGCGGGAAGAGCAACCGGCCGGGGGACCGCCCCGCGACCCCGAGGCGAAATTTCTAACAAAGTTTCTCGGGCTCGCGCTCCAGCTGCGAGCGACTCGGCTCTCCGAGCGCACACCCGCCCCCCACCCCATCCCGGCTCTCAGGAACAAAAGAGGCACCGGGCCCCCTGCACCGCCATCCGAGTCCCCCACACACCCACCGACTCGGCGGTAGCGGCCGGGCTGCAGACGAGGAGCAGCAGCAGGAGCGCGAGCGAGCGGGCGGGAGCCATGGCGCGGCGGAGCACGAGCGCGCGAGCTGCCGAGTGGCCGCGACCTGCGGCCGGCCCTTCTTATAGGCGGCGGCCCCCCCCCCCCCCGCCCCGCTCCGCCCCCGCCACGGCCACCCGCACCCCGCCCGGAATTCCCCCAGAAAGCCGAACTTGCAGGGCCCCGCGCCCGCCCGCGGAGCTGGGAACCCTGGGGCCCTGGCCCTGTGCCCGCGGCCAGCTCCAGGTCAACCCTATCCGTATCCTCTGGGATCTCCAACCCCCTTTATTTATTTACCCACTCCTGGGCAGGCCTCAGGAGATCGCTGTGTCTTAACTTCATTTGATAGATGGGGAAACTGACACTCAGGAAGGACAAAGACTTCCTAGAGTCTTCCTTTATGACCAACCTTCAAACCAGGTATGCTCCTCCTGAGGAGAGTTGGAAGATTTTCCGAATACGATGTGAACATGGGTAGTTTTAAGTGGAAAATCAGCAAACTTTTTTGGAAAGGACTAAATAGCTCACGTTTTTCTGGCCTTGGAATCTCTGCTGCAATGATTCACTCTCATGTCGTACAGCTCAAAAGCTCCCGTATGAAGACTTAAAGGACTGAGCATTTCTCCGTCCTAATAAAACATTATTTATAGACACTAAAGTTTGAATTTCATGTCATTTTCACTTTTCAGGAATTTTTTTTTTAATTAGCCCTGGTCTTGCTGTGTAGTCTAGGTTGGTCATGAACTTACTACGTAACCCAGGCTGGCCTTGAACTCGCGGCAGTCCTCCTGTCTCAGCCTCCAGAGTATTAGGATCACAGGCATGCGCCACCATGCCCAGTTTATGAAATATATTCTTTTGACTTTTCCCATAACCACTTAAAAATATAAAGATCATTCTTAGCAGTGGGCCAAACAAAAATAGGCAATCAGCAGCAAACTTTGGTCTCAAGGTGCCTGGTGTTTTAAAGAATTAGGAACTTCTAAAGAGCCTGGTCTCTCAGAAAACTGGTCTGCAAGTTTATCTTTGTTGTCAAGTCAGCTTCCACCCTTTATAAAAGAAAGTTGTTTCAAGTGGGGTTGGCAGTGCATCTGTATATTCCCAGCATTCTAGGAGGCTGAGGCTGTAGGGTCACAAGTTCGAGCCCAACCTGGTCAATTTAGCGACTTAGACTGTCTTTAAAAATAACAAAGGGCTGGGTAAGTGGCTCGGTGTGAAATCTCTGGATTCAATCCTCAATACTGCAAAGAAAGTAAAAAGGAAGGAAGGGAGGGAGGGAGAGAAGGAAGGAAGGGAAAAGCGGTCCCTCTTTATTCCTCAGCTTCCTAACTGTGTTGTGTTTAGGGGGGTTAGTAAAATCTCTGAACCCCAAGTAGTTACTGTTGGAATTATTAGAGGATTAGAGGGGAGCATCCTGTGATGATCAAACTATCAAAGTTTCCAAGCCCTGTCTCTCCCTAACATGTATATGGTTCTAAAGGTATAACATGGCTTTAGAACTAGGGTATTCTAATAGAGAGGAGTGGCACAAGCCTGTAACATCCAGCTACTCACAGGCTAAAGCAGCAGGATTGCAATTTGGGGGCCAGACTGGGCAATTTAGGGAGACCCTGTCTCAAAATGGAACAAAAAGGCCTGGGAATGTAGCTCAATGGTAGAGTGTTTGCCTAGGTTAAATCCTCACTACCATAAAAGAAAAATAACAATAACAATGGTATTCCAGAATTAGGGTATTTGGGCCTCTGTTGGCATGGTTCATATACTACTTTGCTTCCTAGAGAATTGAAAATGATTTCCCTTCCAGCCCCCCAGCCCCCACCCCTGGGGTTGAATCCAGGGCTTTGCACTGGTCTCTGATCCTGTTTTTAATTTTGCGACAAGATCCCAGACTGGGCTCAAACTTCTGATCCTCCTGCCTCAGTCTCCTGAGCAGGCGGGATTACAGGCCTGCACTACCACCCTGTCTGACTGCTCTTCTTGATTATTATCAAAAAGTAAAAGTCTTTTGTGGAAAAGAGCTTTGAGAGTCACCGACTAAACAGAGAATTGGGAAGAGATGAGCTGTATTTCTATCACACAGATACACAACAGGTTTAAATAATGCAGAGCATAGATAATAAAATATATTGAGATAAATAGGATATGATGAGTTTGGGGATGGTTGTTTTCTTTGTTATTTGTTTATTTGGTGCTGTGATTGAACCCAGGGCCTGGTGCATGCTAGACAAGTGCTCTACCACTGAGTTATATACCTCCAGCCCTTCTTTGTTTTTAATACAATTTATTAAATTCTAAGCTTATGTAATTTAATTTTCAGTAATAGGTATGTTTAGCAACCAATTCAAAACATTCCTAAAACTTAACTCTGGTAAACTAGTACAAGCTGACACTAGCAGCTCTAGCTTGACATCTATAAAAAAATGAAAATGGGAATAAAATGATTGCTAAAACATATCCCCTTCTAGTACAAGCAGTATTCCTCCAGGTTTAAGTGAACTAACTAGAGAGGAAAAATTACCCCATCCAACTCATCAAGACAGGCATTTACAAAAAAACTTTACCTTTTCTGTTTAATAATTATTTATCAAATTTTGTAAGACGTTTTACAAGTGTATATGTATGTCAAGTGATTTATCTTAAATATCTGTAGTTTATCTTTTTTGTGGGGGGGGGGCAATGGGGTGTTTATTTCACAACAGAGCCACTGAGGACCTCGCCTGGGGCCACCCCAGAACTTACACTGGGGCACACACGGCTCCAGACACAGTGGGACACAGGTGATAAGGACAGCAATCACAGGACTGGGGTCACAGCTGTAGGTGGGCGCTGGCATCCACAGAAGTGGAGGGGGAGGGGCCCTAAACGACCGGGATCCCCCGGGCCTGGGTGTTCGCCTGCCTCGGCCTACTTGGCCAGGGGGTTTCTGAAGTTCTTGCCGCCGAACTTGGCCTTGCTGCCCAGCTCCTCCTCGATTCTGGGGATCTGGTTGGACTTGGCCAGGCACTCGGATCCGCTCGGTGCACCAGTCTTGATCTGCCCAGTGCTGAACCCCTCCACCAGGTTGGCGATGAAGGTGTCCTCAGTCTCCCCTGAAGGGCGGGACACCGTGACGCCTCAGCCGCTGGACTGGGCCAGCTTGCATGCCTGCAGGGACTCGGTCACCAAGCCGATCTTGTTGACCACGAGCAGCAGGCAGTTGCAGGCCTTCTCGCTCATGGCCTTGGCGATGCGCTTGGGGTTGGTCACCGTGAGGTCATCGCCCACCACCTGGATGCCCGTGCCGGCCGTGAACTTCTGCCAGGCCTGCCAGTAGTCCTGGTCTAAGGGGTCCTCGATGGACACCCCTGGGTGTCCTGACGAAGGACTTGTAGAGGTTGGCCAGCTGGTCGGGCAAGATGTACCTGGTGGAGTCCTACTTCCCACAGACAGGAAGAACTCTGATGCCGCCACGTCCATGCCAATCACCACCTTGTCCTTGTAGCCAGCCTTCCCGATGGCGTTCTTTAGCAGCTGCAGGGCTTCCTTGTTCTCCATGATGTTGGGCGCCAAGCCGCCCTCTTCGCCCATGTTGGTGGCGTCCTTGCCATACTTGTCCTTGATGAGGTTCTCCGGATTGTGGTAGGCCTCGGTGCATGGCCTCCTGGAAACTCACCGCCCCACGGGCAGTATCGTGAACTCCTGCATGGCCAGCTTGTGGCCCGCGTGCGAGCCGCCATTGATCACGTTGAAGGCAGGGACCGGCAGGATGACCTCAGGTTGCCGGCCAGGTCGGCGATGTGTCGGTACAGGGGCGCCCCCTTCTCCGCAGCGCTGGCCTTGCACACGGTGAGGGACACCCCAGCATGGCATTGGCCCCGAACTTAGATTTGTTCTCCGTCCCGTCCATCTCGATCATCAGTTTGTCGATCTTCTCCTGCTCCACCGCGTTCAGTTTCTTGCTAACCAAGGCAGGTGCAATAGTTTTATTGATGTGTTCAACAGCCTTTGACACACCCTTGCTGGTGTAGCGGGTCTGCTCATTGTCATGCAGCTCCAGGGCCTCGTAGATGCCAGTGGAGGCGCCGCTGGGCACAGCAGCTTGGAAGAGACCTGCGCTGATGAGTGACCAACTTCAACAGTGGGGTTCCCACGAGAGTGAAAGATCTCTCGGGCGTGGATCTTGAGAATAGACATGTTGGATTTCCGACCACCGGATCTAGTCGCCCAGACGAGAAAGAGGGCGCTGCAGACACAGAGGTTGGTGTTAAACTGGCGAGATGCAGGTGCCCTGCGACCCCTAGCTGCTCGCTCCGCCCGCCCGGACTTCATGTGTAGTTTATCTTATGTCAGCTCTACAGCAGTTTAAATTGTTGTAAAGCTTAATATATTTACAGTGTTGTGATCAATTGTGTACAATTATCTGATCAACAATTATTGTAATGATAGAAAAATTTAATATCTTGTCCTATGGTCAGATAAGGTAAAATAATAATTCATTTTACATTGATATTTTAGGTAAAGAAATAGACTTAATTAATATGCTTAATCCTCTGAATTATAATAAAAAATTTTAGTAGAACATGAAGTGCAGATTTGAGTTCAGGTAGGAAAAGAAATGATGCAAAATATCTGTCAGAGAAGAGTCTGTCCATGTATTTTTAAAATACATGTTTGCAAGTATCAAATTGCTAGGGCATTTAATTCAACTGCAAAAGTTTAAAAAATGATGTAACTGTTTTCCTTTTGCAGGCGTGAATCTACTATTTGTTGGAAATTACAAACTTCACAACCATTTGAACTTATGATGAAAAATGTTTTGTGCCTGAAATAAGAGACAGATAATAAGAAAAAAGAGAAAAAAAGGTATTGTGATCCATTTCAGACAATGTTTCTAAATGTGTACCTTGACTTAGTACAATTGTCTTACATGTATTGTATGTTCTTTGAACTATTAGTCTGGTTTTTAATTGGTGATATGATAATTAACTTTATAAGATCTTATAAATAAATGAATCTGATGCTGGAAAAATAAAAGGGAGGTGGAAGAAGGGGAGAAAAAGAAAGGAATTGAAATGTGTTATGTACATGTACTAATTCCCTACAGTGAATGTAATCATTATGTACTGCAAATATGTACTAATAAAAGTCCAAAAAGAAAAAAGAAAGAAAAGAAAAATGTTAGATGCCTACTAAAAAGTACACAGTTTTGGGCTGGGGATTTAGCTCAGTGGTTCCGTTGGCTGCCTTGCAAGCGCAAGGTCCCGAGTTCAATCCCTGGTACCAAAAACAAAAAAATAAAGTACACGGTTTTAAAATAATTTAGGCTGGGCATGGTAGTGCATATCTATAATCCCAGCGCTTGAGAGGCTGAGACAGAATTGCCTCAAGTTTGAGGCCAGCCTGGAATACATAATGAGTTCAAGACAAACCTAGACTATATAGAGAGACCCTGTTTAAAAAAAAAGTTAAAATTGGGGCAGGGGATTTAGCTCAGTGGTTTCACGGCCTGCTGCACAAGCACAAGGACCCAAGTTCGGATCCCCGGTACCAAAAAAAAAAAAAAAGTTAAAATAGTTTAGAGAGTATACTAATAGAAAAACGGCTATGTTTACAGTTAAGTGAAAGCTTGCCAGGCCAGGTGTAATGACGCACACCTGTGATCCCAGCACTTGGGAGGCTGAGGCAGTAGGATCACCACAAGTTTGAGACCAGCCTGAGCTATATAGTGAGTTCAAGTCTACCATGAGCTACATGGAAGGCCCTGTCTCCAAAAACAAAACCATTTCTGAAAACTTGTCTATAAAATTGTCTTGGTCCCTTGGAATTAAGGAATTAATTTCCCCTTCTCCGTGTTCTGAGAATCTCTCCCAGGGCATGCAACACATTTGAACATAATTATCTTCAGATTTATGGGTATGTTTTTGGTTTTGTTTGGTTTGGGTGTTTGTTTGTTTTTTGAGATGTAGTCAAACTTATCATCTTCCTGCCTCAGCCTCCTGAGTGCTGGGATTACATGCATATAAAATACTTTACTCTGTGCCTCAGTTTCCTCATTTGTAATTTAGGGGCATTATAATTGTTAACTTGATAAGAATATTGACAGTGTGATGCTTATTAGCACCACACCTAGCACATGTATGTTTTCTATTTTTATGATCAAAGAGGTCTTCTTGGGGCCAAGGATTTAGCTCAGTGGTTTCACCGCCTGCTGCATAAGCGCAAGGACCCAAGTTCGATCCCCTGTACCAGAAAAACAAAAAGGTCTTTCTAAGAGTTATTCCCTTCCCCAAGAGGTCCTTACCCATTGTTAATGTGTAATCATGTCATGGATCATGGGATTCTCCCTTCCAGAATGGTGCTAACCCTCCCTGGTCTTCCTCACTCCATGCAAATCCTTCTCTGTCTCTAGATAATGACATCCTGGACTTTTTTCAGAGGCCATGGAATGTCCAGCCACTGCCTTGCATAACCACAGAAACTGGGAACACTTGGCTCGGAAGGGTCCTCCCAGACCATTCAATACAATACCCCTTTTATAAGGCAGGCAAACCATGATCCACACAATGAGTCAGCATTCACCCTAGGTATTTTGAAGAATTCTAAAAATAACCCCTCCAATTACTCTTTCTATTTGTTTTGCTTAATTTTTTCTTACAACATTTTCCTTACTGACATAACATATTTATTCTTTTACTTGTTTATCATCTCTTTCCTCTCCAGATGTGAGTCTCATGAGGCCAAGAACACTGTTTTATCCATACATACATCCTCAGCACCTTGCTGAAGGCCTGGCACATCATGTTGTTGTTCAGTTAAAGTTTGCTGTATGGTTCTGCAGATAAAAATTATGGTTATAGAAAATAAAGGGGAAAGTAACAAAACTGTCTTATGAAAATTCACTGGTGCTGTTTCTATTGTAATAAAAAACATAAAACTTTACATTCTAAGGAGGAACGATGTTTATTTAATTCTTACATCCAAGGAGAGACTTACTTCCAGTAATTATATATTGGCAAATCAGCATATTTGCAAAGCGAACAGCTGTTTGTTCTGAAATCACCAAAGAAATGCACTTTGCTAGCAGGGTTTATTTGGGTTTTGGGTTTTGATTTTTTTTTTGTTTTATGGTGGCACAACTGAAATTTTGGAAACTTGATTCTTGTTATACACAAAATGAGTTAGCTTCCTGTGGCACTTGCATGTTAAATGTACCTGCACTGGTAATGGTCACTCAGAATGTTAATAGAAATGTGGATAGTAACTACAAATAAACTACTCAGGGCACTGGAAATAATTTGCTGCAGGGATAATTGGGTGGATGCCATGTGGGTGCCTTTTCTTAGAGGCTCAGACACAGTAATTCACTCGTTGGTCGTTTACCCAACAAATATTTGATCAGCTCTTCAACAGTTCCCTGATTACTGGACCGTAACCTCCAGCTACCTAGTAGGCCAAACATCTATTTTATGCCAGACTCTGAGATGGAAACTTTACATGAATCTTCTGTACCTTAACCCAGTTCTTGTAATCACATTATTACAAGACTCTTACAAGATCTTAAGGGATTCCTTAAGATCTAGGATCTAGGAGTTATTAGAAAGATCAGTAGGGCTGCAGACCAAAACTGAAAGGAAAATAAAAGCAGTGAGATGATGCTATGGGCTGGTGGAGACTTATCTCCAGACTTTTATATGTGTGCGGGGGGGGGGGGTACGGGGTCTCGTTAAGTACAGAATTTAGACTGGTCTTGAACTCATGGTGATCCTCCTGCCTCAGCCTCCTGAGTGCTGAGATTATAGACATGAGCCACTACGCCTGGCTCCATCTCTAAATTTTTAAGACTGCACAGTCTTTTGACAGTGTCCCTCTTCCCCCTACATGTGTGTGTCTCCCTCTTTTACTTTTTTCTTATTGGGTCTCTTATTTAGTCTGAATTTGAAGGTCAGCAAGTCTGATTGACCTGCCCAATGGTCATTGTTGTTCCCTGAGTGAACACTGTAGGCTGGACCACTTCCGGAATAGCTAGTGAGCCTTCAGGGTGATCATCTTCTAGTTTCTAATATACCCTGTGCAGATTGTTTAGTTAGAAGGGAATGTTAAGCATCATCCTGCATCATCTCTGTTTTACAGATGAGAAAATAGTCTAAGGGGAGAAATGATAGTAAGGTGTAATAAAGTTGTTCCTGAAACCCACAAGGTTTAGGGGCTGCGTGTAAGGTAGCAAAAGTTGACTAGTACAGGATTCAAGCCCAAGTTTCTCTGCTTCTTTTTGCCTTCCTGTGCTACCCCACTGAGCTTATAGCCCTGATTCCTACCCACCTGGCAACACACACAGGAATGTTTTTGAAGTACCTGACCTCAAAGGAGTGAGGAAGAACATGCTGGAGGTGGGGTTGGAAAATATGTCCCTGAGAGCCTCCTGCACACTAAGCTCACAGTTCCCCTCCAGTCCACTCTGAGCAGCGGTTGGAGAAAGACACAGATGATAACAGTTCCAACCATTCAAAGTGCACACCATGTCTTGCCTGGCGTGGTGGTACACGTCTGTAATCCCAGCTACTTGTGAGGCTGAGGCCGGAGGATTGCAAATTACAGGCCAGCCTGGGCAATTTAGTGAGACTCTGTCTCAGAATAAAACAGGGACTGAGAATATAGTTCAGTGGTGGAGTGCCCCTGGGTTCAATCCCTCCACAGAGAGAAAGAGACAGAGAGAGAGACAGACAGAGAGACTGAGAGAGAGATTAGGAGAAGAAAGGAAGAGGAGGAGAGAAGAGGAAGAGTGCTATGTAGTTTCTCAAAGAGAATTTGTATATATTATTCTATTTTATGGCCAAAAAGCCCTGGAGGTAGCCAGGACAGGTGCTACTGCAACCATCTTACAGAGAGCTGCAGCGGTAGGGTCTCACTAAATTGCTCAGGTGGCCCTCGAACTTTCAGTCCTCCTGCCTCAGCTTCCCATGTAGCTGGGATTACAGATGTGCACCACCAAGCCTGGCTAGAGAGTCCTTGACAGAGACCACTGTGTGTGCACTTCCTAAGTGATAGGCACAGCAGCTCGTGATTCACACGGCGCAGCGCCTGGGCCTGCAGTGCTGCGCTGAGGGCTCCAGGACTCTGAACCCGTGGTTCAGCAGAGCTTTCCTTTTCCTTCCGGCTCTTCCTGCCCCCTTGAGGTGCTCTTCCCTAGTGCAACGTCTGGTCCAGGTGGACAGTGCAGCTGTGTTCTAGATCCACAGAAACCAGAACCAAGGAGAGCTGCTGCCGGTCTTGCAGAAAGGTAACCGGGCAGTGCCTGGCTCTGTTGTTTGACCTATGTGCATCCATGGTAATTCATCTCCTGAGTCTTGACTCTCTGTTTTCTCCTCCAATAAATGAGAACCGTCATGGGATGACCCCAGGGCTGCCTACCACATCCATGTCTTGGTTTACTCTGCTTATCTTTCAGGGCTTCACTGAAATGCTGTTTCCTCAGAGACATCTCCCCATAAGGCTACACTGTATTCCTGCCCAACTCCCTTCGTAGAATTCACTGTAATTTACATGTATACAATTGCTGCTTTGTTTTCTGGCTTATTGGATAGTTCCTCAGCTGGAGCACTGAGAGCACTTCCTCCTGAGAGGAAGGAGCATTTCTGTTTTGCCCACATTCTGTGCACCCAGAGCCTAGCACAGTGCTGACTCGGTAGATATTTCTTAGCTGAGATGGATGAATGAGGGTGACTCTGTTCCCCCACCCTCTCCCTCTCACATACTCCCCAACTCCTTCGCCCTGCCTCCTCTACCAGAGCGTTGTAAGCTGACAGTGAACTGCAAGCTGGACTTTCTTGGACATGGGTTGGTGGTCTTAGCCTCCCCTCTTAGCCCTTCCTGCTCAGTTCTCCCACACTGGCCTCCTTGATACCTCATGAATATGCCAATCCCATTCCTGCCTCACTTTGCACTTGAGTTTTCTATCTAAAATGTTTTTCTCAGATACCCAGTGGCTCTGTACTTCATTTTAACCAGGTCCCTGCTTAGATTTCACTTCTTCAGGGGTCTTTGCTGAATGCTGAATGCCATTTCTGAAGTAATTCCTCTCCTCTCCATCTTCATTTCTATTTTGTTTTTGTTTTTGTTTTTATGGCACAAGTTCTTGCTATGTAGTTCAGGCTGGCCTTGAACTCACTATGTAGCTGAGGCTGGCCTGAACTCACAGTGATCCTCCTGCCTCAGCCTCCTGACTGTTGGGATTGCCAGAATGCATCACACTACACCTGGCATCTTGTGGGGTTTTGTTTGTGATACTGGGAATTGAACCCAGGGACACTCTACTACTAAGCTGTGTCCCCAGCCCTTTACAATTATTTTGTATAATCCCACCCCTTGGGAGGCTGAGGCAGGAAGATCACCATGAATTTGAGGCCAGCTTGGGATACATAGTAAGTTGAAGGCCAGCCTGAACTACACAGGGGAACCCTGTCTCAAAATTTTTTTAGACAAAATTTTTAAGGGTCTTTATTTTGAAACAGGATCTCATTAAATTACCCGGGCTGGCCTCAAACTTGCTATCCTCCTGTCTCAGCCTCCCAAGTGGCTAGACTACAGGCATGTGCTACCACACCTAGCTCATTACTTTCAATGAAATGTTACATTGCCTATTGACTTGTTTGTGGTCTATTTCCTTCATGAGTTCATCATTTGTATACATATAACCTGGAGCAGTTCATGGCACAAAGTAAATGTGAATGAATGTATGTTAAATGAGTGAATGCATGGTGAAAGGGAAGGTGAAGAAAACAACTTTTCTTCTTAAAACAAACTGAGTCTTTCAAAGTCAAAGTAAAGAATAATTTCTAGGTAGGCACAGGGAGTTTAGCAAATGATGGGAGTCAAGAATCAAGCTAAGGCCTGAGGCAGTGATGCTCACCTGTAATCCCCGCTCCTTGGGAGGCAGCAGGATCAAAAGTCTGAGAGCCACTTAGCAAGAGTCTGCCTTAAAATAAGCTCAAAAGGTCTGAAGATGTAGCTCAGTCGGAGTGGGAATGGGTGTAGCCCCAGAACTGAAAAAAAACAAAAAACAAAAAAGCTAAGACAGTTGGAAGGATGAGGCCGTAGTTTAAGAAACATTTCACTTTACTTCTTTCTCTCCAGGGTGCCTTAGACCAACACCTGGAAAAGTCTTATTTAGGAAAAACAACACGATCTACTCAGACGTCCTGCCATCATCCACCCTTCTTAGGACACGGTTTGAAGAAAACCACTGATGATTAGGCACAGAACACAGAAATCCAGTTCCCTGATCAGTTCCTAATCCTGAAACAATAGGGAGCTTGGAGCAGAAAGACATATTCTCTAGATCTGTCTTAATTTGGGGAGGGAAGCAGTGCTGGGGCTCGAACTCAGGGCCTTGTACATGTTAGGCAAGCACTCTACCTCTGAGCTACACCCAAGCCTGTGTTTTGTGTGGGGGTTTTTTTGGGAAGGGGGTGTTTTTCCTGTACTGAGAATTGAATCCAAGGCCTTCACACTGAGCTACATTCCCAGCCCTTTTTAAAATTTTGGAACAGGGTCTCACCAGGTTGCTAAATTGCATTGGCTGGGCTGGAACTTTCCATCCTCCTGCCTCAGCCTCCCAGATTGCTGGGGCTACAGGTGCACTCCACCATACCTGGCCCTTGTTTTTCTTCATTTTTATTATTCCTGCTGACAAGACCCACTACACCCCAGAGTTACTGATTGTGAGTCACTTCCTCCTTTGGGCCTCAGTTACCTTATCTATAAAGGGGGAAAATGTTTATGCCTAGTTTGCTGGGGCTGTTGGGACAATAAAATGAGGTCAAGTGGGTGAAAGCTGTAAGCAAACTGAACGTGAACTGTCCACGTTGGAGTTCAGCTCTACCCACGCACTAGCAGTGTGGACTTGGGTAAATAGTATCCCTTCCTCATCTAAGTATGACTGTTAATAGTTTCTACAACTCACAGACTTGTTTTAGGAATTAAATAAGGTTTAAGCAAGATAACATAAGTGTCTAGGATACAGTAGATGCTCAGTAACTCTTTCTTCTCAAACACAGACACACTCACAGCCCTTCAAGCAGCCTGGACAGCAAAGTGATGTCCATTGAGAGGAGAAAAAGTAAGCCAATTAGCTCTTGTTCTCTAGTTTCCATTCTGAGAGAAGAACTCACTGGCCAGAGTCCAGAATCATCACTGATGTGGAGAACAGAAAGCCAAATTCTAGCCTCCCACAGGGAGTTTCCAAAAAGTGTGAACACAGAGTTGCATAATCTGAATCTGTTGAAATGTTTCAATAAAATATTCCCCGAAAGGAAACATGTAATCAGGGCAGTAAAGCAGCATAAGAAAAGAAGGGGGAGGCTGGGGATTCTTGGAAGTGTGGGTGTGGTTAGGAAGAGAATATACCGTGTTTATTGAGCTCCTTTTATGTGCCACAGAACCTACTCACTCTGATACCTAATAAGATCCTTTCCATAGCCAGGGATGGTGGCTAATGCCTGTCATCCCAACCAGCTGAGAGGCTGAGGCAGGAGGATCTCAAGTTCAAGGCCAACCTGAGAAGTTCGTGAGGTTCTGTCTCAAAATTCAAAAATAAAAAGGAGGGGCCAGGAGTGGTAGTCCATGCTTGTAATCCCAGCACTCAGGAGGCTGAGGCAAGAGGCTCACCACAAGTCTGAGGCCAGCTTGGTCTATTGTGAGTTCAAGGCCAGCCTCCCCTGCATAACGAGACCCTATCTTCCAAAAAACCCATAGTGAATGAATGAATAAATGAATGAACGAATAGGTTTGATGCAGCCAGAGATAAGAGTGCTTTCCCAGCATGTGCAAGAGCCTTCATTCAACTCCAGTACCACACATACACACATAAACACACAAACACACACAAATAATCTTTGCTATAAATCTGAACTCAGGTATTTGTACTTCTACTTTCCAAGGGAAGAAACAATAGCAATAATTAATACTGCAAATATTTACACAGCACAGACTGGTGATCAGGCAGTGGGCTAAGCACATAATCCTCAGGACAGCCCATGCCACAGGTGCTATTCTGATCTCCACTTTACAGAAGAGAAAATCGACTGAGACTGAGAAATGTACTAACTTCCCCAAGGTCATCCACCCAGCAAGACAGTAGGAGAGCCAGGATTTGAATCTAAGCAGGCTCTAAAGCCCATGGAGCCATGCGAGAACACTTCCAAGGGACCCCTTATGGAGGTGGGTCAGCAAGTGATCCCTGAGGAGTTGTCCCAGTGTGGGAGTGATGTAAGTGACCAGGTGATCAGACGCAATCCCCTCCCCTCCCCCTGAAGGACAGTTTGTCCCAGTTACTGGATGTTCGTCACTCTGTCTCTGACCCAAAGTTTAAAATTTCATTCATGAGTTTACGGAGTTGGCAGTGTAGGCAGGGCCCTTGGAGACCAGCTGTTCTAGTCCAACCCCCTCATATTACAGATAGAAAAAAAAAATCTCTGAAGCCCATTGTGACCCATAGACACACCAAGGTCACAGAGAAAGTGTTTTCGTTAGATAGAGGACTTGTTTTGGGGTCAATTATAGATCATCTTATTCTGCAATTACCAAATGTGGCTACACCTCTGATTCACTTGGGGCTCTTTAATATACACAGATTTTATTTTTTGGCTGGGGGTGTAGCTCAGTAGTACAACAGTTGCTGAGCATGTGTGAAGCACTGCAAATATATCTATATATATGTATATCTTATAGATGTAGATACATAGATATATGCACACACACAACATATCTGCACCCTGCTTTTGGAGATTTAGACTTAATTTTGCAAAAAGACCTGACAATCTGAACATATAGTAGGTTCACTGGGTGATTCAGATGGGACAGTGCCAGGGGCTGCTTTTGGAAGTTACAGTCCAATACCCATATTTTATTTTATCGTTTAGGATACAAAGACCCACAAGGGACTTGCCCAAAATCACACAGGAAATCAGCGAGCCTCTAGCTCAGGATTTATGGTTGAACAAGGCTTCCTGTGGTCAAATTTCACAAACAGGCCAAAGAGGCTGATCGAGGGAGCTGCCCTGGTTTTCCCCAGCTCTAGATTTCCTTCTTGGACTCAAATTAAGAAACAGGATGGTACCCACTTCCAGGGCCCTGCCAGGTGGAAATTCAAGGGTGAACTTCCAAAGGGAAAAGGAAGCAAGATCCTGGGTCCCCGTGGGGTTTCCCCCAGACGAGCTCTAAGCTCCTGGAATGAGGTCAGAAACCAGCTCTCCAGCTGGCCCTAGTGCAGCTAGCCCAAGGCTACAAGTATTTTCTGTTTCAAGAGAATGGGTTTGGGAAAAAAAAGAGAGAGAGGGAGAGAGAATGGGTTTGGAGAGCCTTCTCTGTGGGGGATGGATAAAGTGGAGAGCCAGGAAGAGCCAGCCACACATTCCTGTACCTGAAAGGCAGGTGTGAATAAGTCATATGTCTCTTGCCCTTTTCCTAAACCTCTATTCTCACCTCACTCCCTAAGCCTTTACCTTAGGGCTAAACAAAGGGGTTTACTGCTTCATTTCTACCCTCCTCTACTACTCCATCACCTGACTACTTCATTGTCTCCTTCCTTCCTTTCCTTTCTTTGGTAATGGCATTTGATGATTGGAATCAGATGTCCTCGGTTTGAATCCCAGTTCGGCTTCCTATAAACTCTCTGACTTAGGTGAAATCATGCCCCTTCTCTTAATATCAGTTTCCTCACCTAAAGGGGGATAGTATCTATCTTCTTGGATTGTGATGATTAAGCAACATCCTATAGGCACTTAATAAGCAGAAGATATTTTCTCACAAACACTAGATCATGTGAATAATCAATGGACCAGGGGCATTTAAATATATATCTGTTGAACGGAACTGAGATGCCTAAAAAAATGGGGTGGGGAGTAGAGATGAGCTGAACTGGAAAGCACATAAGACAACTTTGGGTCTTAACTCCCAAGTTGGAGTCCAAGTGAATTGTTTACAGTGTTTCCAAATGATAATGGAAATCATGTATTTACTCTTCATAAAGCCTCATGTCCCTTAACTTTTGTTTGGAATTGGATCAACTCACTGATAGCACAGCTATCACATGCTGTTCAGAAATTCTGATTGGCAATTTATGGGTCTTTGATACATTTTTTAAATGGGAAAATAATTAATGAGAAGGTGGATTAAATGTTGGATAATGTTAATCTTATTCAAATCCTCATTTCATTATCAGGAAACCTGAGTTTTAAAGAAGGAAGTGGCTTGCTGGTCACACATCTATGAAGTGGTAGAGCAGACCCAAAACCCAGGTTGTTTTCCTGAAATCAGTTACTTCCTGCCGAGTGTGGTGCTGCACGCCTGTGATCTCAGCACTCAGGAGGCTGAGGCAGGAGGATCGCTACAAGTTTGAGGCCAGCCTGGGCTACATAGTGAGTTCAGGGCCAGCCTGAACTGCAAAGGGAGACCCTGACTAAAAAAAACAACAATAAAATAAATAAATGAATAAATACAAAAAACAAACTAAAATCACTTACTTTCAGAGAAAGGGGACCTAGTATCAATGAAGTTGAGACGTTTTGGTCCCCTGGAACAGGAATAAAGTATGTCATCATTTGGCTGTTGTCTTTCTCTGTTCTTGACTCATTCAGCAAATATTTACTTTTGTCCACTATTGAGACTCAGAGAAGGCAGCAATAACATAATCATGGTGTCAGGCAAGGTCCCAATTTGGTCTCAGGTGTGATTTCAGAACCTGTGCTTTTTTCCATTGCATACTTACTTTTATTTTTAAAGACAGGGCCTCGCTTGTGGTGTAGGCTGACCTTGAGCCCAGGCTGGCCTCGAACTCAGAGCGATCCTCCTACCTCAGCCTCTGGAGTGCTGGGATTACAGGTGTGTGTCACCATGCCCAGCCGGATACCCACATTATAAGACACCCACTGCTTTCCCATCTAATATAGTTACACTGTGTCTGTGGATAGGAACTGTCTCATATGTGTTCTCACCTTCCCAGCACCCAACAGGCGAGAAATCAATGTTGTAGTGTTTGGAAACATCTGAATTCTAATCCTAACTGTCCACTAACTCTGTGTCTCTTGGACAGTATATGTCTACTCTTCGTTGGCCCTTAGTTTCTTTTAGTTTTTAAAATTAATTTTATTGGTACATTTTAGGTATACAGTATAATGACGTTCACCATTGGAAATTTGCACCTTTACATAATCTCTCTTGGTTCTTATTTTTTCCCCATTCCCCTGCCCTCCCTTCAACCCCTCCATCCCTCCCTATTTACAA